>OY755212.1:12061787-13261787 GCA_963576765.1 Draba incana | reverse complement strand
CCCTTCTTGATGTTTGGCTCAGCTGTCTTGAGCATGCCATGTAACTCAGTCAACGTCTTCGTCAAGCTGTTCATATTATAGTTCATAATGAACGTATCATAGCTTGGCGGCAGTGACTGCAGTATGATGTCAGTAGCCAACTCTTGGCTAATGAGACAATCCAGTTTCCCCAAGTTATCAATATAACCCATCATCTTTATGACGTGGGGACTCACTGGAGCATCACTTGGTAGCTTGCACTCAACCAGAGATTTAACCGTCTGGTATCTCTCAGTTCGAGCCTGCTCCTGAAACATAGCGTTCAGGCTAGTGATTATCTCGATGGGCGACGCCACGTTCTCATATTGCTTCTGCAAATCTGAGTTCATGGTAGCCAGCATCAGACAAGTCACATCGACCACATCATTTGAATGCTTATCCCAAGCATTCTTTTCTGTCTGCGGGGCATTGGCACGGTACTTCTCGGGGAGAACCTAATCAAGGACATAGTCCCTTTTCTCCTGCCTGAGAACAATTCTCAGGTTCCGATACCATTCCAGAAAATTAGATCCATTCAGCTTGTCCTTCTCAAGGACGGATCTTAAGGAGAAAGTGTTGTTTGAGCTTGACATTGCTGAAACAAAAGAGGTAGAGGGTAAGTTACGATGTTCAATAAAAGAGTAAACTTAACAATTAAGAAAACTCTCATTATATTCAAAACTATGCTTCCTCAAAGAATATAATGATCCAAGATCCATGTTTCACTAAAATCCGAGCGAGCCACTGGCTGTTACTCAAATCTTAGCTCTACAGGTAAGCAACATTTTGCTAATCATATCCAATATGACTCTTGGTTGTGAATAAAACATCTTATGTTCTAACCACCTGATGTCTCTGGGCCCAGAACTTCTGATAGCCCATTCAAGTAAACCAATCTCTTCCGTCATGTAATAGCTGATGTCATGCACTGCAAGCCCATCAACTCAATTACCTACTGCCTCACTCATGTAACTGCAGATACCTTGCACTGCAAGACTATCACGCAATGAAATGAGCCTTGACAGCTGACAAGATCGGGAAGACATCCAGAACACTTGATATTTAGTCGAGGAACTAAACATTTAATCCTTAATACATATCATATATGCATTCAGGAACCCAATCTTATTAAATCTGGTTCGGTTATTTGATTTTAGGTTCATTAACCCTTAATCTGCGTCAGCTGTCGATCGACACTGACCTCTCTGTCTCAGTTCATCAAAAACCGATCAATCCAATTGAACCGGTTTCGATAACCGAAACAAAATTTCAATAACTGGTTCGTGTCGATCGATACAACATTTGTGTCGATCGACATTGACCAAACCAGATTCAATTTTCGATAACCGGTCAATCCAATTGAACCGGATCGATAACCGGTCAATCCAATTATACCAGGTCGACAATTGGTCTCTGTCGATCGACACAACGTTTATGTCGATCGACGCTAACCAAACCGAATCAATTTTGCGATAACCGGTCAATCCAATTTAACCGGATCGATAACCGGTCAATCCAATTAAACCGGATCGATAATCGGTATGTGTCGATCGACGCTAACCGAATCGCAACAAACCGCAATTAGCCGGTTTAATCGATCTTTAAACCAAGCGCAATAACCGATTCAATCCAATTGAACCGGTTCATCGATCGCAAGGCAGAGACAGACGTGTCGATCGACACAACCATTGTGTCGATCGACACGACTAGGTTTCTTATGCGATTTGAACAATTTCTCACGAAAACGATTTTACGAAGAAAAAGTGATCAAATCCGATTACAGTTCAGCCAGATTACAAAGTTAAACCCTAAGGCTCTGATACCACTATAGGAATTCATACAGGTTTTACCGGATTAATCTCTATTTAACCAACCTAGATGCAATTCCTTTTCCTAGGATCTAGGGTTTGTAAACTTTAAATCTGATGAAACGGATCTCGAATATACCTGGAGTTTGCAGCGGAGATTTGATCAGGGATTCGAAATCTGCAGCACTTTAAATGCAGTGCCTCTACCGATAGTCCACACGCACACAAATAGGAATCCGCAGGAATGCTAGTGCCTGGAATCGGATCTTTCAGGGAATTCTCAGAGGCGGCTATCAATAGGGTTTTCTCGAAAACTCTCTCTCTCCAGGTCGTGACCTATATCTCCTTTATATAGGTCCTAGAGAAAACCTAATTGATCCTGAACCGATTCAGAATCAATTAAGTTATTAAACCGAAATCTTATTTCGGTTAAACCCTCGTGTCGATCGACACTACTATAGTGTCGATCGACGCTGCCTTTAAAACATGTTTATAATGTGTATCAAATACACATCATCTAGATCATTACATTAATGATCATTCCCTTATAAAGTGAATCCTATTTGCTTAGGTGTGTGACCCTGTAGGATCATATAATACTAGTAATGAGTTCATAACTCATAGATCATAAGCGGCTTCTAGCAAAACGTAATGACCACCTAGTATCATATGAATGTCTAATCTCGACTTCACAACTATCACTGAAGTGAATACAAGTGTGATTTCTGGACATTCCCAACAGGATTTGCATCATATTTATTTATATTCTTTACCTTGATTGCGTTAACTCTGATTTAGCGCTGAATTGGATATCTTGGGTTGTTTAATAGATGAGACATCATTATTAAATTACCTGAACTGAATCATAGGTGAGCAAGGATTCGATTCGCAACGACAGTTGGATTTGAATCCTTGTGAACAATCAAACCTGATTTTTAATGCTTGTTTAGATCAATTTGATTTCGCAACGATAGTTGGTTGTCTAGGGTTTAAACATAAATAGTATTTACAACGACAGTTGAATTACTTTACACCAGTGTTTCGAGTTCTAGATTTGTGCATCATCAATTATCCCAATAGTAACTTTATTCTGCAATTTGGATTTATTCATGCGAATTCCCTAAAGCGTAGCGTTTGTCTCCCATTGAATTTTAAGCTTTACAATCATCATGTTTACTATTTCTGCAATCTATTTTACAACTTATTCTTCTAAGTTTAATCCAAAAGTTTTAAATCTATTGTGCTTAATTGATTCCCTGTGGATTCGATACCCCAAGTGCTACAATCGATCTCTTGTTTGAGAGAGTGGTTCAAAGGGAAATTTGACCTTATCACACATAATCTCAAATCAACCATTTCTAACTTCCTTAAAACCGTATTGGCTCTAATACCAAAATGAAGCAACCAATCTCTTTTTTTTTAATTAATCCGAATTAAGTATTCCCATAAATACTAGTTCTCAATGATTAATTCCCAACTAAGCAACACACAATTCCCAGCGAAAAACATATAAACCAATTAACCAGCAAATAAATCCATTAAGCTCATTAAGTCAATAAACCAAGAGATAACCAATATCAATAATTCAAATTATCAATTCCACAAGTCACTAACGACCTAAACACCAGGTTCTAAATTCCCAATAATGAAACAACAGACTCGAGACCCTAAATCATTCTCTTCTCTTTGCTATGATTCCACGATCATATTTTATCTTTACATGCATCACATGGAAAAACGAGATGCGTAAGTATTTCATAAATACTTAGTGAGATGGTCATTCCGTCGACCGACTATACATACAAACTGCACAAAATGCCAAAAAGAACAACATGGCCAAACACCAATGAACAAACGAATTAACACAATAATCATCTATGTGTCGATCGACACCACTTAATCAACTTGTGTCAATCAACACACGCCTTGTATCGATCGACACACGATTGCAGACAATCCCAGGATCGAGCCTCTCCTCTCACGGCTTGATTCAGGCTATGTTGTGCGATCCCTGCATAAACCAACATAACGAAACACACAAATGCAATATAGGAAACACATAAACACAATTCCAAACACCATTTCAATCACAAAACCACCAAATTCTCTATCCTAACACGTTATACGACTTAGATAAGTCACGGTCGCGCACTCACCTCGACAACGGATTGAATGAAACACGAAAACAGGGAAAAACACGAGAATCAGAGACTTCCTTCTCTAAGGATTCAACAAACCTCACAAACTCTCTCTTTCTCTCACTTTTCTTCCTCACAAATACGGCTGCTCAACCTTTTAAACATGAACCTAGGGTTCTGCACCCATAACCAATCCCAAATCAATCAATTAAAACAAACCAGACTGGTTCACATTAAGTTGTGTCGATCGACACACTCACTGTGTTGATCGACACACGCACCAAAATTCACAATTTTTGTTCGCGGGCGTTACATGCTACCTTTGAAACTATTTTCTTCAGGTATGTTACATTTGAAAATTTATTGCAAAATATGCCACCTTTTATAAAAAAAAACAAAATCATTAATTTTTTTTTTCTATCTCAAAACTCATATTCTAAACTCTGCCCCCAAAAACATACCCTAAATATAAATAGTTAACTCAAACCCAAAAAATATAAAAGTTAAGTTAAAAAAAGATGGCATTCTTGCAAATATTTTCAAACAATGACATAACTATAAAATGACATATCCTGAAAATTCTCTATTTTTTTAATTATTTTAATTCTCTTTGAAAACTTTTCTCCTAATCTTTAAATATTTTGTTTAAATCATTTAAGTCGCCTGCCAAAGAGTTAGTTATTCTCTATGAACAGTGCCGTATGGGAGAATAATCTTTAAAACCCCCTTATTTTGGGTTTTATTCTTAACACCCTAACTCTTTTTTTTTTGAATTTTGTTCTGATTTATTTTTTAGTTGAAAACCGGTCAATTACTGTATAACCCTTAATGAATCCACGTTATTACAAAAAAAACCGGGCTGTAAAACCAAAAAATGTTTTATTCCAACTTGAGAGGATTCGAACTGAAGAAGAGGAAGATTTATATGCGGAGAGTAACCATTAAGCTATGACAGTTTTTTTGTTATCACTATCCTTTACATTACTATAAACCGGTTAGACACGCCTAGGGTAAAATAATTCCCAAATCGAAACAGAAACCAAAAAGTCAGTTTTTGTAATCTTAATCAAATCTTCTTTGTCGATTCTCCAATCGCCGATACTTCTTTGTCGCCGTCGTCTTTCTTGTTTTAGTCACTGTCGTCGGAATCTGGGTCCATTTTCGACGTCTTCACCGTCTCGGCATCTCTTGAAGGTAACATTTATCTCATTATCTTCAATTTTAGGGATTGAGGTTTTGATTTCACATGGGTTTTGGTTTCGAAATAGATTTGATTGCAAAATTATTTGGTTTTCGTTTTACAGAGGGTTTTAATTTGTTGAATTGAGGGTTTTAAATTTGGATTCGGTTTGAAACAAATTTCTGGTTTTAAATTAGGGTATGAAGTAGAAATAATTTGGGGTTTTCATTTCAAAATGAGTTTTCGTTGCGAATTGGGTTTTAATTTGTACCTTTTTGGGTTTTAAATTTCAGATTTGGAGTAAAACAAATTTTGGGTTTGGAATTAGGATTGAAGTAAAACCAATTTCTGATTTTGATTTCCAAATCAAGGTTTGAAGTAAAACCAATTAGATTTTTCGATATGAAATTGTGATTGATATGTTTTGTTCTGGATTTTGTAGAAATGGGTCCGAAACCTAAAGCCAAGACCAAACCAGATTATACAACTAAGCATGATAAACCAGGGAAGTATATTAGTGAAAGGAGTGTGTCATAATCTGAAGAAGAGGCTAGGAAGGTATGTAATTTAAGAGAAATTTGTTAACTGCTTCTGGTTTGTAGGTTTAACTGATATAACTGGACCCAGTTGATATATAATACTAAATATTACTGGTACTACTGAACTAATTTATGAACTTTGAATTAGTTTGCAGGATGATGCAGAGGCAGAGGCATCAGAGAGTCAACTGATGCAGGATGCAGAGGTATCTGAACCTGAAAAAGAGGCTACAGAGGTCTGTAATATTAGAGAAATTGTGAATTGATTATGGTACTACTGAATATGACTGGTACTACTGAATATGACTGGTACTACAAATCGGCTGAAGATGACGAACTTGTATTTCTTAGGCGCGGTATTGTCTTAGAAGGCGGGTAAGACTTCTCATATAAGTCCATTCTTATGTAGAATGGCGAAAGATGCTAATAAGAAGACGAAGAAGACGAAGAAATCAAAAAAGTGAGCGATGTTGTAATGATGTAATGAATGATGATACTTTGTTATGATTTATGTTCTTGTGGCTTTTGGGTACTTGTTAAATTGGTTTTAGTACTACTGGTCTTTATAGATACTACTGGCATGTACAACAAACATATTTAACATGTGCCTTAAAAAATAAGAATAAAAAAATCTAACATATTTAACATGTGCGCCATCTTAAGAATAAAAAATTTTAAAATTTTACACTTAGTCATACTTAGTATTCTAGTATGACACATTTACACATAGTTATATTTTTAGAGTTTTCACATTTAATCAGTAGTAATTGAGTTTGATGTACTTTTACTAGTAGTATTCATCAATTTGATATACTGAAATATATTTACTATAGATTTTCATATTAAAATGTTTGAAAACAAAAGATTTGTTTGTTTGAGATAATAATGAGTGATTCTAATCATACATGAACATATGTTTAAGGTGTAGTCTTTGTCAAAAAATATGTTTCACTTTAGATTTTGATTTTTGAAACATAAGTAACAAAGAATCAAATAGACACACATTAGAAAGTGAATAAATGGCACATAGATGAAATTATAAGTAAATCAAACGTAGATAAAAATTTTAGAATTGAGTAGCACAATCATACTTAGTAGTACGTAGTAGTATCAGGCATAAACAATTACATAAAGAGAAGAATTTTAGAATTCATAAGCACACAGTCAAACTTAGTAGTACGTAATAGTATCAGGCAGAAAATATTACCTAAAAGAGAAGAATTTTAGAGTTCAGAAGCACACAATCATACTTAGTAGTACGTAGTAGTATCAGGCATAGATAATTACCTAAAAAGAAGAATTTTAGAATTCAGAAGCACACAGTTATACTTAGTAGTACGTAGTAGTATCATGCAGAGACAATTACCTAGTTGGGATTGGGCTCATTGAATTCACCACTTAAGTACTTATACATAAATCTTCTTCTTCTTCTTCTTCTTCTTCTTCTTCTTCTTCTTCTTCTTCTTCTTCTTCTTCTTCTTCTTCTTCCTCCTCGATGTTTCCAGGTGACATAATGTGAA
This sequence comes from Draba incana, assembly GCA_963576765.1. Taxonomy (NCBI): domain Eukaryota; kingdom Viridiplantae; phylum Streptophyta; class Magnoliopsida; order Brassicales; family Brassicaceae; genus Draba; species Draba incana. Next base: position 13,254,584 of record OY755212.1, on the reverse strand, counting down.
GCTTCTTGAACTAAAACTTTCACTTCGTCCCTACTACAAAATTGTTGACCCAATACGAAATTTAGGCCATCTTCCCATGGAACCACAACTTTAGCAACATCTTCTCCTCGTATTGGCTCATTTTCCTCATCCATGGAACCAATACATGGTGTTCTGATGATTCGCTTGGGTAAAGAAATCCCATATCACCCCTGACATCAACATCACTTTCTCAAACCTCTCTTGTGACTTGCACATTTCTATGAGTTTGATTCTCAACTTCCATGACTTGTTAACTTGCATTACATAATTGAAAACATCATCATCATTCCATATATCACATGGTTGCATAATATTCAAACTCATCGGAAAGAAACTGAGTTTTAGTTGGGTTGTAGCTTCATCTATCTTCATCTTCCTACCGAGTGCTTCAACCAACGTTGAATGTCACATCTTCCGGTGTGGTCCGTATGGCTACAGTGTGACTTTGTTCTTCTCCTGGGCACCATCTTATGTTATCACCTTCCATTGAATAACATTCTCCATAATCAAAACATATGAATGTGCAATTCCCATTGATTGTTCCGTGCAAGAAATAAGAAAATAACAAATATTAATTACACTTAATGGTATCAGTTATATCAGTTATATCTTATGAATCTCAATGATTCAGTTGGCAAAATCTATTCAAATCAGCCTATTATAAAAAAAATTCCAATATTTATATAACTATACACTTAGCAGTAAGAGTTATTTATATAAGTCATATTTGTGCATAACAATTACACTCAGTAGTAATAGCTATAACAATCATATCTCTGCATAACAAATACACTCAGTAGAATCAGTTATATCAGTCATATCTCTGCAGTTTCGAAATACTCTCAAATCTTATGAATCCGAACGATTCAACTGCAAAATCTATCAAATCACCCAAAATAATTTATAAAACAAGTCCAATACCCAAAAAAGTACACATAAATACCAATTTTTCAAATTTACAAAATACCCAAAGCATGAAAACTTACAAAGAGAGGAAGAAGGAACCGAAGGAAGAGAGATTTAACTGTGTAAGGAAGATAATAACAACCTTCAAGTCAGAATCACTCTGGTTTTGTTTCAATTGACACGGACAGGCATAAGGACGATGAACAAATCAAACAAAGAGATAGATGAGGAATCGATTGAAGAGAGAGATGAGGAATAACCCAAAGAGAGATTGCAACAATAAGGAACCGAATTGAAGAGAGAGATGAAGCTCTGTTTTTGTTTTTTTTTTTCAAGAGCCGTAACCAGAAACGAGGAAGAAGGAGGGGAGAGTTTATGTCTTGCTATGTGGCACCCTTCAATTGGTTTTTAAATTTTATGGTTGTTGTGAATAATTAAATGGTTTTTGTTTATTTTTCAATTAAATAAAGAAGGGGTAAAGAAGAGAAAAGAAAAGACATAAATGGGTTGGGGTTTTAAAGATTAAGGTAGGGTTTTATGATTATTTGATTTATTTTTAGGGTTTTAAAGATTACTTGTTTGTTCATGCCTATTAAATTTTAGTGCGGATCTTGCATCCATCTTTACAATAAAAACATGTCATATGTTCTTTATCAAAACAATAGCAATCTTTTATTTAATATAAAGTTGTTTTGGCATATTAGCTTTTTATTTTCCTTTTCTAATTTCTCAAACAATTTATCTATGATTTAACAATTAGTCGATAAACAAATGAATTGAGCATGAGAGCTTGGGCAATCATCCCTCTCAAATTGGGCAAGTCAAAAATGTACAAATATTTGTATTAGAAAAAACACCTAAACAATTCTAACCCGTAAAACAAAGTATTTTCATTTTCTACAATAACAAATTAGTTTCCTTTCCACGTAAAAAGTTCTTGTAAAAGTATTTGACCCTCTAGTAGGCCATGTATATATATGGTGACAAAAAATTATGTTTCCAATATCTTCATTCTCTTCTTTCTCTTTCTGCCTAAAAACATGGAAACTTCACAAAACACCAATCTCCTAAACCCTAAACCCACAAAGCCATTTCATCATCGCCAAGAATATGAAGAAGAAGAAGCACTCTCTCTCCGAGATCTTCCCCTGAACTCCGACTCAGCGGCCAAGCCAGCCACCACCGATGACCACCGTGAACCGTCAACGGAGCTTTTCGAGTTTCTTACCTCGACCTCATGCGACGTTTCTCCCGCAGAAAACATAATCTTCGCCGGAAAACTCATCCCTTTAAATTACCAAAACGCCCTCTTTTCGCATCCAGAACACATTAGCCCTCGGATTCGCGCAAAATCCGAGTCCTTATCAGCGAAACAAGGCGATAAGCTTAACCGTTCCGGTAGCACCGTGGCACGTCGTGACAATGCTGGACTCATGAGGACAAGCCGTTCTTTAAACTATTGCAAACTCACACGTAGACCAACTACCGTACATTCTCCAAGCTCGCCGCTTCAAAACACGGCGAAACCTGAAACAAAGTCGTTTGGAAGTGGAAAAAGTGTAAGACCAAGATGGTATGTGATCATGTTTGGAATGGTTAAGTTCCCGCCGGAGATCGAACTAAAGGACATAAAGAACCGTCAGACTCGCCGGAATATTCCACCGGTTATGTTTTCGTCTCCGGCTAATTGGAGATCTTGTAGATCCCCATCTCCGTCATCGTCACCGTCTCCTTCTTGGAAGTTACTCAACGCTTTAAGTTGCAAGAATCCAACAAGTGTAGCTGCTACGGCACCGTTTTGGGTGCCACATGCGTAAATTATTATATTATGCTTGTGTCATTTACTACAAGAAATATCGATATTGTAATTTATTTTGTGAAAGAATATCGATATTGTAATTTATTTTGTGAGAGTATAGATAATATTATGGACCATAACATATCTTCCTCATACTTTATCTTTCTGTTATTTTAAAAGATTTTTTGGTATGCCACAAAATTAGAAAAAAATTGGTCAATAAAAAAAGTTAGAAAACCACTCTTGCAAAGATTGGACTTTGTCCAAAGACAAAAGTAGATAAAACGTAATCTCAGTTATTCGCGTATTATTTTTGTATATTCTTTACAACTCGCTACAATTCAATATAGTTTAATATTACGAACACCAAGCATATGATAAAGAAAATATGTTTTATTTAACCATATTGTATATATATTCACCAATGAACATATAACATTTTTGCTATAACATCTTTTAATAAACACTGGAAAGCATACTGTCTATTGCTTTTCACTTTTGCCATGTTCTTCACACTTCTTATTTTCAAATTTTTTTTGATAAAGGAATCGTGGAACCTTCGGTCCAATATTTGAGACTATCCGCCAACAATAGTACAAATATATCCTAAAAATTACTAAACCAATACTTGTTGGTAATTTTTCATATATTCATTCTATTTTTTGCAAGACACCCTTTTTCTTTGAATTTCAGGTCATGTGTTTGAAAATTTGTCCTAGGAAAATCGTTTATTATTTATGTTATTGTTTTAAGAAATTTAATTGGTTAGGTGGTGGGAGGAATGAATGATGATCAGAAGAGGCACGAGAAGGACATGAAAAAATATTTATTACCTTACTTTTCCCACAGGGAGTAGTCGATTTATATGATTTAGACAGGAAATTTATATCTTCTCTTTTTAGCATTTATTTGTGCTTCAAAATCCATGGCTGATAAATGGTAGCATCATACACATTCTATCTTAGAGACTGCGACATTCACCTTTCTTTTTGTCCATAGACTTTTTTTTTGTTGGTCCAGGGCCTTCTAGAATTAAATCATCTTTCATTTGCCTCTTTTTCTTTTCTCTACAAAACCATTTTCATGCGTCTATATGATCCAACTTAATGTATTAAGCTATTTCTTTATTTTCTACTTTCAGGTTAAGATATTGCAATTTCAGGGTTTTGTGGATGTCATATTTTTCGCTTTAGTTGATTTCTTTGACATTATTGGTAAATTAATTTTTGCGGATTAGAATGAAATAGTTGAAAAAAACAGAGTATAGAAATGTGACCCCCAAAAAAAAACAGACTATAGGAAAAGAAATTCAACTTAAATTCTGTAAAATAATAAGAAAAAATTGCTTTTGTCTCGCAGTTTTGAATATTTGTGTGATACGAAAAAAAAAACTACAAAAAACAAAGGATTATTCCACCATATGCACAGGTTACAAATTCGAATCAGATACATTTTCACTCTAACAAAGTTTTCCTTTTTTCATTCATTACAATTGACCTAAACAGGAATTGGAATGGTAATGAGCATTTTATTAAAAGACAATGATTCGAATCAAAGACATTTGCCAAGTTAAGTGAAAGGGGGACAAAGATTGTTTGTTCCAAAACAAATTATCTAAAGAGACAAACAAACACTTGAGATAATCATTCAACACAAACACGCATTTTGTTTTCTTCAGGGATACACTTCTAAAGTTTACGAAACATAGATTCATCTACAAATTTACATGTTCCTATTTGTTCCCTGAGGATAATAGAGAGTACCAAAAGAAAATGCAGATTTTGCCTTTAATAATATTTCTTCCTTCTTGAAAGATGTTGAATCATGTAGTATCTAACAAACGTGTGCCCAAATAAGCAAGAATCTGTATAAAAACCTGCAAGATCCACAAGAAAGGTAGTAACATTATAAAGATTGTCTTTTAGAAAACTTGGGAGTTATGATTATAGATTCTGAAATATCATTCACCTGTCAACTTTTCTTGGGAGTTTCAAGAATTCACGGTATTAATTACCTCGAAAGTGTACTGCAACGGAAGAAACAAAGAAGGAAACCGATAATGTTATCGCAAACTGTGATGGAACAATAGTGCGCATATATAACTTATGAGAACCAAGAGAAGAGAGACTCACGTAGAAGAAACAAGATTAGCACTAATGAAAGAATGAGCTGAATCGGGCGGCTAAACGGGATACGAAGCCGCCTTTGATTAACGCCGACTCTGTCAAAGAGCTGCACAATGATTAAACAACTAAGAATTACAATCAAATATAGAGATGCTCTAATCATAGAAACTTACCTGGTGATAATCGCGATATCTTTGCATCCAAAACAGAGGTTTAGATCCTTTTTCTTTAGGAGTAGCTTCAATTTCCGACAAAAATCTCTTCCTCTCTTCTTCATTCGCATCAGGGGAAACATTAATCCTCAACGCACTAATATTCGGTACATTTGGAGAACTCCATGTTCTTCTCGTACCGCCTTTTTTATCAGCACTTTCCGGACTTCCTCTCTCGTCAATGTCTATCACACATTCGGGACGGACACATGGATTTTCTGCTACGGAACTCGTTGAGGAATCTCTCAAGTTGATACTATCGCTGTTTAAACTCTCCGAGGTTTGCGAAGATCCTAATAAAAACATGGCAAGGTCATCGCGCTCTTCTTTGTTAAGATCAACCCAACGCAAAGTTTGTTTTCCGTTTTCGCTTAAAGCCTCATGCAGAGCGGATTCTACTCGGTGAATCTGGTTTTCAATGGCGGTAACAAACTGTTTATGCCTGGTTAACGTCGTGTCGTCGCGACAATTTCTATGGCTTAACCTCACTGCTCTCTCAAACTCTTCCAACTGATTCAAGAAACATTAATAATACCAAAATCACTAACTCGAACACGCGAATGATCAAGATAACATTTTGGAGTTAAGGGTTTTTTGAGATACCTGCCATTTGGCTGTGCTTAAAGCTGCTTGGAGTTCTTTGCAGAGATCGTCTGATTCTACGTAAATTCGACGTTTTTTCTTCTCTTTAATCCATAATCTATATGCAGATTCCATCCTGGAAAATACAAGAAAATGAACACAAACATTTAAAAATAACAAGTCAAAAGATTTCTAATTTGATATTCCAATTCTGAACTTGAAAACTTGAATACAAAAAGATTATTCTACGAACCAATCAAAAAACTAAAACCCTAATTCTGTCATGAAATTCTGATTTGAACGAATGAATAAACGAATCGATATGAAATAAATGAATAATCAGAAACATACATATCGGCAGATTCTTGAACCTCTTCGGCTGCGGAGAAAAAAACATCTTTTTGCCAAAGATCGAAGCTATTAGCTACCATCATCTTCCGAAACAAAAATCCTCAAATTAATCCAAACGAATCGGGTCTGATAGATTCTCCGATTAATCCAAAATCGATGTTTGCTCCCTTCTCTTCTCTTCTTCTTTTTCTTTCGCAGAAAATAAGGAATTTTTCTTTTTCCAGCTTTCCGTTTTTATTTTTTTAATATTTTTTTGTGTTCGGCTTCTTCACTTCAATTAAAAAAATAAACGTTAATGGAATATTAAAGAAAAAAGAAAAAAATGATGTCTGCACTAAATCGACCACGATTCGTGATTGGCTTATTTTCATTGGATGGACCATGTTAACTGATATGGTCTTAGCCGCAGGAGATTGTTGCTCAGCGGTAGGAACTAAGAGAACATCAAGAATGTCGTCCTTGGTGTTGTTGGGCCCACCCAATTTGCTTCACATCGATTGTTCGCCAACGCAAACGGGATAGTACATTTTATATTGTTTATTTAAAAGAGTCAATGCTAATGACACGTGTTGAGATTTAATAAATTAATAAACTAAGATGTTGATTTAAGTAATGGAGATTTAGGAGACATTTAGGAATTAGGATGTTGGCATGTGTAACGCATGGGATATCAAATTGCCATATTTTCAACTAATTAATTGATATATATCAGTAAAATGCTCATAAGTTAAAAACATAAATAACTAATAATGCTATAATATAATCCTAACAAGCTTTGAATTTGAGTTCTAATGGTAATTTAGACCAAAAATATTTGAGAATATGGTAATTTATTGTATCAAAAAAATAGTTACCTAGATTTTCTACCGTAATATCAAAGTTATTCTCATAATAGTTCAGACTCGATCTCCCCTCAAATAATTTATTATCTAGATTTTTTATGTAACTGTTTTTCATACGTGGGTGATTGTAATTTCATTAAAATCAAACATAATACTTTCAAAAACAGTTACAATAAATACATCAAAATACAAATACAATCATAGTGAATGTGGAAGCTAGATTCCGCACTAACAATTTCTATGTGAATTCGGAAAAGAAACATTAGTCCTAAGAAATGTCTATGGATCTAACTAAGATCGAGACCAAAATAACGGAAAATAGATTTATACTGATATTCGATCAAGTATACAAAGAATTTTAGCTGGAACAAGTGTGTGATTAGCTAAAATGTGATTGAATGCAAACGTAGGGAAAAAGTTAGTCATTTCGGCTCTAAATCTAGTTATTTATACTCCTCTGAGCTGAACGGTTCAGCTCCGCGAATCCCTCCTCGTCGCCGGAGATCTCTTCATAAATCGTTGAGCAGCGCTGACTTTGTCTATCCTCGCTGAGTTGCTTGGTCGAAGGGTCTTCAGCTCTGCGGTCAACCAATCGATCACTCGGGCCTAGCAAGGTCGAAAGACATGCTGGCCTTTCTCTGAATGTCAGCGCGGTTCTGAGCCTTAGGCCCAATATCGAATATAATTCAGTTTGATTATATTTCGAGCTTAGTGGGCCAGATTTCATCTGGTGAAATCCAGCTCCAACAGTTGCCCTCCAGCCCATTAAGTACTTAATGATAAAACTTAATGGGCGATCTGGTGAAGCTAAAATTTCGGGAGATCTTACTTTTAATAAGATTTAACTTCAGATTTACTTTGATCCAAAATCGTTTGGTTAAGATCTCCTGCTCAGGATCGGACGGTTGAGAATCGGGGAAATCTAAGGGTTCGCGCATGATCTAGGTAATCGTGCGAGTTGTATAAATTAACCCCGTCTCCCAATTCCCAAGGTAAAGAATAATAACTCCCTTCTCTTCTCTTTTTCCATAGGTTAATTCGCTTGTACTGTTTGTTGTTTCTCTTCAACTATCCTCCATCTTTCTTCTCGGTTAACCGGAGTTCCTCCCGATCTGCCCTTGATTCAGATCCGCTCGACTTCATCTTTCCGGCTACTTTCAACTTCATGGCCTCCGCTGATAGTTCGGACCACATCTTCCTTCCAAACTTTCGCAAAAGGATTTGTCAGATCTCTAACTCCCCGGGAGGAGTTGAGCTCGCCCTTCCAGTTGATTCGAATTCTCCCGACTTGATTAGGCATGGATGGTGTTGCTTACTTTGAATCATGCGGACTCACCTTTCCCATTCCTCTTTATATCATCCGTCTTTTGGATGCGCTGGGATTGGCCTTTCCGCAAATGAATCCTAACTTCCTCCGCCATTCCGTTGGGACTTTTGTCAGAGGCTTTCAGGAGGAGATGAATCTCTTGTTCAGGTGAATCTAGGGCCTATTGGTCGAGGATCTATGGTTGGAAGAGGCAATTTCAACTCATGGAGGCCTGGTAATGGAAGAGGTTACAATCCATTTTCTTTGTTTTTTTCTTAAGATAGTTTCAGAGAATGGAACTCTGTGTTGATGCTTGCTTTTGTTCGTTCCGAATCAAAATATTCAGGAAACTTGTGTGTGCCAGGAACATTGTGGAACCCCGGATTACTACCGAGATAACATTACAAGCCATATTGGCCGATGGTGGAAATGGGGCAGAGGAATTCATGACTTTTAGATCAGACCAAACCGTCCGATAAGATGGCAGAGTTTATTAGACAAGATGGCAAAGGAGATTACTACTTGAAGTCTGTGGAGGGAAAGATATACAATGATTTGAATACAAGTGTACAGAGGATTTACTCTATGATTAGTAGATTTGGTTTTTGTGCAGTTTCCATTGATTGATCTAAAAAATCTAATCCAACGGGAGATAAAATGCTAATCATGATCATTGTTTGGTTTTGTGCAGCTTCCATTGATTGATCTAAAAAATCTGATCCAACAGGAGATAAAATGCTAATCATGATCATAGTTTTGTTCTACTATCCTACTATTCTAAAGGCAGTGGATTATGCTTGTTGCAGAACCAACCAAGAAGAAAGGAATTAGGACTCAGTGGTATCACATAGTCAGTATCAAAGAAGTCAACACATCCCAAAGTCAACAAGACAAGTGGCTTTTGGAGTCTTGAGCGTGCAAAATTAGGTGTGTGGCCCGAGGAAGCAAGTGGCAAGACCTTGAGAAAGGTCTGACATGTCGCAAAAGGCAAAAGGTGCCTTGAGAGCTTCCATGCAACGTGTAGCAGGTAGAGCAGTAAAAAACAAGTGTCAGTCAGGATACAATGGACGGACCGGTGGACTCCAGGGGGAGTCTCTCTGTTTTACCAAGAACGCTCATGAGCTTAAAAGGTCTGAGTATGTTGATGTTTTTCGGCAGCTTTTTTCTTACGATTATTATTAAAAAAAAAAAAAATCTCATTTTCTAGGGTTCTTCATGAAAGAAGTCAGATTGCTAAAGATGGAAAAATCTTGTTGTAACTGATTGTATTTGTTGAGGTTATTTCTTGGGTTATCTTTGGTTTGTTCCAGGTAGATTAGAGTTGTGATTACTCTATGGTGTAAGTGTGTTCTTGATTGTAGTCAAGTTGCAGAAGTGCTGTGTGTAACAGTGTTACAAAGTTTATAAAAAGGGTTAAGAAAATAAAATTGTGTTCTATACTATGTATTCATTCTTCACTGTATCTCAATCATATATTCTGAGGTCATACAGTCTCACAATTATTAGTCTGCTTCCTATATACCGCATTTTCGTTGAGAAACAAAACAAACAAAAAGCTAGAGATTTTTCTAATTTATATAACGCCTTAGCTAATTAAAGATTAGGCTCAAGAAATTCAACAAGCGATTGTAACGATATTCGAATTGCGATTTCCTTGTGAGAGAAATCTGACAGACCTCTTATTATTGAGAAGAATACTCAACTTAAAAAAATAATTCGATTTAAAGTCAGTATATGATACAAGCAATTACAATTGAACCAACAACTTTCATGACAAAACTGTACAATGTGCACTTTACTTAACATTACTTTAGTTCATCAAGAATGAATCACACACACAAAATAAAGTTTCCTTTTGCTATTATCAATGGTCTTCCTTGTGCTACTTACATGTTCAGAGTTTCAACAAATACGATTCACATGAGAAAACGGCTCAAAAGCTGATTTTGGTGCAGGCTTTTTGGCGGTCTCAGGTACTCCAAAAACATTCCAGAATCACAAAGTCTCATCTCCTGCTGCTGAAGCTACGGTACAAACACACAACAAACAAGTTTTAGACCACCTAAAAAAAAACTACTCTCAGAAGCTAAAGAAATTGACTCAAGCTTGTTTTTTAACTGTGGCATATATAGAACTCTTGATGTATGACCAGTGAGTTCAGCTGTTTTCAGCATGGATGGGTACTTCCAAAGTCTAAGCTGATTCTGTGTAAACCCATGAGAGCTAAGCAACTCTCTTTCTTTAGTCTGTCCGGACATCGTTGATTCGTTGTTAATGATCTGTCCGTCCATTCCTCCCGTTGTGAGAATGTGATTGTTCCATGCCATTGATCCAACTCTTGATTGGTGACCTCCCTTCAATGTTCTCAACTGCAAGAAATTTGTACAATACATCAGTTTCAAAGGTTAAGACACGACAAACACCGGATATTATATCGTAAAGATGGAGCGCAGTAATTTACTTACATGACGTTTGGATGCAGAATCCCATAGTTGGACTTGAGAGTTGTTGAGTCCAACTGTAACATGACGACCATCAGGTGCCCAATTAATACTTGTGACAGGTCGTTTTTCTTCATCAACCGTCACAAGCTCAGATGTGGAACCACTTGAAGCATCCCACAGATAAACAGTGGCTCCCAACGCTATGGCTAGGACATTAGCACTGCCCTGACTGCAAACTCAGTAAACAATCCGAATTTTTTTTGTGGGCATACTTTCTCACTGAACTATGGCAACAACAAAACATAAACAAATACAAATCTAGAAAACGAAGTAAGCAATTAACTAATGCTACAAACAAGATATGCAAGCGTTGCTAGAATGAAGAAACAGCAAGATATGGCAACCAACAAACATAAAAAAAATTAAAGGGAATATATCTTAAAACTGATTATGTAATATATCCTAAATTCTTCATGCCAGATGTAAAATATTTGAGCACCTAGATAATGATTACCTAGATGTGATTGTCCTTGTATTACCAAAATTGCAATATGTATTATTTCACAAAATCAAATATCTGGCTACAATGATGAAGGCCAATCCAGTTACACATTCTCTCGTAACTCCAAAATAAATGTCATTCTAATCTTATTATATAAAACAGAAGCCGGTCGACGAGAGCTTGACACGTAAGCGAAATTGTAACTCGCGAGATTATGACATGTGTCATTGATAATTTAGATTGTGACACGTGTAATTTATTTTTAATAGAAAAAATGTTAACATAAATATCTTTAAAAAATTGGAAATCATATATCTTAAGTTTTGATTCGATTCCATTTTTGTTGTTTTCATTTAATAAATATGGAAAACTATACTATCAAGACAATATAAAAAAGGAAACTTATGGAAAAATAATTGTGTGTATATATATATATATATATATATATATATATATATATATATTAGTCAAAAATAATGGCGTATATTTTATTAAGCTTGAGAATTGGTTGCATACGTCTACGAATATATTGGCAAGTGTAATTTTTTTTTTTCTCTTTAACGTTTCAAGATATAGCTATTCATATTCTTCACGAGAATATCATATTTGTAGATGTAAATATGTTTCTCAAGACATTGGTAAATATGTATCATATGTTAATGGGGAAAACGGCTTATTGGTACCTGCATTCTGGGTAACTGCGAAAATTTCTACCAGCACTTTGAGAAAGTGCCTAAACATACCCAACTCTGGAAAACCGGCTTATTAGTTCCCCAACTCTGGAAAAACGACTTATTAATACCTACACTCCAGGTCGGTTGGAAAATTCCTACATCCTCTTTAAAATGTGCTTAAACCTACCCCAACTCTTAGTAATCAAGCTTATAAATACCTGATCGATTACATAGTTATAGTAGAAACTCTATAAATTAATACTCTATAAATTAACATATAAAATATACAATAATTTATAATTTATGGATTTATAAATAAATATTATATACGTAATCGACATAACTTTTTAAAAAATAGATACTCTATAAATATAAATTAACATATAAAATATGCAATAAAGTAATACTCTGTAAATTGATCGTACTAAAGGTAATTGTATTAATCGATTAAAAAGATGTATTATTTGTTACTTGAAAAATATGATTAATAGTACTAAGGAGTAATTTTATTAATCGTAGTAAGGGGTAAAAGTTATGTCGATTACAAATTGTATTAATCGTACTAAAGGGTAATTGGAAATCGGGTTTGAGAAGATATGAGGACTTTAAAAAAAAAATATTCATTCTAAGTCTCTCCAATCATACTTTAGCTTTCTAATAATTTTAAGAGTCTTAAAATCATTTTTATTTTTTTCACAACATTTATTTTTTGCTCATGTTATGGTTTTTTTAGCGAAGCTTTTCTTTTGTGACTTTTTAAAAAACCAAATCACAATTACGTATATAAAAACTATAGCCTTAAACATTATTAATAGAATATCTATTTTTTATATGTTAAATTACATAGCATTAATTTATTGCATATTTTATATGTTAATTTATATTTATAGAGTATCTATTTTTTAAAAAGTTATGTCGATTACGTATATAATATTTATTTATAAATCCATAAATTATAAATTATTGCGTATTTTATATGTTAATTTATAGAGTTTCTACTATAACTATGTAATCGATCAAGTATTTATAAGCCTGATTACTAAGAGTTTGGGTAGGTTTAAGCACATTTTAAAGAGGAGGTAGGAATTTTCCAAGCGACCTGGAGTGTAGGTATCAATAAGTCGTTTTTCCAGAGTTGGGGTACTAATAAGCCGGTTTTCCAGAGTTGGGGTATGTTTAGGCACTTTCTCAAAGTGGAGGTAGAAATTTTTCCAGTTACCCAGAATGCAGGTATGAATAAGCCGTTTTCCCTATGTTAATGCATGTATATTGATTAAGATAAAATAAAATTATAGAACTAAAAGTACATAGGTAAATAATTATAACTGTTTATATATATTATGATTTAGGGGTTTTCAAGATTTTGGTTTGGTTAAGTTTTTTGCTTTTTGAATTTTTGGTTTATATAATAAGATAAGTTCTAAAGTAAACTTAAAATATTAGGGATGATTTGGTTCAATTTCGGTTAAATTTTTTAATTTTTTAATAAAATTGATTCATTATTCTTAATTAAACATCGATTGTAAAACTTTTTTTTGTTCGGTTTAATATTTGATTTTTTTTGTATGGTTCGATACTAGTTAATTGGATAAAGAAAAAGTAAATTCATTTATATTGTAGTCTAAAAAAGATTATTATATATAGGTAAATAATATTCACCTAATATTCACCTACGTAGCCCTAAAAATAATAATATATGGGATGTAGAAAAGGTATAATAAGATGTATATATGTGTTGTTTGATAATATTTTTTATATATTTTTTTTGAGGTTACTAACATAAAATTTACTAATTTTTTATTTAATTCTAAAATATTTTAATTGTTTTACGACATATGAATTAAGATATAAATGATTTCTAATGATTTATAGTTTATGTTCTATTAAATTCAACGGGGTTTTAATTAAAATTAAATATTTATTGATAATTTTAATGAGTTAATCCGCGTATTAACGCGGGCCTTATTCTAGTTAATTCTAAAGGAGAATGGATGAAATTTTCAACTATGATGTAATTGCACATATTATCAAACATACAGTTTATTAGAAGCATGAGTACGTAGTATTTGAATTTCTTTGAAAGAAGGAAAAATGTGCCACTCTATCTGGAATGGAGCACAATAAATTCCAAATAAAGAGTCGCAGAAAATCACCTCTCAATGATGTAATTATATCAAGCCAGCCCTCTTTATCGCCTTCATCGACCATAGGTAGATTATCAACTTCCAAAAGTTGTGCTACCAAAGCCCTAAAGTGCCCTTCAACAACAATTTTCATAGCACCACTGGACTTGTCCCTAGAGTGGAACTCCTTATCGTTAAAGCTGTTTGATCAATGCTTGTAGTTATAATTTCCTTACATAGTAGAAACACAAAATTGAATTTCATAGCAACACTATGAGGGGTGTATTGGATGTGGTATTTCAGTGGATTTGGTGGAGTTTGTGATTTGATGAGATTTAGGTGGATTTTGAGGATTTGTTGTGATTTTGAGTTTAAATAATTAAAAAATAGCAAATTCATTTGTGTGATTTGGTGTTGGATTTTGATGGATTTGGTGTGATTTTATTTTATTTTTTTGTAGTGATTTGATATTACTCTTATTCATAATTGTTCTTCTTGTTATAATACTCTCATATTCAAGAGATTATTTTTCTTCTCACATCATTTCTAGTTTTACTTCCTTGTAGTTCATATAAAACAGAAACAAAAATAAAGAAAACTATTGAACAATATCTAAAATCCAACAAAACAAAGTAATTGAAAACTTAAGGAAAATAACTTTAAAAACAGTAGAAAAAATCTAGCAAAAGATAAAACAAAGTAATTTTTATTATTCTTTTTTTCATTGATCAAGACCCCATTTGCATTGCATCACTCGACATGGTTGTTGCTATATTTGCTGTATTAGCATGCCCTTGTTGTTGTTCTTGAGTACTATGAAGCATTTCTCCATCATTATTTTCTTCATCATCATCACTTTCTTCAACACCATAAGAAAAATAAAAAATTAACAACAAACTCACAATTATATGAACAATAGTGAAGAACAAACATCATCGAGACAAAACGAGAAATTACTAAGATCATATATATAGGAAAAGTCAATAAAAAAGAATACTCACTTTAACAAGAAAGAGATAAATCTTCGAGTAGGATAACGGCAAGGTCTTCTCTCAAATACTATTGATCATACATATATATATATATATATATATATATATATATATATATATATATATATATATTGTATGCACTATATTTATAAGTCCATAGACCCACCTTTATAAATGACAGCCCATATTTTTTTCAAAGAGAAGAAAAAGAAAAAAACAATCAAACATAGAAGAAGAAGAATAACAAGAAGCCGTAGAAGAAAAATTAAAAAATATGAAAGATATATTTTTTTTTTATATTTTGTTCAAATCACATCTCTAGAGGTGTGATTTGCTAAGCCTAATTTATAACTAAAAATGAATCTCAAACCACTTAAAATCCTCTTTTTAGAAAACATTGTTGAATTTTGAATAACAGGGGATTTGATATGAGTTTAACAAATCACATTTTGAATAACACGGGATTGTATATTATTTGGATGTATTTGACATAAATTCTATGTTCAATTTGGAAACGGATTTGGAAACGGATTTGAAAATCACTGGTTGAATAACAGAGGATTTTAGAAACACCACCAAATCCACAGAAATACCACATCCAATACCCCCTATATATATACATTCAAAAATGCATCACTAGAAGCATTGTGCTAAAGATTTGCACAGAAAAACAGACAAGGATTACTAGTTACTACATTAACCTTTTATAAACAAGTTTTCAACTATGCATACTTACACGACCTGGTAGAAAAGAAGACATATATATATACTAAACCTTGCTTGCTTATTCGCTTATGGTGTAAACCGAGTCAACCTTATTGCTACTTTCCGCTTCTGCAGCACGGAATATTGAGACGTCGAGATGAATTGGTTTAGTGTCGGAGTTGGCTGGCTCAAACACACAAACATCACCCATGCACAAATTGTTGTCTTGTACAAACTTCCTCCACCCTGTTGAAATCCCATCATAATGACGAGATCCGTAAAATTTAAACATCATCTGCCATTTTTTTTTATCCACCTGCATCACCACTTCTTGAGGTTCATAAGACATGTTCTTCGCGCACCATTTCATTGGGATTGTCTGTTTTTTTTTTTTTTGGAAAAAGAACATCAATTTTTTTCCATCTAGAAGAATCAAGGAGATCAACAACTATAAAGAAAGCTATGGAAAAGCCTTACCAGGAAATACTTTGTTACCACATGAGAGCGTTTCATGATCACCAAGAGACCATTCGACGAAATGGCTCTTTTAGCCAGAGATAAGGCTTTTCTTTTGGAAATTTCACTTGTACTCTTTTTGCTACTACCTGAAATCATCTCCACATCTCTTTCCACAAGGTAAACTTTCAAGACTAATAATCAAAGGCTATGGCAAGTACGAGGCGGAACAAGAAACTCTATATAACTGACTCAGGACTCAGTTACCAGAAGCTTCTAAATCAGCACCATTCTCAAAACTTGAAACTATTTAATCCCACAACTTTATGGTTGATAGATTTACCAACTCATTGCATGAAAATGATGGTGTAAGTTTTCATAGATCAAAATAAGACTTTTAACATACTTGGAAGATTTTTGTGAGCATTCTAATGGCAAGAAGATGGTTGGATTACTATCGTTACACAAAATTTATGAGGTTCGTATTGTCTTTCTTGACGATGTTAATGAAAGAGGATTTACATACTTTTCAATTTTAATTTGATTTTTTTCTGATAATTATTGGTACTTAATCTGATATTTTCCAGTTATGTTTAGACCAACCCAACCATATATATGTACCTCATCTTAGGTATTTTTCAACAATTGCGTTTATATAGCTTTGTCCGGCATAAACAGAAGAGAAAGAGAAGAGATACACAATAAAATGGACGCCGAATTGTTTCCTATAAGTCATGTTGATAAAGGATATATAAGAAGTTGGTTTTGAAGAGATGATGAGAGTGACATATATACCGTCTCAAAGAAGAGAGACAAATAAATGCATTCTGATAATTAATTTACAATATGACATACATAAACACCATAAATTACAAATAGCGATAATTGTAACGTCCGCGAACCAGATTGTAGAATCTGGTGTCGTGTCGAGCGACACTGGCTGTGTCGCTCGACGCGACCATTTTAGGGCAGAACCGGATTAAGTTTTGATCGCGGTTTTGGCTCGGTTTAAAGGTTTAAAAGTCTAGTTTGATTGTTGCGTCCAGGGCAGTTGGTTCAGATTATCAGATCGCTTCAAATGGGACGATTCTTATGCGGCGGCGAGTTTGTGTGCCTAAGGATGAGTCGTTGAGTCAGAAGATTTTGAGTGAGGCTCACGCGAGCAAGTTCTCGATTTATCCGGGAGCGACAAATATGTATCGTGATCTCAAACGGTACTATCACTGGGTCGGGATGAAGAGAGAGATATGGTTAGCTAGGTTGCAGCTTGTGATACGTGTCAGCTAGTGAAGGCTAATCATCAGGTTCCGAGCGGTATGTTGCATAGTTTACCCATTCCGGAGTGGAAGTGGGATATGATCACGATGGATTTCGTGGTTGGATTGCCCACACTACAAGAAACATGCACTTTTCCGACGGCCTAAACCGTCGGAATAAGTGTGTTTCCGACGGATTTCCGATGGATTTCTACCGTCGGATCTATCTTGTCGGAAATTAAAGGTCCGTCGGAACTGTTGACGGATTTCCGACGACAATCTGTAAAACATAAATGCGTCGGAAATCCATCGGAAATTCATCCCCCGATGGATTTCCGACGGCGGACAATACCGACGGATTTCCGACGAGCCTGATACCAACGGATTTCCGACGGCAGATGATACCGACGGATTTCCGACGGAGCCTGATACCGACAGATTTCCGACGGCGGCCTAATACCGACGGATTTCCGACGGTACTAGATACCGATGGATTTCCGACGGCGGCTGTTACTGACGGATTTCCGATGGCATTTGGAATTTAAAAAAAAAAATAATTATAATTAATTATATTAAATTTTAAATAAAATCAATTTTAAATATGAAAATAAATTAAAATAGTTTGAAAAGTTATTTAAAACGTAAAGTTTTACATAAAATTTAAAAGTCTACTGTGGACGATAATTACGGAAGAACTCGTTCATCTTCGCTTCCATCCCACGAATGCGCTCTGCATCTTCTGCGCGCTATGCCTCCATTGCCTCAAACCGCTGTGCATCTTCTGCGCGCAATGCCTCCATTGCGTTCATCCGCTCCAGAAGCTCCCTGTTTTGTGCCCACAAACCGCTATCACCGTGAAATCGAAAGAAGACACGGAAGAGGTGGAACTTTCTTCCGGAAGACCGAAGACAAGACCTTTGTTCTTCGGAGTAACCTACCATATACAATAAAACTATAAATGTTATAACGTATAAGTATTATAAGTTATTTTAAATTCGTTAATAATTGAAAACGTTACTAACCTCATACGTAAGCTCGTTGATCTTCACGAATGGAACTTCGGTGAGCTGTGGAGTTCCTCCGACGATCGGTTGAGATTGGATAAACTCCTCACCGAGCCTCTCCACGCTTTCCACGATTTCACGAGCAATTGGATCTTGGATTTCGCCCGTCTTTCGGTTGGTATGCGTATCTCTGATCAAATCCAGATTTGAAGGACGCGTACCTTTCTTTTGATACTGTTAGCATTGAAAAGTAAGCAAATAAGTTAGCGATTATAAAAATAAAATAATAATAAAGAAACTCACCAGTTGTTCTGCACGAGTCGCCTTGCTCGTCGCTCCGAGGTTATGGGTCGCTGGTCCCTTCCCCTTCCGGTTACTCTTTCGGTTCGTCGAGTGGGTTGCAGAGCTCGACTTAGTGGCCTCCAGTTCCCAATACTGAATTAATTGAGCCCATATCCCGAGGAATCTTACCAAGTCCCCATAGGTCCTTGTACTCGTTCATCTTCCGCGAGTACATTCTACCTGCCTTGGTGTCGATCTCCCGTCGAACCCTAGCGGTCAGCTGTCTGTCCCAATTAAATTCTTGCTGGAAAGAAAAAATACTTTAACGATTTAGTAAATAAAATAAAATAATATAACAAAACCGCACATTGTCTAAATTACAAAATTTAGGGATTACCGCAAATTGCCGAAATCAGCTGTCACGGTCGGCTAACGACATCGAAGTTTATGTGGGATACGGTCGAGTTATCAAACAATTAAGCATTGTATTGATAGACCTCGATATCCCGTTTCCCGAAAATTGAAACCTAACCAAAATTAAAGAAAAATATTTAATAAGGTAACTAAATCGAAAAAAATTTTAAATAAAACTTACCATGTCGTGTTGAGAGGCAAGTCCGGATTTAGGAAAGGCAAACGATCCCTTCCGGGTTGTGATACAAAATCCTCGACGCTAATTACTGTGGGAGCTGAGGTCGTAGGATTAGGAAACGGTTGTTGTGTATCCAAAAAGGAAGTGTCGGGGATTTGGGACTGACTAGAACACCGACCCCCCCCCCCCCCCTACTGGAACCACCGCTTCCAAAACTCTGCTGAAATCGTCCATAACCCCTACGATTTCCAAGATTTTTACATAAATTTGAAATATTTTTACATATATAAAATTAGTATGTCAATTTTACATTTTAAATTTATAATCTATATTACGAATTTAGGGATTTAGGGATTTAGTGGTTTAGGGATTTAGGGATTTAGGGAAATGAGGATTTAGGGATTTTGAAATTTAGGGATTTTGAAATTTATGTATTTTAGGGATTTAGGATTTTAGGGATTTAGGGATTTAGGCATTTTTAGATTTATGCATTTTAAGATTGAGGGATTTAGGGATATAGAGATTTAGGAATTTAGGGATTTATGGATTTAGTGATTTAGACATTTCGTAATTTAAGGATTTAGGGTTTAGGGATTTAGGGATTTAGGTGTTTAGGGAATCTGGGGATTTTGAAATTTAGGGATTTAGGGTTTTTGGGATTTTGGGAATTTTGGATTTTGGAATTTATTGTTTTAGGGAAATAAGTTTGATTTTATGATGTATTACTTGTTCTCAAGATTAATGATTTCACAAAATATTTTGTTTTTTAAAATTTCGTAATATTAATAATTTTATACATTATTAATATTGATTTTAAATCCCAAAAATCCCAAAATAGAAAAATCCCTAAATTCCTAAATCACAATAAATCCTTATATATTTTAAGAAGTCTAGCATGTTATAAAACAATGTTGCTTTAAACAAATTAGATAATTTTTAAATTTTTAAAATTTTAGAATTTTATATATTATTCTTATTATAAATCTTCATAAATCCCTAAAAACCAAAAATACTTATTAAATTCGAAATTCATATAATTTTGAAATATTCATAAAATTTTGCATAATATCTTATATTCCAAAATCCTTAATTCCGTAAATTGTTAAATTTCTAAAATTATCATAATACCTAAATTCCTAAAATTATCATAATTCCTAAATTCCTAATATTCCAAAAACTCAAACAAATCATCAAAAACTTACATTGGGGTGTTAATTTCTTGAGGGTGTTTGAGATTTGGTATACAAGAGTCGGATAATCGGTGAAAACGGCGGTGAAACTGTTGTGACTCGGCGAAACGGCGGTGACTCGGTGGTGAATCGGTGAACCGGCGGGAAAACGTTGGTGAATCGGCGAACCGGAGGCGAAACGGCGGTGGCCTCGGTATTCCTGCATTGTTTGGCTTGATTTGCGGTGATTTCCGGCAATTTTCACTAAAAACTTTCGTTTTCGTTTTCTCGTCGGAGAAGACGACGTGTCTGGTTATATTTAAGAATTCCGACAGACAACGCCGCCCAATTCCGACGGATTCTGCCGCCTTTTCGATAATAACTATGCGTTTTGGCTGTATAAAATTTAGGGTATTCCGTCGGGAATTTGTGACGGATTTCCGACGGATTGTGTAATTAATATATTTTATTCTATTTACATATTTGTGGATTTAGAGATTATGAAAATTTTAGGGATTTAGGGTTTTAGGGTTTAAGGGATTTAGGATTTCGAGACTTAGCGATGATGATAATTTTAGGAATTTAGGGATTATAAGAATTTTTGGGAATTTAGGGATTTAGGGATTATGGGATTTAGGGATTATGAGAATCTAATGACTTTAGAGATTTAGGAATTAAGGGGTTTAGGGATTATGGGATTTATGACTTCGAGACTTCATTACAAATATACGCAAAAAATATTTTATTTATATATTTTATTAATATATATACGAATATTTTTTTGCGTATATATATATTAATATATACGAATTTGATGACGATTCACACTCCATCCCTAGTGAAGGTTCCTCAGGAGATTTGGAGTCATGTGTTATTTATATATTTTATTTGGTTATATTTGTAATGATTTGCGTATAAATTCATGAACAAATATATTTTGAAACGTATTACACATATAAAACACCAATATTTCACAAACACAAACATTTATTTATAAAATATTACTCCAAATCTCCTGAGGAACCTTCACTAGGGATGGAGTGTGAATCGTCATCAAATTCGTCACGTGATTCCTCTTCGTCCGAATGAACTAAATCATCGCCGATATGTGTGACATCAATAACAAGGTCAATGTTATCCATCTCCTCGACAGGTGACATTTGAATACTTGTCGATGGCTGGAGAGCATCATGTTCTGGAACTCCATATAATCTTCCTCTCGGGTTAATTAGAGTTACTGTGATCCAAGGATCTGTACGATAGGAAACTTGAGGATATGGAATGTAGCAAACCTAAATTTAAATAGTTGGTTTTGTTAATATACATGGATAACAAAACATATCGTATGCGCATGTTGGAAAACCTATTATTGACTTCATACCTGGTCTGCTTGCGATGCAGGGATAAATGGATCGTATTTATGTAGTTTCCGTCTTGAATTTATCGAAATCACACCAAGGGGGTCAATTCGAAGCCCACGTCCATTGGATGGATCATACCAATTGCACATAAACACAATGCACCTCAAGTCCAACATTCTTGGATACCGGATTTCTAAGATTTCGTTTAAAATGCCATAGTAGACGGTATCACCTAATTCTGACGAAATACCATAGTCTGAAGTTGACATCGGTCGTCCTTCCTCACGAATTCTAAACGAATATCCCCTAGTGCAAAACTTGGGATATGAAGTCGCGGTGGTGCGCAAACCACCAGCAAACTCCACTAACCATGTCAGGAGAGTTTGACCACTTTCTAAACCTTCGGAAACTTAATGAACGATAAAAGTATGAAATCATTAACATATAAAACGTGAAAATATGGTAATGTAAGAGTAAGGAATTATATTAAACTTACATAAAATTTCAACCACTCCGAGAATTCTTCATCTTTTAAGACAGAAACTTCGGATTCTGTCTTATCAGGATGGTAATTTTGGACTAGGGACATGTAAATGCTGTAACATAAAAATATTTATTAGATTAAGACAAATAATTCCAAAATTGTTTTACAAAAAATTTTATACCTTTCGTACTCCATTATTTCATCACAATTTCTGAGGATATACGTATGCAAATGTTTGACCTCTTGTGCTGATAGTCTGCGTTCCTTTCCTTTTCCACTTACTCGACCAACTTGGGAAAACAACTCGGGTACAAGCACGGCATACATTGCTTTCTCACCTCTATCATCATGTCGCGCCGGACGTCTAGCCTTAGTCCGAACTTCCGATGGAAAGTAATATTCGGCAAAGTGTGAGACTTCGTCATTTAGGCTTTGTGCAACAATAGATCCCTCCACCTTGCTCAAATTTTTAACCTTTTTCTTCAAGTGGAACATGTACCGCTCGAACGGATACATCCATCGGTATTGAACAGGGCCTCCTAATGCTGCTTCTCGTGGGAGGTGAATAGGAAGATGTTCCATAACATCAAAAAAAGACGGTGGAAATATCTTCTCCAGATTATAGAGGAGTACCGGGATGTTGGACTTTAAATTACGGATCCCGCCCACTGTTAGTGTCCGTGAACATAAATATCGAAAGAAAGCCCCAACTCCGACAAAAGAAAAGTAAACAAGTTAATACATATATAGTAACATTATATTAGTAAGAAATTCACGGGAGTACGAAATATACCTCTAATTGCTTGATGGATGTCTTTTGGAAGAAGATAAGCAAATGAAAATGGAAGAAGACGCTGCATCACAACGTGTCAATCATGACTTTTCATTCCAATAAACTTCCCTTCTGTCGAATCCACGCAATTACGTAGGTAGATGCATAGCCATCAGGAAATTTAACATTTTTTTTAATCTATTCAAAAAATACTTCCTTCTGACCAGCGTCTAACCGGTACGCAGGCATCGACAATCTACCGTTAGCCAAAACATGAAGAGATTCCTTTGTACAAAACAATGGCAAGTCTAATCTAGACTTCCAGTTGTCTTTTGTCTTCCCTGGAACGTTAAAGATGGTTTTCATGATGTTGTCAAAGAAATTCTTTTCAACATGCATGACATCTAGATTATGCCGCAGTATATGGTCTTTCCAGTAAGGCAAATCCCAAAAAATACTCTTCTTGTGCCAATTGTGATATTCCCCACAACCGTCGACGGGGTGATGGCCATTACCCCCACATTTAGGAGTTCGCTCTGCACCAAAATCTCGTAACTGTTCCAATATGCTGCGACCATCTATCTCCGGAGGTGGACCATGTAACACTTGTAAATTCTTCCTGAAATGTCTTCTAGACCGACGATATGGATGATTTGCCGGTAAAAAACACATATGGCAATCAAACCATGAAGTCTTCCTTCCGTGCTGCAATTGGAATGCTGAAGTATTGTCTTGGCAATAAGGACATGCCAATCTTCCATGCGTTGTCCATCCAGATAACATACCGTATGCCGGAAAATCGCTTATGGTCAACATAAGAACCGCACGCATATTGAAATTCTGCTGGATTGAAACATCAAATGCCTCAACACCATGCTCCCACAACATCTGCAACTCATAGATTAATGGTTAGAGGAATATATCGAGTGACCGTCTTGGATGATCTGGCCCAGGAACTAGAATTGAGAGAAATATGAACTCTCGCCGCATGCACATAGAAGGAGGCAAATTGTAAGGTGTTACGATGACCGGCCACAATGAATATTTTCTTCCATGCTTTCCAAGTGGGTTGAAACCATCAGAGGATAAGCCGAGGTATACATTCCGTCGTTCCAATGCAAAATTTGGAAGTGTTTCCACGCTTTCGCGTCAGAAGGATGCGTAATTTCTACATCTTGACTATGCTCTGCATGCCATCTCATAGGCTTAGATGTGCGTTCTGATTGATAGAGTCTCTTGAACCTCTCTGATAATGGTAAATACCACATCCGTTTGAATGGAATCTTCACTCTGCCACTTGTGTCCTGGAACCGTGGTTTACTGCAAAATTTACATTTGTTTCTGTTCTCATCTTCTCTCCAGTATAGCATACAGTTGTCGATGCACACATCTATTATCTGGTAGGGCAAACCAAGACCGGCAACAAGTTTCTGGACCTCGTAGTATGATGCTGGGCAAAGATTATCCTCTGGCAAAACATCTTTCACAAACTCGGCGAATGCATCAACACATTATTTGGACAAATTCTAATGAGTCTTCATGTTCATCATCCTACTAGTTGAAGATAACGGTGAATGACCTTCCCTACAACCGCTGTATAGTGGTTGCTTTGATGCGTCTAACATATCAAAAAACCTTCGAGATTCTAAATTAGGTTCTTCAGCCCTATCACCCTCATAACCACCCGACTGCAAATTCTCTCTAATTGCATCGTTAACCATCGCAACCGTACTTACCCCAACATCTACTTTCATTGTACGTTCTCCTACGCTATCCGGAAAATAAGGTGCATTACTACTACTACTACCATATTCATAATTGCTTTCTCCATGTAAAAACCAAACCTTATATCCCGGCCTAAATCCATATCTATATAAGTGATTCCAAACAGTATGAAACGCAACACTAATTCTATTACAGCAATTAGAACATGGACATTTGATATCCTGACCTTTTTTGGTTGCATCTTGATTTCTGGGTAAATTCATGAACTCGCAAATACCTCCAGCGTATGCGGACGTTAATAAGTTCGAGCCCATATCCATCATTGGCTCGTCCATCCAAGACCGAAAATATGAACTCATCTCTTATAAATTTTAAGATAATGTGAATTTTGTTTTTTTTGATAATGTGAATTGTGTTACGATGAAATGAAGAAATGTCGAAGCTTATATAGAACGGATCCTGTCGGATTTCCGTCGGAACACCGTCAAAAACCTCCGACATAACACCCCACCAATCTCATCGGCCACCGCTAACGATATGGTAACCACTCAAACTTTTCCAACATCGGTTGCCGTCGGAAATCCGTTCCAAAATTACGACGACTTATTTCCGTCGATACTCCGTCGGTACAAAGTGACCAATCAAACTTTGCCGACATCGGAAAAACATAATCCGTCGGAAATCCGTCAGAAATGACCGACGGATTTTGCTATTTATATATATTATTTGCGCGGAATAGAGTAAAATATATAAATAATAATTTCCGTCGGAAATCTGTCGGTAAATTTTCGACGGATTTCCGACGGATTGTGTTATTTATATATTTTACTTTTTTCCGGTATAGAAATTATATATAAACCAACCATATCGCACAACGTGGTCCACAAATAAAACAGTTACCGTTCATATTATAGAATCAAAAGACTGTTTATATTAATAATTTATAGAACACCAACACACATGGATTTATTTTTTCTTCTTAAAGATTCCAAAACTACTACTTCTCGTCCCACTTCCCGATGGTGTATCCTTTAGATTACCGTACGCAGTATAACTCTCGTCAGAGTAAGTATCCTCCTCATCCGAGTCTCTGTTAATATTAGAAGTATCTTCATCGCTGTTGTTTGAAGGAAAAAAAATTTCTTTCGTCCAGATAGCATCTATGTTTTCAAGCTTGATGTTGAGGTAAGTGTACCCAGTTCCGACTAGAACTTGAACCTACAAAATAGTCAACTATAATGTAATCTATACTTCATTTACTTCAATAAACATATTTCAAACTTACATTACTCAATACAATGACTGAGCCAACTCGTATATCAGGGCCACAAGAAGCATCTACACACGCTTCCTTTTGAATATATCCGCCAATTCTCCCACATGGATCCTACATCAATACATATTAATTTACCGTTATAAGTAACAAAATATATCAATTGAATCATATTCTCAATTATAATTACCAATTACCTTTAAGACAACCATAGCGTCTCCCTCATCAGTACAATCGTACTCATCAATAATTGCAATTACCTACTTAATTTAACAGAACCGATTATACATATAACTTTCATGTAAAACCTCTTTTACAATAAAACTCAATCTCACCTTCCGAACAATGTCCAAATGATTTAAACATTTAAGAATAACGTTCAATTCAACAGACAAAACCCAATCCCTGGGAGTCTGCATTAACCTCGTTGGAAAAGTATATATAAACATTTTTGTAAAAATTTCCTTACAAAATCAGACTCCTTTCGTTTCATGGTATTCAACAAACCTAATCTTGTACATGTGTCACGTAGGTGTTGAACTGCAGAAATCCAAGGATGGTCGCTAAATGCGGGATCTTCCGACATGCTGAAAAAAACCTAATGCTTATTTTATGGAATGTATTTTTGTGTTCTGATGAAATGCAGAAGTTTCCACCCATATATATAATACCGGAGTCCGTCGGAATTCCGTCGCTACTCCGTCGGAATTCCGTCGGTACTCCGTCGGTACAAAAGTGACCAATCAAACTTTGCCGACATCAGAATCCGTCGAAATTACATTATAAAATTACGACGAGTTAGTTCCGTTGGTATTCCACGAAGTACCGACGGAGTTCAGACAGTTTCCGTGGCCGTCGGAATTCCGTCGGTATATTGTGACAAAATTCCGATGGCTTGATGTAAATCGGACATCCGTCGGAAGTCTGTCGGAAATTTCCGACGGATATTCCGTCCGTCGGAAAAGTGGTTGTTTTCTTGTAGCACCACCTCGAGAACTTATGATGCTATTTGGGTGATAGTGGACCGCCTGACTAAGTCGGCACATTTTTGGCCATTAAGAAGACCGACAGAGCTACGGTTTTGGCTAAGAATATGTGAAGGAGATTATGAGGCAACATGGGATGACAACCACTATTGTGTCATACCGGGATCCAAAGTTCATTTCTGAGTTTTAGAGAGCATTTTAGGCTGAGATGGACACTAAGGTGCATATGAGTACATCATATCATCCGCAGACTAAAGGGCAGTCATGGATTTATATTCAGACTTTGGACGATTTACTGAGGATGTGCGTTCTGGATTGGGATGGTCATTGGATGGATCATTTGTGTCTGGCTGAGTTTGTTTATAATAACATCTTTCAGGCGAGTATCGGGATGGCCCCTTATGAGGTGTTGTATGGGAGGCCATGTAAGACACCTTTATGTTGGACCTAAGTGGGGGAAGAGGAGCATATTTGGTGCGAGTTTTGTTCAGGAAAAAATGAAGAAGATCCGTGTTTTAAAGCTGAACATGAAGAAGGCTCAGGATTGGCAGAGGAGTTATGCCGATAAGAGGAGAAAAGAGTTAGAGTTCGCGGTCGGAGATAGAGTGTATCTCAAGATGGACATGTTACGAGGTCCTAACAGATCGATTTCGGAAAACAATATGAGTCCGAGATTTTCGGGTCCGTTCCTGGTGGTGGAGCGAGTTGGACCGGTGGCGTACCGGTTAGAGTTACCCCCGATTATGAAGGTATTTCACAAGGTGTTTCATGTGTCGATGTTGAAGAAGTGTCTGCATACTTCGGAGGAGTTAGTGGCTAAGACTTCGGAGGATTTTTAGCCTGATTTCCGGTGGCGGCGAGATCTTTAGGATTCTTAAGAGGAGAGTCAAGGTGTTGCGCCGGAAGAAGATTCTACTGTTGAGAGTTTTGTGGGATTCTGCTGGTATTGAGGAGGAGGCTTGGGAGCCTAAAACAAAGATGAAGCTGGAATTCAGCAAGTGATTCAACAAGCAGGTCGCGACTTAAGCTCGGTTTATCTTTGTGGTTCTGGTTTCAGAGTTAGCTTGGTGCTTTTGTTACTATCGATTCATGTATTTCTCGTTTGTGTTGTAACGATTATACATTTTGGAGATTTATAAGATGGAGGTCTTATTTTTTTGATGTTTTATAAGATGTGAAATTCTTATATGTTTAGTTTTTGGGTTGACCAGAGGTTTTGGTCATGTTTATGATAATATTATGGGTTAGGGAATATGGTGTTTAGACCTGATGAGGTAGTACTAGTTGTTAGATACTTAGAGACGTTTAGGAATTAATTACGAGTAACTCATTAGGAGATGAGAATTTTTTCAGACGGATGAGCATTTCCCTATATACTTATTTTGGATGAGATTTATTATGAAACTGTTAATAAATCTGCTTCCAGTGGTGAGACCGGTGTCGGTATCATAAAAAAAATAGAAATTTTGAGTTATGCCACTATTGGCATGCCACTTTTCAATTATGCCACTGTTTTAAAATCATTACCAGCGTGCCACTATTTTCTGATTTTTTTTCTCTTATACAAATTTTGGTTTTCTCTCTCTCTCTCTCTCTCTCTCTCTCTCTCTCTCTCTCTCTCTCTCTCTCTCTCTCTCTCTCTCTCTCTCTCTCTCTCTCTCTCTCTCTCTCTCTCTCTCTCTCTCTCTCGCTCTACTAGATCGCCATCATGACATCGGATTTTACTGTCACTGAATTCGATTATCTTCATAAATTCACTATCTTTGATCTCTGGAAGTGGAAGAAGAAGAAGAAGAAGAAGATTCAAACATAAGCGACTGTAAATTTTCGAGTTTGGGTTAACTATTATGCAATTAGGGTACAGATTTTGTAGGGGGGATGGGGGGTTAGGGTTTTGCCTTTACATTATAAAACTGTTAAAAAAATCTTATAAAACTGTTAAAAAAATTGTAATGTTTTTAAAAGGTTTAGTAAAACTGTTAAAAAAACATTATAAAACTATTTAAAAACCGTGTAAAACTGTTTATAATGTTTTTGAAAATTTTTATAAGGTTTTTGTAAAGTTTTATAAGGTCTTTAAATAGTTTTATATGGTTTTTAAACAATCTTATAAACCTTTTAAAAACTTTACAAACCTTATAAAAATCTTATAAACCTTTTAAAAACATTATAAATTATTTAACTGTTTAGTTTTTAATGACATGTAAAAATGTCTTATAAAACTGTTTAAAAACTTTATTAAAATGGAAAAACCCTAAAAATAACAAAAAAACCCAGATTTGACAAAAAAAACAACCAAAACCCAGATCTGACCAAAACAATAACCAAAATCCAGATCTGAAAAAAAAAATCGAATCAAAAGCTCAAAATTGTAACCCAAATCGAATAAAAAGCTTAGATTCGTAACCAAAATCCAATCAAAAACACAAATTTGTAACCAAAATCGAATTTTAAAAAACAAAATTCATGGATTAAACTTGTTCTTCTTCTTCTTCGTCTTCATCTTCGTCGTCTTCTTCTTCTTCTTCTTCTTTGTCGTCTTCTTCTTCTTCTTCTTCTTCTTCCAATCCAGGAAATCAAAGTCGATTTAAGGAATTTACAAAGATTTACATGGATGAAAGAAAATCGAAAATCCTAGATCTATCCTCGCTGCGTTTGGGTCCAATGGAGTCAGAGAGAGAATCGAAAACTCTAGATCCATAACCCAAATCCGATTTGCAATTTCAAAGAAGAGAATTTTGTGAGAGAAAAAAATTTGGATCTGGGAGATGAGCGTGAGAGAGATGAGAGAGAAAGTGAGATCTTTTTTTCATTTAGTCAGTGAATAGTGGCACGCTCGTAATGATTTTGTGAATAGTGGCATATTTGATTAATTTTTTGTCATGTGTGGCATATTTGCAATCGCACAAAAAAAAAGAATTTTAATTGTTTGATGGAGAATAATTAAAGTAATATATATATATAAACATAAGATTAAAAAAAATGGTAATATTACAAACCGTAAAAACGTAAAATTGACTCGACAAAAAAACATAAAATTTAAGAAAACATATAAAAACACGATGAAAAAGACAATTAAGTCGGCTAGATGCGTTCTTTCTTCACGAAGTCGAACTCGACTAAACCCCAAACTCAAACCCTATCCCCCCAAAATTGATACTCTATTTTGGGAATAGTTAACCCAAACCCAAAAATTTAAATTACAAATCTATTGAAAATCAATTTTTGTATTTGTGGTATTTTTGGAACTTTTCAAAAAGTAGTATTTTGGAACTTTTTTAAAAATGGTGGCATATTAGGGAATTCCTCTATATATAAAAATATAAGATTTTTTTTAAATTTAATATTACAATAAAAATAAAAAATTTCAGACCAACCAAATCGTGTCACGTCACCCACCGATACCGTATCAATCGGATCAGCCGGTTGATACGTATCAAGGCAAAATATCAACAAGGCAAATCATTGCTGCCCATGGTCTCATTAAATCGTATAAGCATTAAATAAAGGGTTATGTACTCTACAACACACTTTTTAAAATTTTTGATTGCACTTAACAAAATTCTTAAGGGAACTATACTTTTTGGATAGCTAATGTCTAAGAAGCCCTTATTCCTCTGACCAAATAATAAACGGGCAGTTTGCCCAGATCTAGTAATATTGAATTCCGTAAATAAATCAAAATTCAACTTCTTTTCTTTTTACTCAGACTTTTCGGTTTCTCAAACGAACAATTTTTTTCACCTCTGATCGGCGTTTTCTTGAAGATCTTAATGGAATTGAAGCCTCGTCGTTTGTCTTCATTAGTTCCCCAGATTTTATCAGAAATGTCGGGTAAAGGAAGAGCGGAAGCAAGCGGATCTACAGGTAAAAATGTTTTACGGTTTTGAAAATTAGTTTATGTTTTCTCGAATTGGTAGCTTCAGTCTTTCTTGAATACAATTCCCTTTCTGTGTCTTTGTTTACGAAATAATATCTTATGGTTTTTTTTGTATTTTACATTAGGGTTTGTTTTGAAGAGATTGGAGTCGTTGATAACCAACTTCTAAATCGCTTTTTGCAACGGATAGTTATCCAAATGCGAGGCTGAATATTTATTATAAACTGGAGATTCTGTCTAAACCAAAGATTTTGGGGAATTTGTGGACAGTTTACGGTGGACATCTCCTTAGGTTCTCCCTTGCAGATTTTAGAGAGATATCGTCTTTGCTTTGGTTAATGTTGAGTGATGAATGTATGTGTTATTATTAGGTAGTAAATGAAAAAGTTCAACCTTTAGTTATTAAATCCCAAGACTGGTTTATTCAGAATGATGAATTTATGTTGTTAGCCAAAAACTTATATGTGGATGAGTTCAAATGGAACGTATTGTGTGGATAGTTCCTTGCTTTTCAGAGTGGATAAGTATACATGGATATGTTCCTTGGTTTGTTTGCAGATGGAATGGCCAATCGTTAGGTTATGGACAGTTTACGGTGGACATCCCCTTAGGTTCTCCCTTGCAGATTTTACAGAGAATTCGGGTTTGATTTGGTTAATATGTAGTGATGAATGTTTATATGTTTAAATTTAACCTTGAGCTACTCTCTCAAATTAAGAGATCACTGTAGTACTTAGAGATCGAATCCTCAGGGAAAAGAATTACACAATAAAGTTCCAATTTCAAATTAAGCTAAGAGAAATATGATTAACGTAAATTAAGCAAATAAAACTAAACAGAAGATGATTATGGTTCTTTTAAATTCTAGAAAATGAAGCGCTAGGCATCGGATAATTCGCAGGCATGACTTTAAATTGAAGCACTAAATTACTATCGGAATATTTATTAAGAACCGTTCTAAATTGAAGCACTAAATTACTTTAAATTGAAGCACTAAATTACTGTCGCAATTGTAAAACTAATCAACTTTCGTTGCAGAAGCTATCTATGACTAAATCCTAGAAAACCAAATTTCTTTGCAAGTTCTATAAAATTAAGCAAGCATTAACGAGCAGTTTCGATTTGTTCACAAAATCACTAAGCCAAATTTCTTTGCGAATAGTTATTTTGCTCACCTATGATATTATTCCAGCTAACTAACAATGCTTTCGCATCTATCAGTCAACCTAAGTTGTCTAAATCAGGGTGATCAATCCTAAAGCAGAATTAAAACTATCAAGGTGAAGAACACAAATTAGATTGATCCCAAGAGTAATATAATTCTTAACAATTTATCATCAGCCTTTGAAAAACCCTAAACCTAACTAATAGATTACTCAGACATAGCAATAGCAAACATCACAATAACTGAATAATACTGCATTTAATGAGATAAAGATAGAGATACAAAAGGGTTCAGAAAAATCTCTAAAAAGAGTCTGAACTTGTCTCCCTAAAAGCTCTGAATCAATCTCTTGCTAGGTCTCAATAGAATAAAAGTATAGCCTAAACAATGGCTTAGAATATATATATATATATATATAAGGTCTAAAAACGTATTGGGCTAGATTTGTAAACTTTGGAACTTCTGCGCAAAAACAGAAATTTTCAAACTTAGTATATTTGGTCGTCACGATAGGGTGTCGATCGACACCCAGAGATGGTGTCGATCGACACCAAGGCTGGATTTCCAATCCGAATTCAAATCTTGTATAGCTTATTCCTCCTTGCTCCAAAATGTTCCAAAATCACAAGTTATGCTCCAAATGCCTTAAAACCTGTAAAGACTCTAAAACAATACAAAAACACCGAAAAGACTCTAAAAACATACTTATATCATGGCTAAAAACGGGTTAAAACCATGATATATCAAATGTATATGTTATTATTGGGTATTAAACGAAAGAGTTCAACCTTTAGTTATTAAATCCCAAGACTGGTTTATTCGGAATGATGTAAGTTATGTTGTTAGCTAAAAACTTATCTATGGATGAGTTCAGATGGAACGTAATGTGTGGATAGTTCCTTGTTTTTCAGAGTGGATAAGTATACATGGATATGTTCCTTGGTTTGTTTGCAGTTTGGATTGAGCCGATAGAATGGCCAATTGTGCATGATTTTTTTTTTTTCCTTATGTTAACCGCACGATGTAAAAAGTAGAGTAGAGTTTCATATTGCATTTATTGTCACTCAAGAAAGCAGTTTTAATCACAACCACTCATTATTAAACAGAGCACAAGGGGAATGGATGACCATAATTAAACAATTCCCAAATGAAGCACATTATCAGCAAACTCTCGGTCAAGCCTTGTGAGGGTAGTTTAGGGGTTTATTAAAATAAGATGAAAGAAAAGTATGGCTCCCTTAGAAAGTGTGTTGAGGTGATATATGTTTATAAAAAAAATATCTTCTGAAGTAATAAATCCTTAAATAAATAGCTTTCCACAGAACCAGTTTGTTTATGCAAAAGAGGCCCCAAAATAAAATACAATTATCTACGAAATCCAAGTACAAAAAAAAAGGGAAATTTAGAAAATTAGGACATATTGAACTTTTCTTTGTCCCAATAGGTTTTAAATAATGTAGTTATGTCCCATTATCTTTTATGTTTTCAATACCCCAAGATTACCCTTAATTTTGATTTATTATATATTTGTTTAAATCATTTCGGAAATTATAAAAATCAAAAAAGGAAATTCTGATTTTTTAAATGATTTAATGCTTTTGGAATAAAAATTTCATTCTTAAATTTTGGGAAATTTCATTCTTAAATTTCATTTTTAAATTCTTTATTAAATTTCATTCTTAAATTTTATTCTTAAATTCTGATTTTAAAAATGATTTAATGCTTTTGGAATAAAAATTTCATTGTTTAAATCATTTCAGAAATTATAAAAATCAGAAAAGGATAACCGCCGGCCACAGCCTAGTTTAGGTTATTTTTTAAAAAAATATTAAAACATAATAATTAATTAAAAAATTAAATGTAATTAATTAAAAAATATGCGTAATTTCAAATATAACTATTTAAATAAACTGCATTAATTATAAATATAACTATTTATGTAAATTGAATTAATTAGAGAATATTTACTTCCTAGATTTAGGGAAATTAATACTAACTTTCTAGAACACATGTTCTATATTCCGGTAGACGAAAGACACATATGTAGAACTTATATTCTAAAATGGATAGAAGATATAAGGATTAGTAGAATGTGTGTTCTACGGACTTTAGAATATAGATCATCTAGTAGAAAACAAATTCTACGGACTTTAGAACATAGATCATCTAGTAGAACTTAACATCTAACGGCCCGTAGACGTAGAATGTCAATTCTATAAGCCGTAGACAAAAAAAATATGATTGATTTTAACCATTTTTCAAGTTTTAATTTTTTTTAACACTTGAATATGACTAATATGTATGTTTACTTAATTATCAGATTTTTTTTAAAATGTA
Organism: Draba incana; assembly: GCA_963576765.1. NCBI lineage: Eukaryota > Viridiplantae > Streptophyta > Magnoliopsida > Brassicales > Brassicaceae > Draba > Draba incana. The sequence goes on along the minus strand of OY755212.1, from coordinate 13,220,258 downwards.
AAATCCTTTAATTTAATATTTTTATTTTTTTATGGGCATTTTGGGTAAAAAATTACCAAAATATGGAAAAAGGTATTGGGACAAAGTCAAGTAGTCTAATTTTAGAAATTCCCCAAAAAAGTTTTTGTTTCTTCTGTCCGACGGACCGAGAGAATTGAACTTTAATTATTGTCTTTTTCACGACTCAGCTGATACAAAATTCGCCCTACATACTACATATCGGACCATCCATTGCCAACTGCAGTTGTTGGAAAAAAATTGGTTGTTAGTTTTTTTTTTTTTTGTAACTTTTTTACAAGAGTCCATTGAAGAATAGATCTCAAATTAATTTTGGTCGTGAAAGATTTGGTTGAAGAAACTTCAGCTACTCCAAACTAAAATATATTAACTTTAACGTAGGAATTTGTTAACAACCCATGTGAATATATGTATGCTATTCAAACATCCCACTATCGTAATATATTTCCTAACTCTAAACTGGCTTTTTATAATTTGCATGCACCTCCGATTTTTCAAAGTAAAACTTATATCATGTGCATTGAAGACACACCATAAAAGTGTCTTAAACATTTTTTATTATATTTTATTCATATTTTTTTTTAAGACACTCATCACCCACTAAAAATCATGTTCGAAAACGCGGCCGCGTAGACCGCGTGGCCGGCGGTTAAATGCTCGGCGGCTCCCGGTTGTGGCAAATATGCACTAATCGGTGAAAAACGCGGAAAATTGAATAAAAATCATTTTTCTTGATTTTATGTGGAAAAAATGATGTCTAACGATAGATTTGCTGTTAAAAAAATTAAGAGGTCTCCAACCGTGAAGGCGACGTTTAAGGCGATCGACACAAACAAACAACTTCTCTGCTTTGGTTCCTCAGCCCACGTCGGCTCCGGCGTCGGTCATACTTTTTCTCTTCTCATTTACAATTTCTTAGATCTGAAATAAATTGCAATGAGTTTCCTTTCTCTGTCGCAAAATAAATTCTCGTTGATCTCTTGCGTTTGTTTTCTCATTCTCTTCTTCCGAAAGAGCAGTTGTCCGATGTTTGATCTTCAATTCCTTGGGGTCAAATCGATTGGTTTTGGTCCGTTTAGTAAAATCTCTAGCGGTGGTTGGAATTTATTCTATTTGGATGAATTTCAAATCCCTAAACCACCTTGAATTATTTTTTGTTTAACTGCTCTCCTAAGATGTTTCATCAATTTCTTCATCAAATCCCCATCAATTTCAAATGCTACAAGATGAAGTCAATCGCACGACATCGCATTCAATGATACGATCACGAGCAGTATGCATTGGATGCAATCTCTTCGACAGTCATCATGGAGGAGAGAACTTTGCGAAAATTGCCATGATTGTAAGCCATGTTTGGATTTCGCAGAATTTATGGAAGGGAGTGGGCATAACAAATCGATGAAAGAGAAACCTATAGCCAATAAACGGTAATGTTATGATAGGCGACTACGGTATGTCTTACCGAGTCTTAAAAGGCAAAATCTAGAAACATCTTCAACAACAATTCAACTAATTTCTTCAACAAAAGTAGTGCGATGTGCATTTTGGAGTTTCATCAGCAAGATGATAGCCAACAACAAGTGTATGAAAGGGGGACATAATAGATTTTACCTGTTAGCCTATAAAGCTTCCGAAAGGATAGCATGGTTTTACTCCACTCTTTCATCGAAATTGTTTTCAATTTCATTATTTGTTTCAACAGTGTGTATCGAAAATGTTTCTGTATTCTATAAACTTTTATGATTTATTAAATTTGATTTGCCGGAAAAAAAACGATAGATTTGCTATAATTTCGTAAAAATCAAGTGAAACAGAGGTCTAAAACGATGATTGACAAAGGAGAAACCAGCGACAACCATTGCTAGGGCTCTGGAAATTCGTAGGTTTCATGGGGAAGATGATGACGAAATGGCCATTATACCCTTAAATTAATAAAAACTGAAGAAAATAAAGCAAAATAAGAGTCCTCCTGGGAATCGAACCCACGATAGGAGTGGCCCATTATTGTTACCTTGCCAACTGGGCAAAGATGACCCTCGGTAACATTGCACCACCTAAAATATATATTACAATATTGATAATTTTAATTATTAATTAAATAAAAACAAATTAAACTAGGCCCCGAGTAATCTCCGTTTAATCTCCGATTTTCAAATTATGTGCTAGGCTCGTACCGAGCGTCTGACTAGCGCCTAACGAAATCTTGAACATTGACTAAAAGTGTCTAAAACCTATTAAAAATGTCATAATTAAAACATTTTTCCAATATTTTGGATCTCATATTCTTTTATTTAATTATATTTTATTTATTAGACACCATAACTAGATCTCCTAAAATGTGCAATGCACATTAGAGCTGGGCACATATATCCGTTACCCGTCCTTTTTTTCATTACCCGGCCCGTTCCGTCTCCAAAAAAAGGTACCCGTCGCCTCCAAGTCGGGTAAGGGGTATTATAATCCAGTTACCCGCGGGTAAGGGTCGGGTATCGGGTATCAATTTTTTTTTAATTACCCGTCGTATGTTTACCCGGCCCGTTATACTAGTATTCTAAATTACTTATATTTGATAGATTTAATTACAAAGTAAATTTTATGGTATATAATACTATAGTTTTTGAGTTAAAAACTTTTTTTTAATAATAAATTTTGAGACATGAGCATATAAATAGTTGAAAACACCTTACAGTATGAAATTTTATGTTAATGAATTGTCACTAATAATTTTGACGATAATACTACAAATTTCAAATTTTGAAATTTATAATATTATATTTTTTTAAACTATATGTTGTATATTAGCGAAATTTGGTTTTATTGTAATGATTATTCATCTTTTTGTATATAAATTTTTTAGTATAATAGTTTATAAAATAAAGTATATTGTAATCATCGGGTAAGGGTAAAGGGTCGGGTACCCGGCGGATCAACAATTTTTTACAAGGTACCTATTTAACAGAGTACTCGCTTTTAGCGGGTTGGGTATGAAGTTTTTTTTTCAAATACCTGCTAGGGTCGGGTCGAGTTCCGGATACTTCAAAATCTCAGGATACCCGTCCTACGCCTAGCTCTAATGCACATGCTCCTACTACAAGATATGCTTGTCTTCGTCCTTGTTGACTAAATTAATCAGTCGCCGCAAAAAGTCGTCTTTTGCTACGCGTCTTTATTTTTGGATCCTTTGTATGAAACTTAAACTATTCGCATGGAGACAAGTATAAATAAGAGTATCGAGCAAGAAGTTTAGTAATTTCTGAACGGGTCGGGTACCCTTGAATTTTAAGATATCCGTTACCCGATCCGACCCTTACGGGTATTAGAATTTTAGTACCCGTACCCGACCCGGAAAAAGCGGGTACCCGGATAAACGGGTACCCGGTCAAAATTAACTGACCCGGTAATTACCCGACCCTTTACCCTTACCCACTTCATAACAATTTTTTTTATCTGGAAACATATATATTTAGGATTCAAAGACCACATAGGATCTGATTTACAAAAAAGAGGAAGAAATCATATTATACTTAACACATACGCAACCGTTCAAAAGATTAATTACAAACTCCAAAGCTTAGAGATTGTAATTAATTTTCTGGTGTCCGGACTTGAGCTCAGAAATGCCAAAAAAGATTCCAAAAGTCCACGTTGCTGTATGATTCTTCCATCATATTGGTTTGCCAAAGGATTTGGGAGAACATGTATAAATTTATAGTTGTATTATGTAATATGTGCGGGTAGTATAAAACGGGTAGTATAAGACGGGTAACGGGACGGGTATGAAAATGGGTAGTGAAAAAAAATTGATACCCGATACCCGACCCTTACCCGCGGGTAATAGAATTGTGATACCCGTTACCCGACCCGAAAGCTACGGGTACCCTTGTTTTTGAGACGGGTACGAGACGGGTCACGGGTCGAAGACGGGTAATGGGTATCAATGCCCAGTCCTATAAATAAGAGTATCGAGCAAGAAGTTTAGTAATTTCTGAGAGAGATATGACAAAGAGAGGTCCTTCGAATTTGGGACTTGTATTCTTGCTTCTATTGGTTGTTTTGGTCACATGCTCTAACGATTGTGCTCTTGCGTCTCCACAAGAGTTACGTCCATCATCTGGTCAGTTTTATATCCTAATGATTTTCACAAGTCGATTACCAAAAACTTAATGAACAAATATTTTCAAATTTGGTATTTTCCTCACAAAATCCCGATAAATTTCATAAATATATCATGCTATGATAAATGATTACTTCGAATTTTGAATTTCATCACTATATATTTTAATTTTATTTCTAAATAAATGATTATTTCAAATTTGTATACCGATAAATTTCGTAAGTATAGTTTATTTATTTCTTTCTAAATGGAGTAGCCTGTTTATAAAGTAGCAATAAACTCACTTCGATACCCACTTCGTAACATAATTTACATTTAGTTGAGAAAATACAACGAACTATAATTTAATTGCTTCGACATGTTTTGTTTGGTTACCATAATTTTATAAAATTAAAAATAATATCAGATTCATTTTTTATTTATTTGGATTAATTTTTCGTCTAAATGAATTATACACTCGTTTGTTACGATTTGATTAGATGTAAAGATTTTATATTAATTAATCTATAATATGTTAAACATTGTCTACAAAAAACAATTGATTATAATATATATATATATATACGTATATATATGTTATATATTTTGATAATAAATCATATAGGATTAAGAAGAGAGATGGGAGGAGTAAAATCATCATACAGTATACGTGCTGGACAAGGTACAGGAGGTAAACGTGGTGGCATTTTGCCATTGCCGCCTCTTCTACCACCGTCGCCAGCACTGTCGATGTCACCGCCGCCACCACCACTACCAAGATCAGTAATGACACCACATCCATGATTTGAATAGAATCAAGAGATACAAGCTTCTATAAGATAACGGAAAATAATGAAATGTATAGCCATATTATATCTCATAGTTTGTGTAATTAACATGCTTGTTCATTGATTTCAAAACCAGTTTAATCAGAAACTTTGACATTTTCACTGGAGAAGGATAAAACAAAATAAATTATTGTTTTTTCTATTTGTTTAGGTTTCATTTACAATATTTTAGAGAGATCTTCTTTTGAGTTGTAATTAACTTCTTTATACATGACTTGTAAGCTACGTTGAGTACATTAAGAATGATACAATGTTCAAGTATGCCTTTTTTCTTCTTCTCAGGAAGAGAGAAGGGATTAGTTAGAAAAAGAGAAAGGGGGTTATGAGTTGGTGTGAATGGCTAACAAGAAAAGACTTGTAAGGACGTCAAAAACCCTTTTCTTATCTTGTTTATGGGAAAGTCTTCGTGAACAAATTTTGCGTTGTTTTGTGTGTTCAACATAGAGAGCGATGACACCTCTTTATCTATTATTTTCACGTGGCATCACAATCATTTAAAATATATTCTGTCTTCTCAATTAAAATATATAGGAGTGGCCTAGCGGAATCTTATATTTTCTTTTAATATTTTATCAAAAGGCTTCCGCTTGCATCTAAATGAATGGCCAAAAAAATTCATCTTTGTTATTTTTTTGTCTATTTAGTAGTAGAAGTCAACCCATCTACTAAGCCAATAACCACCATGTGAACCAATAACATTCACACTCTCTAGCGGAATCTTGTATCCATCCAAAGTTAAAGCACTTCTAGTTGCTCCATATAAATGAGTGGCAAAAAAAAGTCACATTTCTCATGACCATGACACCATTTTCTTAACTAGTTGTTTCTACGAAACCCCATTATAGAACCGAGGCCCAGCTCAGTTGAAATATGGGTCTTGTGCCAAAAAAAAAAATTGCCAAAATTTAAGAGCTTTTTGTAAGTTTTATAAAATTTAGAGCATTTTTTACAAATAATTAAAAAATTTAAAGCCCTTTTTACAAAAAAAAATAACTAAAAATGTGGGTCCCACACGTGGGGCTCTGTTCACCTGCACAGCCGCACAACATGAGAACCGAGCCTGATAGAACCCACTAGACCCACTTGACCTTAGCAAAGATCCCAAATAACACAAAACCCCTTTATAAAAGCTAATATCCAGAAAATATCCTTTGCTTTATCTTGAAGACTATATAATTGAGGAGGGGAACAGCATCACATATCACACCAGCAAACACGAGTGAGAGAAGAAATTGGTTAGGAAAAGAAAATATTTGTTTATTCTCGGGTTTACGGTATTTGCGAGTTTGAATTTTGGTTCGGGTTTTGAGTGTGAGAAATATTGTCTAAGAGCATCTCCAATGCCCCACCAAATCCTACACCAAATCTCATTTTGGTGCAAAATATGCTCCAATGCCCCACCAAATCCTACACCATTTTGGTGTAGAACTTTTTTATTTATAAAAAAGTCCTTCATTTTGTAAATTACTTTCAATTTGATTATATAAAGATCAAAAATAATTAATAGATTATAATATTCAATATATTTAATTATTATTCTAAAATTTATAGAAATATTTTTTGTTGTTGTGGGTACTTAAAATTTAAGTTATAAAATTATAAAATTATAAAATTTAAGTTGTGGGTACTTAAAATATAAAATCTCGTTTTGCTATTGTGAAAGGACCGGTTCGTTTTTGGGAAAAAGAGATTTACATTACATAATGACTACATGTGTAATTTTACATAACATGATAATTGAAGATGAACGTGATCTCGATGCACCAATTGAAGTTGGAAGAGAAGTTCCACCTCCCGAAGTCGAAGTAGTCATGGATGATCATATGCGGTTCCAAGAATTTCTTGCTAGGTTTAGAAAAATCAAAAATAAAGATGCTCATTTTTCACTTCGAAATGCATTAGTTGATAATTTATGGGAGAAGTATACAAATGGTGATGCATAAATTATGTTTTGTTATTTTATATGGTGTAATGTATTTTATTATAATATATAAATGTTAACTTTTAGTTAATATTTTGAACTTTTGAAAATTTTAGTAAAAATAAAATAGTTAGGATCAATTTGCAAAGTTTAAAAATATAGTGTACAATTAACAATTAACAAAAGAAGTTAAAAAAGGAATATACTTGGAATATTATTTTTTGGTGTAAAAAATGGTGTAATGCATTGGAGTAAAACCTAACACCATTTTAGTGTAAAATTTGGTGTAATGCATTGGAGATGCTCTAAGTGAACATTCTCGGTTTCTCAAGATATTTTCTCAAATATATTTAGCTGCGAGTGAAACTGTATTTCTGTAAATCAACCCTATACACTTTTGTGAAATTTAACAATTAACGTTTTAGAACAGGAGTTTTGGCAACTTAAAAAGAAAGAAAAATGGCAAAAAATGCTTTATCGAATTTGGGACTTGTGTTCTTGTTTCTAGTTGTTATTTTGGTTCCATGCTCTATCAACTGTGCTCTCACGTCTCCGCAAGAGTTACTTCCATTGACCGGTTAGTGTTCGCCAACTTATATCCTAATAATTTATGAATTTTTTTGTCCGACCTTCCAAATCTCTTGTTTAGAGTTCTTTCACTAATGTATATAGACCAATGATATTGTTTAGAATGTCCAATAGTTATGTTTTCATTTCGATTTTCAGAATTATTTTACCTTTTACAATTTGTATAAATTGAATAGAGACCGAATATTATTCATTTTGGTTTTATACAGTTTCAGTTTTTTTTAAAGCAAAATATAAGTAAAACTTAAAAAAATATTTTCTGTAAAGGTTAATCAATTTTGTTTCCTTTTCATATTGAAAAATGTTCATAAAATGTGTTATAAAGTAAAAATCAATCAGTTCGGTTTGGTTTAGTTGGTATATCATACATGTAAATTGGATTTGCTCATCCCTTTGTGTTAGATAGTATATGATAAGCTTATTCCAAAAGTCATAAATGCGTATCTTACTTATGGCGTTTTTTAAAATTTCTCAAATAAGTTACTTTCTTTCGAAAATAATTTTCTGAAAGTTATTTATGAATTGAAGAAAGTTAATAAATGTTCGTCTTCTAATTATAGGGTGGAGAAGAAAAATGATATCAGCATGGTCATCAAACAGTCGACGAACTAGTAGTAGAGTTACTCCGATACCAGAGCCGCCTTCGCCACCACCGCCGCCACCAGCAGTTTCAATGAACCCTAACACACATATATCAAAAATGATGTAAAATTTACTTTTGTGTTGAAAGATGTTGGGTGTGAATGGTGACACTTGAAAGAAATAGGAAGAATTGAAAGGAAATTAATTAAGAAGAAAAGAAAAATGAGAAATAGAAGAATTGAGAAGAAAGTGTTTTTCACTTGCCCATTGTAGTGGACCATTTTCTTCTGTTTTCAGTATATTTTTCTCTTCCTTCTTTTTATATTTTATTTTCTATTTTAACTGGTGAAAAAGTAAATATATTCTGTATATTTATTTATTTTATTTTTTTCTACTATATTTTTTTTGTCGGCATGAAATTCATTTCATAAGCCCACATGCCACGTACAAGGGATGAAAGAGTTTACAAATTTTAAAAAATGAAAGCCCAAATACGTTCAACCTTATCAAGCTAAGAAGATAAATGAATCTGTATATGAGACATGTGGCTCATGAGGCTCCACGTGTTATCTTCACAAATGATGAGGAAAAACGCAGCCATCGTAGGATCTCGACGCCGGAAACCACTGTTTCCAGAAATCATCACTGCTGGCCTTCTTGTCCACGCCACTTGTACAACTCCTTAGACAAAATCCGAACTAAAACACCAGTAAAACCTTCATACCTTCACCGCAAGAAAAACATTCAACCATCTTGAATCTCATGACAACTCCCAAAACCTTATTAAGGTTCAAATAAAGGGAATCAAGAGGAAATTAAACTCCTCGCCATAGATAAGATGATTCCAAATTAGGGAAGGAATAAAAATTTTATAGTCGGTGGATCATCATAACATCACAGATCGGATTTGTAAAGGAGAAGAACAAAATCTGAAAAATGGAAAGCTAAATCCGAACGAAGTCGAAAAAAATTATCCGTTAAACGCAAACGCAAATCCGATCTTAAGGATCGAAAACCTAGATCCGGACAGAAAATTACATAATAAACTACTTTTTAGAGCCACGAAGCCGGCAAAGCGCCGGACGTGGGGCAAACAAAAGGCGAAAGCTTCTTCTTTTTCCCTTAGAGAGAAGGTAGAGAGATAAGAGATAAACCGCTACCTAAATTTTTAAGATTTTTTTTTTTTAGCCATGTGGTGAGTACAAAGCGAACTATTCTTTTTTATACTATAAGTGGTAAACAGTTAGAGCAGGTCTATTGCAGATCTCATGAGATCTAAAAGGTGGGTCTAAAAATTAAAAAAATAATTAAGTTAGGATCTGGAGATCCAAAATACAGATTTAGTGTCTAATATTGGATTTTTTTTGTAGATTGGATATGCTGACGTGGCAATCACTGATTGGGGGAAAGGAAATTAACACCGGGAAAAAATGGTTCCCCGTGTTTTCCTTCGTTCTTCCTAGGCTCTCTCTCTCTTCTTCTCTATCTCTTCGTGTTCTCCAAAATCAAAATCTCAACTGACTCATTTCTGTTTCTTTGTTGAAGAAGAACAAATTCGATTTCGATAATCATGGATCCATTGCCCGAACCTGTCACCTACGTATGTGGAGGTAAATCTCTGACTATCTTCTTCTTCTTCATCGAACATGAAATTTTGTTAAAAACTTAATTCTTGTGTAAAAAGATTGTAGCTTTGTCAATTTAAATCCTAAATTTGTTGTTTTTATTCATAAAAACCAGAAGAGAGATAAAGATTGTGGTTTCTCCTCGTTTAATTGGGAATTAGAATATGCCTCTTGAATCCTAATCTTGTAATAGAATTTCAAATTGTTCTTAGTTAGGACTTAGGAGAAATGAATCAAATCTGAATCATTTGATATTTTGAAAGTAAAAAAAGTTACATTTTGTTGTATGGGTCGTTTGCTTAACTTTCTTTGTGAATCATTTGGGTTGATCAGATTGTGGACAAGAGAACATATCAAAAGAGACCTAAATCAAAGTTGGATTTTTTCTGGTTTTTGTTTTTGTTAACAGTCAGGAAGAAAGAAAACTGTTTTGGATTTGGCTAAGTTTGTTGATAAGGGTGTGCAAGTTAAGCTTACTGGTGGTAGACACGGTAAACAAAAAAGAATTTTCATGATTATGCTCAAAGACGATTTTCTTAATGTTGCTCTGAGATTAGATAATTGCTAATTGCTTTATTGCAGTCACTGGAACTCTTAAGGGCTATGACCAATTACTCAATCTGGTTCTTGACGAAGCTGTCGAGTTTGTTGGGGTCGGTTTCCACCCCCTCGACCTTAAACGATGAAAGTCAAAATGTTCACCGAGGTCCTCTTGCGGATAGTAGCAAAGTAAGTGATCGTAGAGTGAGGCGAAGCAAGAAAGTCTTGGACAAGGAAGGACTGATCGCGAGCCCGGAACACCAAGGGCCGACCTTAGGCTCGGCATGTCCAAGACCCGACCATAGGGTCGGCACGTCGGGACCCGACCATAGGGTCGGCACGTCCAAGACCGACCGTGGCTTCGGCGTGGACGGACGGTCGAGTATGGACTCGGTTTGGCGATGCCTTAGCGGACCGATCCTGCCTTCGGTCCGATAGGACCTTCGGCCCAGCTACGTGAAGATAGTCCAAAGGTGAAAGCATTACGGCCTAGACGCGAAGCCCACTCTAACGTGACCGACCTTATCAGGGCAAATCCGCAGGGACATAGGAAACGAAGCCGACTTAGACATAGTATAAATAGACCTTTGTAAACACCCCAAAGGGGATCCGCAATTTGAATACGAAAACTTGTACTCAACTTTTCAGAGCAATAAACAACATCTTTTTCTCAAATCCTTTGCAATCCTAGCTTATCATAGAAATCTCCGAATTCCCTCACGAACTCTTACAAATTCTAATTGTGTTGGTTTCGACCCCCACAATTTGGCGCCGACTAAGGGGAACCACTGCAGATTTCTGACACTCAAGAGTTAGGGTTTTCAACACACGATCACGATGTCAAGCAACACCATGAGCAACGAAGGATCTTCGTCTCGCCAGCACGACGAAGACAGAAGCAAATCCACGGAGAACACGGTGCCTCCCGCTCCTAACGCCGCAATTGACCTCACACATATCAAGCAGATGCTTGAGACTCTGGTGAAGAAGACTGACGATACGGCCAGCGAGCTGCAATCGCTCAAGAAGAGGAAGCGCAGAAGGTCCCGTGTCCGTCCGACGCGCCTCAGATTCAATACACCGCGAGCTACTCGGAGGGGTCAACACGAGGAGCTGCCACCTCGGACCGATCGCTCGGATCCGGAGGATCTGCCTCCACCACCACCTCGTCGGGATTTCGATCCGACTCCTGAGCGAGTGATGGAGGGGTCAGACGACGATCAACCCCCTCGTAGGCGAACCCGAGTCAACCCTGAAGTTGACCACGATGCGGCTGCCGCAGAAGGCGATGCAATCATAGCAGAGCTTCGCAGGAGGGAGCGAGAGCGCAGAGCTCCTAGAGGTTCCCGTGATGAAGAGGTCGCCGCCCTGAAGGCCCAGTTGGATCATGTCGTCTCAGATTTAAGGACGACTAAGCTGCAGATGTATCGGAGCACTGGGAAGGCTCCCGGGGTCGCTTACGTGTTGGAGAAGGCACGAAACACCCCCTTCGCAGATAACATCTCAGGGGCTAGGATTTCTGACCCGGGAAGGATTAGGCTTCCGACTTACGAAGGGACCTCCGATCCCGCTGATCATCTGATGGAGTTTGAGGTGGCCCTAGGAAGGGCGAATTTCAGAGATTCCGAGAAGGACATCGGATACTGCAAGCTATTCGTGGAAAGCTTGAAGGGACCTGCCCTCCAGTGGTTTTACAAGCTGGAGAAGAATTCTATCCACACCTTCCAGCAGCTCTCCGAGATGTTCGTCCAACACTATAACATCTTCGCTGAACGGAAGATCTACGATGCGGACCTGTGGACCAACAAGCAAGCAGAAGGTGAAAGCTTGCGGTCTTTTATGACAAGGTTCAAGAACACCTTGTCTAAGGTGGATGGAATCAGTAGCAGATCCGCACTGGAAGCGTTGAGGGGTGCAGTGAGATGTCCATCCCCGTTTTGGCAAGAGCTCACCATAAACCCTCCAACGACGATTCAGGACGCCCTTCACCGTGCAGCTGATTTTGCCCGAAGCGAAGAAGAGCTTCGCGCCAAGAGGGGTGGTAAAGCGAAGCAGATAGGCGAACCTTCCCAAGTTCTGACCCCAGCTGCTTCTAAAAGAGGTAATCCCGCCTTCGTTCAGTTTGAAGGGGGAGCAGGCGGAGCTCACAATTACCAGATCGATTCACCCGGCTACGGCAGAGGTCGAGGCCGTGGTCGGGGACGTGGCAGAGGAAATCTCACTTGGATAAGAGACCCAAAGGAGTATGATGAGAAGTTGTATTGTGATTTTCACAAAGCAACTGGGCACTCCACCGCGAGGTGCCGAGAGTTGGGTCGACAGCTAGCTGCTAGGCTGGCCGAAGGCACCCTCAAGGGTAACATCAGTCTGTCGGACTACAAGCCAGAGGAGAAGTTTCAAGATGCTACTGAGCTTCAGACTGAGAACCCCAGGCGACAGCGTCGTGGAGATAACCCCGAAAACGGAAGCACCCATGGTACTATCTCCGTGATCCTGGGAGGATCGCAATACTGTGCCGATAACGAAGCTGCGATCAAGGCCTATCAACGGCGCGCTGAGGTTTGCGCCAACATCTCGACATCTCCAACAACAAGGCGTGCTAGTGATCCCGTCACTTTTGACGAAGTGGATGCTGAAGGCATCGATCATCCGCACAACGACTTGTTGGTAATCAACCTGACTGTCTACGACTTCAATGTCGCTCGAGTCCTCATTGACACCGGAAGCTCAGTGGATGTTATCTTCCGGGAAACACTCGAGAAGATGAAGATCGACCAGTCCCTCATCACAGGACAGCCAAAGCCTGTAACGGGCTTCTCAGGTGAAACAACCTGGACACGGGGAACGATTCGCCTGCCTGTCCAAGCTGGAGGCGTTAAGAAGATGGTCAACTTCGCAGTGTCCGATCATCCTGCCATCTACAATCTGATTATGGGGACACCATGGCTCAGTCAGATGCGAGCAGTGCCGTCGACATACCACCTTTGCTTGAAATTCCCAACCAGCCAAGGCGTTCACACGATCTTTGGTAGTCAAAGGGATTCACGCACGTGCTTCTTAGCAGAGCACAACTTGCGCAACCGTGAAGAGAGCAAGGGATCAAATCCAGAAGCTCACGACCAAAAGAAAGACGACTCGGACTCACAAGGGCCACGGAAGAAAGCGAAGGCCGGGTCCGATCAAGTGAAGGACCTAACCACCCTCTTATAGCAATTACAGATTGCAGAGGGTCGTGAAGAAGAAGAGCGACCCACCTGCGAGCCTGTGATCTCTGTGTGCATTGATGAACAGCACCCGGAGAGATGCGTTGAGATCGGAGCTGCTCTTGATGAGGAGCTCAAAACAAAGTTGGTGGTTTTTCTCCGGGAGAACATCAACACCTTTGCCTGGGCCGCTGAAGACATGCCCGGGATAGACATCAGCGTCACGAGCCACGAGCTCAACGTAGATCCAACATTTAAACCGGTCAAGCAGAAAAGAAGGAAGTTGGGTCCTGAGCGAGCAAAGGCTGTGAATGATGAAGTCGAAAGGCTTCTGCGAGTAGGATCAATAACCGAGGTCAAGTACCCCGACTGGCTCGCCAACCCAGTTGTGGTAAAGAAGAAAAATGGGAAGTGGCGCGTCTGTGTTGATTTCACAGACCTTAACAAAGCGTGCCCGAAGGACAGTTTCCCTTTACCTCACATAGATCGCTTAGTAGAAGCAACGGCGGGTACCAAACTGCTTAGCTTCATGGACGCCTTTTCAGGCTATAATCAAATCCTAATGCACCCTGAGGATCGTGAGAAGACGGCCTTCATCACTGACAGAGGTATCTACTGCTATAAAGTAATGCCCTTCGGCCTTAAGAATGCTGGTGCAACGTATCAGAGACTAGTGAACAAAATGTTCCAAGACCAGTTGGGAAAGACCATGGAGGTTTATATTGACGACTTGCTCGTTAAGTCACTCGAGGAAGAAGATCACATTTCCCACCTAGAAGAATGCTTCAATCAGCTGAACCTCCACAACATGAAGCTTAACCCAGCGAAGTGTCGGTTTGCTGTAACCTCTGGTGAGTTCCTTGGATACCTGGTCACTCGCCGGGGTATTGAAGCCAATCCGAAACAAATCGATGCCTTGATCCAGATGGCTTCACCAAAGAATAAACGCGATGTACAGAGGCTGACTGGGAGAGTGGCTGCACTCAATCGGTTCATTTCCCGATCCACCGATAAGTGTCTGCCTTTCTACAACACTTTACGAGGCAATAAGCAGTTTGAATGGTCAGAGAAGTGTGAAGACGCCTTCAAGCAACTGAAGGAGTATCTGGCGACGCCCCCCATCCTTGCTAAGCCAGTAACTGGTGAACCTCTCTCTCTCTACATCGCTGTCTCAGAAACAGCAGTTAGTGCCGTCCTTGTGCGTGAGGAAAGAGGCGAGCAGAAGCCTATCTTCTATGTGAGCAAGACACTCACAGATGCTGAAACGAGATACCCTCAATTGGAGAAGCTGGCATTAGCCATCCTCATGGCCTCAAGGAAACTAAGGCCTTACTTCCAATCGCACTCAATCGTTATACTTAGCACCTTCCCGCTACGATCGGTCTTACACAGCCCAAGTCAGTCCGGTAGGCTGGCCAAGTGGGCTGTAGAGCTCAGCGAGTACGACATCGAATATAGAGGGCGGACGTGCAATAAATCTCAAGTACTGGCGGACTTCCTCATAGAACTTCCAGAGGATAGCAATTCCAAGGAGGTGCCGCCAGGGATTTGGCAGCTATACGTAGACGGTTCGTCCTCAAAGAACGGTTCCGGAGTTGGGATACGACTCCTGTCACCGACTGGAGAGGTCCTTGAGCAATCATTCCGACTTTGTTTTAAAGCTTCTAACAACGAGGCAGAGTATGAACTCTTGTCGCCGGTCTGAGGCTCGCCCAAGGGCTACAAATCAAACACATTCACGTGTTTTCGGATTCACAACTCGTAACCAGTCAGTTCAGCGGCGAGTATGTCGCAAAAGACGACCGAATGGAAGCTTATCTGAAGATAGTAAGGGACTTGGCTGCTTTATTTCAAGAGTTTATCCTCACAAGGATTCCTAGAGGTGAGAATATGGATGCTGACGCATTGGCAAATTTGGCCTCCGCTACCACTGCGCCAGAGGATCCAGCTTTAAAGCGAGTTATCCCAGTTGAGTTCATCAAATTCCCTAGCATCACGAAGGATGCAGCACTCGCCATCCTGACACGTTCCCAAGCAGCGAAGCAAGCAGACGCCCTTGTGGGGGCTACTGACGAAGATATAGAAATGGCAGAAGAACCAGAAATCCGAGACGCTGACATGCGTGACGCTAACAGCCCACATCATACTGAAGCAATCCCAATGGACGCTGACACTGAAGAATCTGAGTATGGCTGTGACAAGCTATGGATAAGTGAGATACGAGAATATATCGCCGATGGCAAATTGCCCAGCAGCAAGTGGGCTGCTCTCAAACTACGAAAGCAAGCCGCGCGTTATGTTCTCCTTGACGGAAACCTCTTCAGATGGGGATTCTCTGGTCCAATGCTTACTTGTGTAGAAGGAGAGAAAGCAAGACAGATAATGGAAGAGGTTCATAGTGGTTCTTGTGGCAATCATTCAGGAGGGAAAGCACTTGCTATAAAGATCAAGAGACATGGTCACTTCTGGCCTACTATAGTAGGTGACTGCACTAAGTTCTCAGCCAAATGTGAAAAGTGCCAGCGGCACGCTCCGAAAATCCATCAACCGACTGCAATGCTCTCCTCCGTCACCTCACCTTATCCGTTCATGAGATGGGCCATGGATATCGTTGGACCATTGCATCCGTCACGGCAGAAGAGGTTCTTACTCGTCCTAACAGATTACTTCTCGAAGTGGGTGGAAGCTGAAGCTTATGCTAACATCAAAGATGTTCAAGTGGAGAGCTTTGTATGGAGGAACATCATATGCCGTCACGGAGTACCATACGAGATAGTAACTGACAATGGTTCGCAGTTCATATCCAACCGGTTCGAGTCGTTCTGCTCAAAATGGAACATCCGGCTTAGTAAGTCTACGCCTCGCTACCCTCAAGGCAATGGGCAAGCGGAAGCTATCAACAAGACAATCCTTGATGGCCTTAAGAAGCGTTTAGAGGCGAAGAAGGGTCGCTGGGCCGACGAACTTGAAGGGGTATTGTGGTCCCACCGCACCACTCCCCGTTGGATTTCCTCGATGAACGACGTGACCAAGCGCTTATTCGGATCGCCAACTATCAGAACGCCGCTTCCAAGTACTACAATTCCAAGGTCAACGAAAGGAGTTTCTACCCAGGTGACTTAGTCCTTCGAGAGGTATTCCAGAACACAGCGGAACCCAACGCTGGCAAGCTCGGAGCCAACTGGGAAGGCCTATACAGAGTTACAACAGTTGTTCGTCCTGGTGTCTATGAGCTCGCCACCATGACCGGGACTCCAATCCTCCATTCCTGGAACGCAAGGCATTTGAAGAAGTACTATCATTAGTCTTCTCTCCTTTACTTGAACTACGAGGCGACTTGATCCCTGCAAAGGGTACGTAGGCAGCCTGTCTTCGGATAGGTTCAGTTGCCCCCCTCCATCAACAGAGGGTGAGTGTTTTACTCTGCTTTCAGACAAAGTCAGCAGCCTCCTTCGTCTCGAAGGGGGGGAGTGGGGTACCCGTACTCCGCTCTTCCACAACAGCCTCAGTGGCATAAGAACAACTTTATCAGTCACGAGCCTCATGGCTTAAATCAGAGTCTTTCCGCTTTCATTGCTGCTGGCCACAGTAATGAATGCGGAGATGCGAACACACTGACATCCACAA
Source organism: Draba incana (assembly GCA_963576765.1). Taxonomy (NCBI): domain Eukaryota; kingdom Viridiplantae; phylum Streptophyta; class Magnoliopsida; order Brassicales; family Brassicaceae; genus Draba; species Draba incana. Next base: position 13,203,213 of record OY755212.1, on the reverse strand, counting down.
CGGATTCAAGCGCGCTATATAAGTACCAGTGTTCAGTACGGGGCGGATGTACCCACCTGACCACTCAGAAACCCAGCAAACATCGTTGGTAATGCAGCTGCTAGTGACCTCCGTTCGGCCTATACCCTGAGCGTGTCACTCTGAAACCCAGGACAAGCGCTGGTCGAAGTCAAGGTGAACTTGCTCTCGGACAGACGTGTCTAGAAGAGCAGCACCATTTTGCAAAACCCAACAGCAACGTTGGTAATAAAGAGCATGAGCGCATTAGCGTTTTCATAGTCTCAACAAGAGCCTCATACGTGAGCAAGCACAATGAGAAGCCTTCAGACCTCTGATCAGTCACGGGGTCTTATGGCCCTCGGTTCACCTAGCCCAACGCTGGTGTTGGCAAACACATGACAGAAACGCTTAAACAGCTTAAAGAATTCCTAAGTGTAGGCACAACATCAACAATATCTAAAGCAAAACCTGAATCTGTAACCATCAAGGTTTAACATCAGCAAAAGCTGCAAAGTCATCTTGCATTCTCCACAATGCAAGGCTCCAAAATAATAGCAAGGATACAAACCATCCAATGCTACAACCGAAAATCATCAAGTCCAACAAGAGTTATTAAAAACAAAAGATTAGAAATAGACTAAGTCATAATAAAAGAGCAACGGACGCTCATCGGTCACACCTCTCCATTGGCAACATCAGCATCCTCTGAGATCTCCAAAGCTTGCCTCACGCTAGAAACAAGTTCATCAAACACATCACGAGCGTCGTAGATCGGGATCTTCCTCTCGACCAAAAGCTCTGCTGCAGCGTCCAAAGACGCTCCATCAGACCCACGAAGACGCTCAATAAGCTCCAAGCTCGCATCGATCTCAGCAAGATCCAGCATGTTATCCTTCGCTGTCCCCTCAAGCCTAGCGAGCGACCTGGCAACCTGTCTGGTCCGGCTAGCGAAGCTACGGTCTGCCTCCTCTTTGGCCCTAGATACGGCCGCCTCGATCTGGGCGTCCCTAAGACTCTCGGTTTCCAACAGCTTGCTCTTAAGCGAGGTGATCTCCTCCTTGTTCTTCGCATGCCGCGAGGACGCCTTGGACAACTTCCCGCTCAACTCATCCGACCTCTGCTTTGCGGAAGCGACATCGTCCTCGAGGGCTAGGACCTTCTCAGCGAGCTCAGCATTGGCCCTCCTGGCTTCGCTAACCTCACGGTCACGAGAACGAGAGTCCTCCTCAAAGCAGAAAGCCATGCCATCCAGCTGGGTGGAGAGCTGCGCATACAAAGGAAATCAAACATAACGCTGGAATAAGTGGAGAAACAATAACAAGGACAAAGAGAGGAAGATAAAGAGAGCAAACCTCAGCCACTGTGGCTCTCGCCAGCTTAAGAGCCCTCTCACCAGAACCAGGAGTCAAAGAGCGAGCTGCTGCAGCACCGTCACTGGTCGGGTCGCTAACAAACGCCGAAGAGGGGCCCACCTTCTTTCGCTTCGGAGGTGCTCCATCAGGAGTGCCTCCCGCCTTACCCTCCGATCTAAGGGCCCTCTTTCGCTGTTGCTCACGCCGCCTAGCAATCTCATCAGAAGTGAGGTCAGAAACACGAGAACGCTGAGCTGACGCAGCAGGAGTCTTGGGCGTCGTGGATGACGGAGCATCCGTCTGCGAGCCTGCCCTCGCCGAGACCGCGAGGTTCGTCGACGCCGCCTTCGCCAATTCAGCTCGCTGAAAAGCGGAGACCCTGGCAGTACCTCGTCCAAGGACCTTCCCTGGGAAGATCCGAATGGAGAGCGCTCTCCGGATCCTCTGACGGGTGAAAGACTTCACCCAATCACCATCTCCAGAGGCCAGGGCGCTGTGGATAGCTGCTGCCTCACTCCGGCTCACTATCTGGGATGCCGGTTTCACTGCGAAAGCAAAGCTACACATTAGTACACAAGACATGAACACGTTACAAAAGAGAATTTTTCTAAGTGTAGAGTTACCTCGTCTCTCCCAGCTCGTCCTGAGGAAGGGAATGCAATCCGCCTCAACACTATGCTCTGAAATCTTGACAAAGAAGAATCGGTCCTCGAAGTAATCGTCCTTGCTCGGGAAGCCATTGATGAGCGTACGACCCGGAACCGGAGAGATGCAATACCTCAGCTCCTCTGCGCGACCACGAGGCCTGAAGTCCAGCAGAGAGGACAGCTGCTCGATGCTAATCTCCGCGTTGCACTCCCTACTCAGCACGTAAACACCGATGACATGCCTCAACCCTCTGGGGTTGATCTGAGCAAGGGAGACACCGTTCGCCTCTAGGAAGCGAAGAAGAAAGCCGGGCACCGGGAACCATAACAAGCAGTGTTCGATGAAGTTCTCATACAAAGTGAAGTACCCCGGAGGCGGAGCATCAGCTCGCTGAGTGTGATCGGGGGCAACGAACCGGATCTCATCTGAAATCCCGCACTTCTCTCTAAGAAGCTGCAGCGACTCATCATCAGAAAAAGTGGATCCCAGAGGGTCCGGACGCGCCTTCTTCTTCTTGGCCGCCGCGGGTCGTTCAACCTCTGCGGAGGTATCATCATCACCATCCTCAGCATCGGAAGCAATCGACCTGAGCGAAGAAGAGTCCGACGATAGAGCGACGTCGGCTGCACCATCTGGGAGCCCTGGGTCCTCGTCATTGAGGGGAAAGGAGAGTCTGATCCCACCGTTACGGGCCATCAAATCCTCATCGCCACTAGGCCTCCTCTCCTCCTCAATATCCGCTAAGCCATCAAAGATATCCTCGTCACTCTCATCGGATCTGCCGAAACGACGCCGCGGAACGGTGGTTTTGCTACGGAGGCGAACTCCGTTTCCGGTATTCTCAAGCGGTGCCGAGGATGGCATCACGACCACGCAGTCGGTTCGGCTCGGCAAAGCGGTCACGGGGTCGGTTCCGCCCGAAGGCGCGACCGAGCGATCGACACCACCCGACATAGCGACCGCGGGGTCGGGCCGCGCGACAACGATCGGATCGGTCCCGACCGAAACGGAGACCACATGATCGGGCGACGTCATAGCGACCGCAGGGTCGGGCCGCGCGACGACGATCGGATCGGTCCCGACCGAAACAGAGACCACATGGTCGGGCGACGAGATAGCGACCGCGGGGTCGGTCCCGATCGAAGTAGTGACTGCGGGGTCGGTCCCGGTCGAAGTAGCGACCATGGGATCGGGTTGATCCGACAACGCGACAACATTGCCGGTCCGAGGTGGTGCGATGGTATCTTCGGTTGGATGCAACGGCGCCGCCGGTCCGATACGGTCAATCAAACCAAGTTTCGTCTTATCCATAACAAAATCAAATCTACATCAACCCCAAAAACAAAATTAAAAGGTGAGTTTGAGCATTTTCATCAAGAACAAGCTTCATCTACAACAAGCCTCAAGGAGGGTGTCAAGACATCCTTGCAAATCTAGACTAATCCTATCAACAATAGGAGCTTGAAATCAATCAAAGGATTTGTGGTTTCTTCATAACAACATCCCATAGCCAAGACTTTTTTCTCCCTAAAGCTAAATCCAAGATCTATGGAAATCAAAGAGAGAATGAAACAATGAGGAACACTCACCAAGGAACAAAGAAAATCCGGCGAGGTTGGTGGAGAATCCGGCGACGGTGAGCTCGTGATCGGCGGTGGCTCCGGCGGCGGTCCGGTTTAAAAAAAAAAAAAAAAAAAAAAAAAAAAAAAAAAAAAAAAAGGGGGGTGTGAACCACACAAACCTTATCTTCTTCCTTGTCCTTTCTCAAACGGGTCCCGGCTCCACTCAAAACATTTTTTCCGGAAACCGCCTCGCCATCGCTCGGAAGCGTCCTCGACACCGGCTACCGGAACACGGAGTCTTAAAACCTCCGTAGAGAATATACGAAGTCTTAAAATCTTCGAGAAAAAAAAAAAAAAAAAAAAAAAAAAAAAGAAAATTTTTTGCAGAAAACATAGCAGCTTCAGCAAAGGAAGCATGAAGTCTGAAAATCTTCAGAACATTTACGAAGTCTTACAACCTCCTTCGTGAAGTCATTCTCTACCACTGTGATGAAGGATAGGCCAACACCTTGACTTTAAACGGTAACGCCGATATCTAACACATCTCTTAGCTCAGCATCATCACTTCTGATATTACCGAGCTGGGGGGCTAACTGTTGGGGTCGGTTTCCACCCCCTCGACCTTAAACGATGAAAGTCAAAATGTTCACCGAGGTCCTCTTGCGGATAGTAGCAAAGTAAGTGATCGTAGAGTGAGGCGAAGCAAGAAAGTCTTGGACAAGGAAGGACTGATCGCGAGCCCGGAACACCAAGGGCCGACCTTAGGCTCGGCATGTCCAAGACCCGACCATAGGGTCGGCACGTCGGGACCCGACCATAGGGTCGGCACGTCCAAGACCGACCGTGGCTTCGGCGTGGACGGACGGCCGAGTATGGACTCGGTTTGGCGATGCCTTAGCGGACCGATCCTGCCTTCGGTCCGATAGGACCTTCGGCCCAGCTACGTGAAGATAGTCCAAAGGTGAAAGCATTACGGCCTAGACGCGAAGCCCACTCTAACGTGACCGACCTTATCAGGGCAAATCCGCAGGGACATAGGAAACGAAGCCGACTTAGACATAGTATAAATAGACCTTTGTAAACACCCCAAAGGGGATCCGCAATTTGAATACGAAAACTTGTACTCAACTTTTCAGAGCAATAAACAACATCTTTTTCTCAAATCCTTTGCAATCCTAGCTTATCATAGAAATCTCCGAATTCCCTCACGAACTCTTACAAATTCTAATTGTGTTGGTTTCGACCCCCACAGAGTTCGTCCGAGGTATCTCATTCCTTGCATTACCATGTGTATATTTGTTTTGCTTTTCACAACTTTTAGAGGTTTTTTTATTTCTTAATCATGTTTGTTTTGATATACTTGGGATAGTACTAATCTCATATCTATTTTGAAACCATTCTTGTTGATTTCACCATGTGTATGTGTATGTGTATGTTTATCAATGCCACTGAAAGTCAATTTAATATTTTGACCCTTGTCTCTGATGTTTCCCCAGATCATGATAATCCTTTGAAGACAACCGATCAGATAAGACGCCTCGGTTTGATTGTATGACTCATTTACCTTCTTTTTCACTACCACAACTATAATCCAATATAATAGAGACATTTTTTCTTCTAGTTACATTGTTGGTATGAGATTCTGAAACCACCATGTTTTTGTCTATCGTATAGGTTAAATTTTTTTTTTTTTTTTTTGTCATCTATCTTTCAAATTTTGTTAAACTTTTTTTATGTTTCAAATGTTTTTATGTTTAAATTGTTTTATAAAATAAAATAAATTATTTTTATTTTTATTTTTTTAGACACCCAAGTTTAGGTGTCTCCATTGGAAGGATCATTAACCGAAAGTGTCTTAAAACACAAAACTCAATTAAATAATACTTTAGACACCCAATAATTAGACCCTTGAAGATCACCAATGAACATGCTCTTAGACCCGCTGTAATATTTGCAATCATTAGTTATTTGTTTTTCCTCGAGATGATGTAATATGTGCAATCATAATAACTAATAAGTGATGTAGCGGAATATTAATAATAAGTAACTCCAACTGTTGTTTCCTAATACATATCTTTTGGTTTTGGCTTTGGTTTTGGAACAAAATAAAAACAAAAATTAGATTAAAAATGGTGAATTGGCCTAATATTTATATTAGACTCATAAATTAAGAATAAAATTATGGAAAGTCAAAAATTAAGTCAATGACGGATTGACTGAATTCCTTCCTCTTCAACCCTGGACGAAGATGCTGCCAACATGGCTTCTCTTGCGGACGTGGCAAAAATAAATTTGAGGCTTCAGTTCAGAATTTTTTCCTTAAACGAACTTCTAATATTTAACCTACTCTCTAGTCATTGTAGCGAAAAATATTATGATCAACCAAACAATCTAATTAGGCGGTGGCCAAAAAAGACAAGAGCGATATTAGGGTTATGTGAGATTTTATTCGAGTGAAAACGGTCAGGATGCTACGATGGAAGAGGTAGGAGAGAAGACTAGGTCACCCGGAGAGCCTCCATATCCATTGGGGTCTTGGGCGAAGAAGGTGATGGGGAGTAATGGTGGTGGGATGCCAAACCCAGAGGAGGTGTTGGATGATGCATTTGTATCGTTGAGATTGAGCTTTGAATTCCGTGATGGGGAAGATGGAGAACCTGTGATTACGATAGGGACAGAGGTGTTGGAGGCGATGAATGGTTTTTATCGTCGAGATTGAGCTTGGAATTCCTTGATGGGGAAGATGGAGAACCTGTGATTACGATAGAGACATAGGTGTTGGATGAAGATGTGTATAATAGTGAAGGTATTGAGAAGGAATATCCCGATTTCAGTACTGAGTCAGAGGCTTCAAGAGATGTGGAAACCTAGTGGGGCAATGTCTATCATGGATTTGCAAAGACAATTCTTTATAGTCCATTTTGAATATGAGGGAGAGTACATGGCGACGTTGACATGAGGGCCATGAAGGGTATTTGGAAGCTATCTCATGGTTCAAGGTTTGTCACCGAGCTTTGATCCAATGAAAGATGAAATAACTACGACTCTAGTTTGGGTACGTATATCAAACATTCTGGTGAACTTTCACCATCGGTCCATATTGATGGGGATTTTGAAAGGTTTAGGGAAACCTATTAAGGTGGATCTAGCAACATCTAACTTGGAGAGAGCGACATTTGCACGAGTTTGTGTGGAGGTAAACGTAAAGAAACCACTTAAGGACACAATGTTAATCAATGGTCACATATATTATGTCTCATATGAGGGTATTACAAACATGTGTTCCTTGTGTAGAATATACGACCACTTGGTTCACTCGTGTCGGAAAGGAGGTTAGGAGAGATCTGTGGTAGTGATGGAATCAGCCAAGGAGGCAAGTGTGGTGACGCCGAAAGAGATCCTGGTTGAAGACGTGTTTATTCCGGTTCGCCAAGGGGGGGGGGGGGGGGGGGGGGGGGAGGAGACCAGAGGTTAACCGAAAGTAACTTAGAGTAAGTGTGCGAAGGCGAGGAAATAATGGAAAAGATATTTGTGATGTTAGGAGAAATAATCAGGCAGATATTCGATTATCGAATAGTTTTGGAAGGTTAGAAGAGGATTTGGAAAGATCGGTGGTAGATGCGGCAAATAAGGAGAATCAAATGAATGTGTTAAACCAAGCAAATCAAGAGTGGAGTGGTACACAAGAAAATAAGTTGGTGTTTGGTTTCGATTTGGGTGGGGTTTTGAATGGGACTAAGATAGTGAATAAAGGCCCATAAGGAGGAGTTATGTGCCTAAATAAACATAAGTCCAGACCTGTTAATGGGCCGAAGTCAACAAGGGGATTAATCTTTGGGAAACAGACGGGAGAGATGGAATTGTCGGTGGAATTGTCGGTGAACAGAAAAAAATTGAGAGTTGAGGCAGATAATTTGGGGAGACCTGGGACTTCAATGGTGATAAGAACAAGAAAACCTAGGTTTGTAGAAGATGGGATGGAGCTGAGAGAGTAGTCGAATGCGCAACTTGAATCAAGTTTAGGAGCTCAGTCGATGGCGTCGGATGAAGCTCAGTTACTTGATTTGGTTGAGGAAGGTGAAGGGGATGAGAACTTATAGCGAGTTTCTCCAGTAGTTTTGTCAGATTTATTCAAGTTATTGATAAAGTGCTTGATGTGGAATTGTCGGGAGGTGAATAAACCCAAATTTCGTAAGTCGATTCGATATATTCTCAAGAAATATCCAACTGATGTGTTTACAATTTTTGAGACCATACGGGAGGAAAGAAGGCGATAAGTATATGTCGTGGATTAGGATTCAAGAATTCTATCCAAGTTGATTGAAGAGGAAGGTTTGTGGTTACTCTGGCGGTCAGAAATAGGGCAAGTGAAGGTGGTTAATTCCTCAGATTTATTTATTTGTGAAATGATTGGATCAGGGGCAGAGCAAATGCACTTAATTATTGTTTATGCAGCACATGCAGTAAGTAGAAGAAGTGGTTTATGGAGTACTTTGAAAATGGTGGTTGAAAACATCTCAGGACCGCTTGTGATTGGTGGAGATTTTAATACTATAGTGAGACTTGACGAACGAACCGATGGGAATGGTTGTTTATCACAAGACTCACTAGAGTTTGGAGATTAGATTAATGAGCTCTTTTTAGTGGACATGGGTTTTAGAGGAACCAAATATACGTGGAGAAGAGGAAAATCAGGTAATACGTTTGTTGCTAAGCGGTTAGATTGTACTTTATGTTCTTCTAATGCAAGATTGGAGTGGCAAAAGGCGAGTGTTACACATCTACCGTTCTTAGCATCAGATCACACACCTTTTTATGTCCAGCTCTCGCTGGTGGAGGGAATGAATGGTGGTCGTAGGCCTTTCTGATTTGAGGCAGCTTGGATGAATCATGCTAGTTTTAAAACTTTGCTTGTGAATTCTTGGAACCTGACTCTTAATTCGGAGGCAGCGTTAGTGAATCTACAAAAGTCCTCAAAAATGGAACAAAGAGGTATTTGGGGATATTCAAAAGAGAAAAGATAAACTTCTTAAAGATATTTCAGAAACTTTGAATTTAATTGATCAAGGACAGACTGATGATCTTCTAGAGGAGAATGATCGCATGTTGAAAGAGCTTGATATAGTTTTGGAACAAGAGGAGATTGTGTGGTTCTAAAAATCAAGGGAGAAATTGGTTGCGTTTGGAGATCGTAATGCCAAGTTTTTTCACGTATCCACGATTATAAGACGGCGTAGAAATCGAATTACTATGTCAAAGGATGAGAATGAGAGATGGATATTAAACACGCATGATCTTGAAAAGCTGGCAATTGACTATTTCACATGTTTATATATCCTTGTAGATGTGAATCAGGAAGGTGAAGTTTTCCCTAGTAGAGGATTTGTTACTCTTTCCCAAAAAGACCAATATGAGCTGAATAAACCCTTTTGGAAATGGAAGTAGAAAGAGCTATTCACAATATGGACAGTCTAAAGGCTCTAGGACCAGATGGATTTCAACCAATCTTTTATCAGACAAACTGGGATATAGTAGGACAGTTGGTGAATCGGTTTATTATGGATTTATTTGAATCCGGAAACTTACCCGAAGTTGTTAATGATGCGATTGTGGTTCTTATAGGTAAAGTATTACAACCAGAGTATATCACCCAATTTTGACCCATTAGTCTGTGTAATGTGCTTTTTAAATCATTACTAAGACAATGGTGGAAAGACTAAAGACGGCGATTACGAAACTTGTTGGGCCGGTACAGGTTAGTTTTATTCCAGGGAGGCTAAGTACGGATAATATAGTGGTGGTTCAGGAAGCTGTTCACTTTGTAGAACGAAAGAAGGGTCGTCAAGGTTGAATGCTCTTGAAACTTCATTTGGAAAAGCCTTATGGTCGGATTAGATGGGATTTTTTTTGGAAGATACGCTAATAGCAGCGAGATTATCAAATGTGTGGGACCGATGGATTATGCAATGTGTATCGGGTCCGAATATGTGTTTGCTTTGGAATGGAGAAAAATCGAAGCGTTTAAACCATTGAGATGATTACGTCAAGGGGATTTGTTATCCCCTTATCTATTTGTATTGTGTATAGAACGGTTATGTCATCTCATTGAGGAAGCTGTGGAGGGTAAGAAATGGAAACCGGTCAGGTTATCAAGAGGGGGACCAAAATTGACTCATATATGCTTTGCAGATGACTTAATCTTGTTTGTTGATGCCTCTGTGTCTCAAATACGAGTTATCCAAGGTGTGTTAGAACGTTTCTATATGGCATCGAGACAGAAGGTTAGTTTGGAGAAATCAAAAAATTTCTTCTCTAAGAATGTTTCTCCAGATTTAGGGAAATAGATTACCGAAGAGAGTGGTATTAAATCGACTCATGATTTGGAAATTACTTAGGTATGTCTATTCTCCATAAGCAAATTAATAAAGATACGTTTGGAAGTGTTTTAAAGCGTGTTGCGTCTAAGTTGGCAGGTTGGAAATGATGAATGTTGAGTTTGGTGGGGCGTGTAACGTTAACAAAAGCAGTTTTAACGTCAATACTGGTTCACTCAATGGGCACAATTAAACTCCTTACGTCTACGCTAACAAAGTTATTTCAAGTGTCAAGAAATATTATGTGGGGTAGTAACTCGTAAAGCCGGAAACAACACTTGGTTTCATATGATAGAGTATGTTTACCTTAGTGTGAAGGAGGTTTGGGAACTAGAAGAGCAACCAAAATGAATTAGGCAGTGCTTGCTAAAGTGGGATGGAGGTTAATTCATGAGAAGGACAGCTTGTGGTCTCAGGTAGTACGAAAGTAGTATCTAGTAAGTAATGTTCATAATTATTTTTGGGAAGTGAAGAGTAATTGGTCAAGCACGTGGAGGAGTGTAGCGATTAGAGTTTGTGAAGTGCTTTCTAAATGGTCAGATTCCACTCATATGGGATCGATGTAACGACAAGAACGATTCTCCACAAAGAGCTTGAAGAAATCCTAAACAGGCTTACAAGGGCCTAATTACAAATTAGGCCTATAATAGAATTAGATCCATATTTAAAATGGATTTAATGATATTATGGGTCTAAAGCTATTTTATTTGCTTAATGGGGAAGACCCAATTCTAGTACTTAGACCTAGATTAGAAAAATTATATATAGCTCCTTGTATTCACCCAGAAAGGGGATCAGAGTTATCTCAGAGCAAAATATAATAAAGTTTTCTTAACAGCAAAAGCAAGTCTTGAAATCTTTTTGCATTGTGATCTATTCATAAGTCTCGCACCTCTCCTAAAACCCTTACAAATTCAATTGTGCGAGTTACGACTCCTACAGGTATAATATGGTGATTGATGATGGGAGGTCTATTATTTTTTTGTCTGATTGATGGTTGTTCAATGAGCCAATTCGAGTGATTGGTGAAGACTTGATACCACCGGATGTGCGTAATGTAAAAGCTAGGGACCTATGGATTGATAAAGTAGGATGGAATATGAGTCTCATTGCCCTTTATGTTTCGGATATGCAGAGGTTGGAGCTTGGGGTTGTGGTAATAGATATTGTTACAGGGGCAATGGATATGTTATCCTGGAGCGGTACGAAGAGTGGTGTTTTTACGGTGAGTTCGGCTTATGGGATGTTGGTATGGGATAAATCCCCTAGACAACATATGGAGAATCATTATAAATGAATATGGAGAGTCCAAGCCCAGGAAAGAGTTTGTGTGTTCCTTTGGTTGGTGAGTCATCAAGTCATTATGACAAATCAGGAAAGGTGGAGAAGACATTTGAGTGATTTCGATATCTGTTTTGATTGCAAGAGTGGGGTTGAGACAATTCTGCATGTTCTTTGGGATTTTCCGACAATGAAAGGAATATGGAATCGTCTCGCTTCTCCACAACGTCGACAAGGTTATTTTCATAGTACGCTTCTTAAATGGATTTATGAGAACCTTGGAGAAGGGATTCAAAAGGCCTATGAATCGTGGGCTACGATGTTCACATTAACAGTGTGGTGGGCGTGGAAGTGGAGATGTTGTAATATTTTTGGGAAAAGAAGAACATGGAAGGATTGAACAAAGTTTTCGAAGGATTTAACAAAGGAGGTGTGTTTAGCTAACCGGTCTAAGAGAACTCATGGGGAGGAGCCGGACAGAGTTGAATGCATGATAGGGTGGGAACCCCCGAGATTGGGATGGTATAAGTTGAACACGGATGGACCTTCTCATGGGAAATCGGGGTATGCTACGGACGGGGGAGTTTTACGTAATGAGAAGAGTGAGTGGTGCAGAGGATTTGCATTGAATATTGGTAGATGTTCAGCACCCTTGGCGAAGTTGTGGGGAGTGTATTATGGGTTATACATGGCTTGGGGAAGTCAGATTGCACGAGTAGAATTGAAGATTGATTCAGAGTTGATCGTTGGGTTTTTAACGACAGCCATTGCGGATTCCCATCCGCTGCCTTTCCTGGTACAATTGGTGCCATGGCTTTCGATCGAAGGACTGGATAGTCCAAATATCTCATATGCATCGGGAAGCTAGCCGTTTGGCGGATGGATTAACAACCTATGCGTTTTCATTACCTTTGGGTTTTCATACGTTTAATATTGTTCCTCTTGATGTTGTTTCTTTTTTGGATGATGATGCTTGGGGTCTGCCCTGGACAAGATTAATATGCGTATAATTGTTTTGTTGAATTTATAATAATAACTGGGAGATTTCTCCTAGTGCATCACCAAAAAACTAAATAATTGTAGCCAAAATATCTTAGATAAATAAATTCAATTTTCCCTTAAATTAATTAGTAAGTGTTATGCATGTTAGGGACATGACACATGTAGTTGGGAAGGAAAATAATTATGAACCGAAGTTTCAAAAATGTCATCATGAACTGTTTACTACTTTGAAAATGCTACAAAACAAAGATTTTTTAAATATTAAATTTTAATATTTAAAATTTTTTAAAAGATTTTGATCCTAACAAATTCTAAATCCTAAAAACTAAATTTAATATGGCATAGTTATCTCAAATATAAATCTTAATATAATATAGTTATCTTAAAAATGGTATTTCTTAAAAATAAAATCGTTTTTTTGTGATATTTATAGTTAGTGAGTTTTTACTTTTTGTTTTCGTATTTAGCACCAATTTTCTAAGTTTGGATAATACAGCTTTAATTTTATTTCTTTGTTTGGTCTTTGTCGACAATATGAGTGGCTAACAAAACTCATCTATCATTCATTTGTATCATTTCGTTAAATTAGAACTATCTCCACTAGGATATATATATGAGTATCAGATCAAAGAGGTTTATCATCAAATTAATAATAGAACGAAATATCCTTTGAATGTGGGACTTGTGTTCTTCCTCCTAGTGGTTCTATTGGTCACATTCAATGCTCTTGCTTCTCCACAAGAGTTACTCTTATTGACCGGTTAGTGATTTTCCCCAATTATCCTCATCAGTTTTCATAAATACTCTATTTTTTCTTTTCGGTTTTAGTGTGATTTGTAGTTATTTCCGTTCTATAAATTATAGAAACCAGAGGAAACCGATTATAATCCCATGTTTCTATTGTGCCCGTGTTTCTACACAAGTTACTGGAGTATCATTCAATGTCTTTTTTTTTTTTGAGAATTAGCAGGCTACATCAATAGAATAAAGTGAAATTAGCGAGATGACAACGACACTATTGAGTTTTTCAAAATACTCGTCATATCCCTATTATAGGTGCTTGCGTGTGTAGGTCTTGTGTCAAATAGTTTTAACACAAATCTTTATAATATCTCTATTTAGGGTGTGTATTATGGACTCTTTGGGGAGTGTATTATAGACTCTACATAGCTTGGGAGAAGCAGGTTCGACGGTTGATCATTGAAGTGGATTCTAAGGTGGTGGTTGGTTTTCTTACAATAGGGATATGCGACTCGCATCCTCTGCCATTCCTAGTACGTTTGTGCTATGACTTCTTATCGAAGGACTAGAAAGTCCGAGTGATTCATGTGCATAGGGAGGCTAATTATCTTGCCGACGAATTGGCTAACTATGCTTTTCTTTACAGTTAGGTTTTCATGCTTTGTCTTTGGTTCTGGTTGATGATGATCCGTTGTTGCAAGAGGATGCTCAAGGGCGGACTCGAACACGACGTGTTCTCTTGTAGTCTTTTGAATTTTTAATAAATCGAGGGGTTTTCCTCAGCCTTCTCATAAAAAAAAAATATACATATAACTATACAAAAGAGTATATAACTCATGTATATATCGACAATAAAATTTTATTAACGGAATAGAGAGAAAAGTTCGGGACTTTCCAGCTTTGAGAGTGAGAGAGAGTGAAACAATCAGCTCTTTTTAAAAAAATAAAAATAAATAATTAACCCGAATTTAGTACTCTCATAAATACTAAATTCTCAACGGCTAAACTCTCAGCAGAAAACCAACAACTCAATTTCAATATTAAATCCATAATTCTAATAAAGCAATTCCAGCAATTCAATAAACCAAATCAAATTCCAACAACAAATAAATCAAACTTGCATTTCTAGCAACCTAAACACCGGGTTCTACTAAAATGCAACACATAAATAAATCCTATCATCCTCTTCCTACGCCATGATTCCGCGATCACACTTTTCCTTTACCTGCAACACATGGAACAAAGAGTTGTGTGAGTATTATCATAAATACTCAGTGAGACGGTCATCCCGTCTACTGGTTACATAATAAGGATAATGAATGCCAAAACTACGCAATCCACTAGCAATTTCAATGTTCAATTACCATAAACAGGACAAACATTCAAACTCCACAATTCAGAAGTCGGTGACAATCAACACACCACCACGGTGTCGATCAACACCACAACACGCAACACAAGAACATACAACTAGGTGTCGATCGACACAACCACTAGGTGTCGATCGACACACCATGCTCAAAACACAACATCGCGATATTACAAGTGGGTGTCAATCGGCACTCATCGCAAAAACCTGAACCAAGCCAAAGTCACACAAGGCTCGATTTCGTTCCATCGACTGAACAATATCAACGAACCCATTGAAAGGATCATGACTAATTAAACTCTATATATGATACAAATTAGTGTTAACATTTCAAAAAGCATTAAAGTAACATATGAAAACAAACCCATTGAAAGGTAAGTTATCATTTTGTTTGTTTAGTAGAGGTCATTTACGAAATTAGAAGGTTATATAATTCAGTAACTTGCTATTTGAGTAAATATCCGTTACCTGATGTCAAGTATTTATCAAAATATCTTACATTATTAGGAAGGGGGTGTTGGGGTCGGAATCCCCTCTCTCGAAGATGATGGTTAGAAATGCCCTTACTAATTAGTGCCTAGTTAGTTTGCGTGTCATATCGTGTCTCGCAAACTGTTTCATAACTGTTTGGACTACTATCACATAGTGAATCACTTCCAGGCGAAGAACTGTTTGCCGACTTCACTACTGTCAATTTTCACCTCACCGATTTCGCCTTTCCAACTTCGCCACTGCCGACTTGGTTTCGCCGAGTTGGCAGTCGTCGTGACTTACGACTACTATCACATGACGAATCATGTCTAGTTAAAAACTGTCTCGTCAACTTTGTGTTGCCGAGTTGACCGGTCTTGCGGATTTCATATTTTTGCCGAGTTCACTGTCTTGCCGAGTTGGGTGATGGTTCTGTTTCGCAATCCATACGTAAACTGTTCCGTATACAAACCAATGAATCGATCTTCTACTTCATAAACAATGCCGATTTCAACAACATTGTTGTATTAATCTTTGGCGAGATGGAGCTGACAACGAGACGATTTAGCGGCAAGATGGATTTGGGCCGTAGAGACAAGTCCAGCATCGCGCAAACCCAGAAGACGAAGCCCATGTATCATTGGCCAACTTCGACAAAAGGAAAACCCTTGCGACTTAGGAAATTCTCCTTTTATTCTTTGTAATGGGCTTAGCCGACTAAACTACAATATATACTCTTGTATATCACCCTTGAGAAAGGGATCCGCAACTTAATACAAAAAAACGCTTACGCAAATAGTTCTTTTGACGATTTACGATTCTTACAGCTTTTTGTTCGTAGTTTAACCTAGAAATCTCACTTTCCTTCAAAACCCTTGACAAATCTAATTGTTCGAGTTTCAACTCCCACAAGGTTTTACATTATTTAAAATTAGAAAGTTGGAATTGGTTTCATCTGGGATGATATTAGGTTGTTTACACTATATTACAAGAAATGTTTGTTGACCCAGGTACAACAACGATTAACACAAGTTTACATCAACTTATTAACTCCCCTCCTCTTCCTTGAAATTGTTTATGATATTGGCATCTTGCAGGTGGCCTTGTTGTGTCCCAACTTTTTGCACCTACTACATACGGTCCTGCGGCGTAAGCTTCTTGCCTGCAAACAAGTTGGACAGTATTTAGATAGTGGTCTATATGAATGGACTAATAAAAACAAAATTATAATCTTACAAGAGTTTCTCCTCGAGAAAAGAACTGGTTCTTTCTTGGTCTACCCGGTGGGCGTCTAGTTGATGGTGGATGAAGGTTGAGGTCAGTAAATGCAGCGGCTAACCTTCAACCATCCAAGTCAATGGATGGGTTTATCGAATTTTCATATGCATGCTTCCGATGATCGGAGTTGTATGCTTCTGTCACAAAGGAATTAACTCGCACTTGGCCATATAGCAGCTGCAATTGCATGAAGACGTGGAATCTTTAGCATTTGAAACTCATAGCAGCTACATGTTTTTTTTGGCCAAATTAATATTCGATATAATTAAAAATAAAATAAATAAACGATTAAAATGGTAGAAAACGAAGTATTTATTTTTTATTTGAGAAAAAAATACAAAATATATATATATATATATATATATATATATATATTCAATTAAAAAAGGGGCAATTGCAAATATGCCACTGTTCACAAAAAATTAATCAAATATGTCATTGTTCACAAAATCATTACGAGCGTGCCATTGTTCACTGATTAATTAAAAAAAAACAAATCTCACTTCTCTCTCATCTTTCTCACGCTCATCTCAATCCAAAAATTTTTCTCTCACAAAATTCTCTTCTTTGAAATTGCAAATTGGATTTGGATTATGGATCGAGAGTTTTTGATTCTCTCTCTCACTTCATTGGACGCAAACGCAGCGAAGATAGATCTAAGATTTTCAATTCTCTTTCATCCATGTAAATCTCTGTAAATTTCTTAAATCGATTTTGATTTCCTGAATTGGAAGAAGAAGAAGAAGAAGAAGAAGAAGACAACGACGAAGAAGGCGAAGAAGGAAGAAGAATAACTGGTTTAATCCATGAATTTTGTTTTTTAAAATTCGATTTTGGTTACAAATTTGAGTTTTTGGTTGGATTTTGGTTTCGAATCTAAGCTTTTTATTCGATTTGGGTTACAAATTTGAGCTTTTGATTCGATTTTTGTTCAGATCTGGGTTTTGGTTAATTTTTGGTCAGATCTGGGTTTTGGTTGTTTTTTTGGTCAAATCTGGCTTTTGGTTATTTTTAGGGTTTTCCCGTTTTTATAAAGTTTTTAAACAGTTTTATAAGACTTTTTTACATGTCATTAAACACTAAATAGTTAAATAATTTATAAAGTTTTTAAAAGGTTTTTAAGGTTTTTAAAAGGTTTATAAGATTTTTATAAGGTTTGTAAAGTTTTTAAAAGGTTTATAAGATTGTTTAAAAACCTTATAAAACTTTACAAAAACCTTATAAAACTTTACAAAAACCTTATAAACAGTTTTACACGGTTTTTAAATAGTTTAATAAGGTTTTTTAATAATTTTACTAAACCTTTTAAAAACATTATAATTTTTTTTACAGTTTTATAAGATTTTTTTAACAGTTTTATAATGTAAAGGAAAAATCCTACCCCCATCCCCCAAAATCTATACCCTAAATGCATAATAGTTAACCCAAACTCGAAAATTTACAGTCGTTTGTGTTTGAATTTGCTTTGAGATATCTTCTTCTTCTTCTTCCTCCTAAATTTGCTCGATCTAATCTCAGATCCACGTTATTCGCCAACAACAACACCTTCTCAAATCTTCTTAGCGGAAATCGCGACAAAGATCAGAGATAGTGAAATTAGAGATGACGAGAATCGAATTCAATGATAGTAAAATCCGATCTCATGATGCGTGATCTGGTAGAGAGAGAGAAAAAACGAAATTTAGATGAGAGAAAAAAATTTGGAGGAGATGAGCATGTGAGAGATGAGAGAGAAAGTGAGATTTGTTTTTTTTCATTTAAGTGAACAGTGGCACGCTGGTAATGATTTTAAAACAGTGGCATAATTGAAAAGTGGCATGTCAATAGTGACATAACTCAAAATTTCTCATTAAAAAATTAGTCACTACTTATTTTTACTATAAATATTTTCGCTTAATGTATTAAAAAATTATAAAAATGTAAATACATGTTATAGATCTCTCATATTATATGTACATATATGTAATTTACGGATCAGATCGGATTAGATATTCGGAGTTTTACAATTAGTATTTATGATTTGTTTCGCTTTAAATGGATCGTAGATTTTACTATTTACTAATTTGCTTCGCAATGATTTTACTATTCGCTCTGTCGTAGATTTTACTATTTGCTCCGCTGTAAATTTTCGGATCAGATCAAAACGAATATAGAATTGAAGCAAATCTGTTAGATTTGCCCATCCTTGACTATACTACCCACTAGACCCACTAAGCCTTTCAAAAGATCAAGTTATAGCCAAAAAATCGGCCTATTCACACCTAGTATATAATATATTAATATTCTATGCCTTAATTATCGTGAAGGCTATATAATATAAGCATTTAGTAAGGGGAAGAACATCTCAAACTAGAGTAACAAAAACACGAGAGGTGAAGAACAATTAGAGAGGAAGAGAAGAAAAAAGAAAAGAAAATTTTCCTTTATTCTTTCTTGTTCTCGGTTTGTTGGGATTTGGATTTTCTAGCGTTCGGAAGTTTTGAGTGTGGATAAATTGTTGGAGTATATAGATAAGAAAATTGGTCTTTTGGATCAAGAGATTTAGCAAGTAATTTTGAATTAAATTTAATTAACTTTTTTGTTTTAAGACACTTTTGATTATTGACACTTCCAATGGAGACACCTAATTTTGAGGGTCTTAAAAGAAAAAACTATTAATTTTAATTCATTTTAATTTATAAAACATTTTAAAAAACATAAAAACATTTAAAACGTTTAAAACATAAAAAAGTTGAATAAAAATTGAAACATATGTGACATAAAAATTATGTCAAACATAATCTTCCCAATCATAAACGGACAAGGAACGGTGCTTCTAATCTTAACGTAGTCGCCATTTTTGCCATACATGCTCAATCAAATCATTTTTCAATTTTTCAAGATTTTTGTAAGTATGATACATGCTCTCATAATGTTTCCTATTTTTGCCTTATCCCAAAAAAAAACTGTGTTTTTAACTATGGCAAACCAAGCTTGCAAGACTCCGAAAGCACGTTCGACATCTTTTTGGAAGTGGAATGGATTGGTAAATAAATAAAAAATGGTGGAGCCAGTGAAAAGAAAAATAAATTGTTGGAGCCAATGAGAAGAAGCCACGTCGACGGGTTTAATGTGTGAAAAAGGATCCAATATAAGACACTTTTTCTTTCTTTTGGATATGCAAAACTTTTGTTCAATTGCAATTTGGGCTTTTAGACATCCTCTAAGATCCAAGAGGGTTTGAAATGAATGCTCTGAGGACCGCACCATTTTACAAAAAAATGCATTAATTTACAAAAATACCATCATATTATTTTTACAAAAACGAAGTGAACTATAGTTGCCGGAAAAAAAAAAGTGCACTATAGTTAACTTCTAAATAAGAATTTTATAAATTACACCTTAATTTTTCTAAATATTTATTTATTCATTATTTGTTATAAATTAAAGAGGGTTAAGAAGAAAGATGATTCAGATGATTGAGAATTGTGATGTTGGAATTTCGGATGGGTTTGAGTCAAAATAAGCCGAAGGTTTTGTTTTCTTAAACTTTTGGAGGGTTCTCTGCCTTAATCCGGTGATAAAGCAGTAGGGTTGGGCATAAATACTCGTTACTCGGCTTGTACTCGCTACTTGTCCCGTACTCGGCTTGAAAAAGCAAGTACTTGTCTCAGACAAGTCAAGTTGCAAGTCCGGGTCAAGTATCAAGTCATCAATTTTTTTTTACTACTCGGCCCGTTACTCGGCTTGATACTCGTTTATATTACTTTATACTTTAAATATTATCCTAGCTAATAATTCATTAGTGCAAGTATAGTTTTAATAAGTAACCACATTTAAAAGTGACAATTAATTAAGTCACTAGTTAACGTATTTGACATTTGACGCCATAACCAAACCAAGTAATTTTCAGGTTTACTATATGTTATGATCATTCTCACATTTGTTATGTTGGTGGAGCACCCAAAACTTATTTCTTCAAATGTTTATCTTTTGGAACTTTAATGTTTTGTGATTTTATAATGTAACTTTGAATGTTTTATAGTTTGTATGGACATTAATTTTATATAAGTACTTTCAAATAGCAAGTATATAATTTTAATAAGTAACAAGCCAAGTCAAGTTACTTGCAAGTAACATGATTTTGGACAAGTACTTGATATAGCAAGTAACTTCGAACAAGCCAAGTATCAAGCCGAAATTTATGTTACTTGAACAAGCTAAGCCGGGTCACAAGTACTTCAAAATTAGCAAGTACTCGGCTCGTGCCCAGCCATATAAAGCAGATCCGATCAATTAGTTGTCGTGGGTTTCAGAGGAAGGAATAGTCAAGTGGGTTTCGAAAAATTAGAGTTATGGGCTGTCAAGATTTTCCGACAATTTCTCTAACTCCAGAGCTCTTCACCGCCGATTGTTGAAGTCGGCGACGTTTCAAACCTGTAACTCAATAACGAAGGCACGTAGGAGACAACTGAAGTTTCCTACTGGGCTTGGTTTGGGCTTTCAAAGTATATTGTAATGGGTTATAGGTTGATTTGAATCCACTTGTAACAATTGGCCCTTTGTGGCTTTTATAATATTATGGTCGACAAAAAAATATTCATTCATTAAATAAAACTTAAAATCTCTAGTAATTTGATCCTAACCATCTTTGAATTGAGTCGAAATTACAACCTTAATCTATGTGGTTTCGGTCTCAAGACCGATTATTGGCTCTAATGTAGAGACAGAATCCGGTGGTTCATTGAAGAGATTGAGATTCTCCATTTTGCGTTTGCGTTCTATCGTCCAGTTTCTAGTTGTGATTTTCTCCGTGAAAATATTGTTTTCGAAATGTATATTTGTCAAAAAAAAATAGATGGTTTTTCAGATGATAGAAGTTTTGTGTCGTTTATTTAAATTTTTGCGCCTATAATTCACTTACATCTATTGTTTTTGTTCTCATAAGCATAAACTACTAAGATTCTTTGAGTTAGATTCATTGTTTTACTTGTTGAAACTTACCAACATTTTATCATTTTCCCCATGGGTCATTGATTCCAATCCAATTGGTACTCAAGATTACAGCAAAACAAGAAAAAATTCAACATGATTGTATAATTTAAGTATGTCCCTGTTGTAGACTATTATAACATTGTTTATGTTATGTATTGTGTTAGCTATAGGTAGTTCCGTAAAAACCAAGGATGCTAGCGCTAAAGATTCTAATGGTTAATGCACTTGATGTCCATCATCATACGAATTGACATTGTATTAGTTTAAAGTTTAAACCATCTCGTTCATACTTAGAGTCCACATACCAAACAACCAAGCTTACCGGACATGAAAATTTGAGAAAACATGTACACAACTCAACAAGTGGTAAGACCTTTAATGAATCAATCCAGCTTAGTCCGTACAAATAACATAATTCCAATATTTGCAGCATCAATGGATGTTACATCTCATGTTAGCAAATCAACCAAACCTTTTTGACTTGAGTATAACCAAAATGGATAAACCTTAATATTCATATATTATAATACTTGTGACTAAACAAAACAGATAATATAAAAATGCAACCTTAATTAAGAAACACACGAACCATTAGATGATGATCCTACCACAATCTCTTCTCATTCATTTCTCCTTCTCTTCTTCTTCTTCTTCTTCCTCTTGAAACCCTATAACCTCTCTGTTTCTATTAGGACTATCCAAAGCTCTCTTCTCTTGTTCCTCCTCTGCTTCTCCTTCCTCATCCTTCTTCTTCTTCTCTCCAACACTCTTCCTTCTCTTCACAACTCTCTCCTTCAACACGCCCAAAAACTCCCTAACCGCTTTCTCCGAATCGCTACGATTCCTAATCAACACTTCACTAACATCAGCAGGAGTAATCTCAGCTTCTTCCACACATTCCTCCATCTCCTTCAAAATAACACTTCCAATTTCACTTTCCTCAATCTTCAAATAATTCTTCAACAGAATCTTCAACGCAGCAAATCCACAAAAACCCATATGAATATGCATATCCATCCTCCCACTTCTCAACAAAGCAGAATCTAACTTCTCTATATGATTCGTCGTAAACACAAAGATCCTCTCACTTCCACAACAAGACCAAAGCCCATCAGTAAAATTCAATAGCCCGGACAGTGTCACTGAGCTTCCCGGTTCATCTAAACCCGACCCGGTTATCAAATTCGGGTCATAACTCCCATTCTTCTTTTTAAATTTCTCTCTTTTCGTCAAATTGATCGAACAATCAATGTCTTCGATTACAATCAACGACTTCGAACTCGTCTTCATCAACAATTTCCTTAACTCGGAATTGTTCTGAACCTCGGTGAGCTCAAGATCGTAGATATCGTAACCTAAGTAGTTCGCCATTGCAGCGATCAAACTCGATTTCCCAGTTCCGGGTGGTCCGTACAACAAGTACCCTCTTTTCCAAGCCCGGCCAGTTTTCTGATAAAACCCTTGTCCGTTCGCGAACTCTCTCAGATCCTCCATGATCCTTTGCTTTTTCTCTGGCTCCATAGCTAGAGTCTCGAACGTGCTTGGATGCTTGAAACGAACAGAATCCCATGGATGGCTTCTCGAATCCAGCGAGACGCCTCTCGAATTCGTGTACAGTAGCCTCTCCTCGTTTCTTCGGCGAATCTCCTCTGATTTTCCGACAATGTAATCGAGGTAAGAATCTAAGACAAGGGTTTTGTCTCTTTTGTTGATCTGTAACGTAAACCCTCGTTTCTCTTCCGGCATTGGTCTCCACGAAAAGCTTTGGACTTGACGTTGAACGACGACGTGTTCCCAGAGAACGGTGACGCCGTTAAAGACGTCGGTGATTCTGTCGTTGTTTGAGAGACCGACAGTGACGGAGCTTGAGTTAGGGACACGTGTAAGGCTGAGACGTGTAGTGTTGTTGTTGGTGGTGGAAACGGCGTCGTTGACGGTGACGGAAGAGCTGAGGTAGAGTTGAACGGCGGTGTAGAGTTCGTTTGTGTTGACGCCGTCAATCTCCGTTATGTCGAAGTAGATGTGAGAAGAGAACACGTGGCGGATACGTGTCAAGAGGTGGATGACGTGGAGCCGGAGCTCCGGTGGAAACACGAGCTGGAGGATTGTTTGACAAAAGGCTAACATGCCAAGTATAGAAGCCATTGTTGTCCAATATTCACTCATTTTCATTTCTTCCTCTTCTTTTTTTTTTGTAAGAAGATAAAGATTGGTTTTTTTGTTAGAGAAACAAAAGTTTTGATTTTTAGGGAGTAATTAGAGAAATTGAGAAGTGGGTTTGTGGTTAAATGAGGAGAGAGGTAATGGGTTTGACTTAATTTTTGGAGATAGAGTGTGACTTTTGAAGTGCTTGTTCTTGAGATTTGGGTTTTTTGCTTTGGGAGGGAAAATGTTTGGTTTGGAGGGTTTTTGAGTAAAGAGGAGGAGATAGACGTTGGTGGGTATAATGAAATGTGAAAGAAGGGCACACTTCAATTTATAAACAATAGGAATAGACATTTTATTAATATTTTGAAAAAAAGAAAATAGTTTTGATATTTGGTGCAAATTATATAAGCAACTAGTTCTCAATTATTTCATAGGTCTATGTTTACTAGACTTACAAAATCATTTACAAGTTGAGTGAGACTGCCGAAAGGCAATGGTTAAGTGACATGTAAATCTCACATCGGATACTATTCGATTTTTTTTGTCCAAGAATATGATAAAGATAAAGAAAATCCGAAAATCTGAAAATGTAAATAAAAATTGAGCAAAAGGTTGAAAACTTGAATGATGAAGAAAATGACAAAGAAAGAATATATGACAGTCCTGAAGAAACGGATAGGTTCTTCTTACTCTTTCACTAAATGAATCGGACAAACAAGTACAATGAGAAAAAAAACACCACAAAGGACAAAGAAACAGCTAGAAAATTCTGGAGTTAAAAATTCAAAATTAATTTCTAAAAGAGGGTAAGTTTCTACAAGACAGCCAAGAACTGATCATTTAGCTTGGATTGGTTCAATTTAGCAAGTATTGTTGTTTTATTGACTGTTCTTGTACAAATTGGTTCTAAATATTAGTTTGTCTACATGTGAATTATTTACTGCAGAAAACATGATTTGTTTACTAAACGAGTATATGCCATAATGGTTTTTTGTGACTAAATTATGGTCTTTTTCAATACCACTTGATTATTATTATTTTTGTATTTTGCAAGTACTCATTTTTAAAATGAAAATAGCATTAAACAAAATTTTGTCATAGATTTTTGCAAACTACAAACGTCAGAAGCAATTTTTGGTGTTTCGAATTTGTGTTTTCAATTACATATAATATTTGATTAAAATATATATTTCATTTTTAAAAAGTTGAACGTCAACACGCAAAATTTATGTGTAAACTAAAAAAAAAATAGCCTTGCATAAAAAAGAAAAGGAATGTCTCTAGCTAATGATCCAACAACTATGGTTAGGTCATCCACGATATGTTTTGAACTCGACAAGGTTGAAGACTTAAGAGTCATATTTAAGATTATGCAAAGGATAATGATCATCATAATGTTTGTTAGTAAATTGAGAAATAACAAGTACAAGCAGAAGAGAACATGAGGGTCTAGATTAGGGTTTGTGAGTGTGACTTACAGTTGAGTTTGTGTGTGTTTTGTTGGGACTTTGTGATTTTTTTCTTTAGGACACTCGAATTTACGTGGGACACCATTGTTTGTCTACATTTGCATATCAACATCTATCACCATAATAATACTCAAATCTCTCTCAACTTTCTTTCACATCTCCATCTAATTCCAACATTAATTAACATCATCACAATCCCAAATTAGTTAAAAGCACTTTTCAAGATAATTAATATACATGTTGAACTCTGAGGCTAATGAGTTAGAGTATAAGAGCAGCCTCAACGAAAGTATCTCACAAAGGTTCTAATGATTAAACAATTTAAAAGTAATAAAAAGTAAAAAAGAAATTGTAAAACTTCTCTCCTACAAGAAACGGTTTTTAGAGACTAAGTTGCTACTTTATATTATAATATTAGTTTAATATTAATTTAATAATTTAATATATAAATAAATAATTTAATTAAATAAAAAATATTAAAATAATATATTTTAGAGATCCAGAGAGGATCTAGCCATTGAACATGGACTAAAGCTTTGAATTGTTTAAAAGTATATGCAACATTTTAATTTTTTCTTGATAGAACTCAAATTAGGTAGTTGTAAGAACTTGAGAGACTATCTAGTTACTAATGGTTGCAACATTTTGCCAATATTAACAATAAGATTAGTAGTTAGTTAGAGTGGTTAGTAAATTAGTTAGGATTAAGTTTCCTTTTGCTTAATTCTAATCTCTATATATATTTTGATGTACATTTGATTGTTGCTTAATGAGAAAAGACTTTCACATTAAGAAAGTTAATATGGTATCAGAGCAAAGTTAATTTTTTTTCTTTTCTCTACTTTCTCATTCATTTTCTCGGGAAAATATCTCTAACGGCCAAAACTTCTTCTTCCGCTTCACTATTCATCTTCGATTCACCATGGATTCTTCATCATCGTCTTCGATTTGCTTCGATTGTGCTTCGATTCTGCTTTCTTCGAGCTCTATGAGTAAATCACTTCATCACATTCATCTTCTTCTTCTCGCTAATCTCTTCTTTTTGTTTTTTCATCAAATTCTTGGCTTAATCCAGAGTTTTCTCGAGATTCTTCTCAATTTGTTCATCGAATCGATTAATTTCATAGATCGATTGTGATTTCTAGGGTTTACAATGGCTACAGAACCAATAAATCCTAATTTTTCTTCCGATAGCTCTACGCGTCTTTCTACGGATCAATATGATAATTTGTACTTCTTGCACAACTCAGATCATGCTGGGTTGATTCTTGTATCAGATCGTCTTACTTCTGGATCTGAATTTCATTCTTGGAGGCGTTCAGTACGTATGGCTTTGAATGTGCGTAACAAGCTTGGTTTCATTGATGGTACGTTTTCTAAACCATTGGATACAGATAGAAATTATGGCTCATGGTTTAGGTGTAATGACATGGTAGCTACTTGGTTGATGAATTCTGTTTCTAAGAAGATTGGTCAAAGCTTGTTGTTTATCTCTACTGCTGAAGGAATCTGGACTAATCTGATGTCTAGATTCAAGCAGGATGATGCACTTAAGGTTTATGAGATAGAGCAGAGACTTAGTAGTATTCATCAAGGAGCTATGGATGTTAGTGCTTACTATACTGAATTGGTCACTTTATGGAGGAGTATAGGAATTATGTAGAACTACCTGTGTGTACTTGTGGCAAATGTGAGTGTAGTGCAGCTGCTCTTTGGGAGAAATTACAGCAACGTAGCAGAGTGACAAAGTTTTAGATGAGATTAAATGAATCTTATGAATCTACTCGCCGTCACATCTTGATGATCAAGCCTATTCTTTCTATTGAAGATGTTTTCAATATGGTTACACAAGATAAGAGGCAAAAGCAAATTAAACCATCATCACATTCTGGCAATGTGCTCTTTCAAGCATCATCTACACATACTTGTGATTCTTCAAGTGTGGCATTTGATCATGCTGTTTATGCTGCTGTCCAGAACAATAAGTATCATCAAGATCATCTAAACCGATGTGTACTTATTGTGGTCAGATGGGGCATAATATCCAGAAGTGTTACAAGAAGATTGGTTATCCTCCCGGTTATATCCCTTGTTATAAGAGTCAGTTAGCTGCAGGAAGACCATTTACTCGTGCTTTTAATGATTCTAGATACCAATGAATTGGTGGCTACTCCTTTTGTGCCTGCTCCTGCTCAGACAACAATGAATCTAGATGTTGGTCAACTCAATTTTCTTCAGATTCAATCTGTAATTCAACAGCTAGCAGCTCATGTTAAGGTTTCAGAACCTCAAACTTCAGAATCTTAAGCTTCTCCTTTTGTTGCTTCAGTCACAGATCATGGTATTATGGCTTCTGAATCTTCAGCTGGTAATATCTCTATGTCCTTACCCATATTTCCTTCTCATTTCCATCTACTTCTCTTCACTTTGAGAACAATCATCTTACTTTCCAAAACCAGTGTCTAGCTTCTTTATCCCATTCAATTCCTCCTGGTAGTTGGATACTTGACACTGGAGCTACAAGTCATGTTTGTTCAGATCTATCTTTGTTTGCAGATAATATTGCAGTTTCTGGTGTCACAGTGACATTACCTAATGCATCTAGAGTTGCTATTCAAAATTGTGGCAATGTGCAATTGTCGACATCTCTCATTTTACATAATGTTTTGCATGTTCCATCATTTAAATTCAATCTTATCTCCATTGGGAGTCTTTTAAATGATAGTCAATGTTCTTCTCACTTTTATCCTGATTTTTGCTACATTCAGGAGTTTATTCAGGGCTTGACGATTGGTAGAGGCATTCTTCTGCACAATCTATACATTATTCAACCTGCATCATCATCTATATCTTCCTATTTCATTGGATCCTTGGAGGTTGATGGATTTCTTTGGCACCAACGTCTTAGTCATACATCTTCTGAAAAGTTAAAATTGCTTTCTGGTTCATTGTCTAAATCCAGGTTCTCTATTCCTGATTCTCCTTGTTTAGTTTGTCTTTTAGCAAAACAAAAAAGATTACTGTTTCATTCTTCTGTACATAGGTCTAGTATTCCATTTGAGCTTGTTTATTTAGATGTTTAGGGTTCGTTTAAGGTAGAATATGTAGAAGAGTATAAATATTTCCTTTACTATTATTGATAATTACACTCGTGTAACTTGGATATACCTTCTCAGAAATAAAAGTGATGTTTCTTCAAAATTTCCAAATTTTATCAATCATGTTTCTACTCAGTATCATTCTATAATTAAAGCTATTAGAACTGATAATGTTCATGACCTTGCATTTACTGATTTAGTCAAGAAACATGGCATGATCCATCAATTTTCTTGCCCATATACCCCACAATAAAACTTAGCAGTTGAAAGAAAACATCAGCATCTATTGAATGTACCTAGATCTTTATTGTTTCAATCAAATGTTCCCATTACTTATTAGACTGAATGCATACAAATAACTGTATTCTTGATTAATAGAACTCTATCTGTTACATTGGGAAACTTAACACCGTATGAATTGTTAACTAAGAAGAACCTTGAATATAGTTTCTTGAAATCCTTTGGTTGTTTGTGTTATGTTTCTACTCTTTAGAAAGACCGCAATAAATTTAGTCCTAGAGCAGATAAATGTGTTTTTCTAGGCTATTCATCTGGTTTTAAAAGCTATAAAGTTCTACATTTAGACAGTAATCTCATTTTCTTCTCTAGAAATGTTGTTTTCCATGAGAACATTTTTCATTTACTTGATGTATCTCATTCTTCACCTGATGTTTTTCACCATACTGTTTTACCATTGTATATTCTTGTGGAACTTGATCAACCTTATGTTCATGTAGACATTCATACTTCACATTCATCTAACATTGATCATACATCAACATCATTTGTCATTTCTCATACATTACCATCTAGGCTCAATCCACCTGACATATCTCATTCACTTGCAAGTGACATACATCATGCATCATCTCTTCCTGCAGGTGGTAATGTTCATGTACCATCTGAGACTCCAATAGTGTCTCAAAACAATCCTAGGCCTAGACGAGCTGCTAAAGTTCCAGGTTACCTTTCTGACTATCACTATGCCATGACACAACTTACCACTCCTCTACCTAAACTTTTTACTACTCCTTATCTTCTTTCCTCTATTTTGTCCTATTCCTCTCTTAAAGATCCTTTCCAAAAGTATATATGCTCCATTTCAGTTGAGACATAACCTAAGAATTTCAAGCAAGCCATAGTTTCTGTGAAGTGGACTTCAGCAATGAATTTAGAGCTTGAGGCTATGGAGTTGAATAAAACATGGAGTGCTGTTTCTTTACCCCCTGATAAGAATGTGGTTGGATGTTAGTGGGTATATACTAGTAAGTATCTGGCAGATGGAAGTATAGAACGGTATAAAGCTAGATTAGCCGCACAAGGATTCACTCAACAAGAAGAAGTGGATTACTTTGATACTTTTTCTCCTGTTACTAAACTAGCTAGTGTGAAGTTGATATTGGGTTTGGCTGCTAGGAAGGGTTGGAGTTTAACACAGATGGATATCACTAATGCTTTCTTGCATAGTGATCTGGAAGAGGAGATTTACATGAGTTTGCCACTGGGATATACCCCTGCAGATGGTACTCTATTACCTGCCAATCCAGTGTGTAAGCTTTATAAGTAAATCTATGGATTGAAACAAGCCTCAAAACAGTGGTATAAGTGTTTATCTCAGGCTCTTCTGGATGATGGATTTGATCAGTCTGAATCAGATAACACTTTGTTTATGAAGAAGACTGATACAGCTTTTATTGCTTTATTAGTATATGTGGATGATATACTCATTGTGAGTGATAGTGATGCAGCGGTAGCATCCGTGAAGGAAGTTCTGGCCACGAAGTGCAAAACTAAATATTTAGGGCCAACTAAGTTCTTTCTGGGTTTGGAGATTGCTAGGAACTCTACTGGTGTTTCATTTTGTCAACGCAAATGTTGCTTGGATCTTCTCTCTGATACAAACTTGTTGGAATGTAAGCCAAAGTCTGTACCTATGGATCCAAAGATTCATCTCAATAAGGAGACTGGTACTTTGCTTCAGGATGGTATACCTTATAGGGAACTGATTGGTCGATTGCTTTATCAGTGTATCACTAGACCAGATATCACATTTGTTGTGCATCGTCTTAGTCAATTCCTTTCTTGTCCTACTGATGTTCATCTACAAGCTGCTCATCATATCTTGAAGTATCTGAAGAATAATTCTGGTAAAGGTATGTTTTACTCTGCTTCTACAGATCTTTGCCTCAATGCTTTTGCAAATGCAGATTGGGGAGCATGTACTGATACAAGAATGTCAACTACTGGTCTCTGTGTTTTTCTTGGTACTTCTTTGGTTACTTGGAAGTCTGAGAAGCAAGAAACAGTTAGTTGCAGTAGTGCAGAGGCTAAGTATAGAAGTATGGCCATGGCAACAAAAGAACTTCTCTGGTTTAGGCAGATGTTGAGGGATTTACACATTGAACCTTAGTCTCAAACCAAGTTGTTATGTGATAATAAGGCAGCCTTGCACATTGCTAATAACCCGGTCTTCAATGAACGGACTAAACATGTGGAGATTGATTGTCGCACAACAAGAAATCAAGTCAAGAATAGTTTTTTAAAGACAATGCATGTGGCTAGTGGTAATCAACTTGCAGACATTCTCACTAAGTCTTTGCATTTGGGTCCTTTCCACTCTATTCTTTCTCGTCTTTCCATATCAAGCTTCTTCAAACCTTATTCTGATTCGACTTGAGGGAGGTGTATTAACAATATGGTTAGTAGTTAGTTAGAGTGGTTAGTAAATTAGTTAGGATTAAGTTTCCTTTTGCTTAATTTTAATCTCTATATATACTTTGATGTACATTTGATTGTTGCTTAATGAGAAAAGACTTTCTTAATCACATTAAGAAAGTTAATAGCCAAGCTGAAATTTGCTCTTCTATGATGAGCCTGAGCGACTTATTTTCGATATAGTTTTGGAAAATTATACGTTGTGAATCGTATTATGAGAAAGGGGGAAAACAAAGTGTCGATGTTTCATTTGGCCGACAAAAAAAAAAAATAAATAAATTAACGTTTTTCAAATGTTTTTAACATGGGAAAAATTGGTGAGATATGTAAAAGGAGATGACACATAAGGACAGTGACAGTAGGATAAGGCCCAAGTTACTAGAGTCACTTTTGCAGAACTGTGGAATCTCCCAAACACCAAAAACCTTTAATTTATTATTGGTCTATTTAATAGAAAACGTTTTCGAAGTTTCATTTCGTGTAGATCCACCAACCTTCAAGTAATTCTATGTTTAATTATTTCAAAACTTGTTTATATTGCACCGATGAACCATCATATGTAACATGTCAAATTCATTTCCATCACAAATAGATGTAATTACCTCATGACGTAACACGACGGGTGACTAATTTTTCTTTTCGTTGGAAAACAATAGAATTCAGAGCTGGATAACCCGATAATTAAAACAAATATCAGCAAAATTATTGTAATAAGTTACTAACAGTCTAACACCCCTTTTCAACATTTTAGCATGAAATTTAGGGTTTTATCTAATTAAACATTAAAAAATAGTGATATAGATTGGGCTATACTTTGAGTTGTTTTTCTTTTCCGTTTATCCGTTTTTGTCCATACATAAAAATCAAACATACTAAAGGATATCTATAATTTGGTTTTCAATTGCCAATATAGAAAAACTGATAATTTCTAAGTTCAAAATCGAATATTTGTAAATTATGTACTAATAGAAAATCAAGAAAAATTCTTGGGTCCACCCTTGGAGCCACCCTTGGAGGTGATCATAATTCATCCACCCCTTCTTAATTAGCCAATTAATATTTGACATGTGTCTCTTAATTGAATAATTTAGTTTAATCGTTAAAACCAAAATCAAAACTCAATAAGGGTGGGACCGCCGATAATTATTCCACCTTAACACCCAAAATTTTTGTAAATTTTTTATTGACTTAAAAATTTAAAAGTCAATAAAAGGAACAAAAACTTAACAAATTAATAAAAAAATCTAAATATTAAAGTTATTAATTCTAATTTTAAATTCTAAACCCCAAACTCAAACCCTAAACCTTAAAGCTAAACCATAATTTGGGAATAGTTAACCCAAAATAAATTATAAATTTCAATTCAAACCTTAAACCCTAAAGTTATACCCTAATTTGAGAATATTTAACCTAAAATAAATTTTAAACCCCAAACTTAAATCCTAAATCCCAAAACTATATCCTAATTTAGGAATAGTTAACCCAAACCTAAAAATTTAAACTACAAATTCATTAAAAATTAATTTTTGTAGATTATTTTTTGGGTTTGGGTTAATTAATCCCAAATTAGGGTATAGTTTTTGGGGGTAGGGTTTGAATTTAGGGTTTAGAGAGTTTCTCTAATATTAATTATTATTTTTTGTTTAGTTAGAATGTAGAGTATTCATTGTTTTAATTTATTTGATATAGTAAATGATTTAATTAAATTGGTGGTCCTACACTTTAGTTTTAATT
The DNA here is from genome assembly GCA_963576765.1 of Draba incana. Classification (NCBI taxonomy): domain Eukaryota; kingdom Viridiplantae; phylum Streptophyta; class Magnoliopsida; order Brassicales; family Brassicaceae; genus Draba; species Draba incana. The sequence goes on along the minus strand of OY755212.1, from coordinate 13,170,997 downwards.
GGTTAATAAAAAAGGGGTGAATGAAATATGTTCACTCCTAGGCTTGAACCCAAGAATTGTTAGAAAATCAATTAGGCATCTAAAAAAAGCATTGGTTGATATAGTGGGGGAAATTTTTGGACCAAAGATTCTGTACAGAGATCCGTTGGTGATTCTGGTTTTGGAATTTAGTATCCTCTGGTTGCGAGCTAAACCCAAAAGGGCCAACAATATATAAACATTATTAAATGTCAAAAGTTGTAAGGCATATATTATTATGTAATGTTACAAAAAGCCTCTCAAAGTCTCAAGTACATTTGGCATTTTATATTTAGGGTTTGTTATGATGGTACTTCTGAAACTGACTCTCTTTGGCATTTTTCTATTTCAATTTTTAAAAAATGAAAAAAAATCATTCACTTCACTATTATAAGACCATATATCTTAACTCATTTGATGAAAAATGGACGACAAAAAAAAATGATGAAAAATGATTATCGTCTCATCTTATTATATAAAGGAGAGTGAGCATAATTCTAACTCACGAGATTGCGATACGTGTTAAGTAGTTGATTAGATTATAACACATGTCAATTATTTAAATATGTAACTTTTTCAATATCAAAATTGTTAATTATCAAAAAAAAGAAAAAGTTAATATGGAAAAAAACATAAAGTAATTTTACAAATTACACAAAACCTCTATAAGAATAGTTATATAAGATATTTAGTTGAAAATAATTAATAAAGAGAAATTTAACATAAAACAAAAATTAGAAAAAGTAAAATAACAAACTATGTAATTAAAAATAGAAACAAGCAAATTATATATGCAGATGTTTAACATATGTATATTTATGATGAACACAAAATAATTGACCATGGATAAAAAAAAGAACTATATCAAGAAGAACAAGCAAAAATAAAAAGAAATTGGTTAGTGGTATTTTTTTCATGTGTAAAGTTTACGAAATATCATCAAAGAAGGATTGTCTAAAGATGTAAAAATGATTTAGTTATTATATCAAATAGTTTAATGATTCAAACCATATTTACATATATAGAGCGTATATACGTTATTGATTTTCAGATTCTTCAAATTATATATGTAATTAACAATAGAATCGACCATTATTCTATCATTATATGTAGGCAGAAGTTTAACATATATATATATATATATGGGGAACACAAAATAATTGATCATGATAAACGGAAAACTATATCAAGAAGAATAAGCAAAAATAAAAAATTTGGTTAGTAGAATTTTTTTTTTCATGTGTAAAGTTTATACAATATCATCAAAACATAAAAATGATTTAGTTTGTAACAAAAAAATAAAAATAAAAATGATTTAGTTATTATATAAAATAGTTTAATGATTCAAATCATATTAACATATATCATGCTTATTAGGCCTGGGCAGTCGGGTTCGGGTCGGTTCTAGCGGGTACAGGTTCTAACGGGTCTAGTAAAATTATACCCATACAAGTTTCGAGTCCAGGTTCTAAATTATTTCATCTATAGATATCCAAAACATGTAATTTTATGACATCATTAGTTAAGAATCAATGTTTGTTTGTGTTAATTATATTTATATGTTACAAATTATGTTCATTTTGTTGCAGTAGATTAAGCAATGAGTCGTGAATTTGACGATTAGCTTAAACCTATATGTTTTTTACCTATTTCAATTTCATATCGGTATTTGAGACTAATGTTCTAATCATTTATCATTTTATCCCCAAAAGTTTTTTTATTACATATAACAAAAGAATTATTGAACATGTGAATAAGTTATATGAAATATTTCAAGTTATATATTTTTTAATGTCGTCTCACTACTAACATTAATAATGCAAGTACAAATGCGTGAGTTTTACATTAGAGTATTTGTATATAATGTAGTACTAATGTTTAAATGAACAATTATACTAGACAAAATGAAAAAAAATCTGAAGCAAAAAAACATAAAACATTTGAAATATCAAATCTAAACTTCAAACTATTTGAAAATGTAACAAAAGATATCATATCTAAAATTTCTACTACTTAAAAATGTAAAAAATATATCTAGACCTCGGCAAACGATTATACGGGTCGGGTACAGGTTCGGGTCCTAACGGGTACAGGTTCCATCGGATCTAAAATTTTTATACCCATACAAGTACCTGTAAAGTTTTGGGTCGGCTTCGGTTCGGGTATTACAGGTTCGGGTCCAGGTTCGGGTACACAGGTTCATGTAATTATGCCAAGACCTAATGCTTATATACTTTATTGATTTCCAAATTTTTCAAATCATATGAGATATGCAACTATATTTTTTCAAATTACATATGGACCTATAACTTTAATCACTACATTATCTAATTTGAGGTTTCAATTAAGAATATAGTATACTTCTTCTCCAAATATTATTTAAACATAACTATTACTATAAATCAAATAATCTTCGTATCGCGAAGATTTTATTTAGTTAACTATAATATTCATTTGTATAAAACAAGAAAATACTAATTTATTATTACAATTGGTGTGTTTGAGAGATTTGTCAGAATTCACCTAAAAAGGTAAAAATAATAATAAAAAGAGATGACGTATTATACAAGCAAACTCTGTTCTTCTTACTTATCACTTCGAGAGCCACACCTCACTCTGCCACATTCATCCCCCAAAGTTACTACTACTAAACAAAATTTAACAATTTCAAAAGACCAAAGTTAAAATAATAATAATTGAGAGTTGTGTGACACAGAAGCTATAAATTTTTATTAAATGCAAAAAAAGTGAATTTGCTAAAATATATCACATTTAAGCTTTTCCAATAATATCCCTAAGTGGTGGGAAAAAATTTAAATAATAAGTTTTTTAATTTTTAAAAAATATGTAAATTATAAACATATCATGAATAGAGTTTTTTGTGAAAACATTTTTTTTTAAAAGTAAAATGCATATTGTATAATAATTGTGGTTTTGTGTTTTACTGATAGTAGAATATAGTACAATTTAGATTATGCCGATTTTACACAAATCTACCTTGTGTAGAATATATATTCTACTACATAGTGAACGTTCTAGTATTTCGTAGAATTCCGTAGAATTTCGATTCTATTAAATATGAAGTTTCTACCACTGGTAGAATTTTAAATCTACCATTTTCAATAAATTCTACCATGTGTAGAAGGCCGTTTCTACCAACAGTTCTACCAATTCGTCGTGTATCTACCAAATCGTAGAATCTTGTTTCTACGAAATTAGTTATAATTTTCTAAAATTTAGGAATAAATATTTAGTTGCCAAAAATGAAAAGATTTACTAATTTAAAAAGAATTATGACTAATTCCGAAATAAGATGAAATTAATTTCCTAATTTTAATATCTCACAAATATTTTTTATATTAGTTTTTTAAAATATTTTTTGTACTATATATGTTTTTTAATTGATTTTCGTTTTTCAAATATATATTATCTAAGTAAACTAATTTTTTTATAAAATTTGTATATTAGGTTTTTTAAAATATATATATTTTAAGTAGTAAATATGTTTTTAATTGATTTTTCGTTTTCAAATATACATTATCTAAGTAAACTAATTTTTTTATAAAATTTGTATATTAGGTTTTTTAAAATATATATATTTTAAGTAGTAAATATGTTTTTTAATTGATTTTTCGTTTTCAAATATACATTATTTAAGTAAACATATGTTTTTATAAAATCTGTATATTAAGTTTTTAAAATATTTTTTGTATTATATATGTTTTTAATTGATTTTTCGTTTTTAAAATAAATATTGTTTAAGGAAACTGATTTTTTTTCCTTTTTTCAGATTTATAATAATTTATTTTATTTCCTTATTTAATTTTAAATTTTAATTAGAATTAATAAAAACCTTTAGTAATTATAAATCAAGGTTAAATTTGGAATTTGAAAATACAAAAGCCTAATAGGACATTTCTATGAAAAATAAACTTAATGGGACATTTTGCCACTAAATGTGGCATAATTTAGCAATTTCCCAAAAAAAAAACAGAATATTTCATCCATAATTTTGTCTTAGTTAGCAATCACATCAAATTCATTGTTGATTTTTTTTTCTCTTAATGTATGTGGTTTTACCCAAATTTCATATTGTTATTCTTATTTCTTCATATACCATCATGGTCTAACTATCAACAAATCCACAGCTTGGCTAATCAAAAAGATAAAGAAAAAACAAATCAACAGCTTGACATTGTAAACACCCAAATTCGAATCTCTTTTTGTGAGATTTGATTGTCCCTTTGTTAAAGGTTTAATAACTTTAACTGGTAGGTTCTTTTAACAAGAGCTTGATATCGATAGTGTTATTAGCCTTTTAGTATTTCCATTGGTAAAATGAAGATGTCACTTTTTTTTTTTTTTTTTGTCGTAGGTGAAAATTCACTACAAGAATTAATTTGGGTTGTAAAACAATTAAGTAACAAATCAGGGAGAATACACTGGAAGAAGATATCTCACCGTGGGCTGGTTTGGATAATATAAATCCCATCGGATATTCTAAAAAATTCGGTTCGAGTTCGGTTTGAATAATTTCGGGTCGATTCCAATTCGATTTTTCGGTTCTGGGTTATTTTGCCCAGCCCTATCTCACGGTGGTCTAGCGAAGTCCATACTAATTTTTTCACACAAATTAGTTTATCATAAAACTATAGTTTGTAATGCTATCTCTGCAAATGTCCTAACAAACTTTGTAATATATATTACTATATATTAGCGTTATTGTGTATTGACAAAAAAAAACATTAGCGTTGTTGTGTTTTACACTATTCGGTTGGCATTCTGAAATTGGTAAATCAAAGCTACGACGATCATAGAGTTGTTATACGTTCCAGAAAAAGTACCGTAAAATTCATACACATAAAGCAAAATCATATAGAAGTATAAAGTCGACGAGAGTTTAACAAAAAAGGTTTAAAGAACATATTATTATACATATGATCTCATTAGAACTCAGATTTAGTCTGCGAATGGAGAATTCTCTATCTATTTTGTACCAAACGATTTCAAAATGAATCAAAGAAACTATTCTCTGATTTTCCCCTTTTCCAGATCGAATCAATCAATGGCAATGATCAAGAAGCCAACAGAGACGTACATGAGAAAGACTGGGTAAAGTGCAAGAGCTTTCCTTCTCGGGTTCACGGCAGCGCTCATGAACGGATAAGCAGCCCAAGAGCTCCAGGCAAGAGTCACACACACAACGATCATTTTGAGAATCACATTGTCCTTCAACATGCAGATCACTGCTCCAACGTCCAGGGGAAATAGACAGTAACCAAGAAGGCTTAGGCTTTGGAAAAAGATTATATGTCCTCCCTGAAAATTGCATTGTTTGCAACCAAACAAATGGGATGTTTTAAAATCAAGACTTGTACGCACAAGCGAAAGCGAAAAGTATGTGCCTTGTACGAGTACATGAATAGAATGTGTGCCTACCAGGAGCAGCACGTTTAGTGTGAGGATCACTGCCCCAGCTGCAAGTAGTGCAAATGCCACGGCAAATACTTCGGACTTGAAAATACATAGAAAAGGAATGAGATCAAAGGCAATTGCAATAGATAGTGAATCTAAATTCCTCATTACGAGTACATAGACATTCCAATGCTAAGGAATGCTTAAATTATATTGAAACGGGACTGGCTAAAGCCAAGAATCCAGGTTCAAATATTCATCACACAAGCGCAATGCCAATGTATAAGTGATTTCTACATCTCCAGGGATTCCAAAGAATAATATGTGTGTTGGTTTGTTGCTCATTGAACCAAAACTCTATAAGTTATATCAAAATCTGACTGAAGCGGATGAATAATCATCTACAGCAAATCAAAATGCCACCATTGAATTCACTATAATCATCTACAGCACATTCCAAATACACTTAAATCACATTTCAAAGAAATTGTTGAAATCGGAATCTGGAAGCTTTACCTTCTTAACAGAAGCAGACCAGGAAAGAGTAAGCCCCAAGAACACAATGAAGAAAAATGGACCCCATAGATCCCAATCCCTAAGTGCCTTCCCTGGATCTTCCCTATACGGATTCGGAAACACCACAAGCTTCAAATTACTCACGATCCGAGACAGATCTCGCTTTACAGTATCCCACACAGGCTCCGTCAAAGTATTCGGCGCAGGTCCAAATCCACTTCCTCCAATGGTCTTGGGACCTTCAGTAACTGCCGGATGAATCGACGGTGGGACTGGAGCAGGCATCACTTTCTGAGCCGAGGAAGACGACGGAGGAAGCGGTGGGAGGTTCGATTGGACGAACGGCGAGGAAGAAACGGGAATGGAAGGACGGATCGGGCTCGGTGGTCGAGCGGGAAGGACGGTTCCGGGACCTGATTGAAAACCGTCGCTCATCATATTCTCGATTTCGTCGATGTCTGATTGAGACGACTGATAAAGCGGGATCGTATCGTTGTGCGACATTTTCTCCGATTCGATTCCGACGATTGATTTCACCGGTGACGGATTTTCCCGGGAAACAATATAGGGCTCGAAAGCTTTGATGTGGTGAAGAAATTGATTCAGATCTTTTTTTTTTTTTGGTGAATAGAAATTGATCAGATCTGACCCACGAAGAACGGAAGAAGAAGAAGAAGAGTATAAATTTACTAAAGGGAGAAAAGAAAAATATAAAAAAATATAAAACGTGTGACGCAGTGGTCCTATCTAAACGACATCGTTCACCTAAAACAACGTCGTTTCACTCAATTTTGTGTTACTAGTTCAACACCGAGATTTTTTTTTTTTTTTTTCATCTCAATCGATTATATTAAACATAGAAAAATGTATGTGCAATCGAGACCCTTGCCATGAGTGTCTAAAAAGTTTTTTTATTAAAATTTAATCTAATTTGTGTTTTGATTTTAGACACTTGGGTCTTAAGTCTCATAAAATATCCAATATTAGACATTTTAGTACAATTTAGGAACCATTTTTCTTAAGTTTATTATTATTTTTTTAATACTTAAGACACTTTCTTTACACACATTAGTATCTGCATTAGACATGATCTAAGATATTCTGACTATTTGTGTGGAGAGTTTTGATCAGGTTACTCTTCAAGCCTTTCGAAGAAAGTAAACTACAACGAGTCGAATCATATCTGCCAAGTTGAACATTCACAGAAACATGGGAACACGGCGGCGATAACTATAACTCCAATGAAAAGTGTGTGACTTGTTCTCTTTTCCCCTTGATTTGGGTTTTCCCACTGGGTTTCTAGACAAGGTTTTTACCGAGGCTTACTCACACACTTACACACTTTCCTCATATACGACAAGTTGTTCCAAAACACGAGTCTACAAGGAGTCTCTGCCGAGCTAAGCGTTTACAGAAACACGTCGAACTCAGTAACATTTACAAGTCGACGGAACAAAGCTTTCGATTTCATCCCGTTAAAACATATCTTGGAGGGCAATGGCAACGTCTGCGACACATCTCCTTGAAGCATCGACCTCATTTGCGACTTAATCTACCTTGACACTATCATACCAGACACTGCCAAGCTGGGGGGGGGGGCTAACTGTAGGTGTCAGATTCCACCCTTATGAGATCGATGCAACGACAAGAACAATTATGACAAGTCCATAAGAAATCCTAAACAGGATTACAAGGGCCCAGTTTGTAATTAGGCCCATAATAGAATTAGATCCATATTTAAAATGAGTTTAATAATATTATGGGCCTAAAGCCTATTTATTGTTTAATGGGTCAGGCCCAAACCTAGCACTTAGACTTAAGATGAAAAGCTATATATATAGCTCATTGTATTCACCTAGAAAGAGGTTCGAATTTTGATACAAAAAAAAAATAATAATAAAGCTTTCTTAACAGCTACAAAAACATTATTCTCTTACATCTTTCTGCATTGTGATTTACTCAGAAGTCTCGCATTTCCTCTAACAACCCCTACAAATTCAATTGTGCGAGTTTCGACTCCTACAAATCCTTCTAATGTGCAGAACATAATTAACCAGAAACAATATCTAAATGTATCACAAAATTACCTTTGTGATTGTAGCAGAAACAAACAATATCTCAATTGATTCCCCATGATTCCATGAATCGATCTTGTGTTCTTCTTTTCCATAATCGATCTTGATTCTTTACCGGTGAGATACTATCTTACGAATTACATGCCTTGTTCGCTTATGTGCCGTTGTTTCACCGTGTATCGAAGAACCTGGCTCTGATACCACTTGTTGAGGAATCGAGTCTTGTCAATTCCTTTCTCGATCGCTTCGACGAACTAAGAAGACAATTATTTCACCCAGTTAACGGTGTTAACGAACTACTACATCCGGTTATGGTCTTTCAACCTACCGCAACATCCGATTAGGATATTTTGGTTGAAAGATCCCCCAACTGTCATAGATGACATCGAAAAACACCTCTGACGGGTTTACATGAAGATCGCTCACCACCATTGATTACAATCCAATCGGTTATACAAGGAAAGAGAAGAAGAACAGATAAACCCTAGAGTTACCCGATTCTCTCTAAGTCTCTTATCTCTCTGTTACATGGATTCACTCAAACAAAGAAGAAGAACGAAGAAGCTTACTCTGTATATCGATCTTCGTGCTTCCTTTATTCAATCATCTTCTTAACTTTGTCATAGGCCCAAACCGAGCCCATTAACACTTAGCCCAATTCCTAGAACGAAGCTCATATTCCAACACGAACGTTGTTTCTTGTTGTAATCCAGTGACTTGTCCCCGGTACTAGTTTATCTCGCGAGAAGTCGAGGATAGGTAAGCATTTCTCTTCTTGTGAGTCAATTTGAGTTTGATAGCCAAAAGATGAAGGGTTAAGTGTGATGAACTTAGCGATTAGTCTATGTATAGTACAAGTATATGTTCATACTAGAGTGGAGATATGATCCTTTATAGAAGAGACAATAGTTTAAGGGAGATTCAGTTTTGGCTCTTTTAGGCGTCATTGTTATGATGTTTGTTATTTTCTTTAGTTTAAAGATTTTGTCAACAACACCAAGTTCTTAATCATACACATTATTATCGTCATGAAGTACCCCCATCTTAAAACATTGGTCACTGGTTTTACATCTTTGTCCAATCAAAGACTATACACTCTTTATAAACTAAGAGATAGCATAAGAAACAGAGCACCCAACGGTCCAACCCGAGGTCCAATTACAATCTAGGCCGAGCCAAGAACTGAGATAAGACTCGGGTCACGTTGGTTTTGGGAAATAAGTCCAAATTATCAAGCAATTTTCGTAAATCAAAGCCGCATATAGAAGTAATCTAGACCACACGAGGAGTGCCTTCCGAGTCCGCGGGCACTCATCATTTGAACGGGAAATCAGAGTAACAGAAGAGCAGTCTAACGTTCGTAGCTTCAGTAGCAAGTAAAGAATAACTCCACACCCAAACCCTAAAGCCGCGCTCGAGCCAGTCATCGACACCGCGGCACATACCAACATGATAAACGACTCTTTCGTGTTCATATCTTTCGAAGCCATTGCCAATTCGATGCCCGCGAATAGCAACAAAACCCCAAGTATTCCAATCGGAAACTGGCTCAAAATCCTCACAAACGAGTTACCAAACATCAAACCTACGATCAGTTTCCCGACACCAAGAAACACAACCGATAAACCACTCCTCGCACCAAACTGGTACTGTCCAGCTTACCCGCCAGCACCGTGACATACATGCATAGCCCCGAACCAGCACCCGATTAAATTCATCACCCCAACGCTCACCGAAACCCTAGTCGCGGATAGTTCCTTGTCAAACAAGTCATTAAACAATTTACAAACCGCAATCGCCGAATTCAACACAGACAACGGAATCTGAGGAATCGCCACTCTCACAAACCTGATTTTCCAATCATTCCAAGTAATTTTCAAAACCTTAAACCTTGGCGGACCGAACTTAATATCTTAAAAAATCAACGGATCGCGTATAAAACAAAGCATTAACCCGATTAAAAACACGATTAATGCAGATGGAATCGAAGCAAGAATGCGCAATCTCCTCCTACGGCTACGAGACTGGTTTTCATCATTACTAGAACTCTCTTCAACAACAACATCTCTATCATTTCCTGAGCCAGTAGACAAGATAATGAAAACCAAAGCAGCTAAAGCCAAAGCAAGACGTCAAGACCAAACCAAGAACGTGGAGAAGAAGAAGGTTTAAGAGTGGCAGTATCGTAATGAAACCGAACATTTTTTTTTTTTTTTTTTTTTTTTTTTTTTTTTTTAAACCGAACATATTTAATAGCAGTGAAAGCGAATTGTAAGCTCTGAGAATGCTGAACACCGCGAACGACAGGGAGAGGAATGAGATTGTAAAGGAAAGACATAGCTCCGGTGGATCCAAGGAGGAGGAGAGCGGCGGCGATCTGAGACTGAGTGAGATGTGGAATCTCGGAGACGGCGACGGCGGCGATTGATTTCATGGGTTGAACAGGTATAGGAATGTCGAAGAGAAGACCTGTAGCGATGTTGTAAAACCTAGTGAAGATTAGAGTAGTCGAAAGATCGAGATTTGAGACTAGAGTTAAGGTTAAGACGATTGGTATTCCGAGATCGCCAACTGCCAGAGAGTTCGGAGGAAAGTGGGTTTTTGAGACGGAGACGACGACGGAGCCACCCACATCGACGGCGATCGTCGCCGGAAAGCAGAGGAGTCGTCGTTGTTGTCTCCATCATTGGATCGCTCTGTTTTCTTTGTGACAAAAGTTTTGATTTTTAGAAAGAAAAAAATGATTTTTTAAGACGTATAAAAGACAGCTTTTCGGACAGTGATGAGGTCGATGTTGTTTTATTTTATCGACGTGCAAAAGTTTCGAACCATAAAAAATACATGATTTTTAGAACAGAGGATTTTCGAAGCATATGAACAAAATGTATTAAATGGCTTTGGGACCTTATGATATATAATTAGGTGGGACAGTGAAATTTAGTTAATGTTTTGGATTTAACAATACACAACACAAGTTTTACCTAAAGGTAAAAACAAATTGAACTGAAAAAAGAATATTCAAAAAAGCTACATACTAAAGGGCAATTGTTTTAAGAGAATTGATGTTTCTTCTCACTCTCAAAATCTTAACTTTGATTCAACTTTTCACCTTAAGCCCTTTCTATATATTGGTAGGAGCAGATTTCTCTAAGGAACTGCTAAAAGAAGATTCACCAAGGGAACCATTTCTGTTTTCGTCTTGAGACACGACAGGGATCTTAACCGACGAAACTCTCTCCATTTCCTTCTCGAGCTCTTCTTCAGATCGTAAAGCGTTGAACTGTCCTTCTAACGACTTAGAAGCAGCTAACCACGCAGTGACGATAACCAACAAGATCCCTCCTAGATACGGTGTTGAATTCGCTAGCGATCCAAACGATAAGATCATGAGCTGCTGGATTAACGCTCCTCCTGATTTCCCTAACGGGTTACAAACCACGTCAGTCGCAGCTTTGCCTTTAACCTGCAATGATTACACATCAAAACCAAAAGCTTAAACGCAACTTTCATAACCACTATGGATTCTTTAAATGAATTTAGCAAAAACCTTAGTGTCTTCATCTAAGGGGATATACGCCATTTCTTTGCAAGGATCGAACAAACTGTACTTGGCGCTCTTACTGAAGATATTCTGTAGCGCACCGACATAGACAGCTCCGAGTAACGGTGTCATACCGAGCTGGGCAACAAGCTTTGCGAATGGACCACCAAACAATATCAGAGAGAAGAAGGCAACTCCGGTCAAAAGGAGAACGGTTGGTGTGATCTTTGCAGCTACTCCCCAACCATACTTTTTGAATACGTATTGACTCAGAAGCATCATTGTGAATGTTGCAATACCCGTGCAAGTCGAAAAGTCTCCCATAAATGCCGACTACTCGTTCGGACTAGGGAACTGCATAGCATATAAGTATAACCGAACTTAGTGAGCTAAAAACTTTGGAAGCATTTAAGAACTTGGGAGCTGTATATACCTGAGCTTTAAGCTTTGATTTCCAAGTGACTTCAACGAGATTGATACTAATACCGTACGCAACCACTAAATTAGCAAGATCTCTAATGTAGGGTGATGACACCAAGAACTTTATGCTCTCTATCGTTCCCATCTGCGGTTTCTCCTGTAAAACAGTGCATCGAGAAAACAAATCAGAACGGTCTGTTGGAAATAAAAAGTTTAAAGAGATGGAGAAAGTATTTGAGAAATTTGGGAGAGAATAAAACTTTTAGGAAGTAGAAGGTTTTTATTACTTAGAAACTTTTGTTGGAACAACTTTCTTGTTTGCTCTCTTATTTTACAAATGAGAGGGGTGGCCTCCCAAAAATCTCTTACAAAAGTCTAGATTATTCTACACTAATCTCTTTACTTCCTAACTAGATAAGTTTCTAGAATTCTCTACAACCTCTTGATTATTATCTTACTATCTTACAACACTCTAGACTTTTCTACACAAATATTTAATTAACTTATCTAATAGAATTCTCTAGAATCTCAAAGAAGTGATAACCTTCTAGAGAAGTTCTAGAACTTGGATAGGTATTGGATTTGACCCAACATAAGATTATTGGGTTATTAACCCAATAATTAAACTTGATCCAAAATCAAGTTTACCTTTCAAAAGGGTCCTCATAATCTGCAAAAACAGAACTAAAACTTCTGTAAACGTTACCTTCTTCTTCTTGCTACGAGTTGGAAAAGATGCATATCTATTGACCCACCAATAGAGGAAACAAATGACAAGTCCCATTCATACCACAATACTCATCGTGGCTTTCAACGAAACCGCCCAACCATCAACTCCAGGACCAAAATTGTTTACACGTTGAGTAGATTTCAAATATACCCTTAAGATTATATGAAGTCGCACCTTTAAGTTTATAACACAATTGAATTTGCTGATTGGATTGACATATCTTCTCTGACTGGCCCTAGTTGATTATGTTCAGGACGAAGTAAAGTTGTTTCTGTTAAGAATCTTACATCAAAAATTTTGATAAAACGTAAATAGTTTTTAAATTGATAATATGATTTTACATAGATGTAGAAAATTTGGTTTACATTTTGCTCATGATTCAAATTTTTGGTAATCGGTTTTAATCTCACTAGGTGACTCTCCCGCGTAAGACGCTGATAAAAAAAATTAATATTGTTTTTAATTTTATTGTTTAAAAATGTGAAAATATACACTGATTTTTATTTTTAGTATGTACATTGTTGTTGATATTTTTATTGTTATTTTATTGTCTGTCAATGATAATTTTGTTAATCATATGAACTTTTAGATGTTTAGTTTTAGCATTTTATTATTTCATATCCATAAACGGGTAGTCGGTACTCAAATTAAAATGTATAATGGAGTGTACAATCTATTATATGTAAGTTAAGTTTTTTTTTTCTAGGAGAATGACATCTAAATATATCTATTTGATGATAAGAATCCATGTGATATTGATATTGGTTCAAAGCAACTTTATACTAGAAATATAAACTAATTTTTTTACCGAATTATTTAGATAATTATAGAAAAACGCATTTGATTAATTTAACTTGTTAATAAATTGATGACTTAAGACTAAGTGATATCTATTATATTATTAGGGAGGTAACTATACACCAGAATGAAAGTTAAGTTTTTATTACAACGTATTTTAATGCTGTCTTTAAAATTTATTTTTTAACGGATATAGTGTATGTTTTTGTTTCTAATTTTCTTTTAAAATATTGTCGATATCTATTATTAATATCAAATTTAGATGATGCTAAATGTAATTTCATTGTTATCTATCATTATATTGTTTCATATATATACTATTGTTTCATATATATACCTCCGTTTAGTTGAGATTCCAAAAAAAATCATGATTTAGTCTCTTTATGTAGAGAATTCTATGTTAATAGTCTCGCATGTTTGTTCTCGAGTTTTAATAATTTTGTTTAAGAATAATTGATTTTGTTGTAATCAGGTGTATAAAACATGCCTTGTTTGTTATTTCGTAATTTGGTTCTTGGGATTTCAATCGATATGGTATATTTCTTCTTCTTCTTTATTCTTGGAATTTGTTTGGATCGCTTCTAATTGTTTATGGTTTTTTTTTTAATTATTCATATTTTTGTGTGTTAATTTTGTATTCTTCGTCTTACTAAACAGGCCAGACAATAATCAGGTAAGTTTTTAAAATTATTTTAGTACTACTCAATTATTTGTAACTATTCTAATAAATTGTATCATATTATATGTTGCAACATGGTCATTGATAGCAATCATCACTCTTGGAGTTGTGATTTGTTGTCCTATGATGATGAATGTATTGCAGCAATCAAACAAGCGAGTATGTGGCTTGGTTCGAGTTATATACGTGATTTGTTTGTTATCATGTTGTCGATGGAAACTTTAGAAAGACCTTGGGTAGTTTTGTGAGCTACTTGGGATGAATTGTTTGGTGACATGATGATTCATCATCCAATAAAATTTTTAAAAGACGAATTGTTAGGTGACTGATTTATCATCCAATGGATTTTTATTTTATTTTTAATGTCTATATTAACGTATAAGTAAGTTTGATTTCATTTGTGTAATTCTTTGATATGTTCATTCAATGGATTTTCTTATTTCTCAGTAAGCTTTCGTCTACCTATTATCAGGTAATTGTTTTTGTGTATATTAAATTTGTTTTTTTGCTTGGAGTTTATTTATCTTTTTATTTGGTTTTCAGGCCTAATTTTTTTAATAATTTTAATTTTTTTATTATATTATTAGAGACGTAACTATGCACCAGTATTTATTTTCAATATTTATTTAATAATTTAATTATTATGAATATGGATATATTTAGTTTTGTAAAACGGATTGATTCGATATTTATTTTGTAATTTAATTATTATAGATATGGATATGGACATATTTGGTATTTTTTATTATTTAAATATTATGGATATATATAAATATTGAATTTGATGAGATCAAAACAATTCTCATCCCTATCTATATTTTCTTCGATTCATATATATATCCCCTGCTATCTTTCAGTGTCAAACAAATCATTAGTATCTAATTTTCCATATACTTTTCTCTGTTGAATGTTTATGTGCTACTTTTTATTTCATGTTCATGAGTTCTTATAAGATATAATTTTGTTTTGTTTGGTTCATATTTGGTCATATATTAGTATATATGTTTACGTTTTCTCGATATATTGATGTTCTTTTTGTTTTTATATTTTCTAGGGTTTTCAAACAAGTTCTCACATGACATGACAACACAAAAAAAGAAATTGATTGCCCACTAAATGTCTACAATAATTTGAGATAGCTACGAAGAATAGCAACAACACAATCAATAAGGTAAATTTTGTTTGTACTATACACTACAAGAAAACAGGTGATATTCCGACGGACTTTCCGACGGACAGAACATCCGTCAGAAATTTCCGACGGTCGACCGACGGAAGTCCGACTTCCGACAATCCGTCAGAAATTTGTCACAATTTACAGACGGATTTCCGACGGCTACGGAAAGTGTCGGACATCCGTCGGTAAACCGTCAACTTGCACCAACGCATTATCGGCGGTTTCCTAAACGTTGGAATTTTATAACGCCATTCCGACGGATTACGATGTCGGCAAAGTCTGATTGGTTACCTTATCGTTAGCGGTGGCCGATGAGATTTGTGGAGCGTTATGTCGGAGGTTTGTGTCGGATGTCCGACGGATTCCGACGGAATGCGTTCTATATAAGCTACGACATTCCATCATTCCATCGTAACACAATTCACATTGTAAAAGAAACACAATTCACATTATCTAAAAATTTAAAAGAGATGAGTTCTTCATATTTTCGGTCAAAGATGGACGAGCCAATGATGGAAGAGGGGTCTAACTTATTAACGACCGAATACGCTCAAGGTATTTGCGAGTTCATGCAGTTACCTAGAAATCAAGAGGCGGCCACCAAAGGTCAGAATATCAAATGTCCTTGTTCTAATTGTTGTAATAGAAGTACTGTTGCGGTTCCTACTGTTTGGAACCATTATATAGATATGGATTTAGGACCGGATATAAGGTTTGGTATTTACATGGAGAAACCAATTATGAATATGGTAGTACTAGTAGCAATGCACCTTATTTTCCGGATAGCATAGGGGAACCTACCGCGGGAGTAGACGTTGGGGTAAGTACGGTTGCGATGGTTAACGATGCGTTTAGAGAGAATTTGCAGTCGGGTGGGTATGAGGGTGATAGGATTGAAGAACCTAATTTAGAATCTCGAAGGTTTTTCGATATGTTAGACGCATCAAAGCAACCACTATACAGCGGTTGTAGGGATGGTCATTCACCGCTATCTTCTGCTAGTAGGATGATGAACCTGAAGACTGATTACAATTTGTCCGAAGAATGTGTTGATGCATTCGCCGAGTTCGTGAAAGATATTCTGCCAGAAGATAATCAGCCCCCCGGATCATACTACGAGATCCAAAAACTTGTCGCCGGTCTTGGTTTGCCCTACCAGGTTATAGACGTGTGCATCGAGAACTGTATGATATACTGGAGAGAAGACGAGAACCGAAATAGGTGTAAATTTTGCCAGAAACCATGGTTCCAGGAGTCAAGTGGGAGGGTGAAGATTTCATTCAAACGGATGTGGTATTTACCCTTAACAGAGAGGTTGAAGAGGTTGTACGAATCAGACCGCACATCTACGGCTATGAGATGGCATGCAGAGCATAGTCAAGATGGAGATATTACGCATCCTTCTGACGCGGAAGCGTGGAAACACTTCCAATCCGTATATCCAGATTTTGCATATGAACGACGGAATGTATACCTCGGCTTATCCACTGATGGTTTCAACCCGTTTGGCAAGCATGGAAGAAAATATTCGTTGTGGCCGGTCATCGTAACACCTTACAATTTGCCTCCATCTATGTGCATGCGGCGAGAGTTCATATTTCTCTCTATTCTAGTTCCCGGGCCAGATCATCTAAGACGGTCGCTCGATATTTTCCTCCAACCATTGATCTATGAGTTACAGATGTTGTGGGAGCATGGTGTTGAGGCATATGATGTTTCAATCCGGCAGAATTTCAACATGCGTGCGGTTCTTATGTGGACCATAAGCGATTTTCTGGCATACGGTATGTTATCTGAATGGACAACGCATGGAAGATTGGCATGTCCCTATTGCCAAGGCAATACTTCAGCATTCCAACTGCAGCACGGAAGGAAGACTTCATGGTTTGATTGCCATAGGTGTTTTTTACCGGCAAATCATCCATATCGTCGGTCTAAAAGACATTTCAGGAAGAATGTACAAGTGTTACATGGTCCACCTCCTGAGATACATGGTCGCAGCATATTGGAACAGTTACGAGATTTTGGTGCAGAGCGAACTCCTGAATGTGGGGGTAATGACCATTACCCCATCGACGGTTGTGGGGAATATCACAATTGGCACAAGAAGAGTATTTTTTGGGATTTTCCTTACTGGAAAGACCATCTACTGTGACATAATCTAGATGTCATGCATATGGAAAAAAAATTCTTTGATAACATCATGAACACCATATTAAACATCCCAGGAAAGACCAAAGACAACTAGAAGTCTAGATTCGACTTGCCATTGATTTGTTCGAGGCCATCTCTTCATGTTTCGAACGGTAGATTGCCGATGCCTGCTTACCGGTTAGACGCTGGCCAGAACAAAATATATTTTGAATGGTTCAAAAAATTTGTCAAATTTCCAGACGGCTACGCATCTAATCTACGTAATTGCGTGGATTCGACGGAAGGCAAGTTTATAGGAATGAAGAGTCATGATTGTCATGTCGTGATGCAGCGTCTTCTTCCATTTGTATTTGCATATCTTTTCCAGAACCTATCCACCAAGCAATTGGAGGTATATTTCTTACTCCCATTAGTTTCTTACTACCATAATATTACTATATATGTATTAACTTGTTTAATTTTTGTTTATAGGAGTTGGTGCATTGTTCCGAGATTTATGTTCAAGAACGCTTACCTCCCACGGGATACGTAACTTGGAGGCCAATATCCCGGTTCTCCTTTATAATCTTGAGAAGATATTTCTACCGTCTTTTTTTGAGGTTATGGAACATCTTCCTATTCACCTCCCACGAGAAGCAGCCTTAGGAGGCCCTGTTCAATACCGATGGATGTATCCGTTCGAGCGTTACATGTTCCACCTGAAGAAAAAAGTTAAAAATTTGAGCAAGGTTGAGGGATCTATTGTCGCACAAATCCTAAATGAGGAAGTCTCACACTTTGTCGAATATTACTTTCCACGGGCAGTTAGTACTAAGTCGAGACGGCCTCCCCGACATGATGATAGAGGTGAGAAAGCAGTGTATGCCGTGGTTGTTCCTGAGTTGTTTGCCCAAGTTGGTCGAGCAAGTGGAAAAGGAAAAAAACGCAAACTATCACCAGAAGAGGTCATACATTTGCATACGTATATCCTCAGAAACTGTGACAAAATTTTGGAGTACGAAAGGTATATATATCATTTATCATACTAAATTTTTTTAATTATTTGCAATCATCTACTAACGACTGTTATGTTACAGGATCTAGATGTCTCTCGCACGTGATTACCATTGTGATAAGACAGATGCCAAACTTGTTGTCTTGAAAGAAGAACAATTTCCAGAGTGATTGAAATGTTATGTAAGTTTAATATAATTACATCCGTCTTACATTTGCATGTTTTCACGTTCATATGTTACTTATATCTTACGTATATCGTTTTTAGGTTTCCGAAAGTTTAGCAAGTGGTCAATCAATCCCGACATGGTTAGTGGAGTTTGTTCATGGCTTACGCACCACCGCGACTTCATATCCCCAGTTTTTCACTAGGGGATATTCGTTCAGGATCCGTGAGGAAGGACGTCAAAGGTCAACTGCGAACTTTGGTATTTAAAAGAAATCTTGGAAATCCGATATCCAGGAATGTTGAACTTGAGGTGCATTGTGTTTATGTGCGATTGGTATGATCCATCCAATGGTCGAGGGGTTCGAGTTGACCCTCTTGGTGTTATTTCGATAAATTTAAGCTGGAAACTACAATATTACGATCCATTTATCCTTGCGTCTCAAGCAGACCAGGTATCAATACACTATATATGTTTACCTATGTACTCATAGTTAAGGTTTCTTGTTCATGTATATTAATAATATCCACTAATTATTAATAGGTTTGCTACATTCCATATACTCGAGTTGCGTACCGTACAGATCCGTGGATCACAATAACTCCAATAAACTCGAGAGGAAAAATCTACGGAGTTCCAGAACAAGATGCTCTACAGCCATCAAGAAGTGTATCAATGTCACCTGTGGAGGAGATGAATAATATTGACCTTGTCGTTGATGTCACACATGTCGGGGATGATCTAGTGCATTCGGACGAAGAGGAACCACGTGGAGAATTTGACGACGATTCAAACTCCATCCCTAGTGAAGGTTTCTCCGGATATTCAGAATAATAATTTGTAAATAAATGTTTGCTTTTTCATGTTCTTCTCTCACATTTGTGTGTCCCTATAATATTTTCATTTCATTAAGAAAACCGATTGTGGACGAGAATCTAAGTATTACAACATACAAATAAAAATCAAATAAAGGAGGCATAATCATTTCAGCGGTGGACAAATCTTGTATCTCATATTATTTAATAGTATATATCTACTCATGTTCGATGACTAATTAACGATAAATATTGGTCTTCCAACCCCAATAAAACTTAACATGTAATGAAACATAAAATTTAAAACACATATTCTTAAACAGGTACATTAGAGACTTGCAATTATTTAACACACAACGGTTATGGTACAAGAACATAATAAACTCCTCATTTTACAATCATATGTCCGTTTCCACTCCGAACTTACCATTTGTTAGAACCATTTAGTGATGTTCTTTCCCTTTTTTTCTTTTGTGGAGAATCTACAAATCCGTCGCACAATTCGCTTTTGATTGGATCAACATCTACATTTATGTTTGCCTTGTCTGGGCGTTGGGCGAATTCGAAATCATAGTAATGATCCTTTGGTGGAGAATCTATAAATCCATCGCACAATTCACTTTTGATTGCATCAACATCTAAATTTAAGTTTGGCTTTTTTGGGCTTTGGGCGAATTCATAACCATAGTATTGATCCTTACATACGTTTGAAGTACTTGCACCGTAAGTATCTGACTTTTCCATCAACTGACATGGTTGTTCGGCTTCGGTAACCCGCTCATGATCAGGACATTGTGGCTGCCTATCGTAAATATTCTGGATGTTTGGCAAGCACTGGCTGACAGGCACTACTATTGATGTGGAATCTTCTTCATCGATTGGTGAGCACGTATCAAATTCCCACGAGTAAGTGGGAATCTGTTGAGTGAATTCGTCGCAATGAGATTCGGTTTCCCACGAGTATTTTGGAACATTAAAAAAATTTGCATCAGATGTTTTTTTTCCCGTCTTCATTAGGATCCCTAGAAGACATATATTTTTTTTAGAGGTGTAGAAGATATACACTCCATCAGGTGTATTTATAGTCGAAGTTATATGTATAAACCGTCGGTATTCCGTCTGTATTCCGTCCGTATTACCGACGGAATTCAGACTACACGATGTCGGCAAAGTTTGATTCGTCAGCTGTACCAACGGATTTCCGACGGAGCTTAGTCGTCAGAATTATGTAACGGATTTCCGTCGGCTTGCAGAGTTTCCGATGTCGGCAAAGTTTGATTGGTCAGCTGTAACAACGGATTTCCGACGGATCTATGTTGTCAGAATTATGTAACGGATTTTCGACGGATTGCCGACGGTTTCCGATGTCGGCAAAGTTTGAGTGGTTAACAAATCAAGTGCAGTTGCCGATGGGATTGGTGGGGTGTTATGTCGGAGTTTTTTTACGGTTGTCCGACGGATATCCGTTCTACATAAGGTTGCACATTTTGTAATGCGACCATAAAAACATTTCAATACAAATTCATAACACAGAAAAATTCAATTTTGTAATGGCAAACAGAGATCTGTAGAATTACTATATGCAAAACCGAGCCCCCGGTCAAAACCCTCCAACCACAACTCTATTTCCTTCAAGCCCTCCTTACGATAACTTAAATGTTACTGATGCTGAACCGACAATTTCACTCCATCCAACTCAACAATCCCAGAACCAAACGCCCGTAATACCGGGACCTTGCCAAGTGGTACGGGGAGGCCTGTTTTGAAAGAGGTCTCATGATGCAAAGGTGATGCAAGGTGAAAGTTCTCAGCCACGCCCAACACGAGATTTTATTCGTGAGGTCATCAATGAGGCACCACAGGCCGACAAGGATTTTAGTAGTCTTCGATGGACTTCTACTATCGATTACATAATCCGTGAAGGTATATATATATATAATTACCGCTTTTACTTTTACAATAATGATTGTAGCTGACAAATACTAAATCTATACTTCATACATGTAGGTTCTTATAACAATAGGAGCACACCATTCTGGACCCAGGTTGCAGAAATTCAATCCCCGCATTCACAATTTTTGAAAGTCAAAAAGGTTTACGTGTTCGACCTATTTTATTAACATTTAGACATACAATTTATCTGACAAGTATATAATTTAATTCATTATCAGATTGTGGCTATGCTCTCTAGTTTAACCCCCAATGACCAGGGAAATCTGCTAGTAACCTTAAAAGATCCCTCAGGAAAAATCGAGGGAACCATGCACCATAATATCTTCAAGAAGGAAGAGTACACACTCACGACTGGTGTAGGTGCGGTGGTCATCCTGAAAAATGTTACCGTTTGCCGTTTTGATAGGAACCCAAAGTACCTGAACATCACAGAGCGGAACATTGTTAAGGTAGATACACCATACGTTTAAAAATATTCATGGGAATGCTTAACTAAAATCAATTTCCAAACAGATAATCGGTGCTAATTCGATGATTGCTGAATACCAACCAATGGAAGCATCGACCATCGAGGAAGATGGAGGAACTACTGGGTACGAATATGAAATAGTGTCAGACTCCGATGAAGAATAAACAGCCAACTCGTCCATGATTAAGAATAATTTTATGATAACACCTTTATGTTGCTTTCATGTTAAATAATGTCCTAGTATCTATTGTACGATCATATAATGTGGTCATGTGTTATATTTCCTATTAGGGATTGTGAAATATTGGTGTTTTATATGTGTAAAACGATTTGAAATACTTATTTACATAAATTTATACGCAAATCATTCCAAAAATAAGAAACTAAAATATATAAATAGTTTGTACCGTCGAGTACATGATAAATCATCGGGGAGTCAGGATGGGCGTAGAAGTTACCGATTTTGTAGGAAGGAAAAATTAATTCTTATATGTTAGTGTTTTACATGATATTAGTAAAATAAATCCAACGAGCTTACTGTTTTAATTACGTACAATGTACTATAATTTTTAGATTGCAAAAACTTTATTACAAATAGAAGAAAAACATTATAAAATAAAATCATAAAAAAACCAAATCCGTCGGAAATCCGTCTTAAATTAAGATGGTACACCGACGGATTTCGTTTTAATTAATTTAAATTAATTAAAATCCAAATCCATCGGCAATCCGTCTTAATTTAAGACGGATTTCCGACGGATTTGGTTTTTTTATGATTTTATTTAAAGTGTATGATAAAGTTTAAAGGTTGATTATAAGGTTTTAAAAAAATGTATAAGATTTTTGTACAATAGGAGTTGGTTATAACCTTATAATATTTATCAAAAAAACTTATAGTATGTTTTTAAATTTTTATAATCTATTTTAGAAAAACTTTTAATAAACCTTATAAAAAACTTTAAAAAACATTGTGAAATAGTTTAAAAATTCTTTTAATTACCTTTAAAACCCCTTATAATCAACTTTAAAACCATATCATACACTTTTGAATCCTTATAATTACCTTTAAAAACCTTTATTAACTTATGTCGGTTTAAATAAAATCATAAAAAAACAAAATCCGTCGGAAATTAAGACGGATTGCCGACGGATTTGGATTTTAATTAATTTAAATTAAATAAAACAAAATCCGTCGGTGTGCCGTCTTAATTTAAGACGGATTTCCGACGGATTTGGTTTTTTTATGATTTTATTTAAAGTATATGATAAAGTTTAAAGGTTGATTATAAGGTTTTAAAGTATACTTTTGAATCCTTATAATTACCTTTAAAAACCTTTATTAACATATGTCGGTTTAAATAAAATCATAAAAAAACCAAATCCGTCGGTTAAATTAAGATGGAATGCCAACGGATTTGGATTTTAATTAATTTAAATTAATGAAAACGAAATCCGTCGGTGTACCGTCTTAATTTAAGACGGATTTCCGACGGATTTGGTTTTTTTATGATTTTATTTAACGTATATGATAAAGTTTAAAGGTTGATTATAAGGTTTTTAAAAAAGTATAAGATTTTTGTAAAATAGTAGTTGGTTATAACCTTATAATATGTTTCAAAAAAACTTATAGTATGTTTTTAAAATTTTATAATCTATTTAAAAACAACTTTAAAAAACAACTTTAAAAAACATTGTGAAATCATTTAAAATTTCTTTTAATTACCTTTAAAACCCCTTATAATCAACTTTAAAACTATATCATATACTTTTGAATCCTTATAATTACCTTTAAAAACCTTTATTAACATATGTCGGTTTAAATACAATCATAAAAAAAACAAATCCGTCAGAAATCCGTCTTAAATTAAGACGGATTGCCGACGGATTTGGATTTTAATTATTAAACAAAAAAAAAACTAAATTCGTCGGAAAACCTAATTTTTCTCCCCCCTAACGCCTCGTGATCATCGAAAAGGTGGCACAATCCGTCCGAATTCCGTCAGAAACCCTAAGGCCGTCGGAATTCCGTCTGAAACCCTGTATAAATCTCTCTCCTTCTTCCCGAAACCACAACGGAGAAAACGAAAAAAATAAAATTTCCACCGCCGGAACACCGATTCACACCGCCGGAAAACCGATTCACACCGCCGGAAAACCACACAAACCGCTGGAATCACATCCTCCATCACGAATTCAACATCCCACAGTAAGTTTGTGATGATTTTAAAGTTGGTTGTCCAAAAAAAAATATTGTGTTCTTCATAAAAAAAAATTGTTCTTCATAAAAAAAAATTTTTGGATAAACAAAATTTTTTGGATAACTTAGAATTTTTAGAGATTTAGGAATGTATTGCATTTTAGGGATTTAGGTATTTAAAGAATTTTAGGAATTTAGGGATATATAAATTTAGGGAATTAGGGATTTATTGAATTTTTGGATTTTAATAGTAAGAATTGTTAAAATAAAATGTTATAAATATTAGAAATTTATAAATTTTAAGAATTTGGAAAATAAAGTTTGAAAATATTAAAAATTTATAAATATTAAGAATTTGTAAAAAAAATATAAAATTATAAATATGAAGATTTTTTAAAAAACAATTTAAAATTTTATAAATTTATAAATATTAAGATTTTTTAAATAAAATTTTTAAATAAATTCTAAGTTTATAAATATTAAGAATTTTTAAAGAACTTTTTGTTAAATCATTAATCTTATTCACAAGTAAAACATCTTACAAGTAAAACACAAGTAAATCATTAATAAATGCCAAAATTTCCAAATTCCCAAAATCCCTAAATCCCTACATCCATAAATTTATAAATGCCAAATTTCCAAATTCCCAAAATCCCTAAATCCCTACATCCATAAATTTCAAAATCCCTAAAACCCTAAACCCTAAATTTCAAAATCCCCAAATTCCCTAAACACTAAATACCTAAATTTCTAAATCTCTATATCCATAAATCGTTAAATCTCAAAATTCCTAAAAATCTTCGAATTCGTAGGGATTTCGAACGATTTCAGCAGAGTTTTGGAGATGGTAGTTCCAGTCGGGGGCATCGGAGTTCTAGTCAGTCCCAGATCCCCGGCACTCCCAATTTGGAAACACAACAACCGTCTCCAAATCCGACTACCTCAGCTCCCACAGTAATGAGCATCGAGGATTTTGTTTCACAACCCGGAAGGGATCGTATGACTTTCCTAGATCCGGAGTTACCTCCCAACACGACATGGTAAGTTTTATTTAAAAATGTTTTCGATTTAGTTAACATGCTTAATCTCTTTACTTTTGGTTAGGTTTCAATTTTCGGGAAACGGGATATCGACGTCTATCAACACTATGCTTAATAGTTTGATAACTCGCCCGTATCCCACATACTTATCGATGCCGGTAGAAGACCGTGACAGCTGGTTTCGGCAATTTGCGGTAATTTCTAAATTTTGTAATTTAAACAATTCGCGGTTTTATTACATTAAAATTTTAATTACTAAATCATTAAAAGTTTTTTTCTTTGCAGCAAGATTTTAATTGGGACAGACAGATGACCGGTAGGGTTCGACGGGAGTTCGACACCAAGGCTGGTAGATTGTACTCGCGGAAGTTGAACGAGTGGAAGGACCTGTGGCTACATCGTAAGATTCCTCGGGATATGAAAAACCGTCCCGAGTTATGGGCTCAACTTATTGCGTATTGGGAACAGGAGGCAACTAAGGCGACCTCTGCCACCCAGTCTTCGAACCGAAAGAGCGACCGGAAGGGGAAGGGACCAGCGACCCATAACCTCGGAGCAACGAGCAAGGCAACTCGTGCAGAACAACTGGTAAGTTTCTTTATGACAATAATTATTTTTATTATCGCTAACGTATTTTTTTACTTTTCAATGCTAATAGTACCAAAATAAAGGTACGTGTCCTTCAAATCTGGAGTTGATCAGAGATGCGCATACGAACCGCAAGACTGGTGAAATTCAAGATCCACTTGCTCGTGAGATCGTGGAAAGCGTGGAGAGGCTCGGTGAGGACTACCTCTTATCCCAACCGATCGTTGAAGGAACTCCAAATTTATTTTGATTTAAATTTTAATTTCAATTTTTTTTTAATTTAAATATTAATTTAAAATTAATTTTTAATTTAATTTAAATATTCATTTAAATTTCATTTTTTTAATTAAAATCCGACATCCGTCGGAATTCCGTTTGTTTCCTAAATCCGTCGGTGTCCCGTCGGTGTAGTAGACCGTCGGATTGTCGTCGGTGTCGTAGACCGTCGGTGTGCCGTCAGTGTCGTAGACCGTCGGATTGTCGTCGGTGTCGTTGACAGTCGGAATTCCGTCGGCGATCGGTTCTCCGACTGTATTACGACGGATGGTCAACCGATTCCTCTGATCCGTGTTCCGCCGGAATTTCGTCGGAGTGAATGGACGGATTACCGACGAAACGCGAATTTCCGACGAGTTAGAACCGGCGGACCATATCCGTCGGAAATCTGTCGGAATAGAGCTTATTCCGACGAATTTCCGACGGACATGGCCGTCAGAATAGCACCTGTTTTCTTGTAGTGATATCAGCGATCATTTTCTTTTTCTTTTCTCTTTTGAATTATCTACTTTAAACTTAATGTATTTGACCTCTTCTAGATGAAAGAGGACTAAAAACTAAAGATGATAAGAATGATATATTATGCTGTGTTCATATCATGTTGATAATTAATTATGATAATGAAGTAGGACGATGAAGAAGAAAAACATTTAGGAGACGAAGAGGGAGATGAGAGCGAAATTTATGAAAACAGTCAAAAAGGTCTCCAATAACTTGGTCATTCAAATCTCTCATTCTCTTATTTTAGCATTTTAGCATTTTTAGATTTTAAGTATTTTTAATTTATATTTTGCTTCTAGATATCATACATTACTTTGTGTTTTTAGATTTTACATAGTTCCATGCATGTTCAATTTTATATGATATTTATAGCTAATTGTTTTAGTTTTTGTGTTCGTAGGTTCAACCAAGAATTCGGCCAACATGAAACCGCCTCTCTTTTTTAATTGTTCATTCGTTTGTATAATACTTTTATTTATTTGTTATTATTCCTATATTTCTTGCCTAATCTATTGCTTTTTTATATTCTTTGATTTTATGTTTGTAGTTGAATCTTACGCAGGTTATTATAAGTTTCTTATTTATACTAATTTAAACAGAATTCAAGATTTTTCCAAAACTTAGGTACAATGATATATCGAAACAAAAATAATTTGATTGCATTGGACATCTCAATTACTAAAGAGATATACTTAAAACCATTATAATATATGTTAACATTACTATAAATATTTATAATATTTGTGTATTGGTAACTTTTTTTTCAAGTCATAAACGTTTCGAGTTGTGGAAGCCTTTTAGCCTAATGGTCGGCCAAATGTTTATTAATGATTTTACACCAAGATATTTGGGGTTCGAATCTCAGATGATGCGATTTATTATAATTTGTTGCAGATTAATTGATGCAATCATGGTTAGCTCGGAACACGAAGTCACAGACCCGCATGATGCCGAGGAGCAGCTTGAAGACGCAGAGGTTCTCACGAATGCTAAGGTCTTGGAAATCCCGAGTGGACCGATGACTAGGTCGAGAACGAGACAACTTAACTAAGCCAACTTTATGTTTGTTGTTAAGATCACCGTCCAACTTCCTTTAGTTGCTCATCAAACCACATTGGTTTTGATTCGAGCCGAGGAAGGATGATAATGAGAGGTATGTGGGCTCGTACTCTTTTTCCCTATCTTCGGTTTTGTCCCATTGGGTTTTCCGAAGTAGGTTTTTAATGAGGCAAGGACACATACTTTTCAAATCCTCATTATCATAATTAGGCTCATGTTGTTAATCTGATCCAATTTTCAACTCTACAACTCTGCAACTGTACAATTCTACAACTCTACAACTCTGCATTTCTGCAAATTTACAACTCTGCAACTCTACAACACTGCATTTCTGCAAATTTACAACTCTGCAACTCGGCTGGAAGATCAAGAGTTGTGTTTTTAAATTTTCTTTTAATGTTTAATCAAGGAGAATGTTCCAAGATTAAAAACCTACTTCTCTTCTCTCTTTATAACTCTTGTGTTCTGAAACTTCATTTCTTATCAAACATTTTTATTCTCAAATTCCCTCTAACTTGTTTGATCCGAGAAGTGTGTAATAACTTCTCATCTCTTTCTTATCTTTGTGCGTAATATCAAAGACTAGATCAAGCCTCGTAGTCTAAGAGATCTTTCATCTCTCTTGGAAGTACAATTCGATTCACTTGATCTATCCGTTCATCTTCCATCATCGATCCGTTCATCTTCATCATTTCATATTAATCCGCTGCATTAAACCTCATTTCACATCATTCCACATCTCAAAACCTTCGAAGGGCATTCTTTGGGATTAGATCCTCACTAGGAGTCTATCAAGTGGTATCGAAGCCACTTCGAACAAGGTTTTATCGTTATAAACTCGTTCTGCATTTTTCCATATTTCAGATCTGTTTTTAAAACATTTTCTTAAATAATTGGCTCATCGTAAAATTGTGAAATCAATTGTATCTGAACCTGGAACGAGTATAGTTATTTTTTAAAATAATGTTTGAATTTTTGAACACGATTTGATATTTTATTTTGACCGATCAGTTGACTGTGTCAGATCTGGCTGTTCATCTTCTCGTTTTCGATTTGCTTAGAATTTCAAAAGACATTTTTACTTGTTAGTTTTTCTTGAAATTTTCAGGTACAATGGTGAGTTATGAGGAAAAATCACCCACTTATCCTAACAAGAACTTGTTGGAATCACTTACGACTATCATGTCCGTAATGCTCGATGAGAAACTTGGAGCTTTACAATTAAATCGAGTAGTTCCGGATCCGATTCCAAATCCAGTAAATGTTGCTCCGGTCCAAAACCCAATTATAGATCCGCAACAAGAGAGACCACGAAGAGAGAAAATAGGAGATGAAGAGGCTCGGGAATACTATAGTCATGCTTCTTCCTAAGGAAGTCAAAGGGGCCAAAGGCGTGAAAAGCCACGACATGTTCCAAGAGATACTCTCGGCAGATTAAAAATTTATATCGCTTCTTTTCATGGCACTAATAATCCCGATGTGTATTTAAAATGGGAAAAGAAAACTGAACTTGTCTTTGTTTGTAGGGAGTACACGGAGGACGTCAAAGTTAAAGTCGCGGCCACCGAATCCTGCGACTACGCGCTAAGTTGGTGGGATCAACTTGTGACTACCCGGAGACGAGCCGGTGAATATCACATAGACACTTGGGTACAAATGAAAGTCATCATGAGAAGAGATTCCTGCCGAGTTACTATCACCGTGAGCTTCACCAAAAGTTGAGAAACTTGGTTCAAGGATCCAAAACCGTAGAGGAATATTACAAGGAAATGGAAACCTTGATGTTGAGAGCCGATATCCATGAAGATGGAGAAGCACTCATGTCTCGGTTCATGGGAGGTCTTAACCGTGAGATCCAAGACCGGTTAGAAACTCAACACTATTTGGAAATCGTCTCGATGTAGATGCTACATAGTTGGTTCTCACTCCGTGAAAAAGATGATTCATTGACATGCGTATTTTTTATTTTCCAATGGATACTTTCTTCTCGGTTCCTTCTTCTCTTTCGTCCAAACTGTCTCACGACGTTTTGAACCCAGCTCACGTACCGCTTTAATGGGCGAACAGCCCAACCCCTTTGACATCTCTTCATCTGCAAAGAATTCTCGATGTTTTTGTGAAAATTTATGTATAGCCAAAAAAGACCCAGAATATTTCTAGTGGAACATCTTTCACAATCTCTGGAGAAAGAGATGTTCCACAATGTCGTGATGTTCGAGCAACAAATCAAGAGGCGAAGTTCTAGGTCTAGTTTTGGCACAACCAAGACTGATTTTGTTCCAGAAAAATTTAGATATCCAAGGGAAGAAAGGTACGGTATCCAAAAGGATTTCAAGCCGTTTGTCAAGCTCAAACCAGCGGATATAGACCTTAAGGGAAAGGCGAAGGAAGTTCCGAGAGCTAGAGATATCCGATGCATTAAGTGTCAAGGACTTGGTCACTATGCGAGTGAATGCTCGAATAAGAGGATCATGATACTTAGAGATAATGTAGACGTTGAGTCCAAAGATGAGAAGTCGGACAAGGATTTGATCGAAGACGGTAAGGAAACCGCTATGAAAGGAGAGGTTTTAGTTGCTAGGAGATCGCTAAGTATCCTAACCAAAGCCGAGGAACAAGCGCAACGAGAGAATCTTTTTCACTCGAGATGTCTAGTCAAAGCCAAGGTATATAGTTTAATTATCGATGGTGGAAGTTGTACTAACATGGCTAGTAGGACTATGGTCGAAAAGCTAGGGTTGGAAGTGCTTAAACATCCGAGACCATACTCACTTCAATGGCTCAATGATACGGGCGAGATAACCGTAAATGAACAAGTCCGGGTGCCATTCTCAATCGGTAAGTATGAAGAAGAGGTAATATGTGATGTTCTTTCTATGGACGCTAGTCACATTTTACTTCGACGTCCATGGCAAACCGATCAAAAGGTTGTTTATGAAGAATTTACTAATCGACACACCTTTGAGCACCAAGGCCGAAAGACAACTCTCATCCCAATGACTCCACAAGAGGTATACCAAGACCAACTAAGCATGCAAAAGAAATCCACCAATCTAATCGTTCATATGGATACCAAGAGTAAGTCAAAGGGAAGTCATAAAAATTGTTTATTAATAGTTTTTAAAGACTCTCTCACTTGTTCGACTATCCCCGAGCCGGCTTTACCGAGTAAGATTAAGCTACCTTTGCAGGAATATAAAGAAGTGTTTTCAAAAGATAAATTTATAGGTTTGCCGCCAATCCGAGGGCTCGAGCATCAAGACAATCGTGTCCCCGGAGACGCTCTTCTTAATATTCATTCTAGGAGGATCTTTGAGGTTGGAGAACCAATCCGTTTGAGACCAAGGATCGATGGAACACTTCAAGTGCTTAAGCGGATCAACAACAACGCAAATCAACTCGATCTCCAAGGTAAGTTCAACGTGAATGACAACTTCAAAATTGCTAACTTTATCCCTTATTTTGCAGATGATTCGGATTTGAGGTCAAAATCCTTTTCAAGAACGAGGGGATGATGCGATAATGTTAGCTCGGAACACGAAGTCACGGACCCGCATGATGCCGAGGAGCAGCTTGAAGACGCGGAGGTTCTCACGAATGCTAAGATCTTGGAAATCCCAAGTGGACCGATGACTAGGTCGAGAACGAGACAACTTAACCAAGCCATCTATATGCTTATTGTTAAGATCACTAGCCAACTTCCTTTAGTTGCTCATCAAACCACATTGGTTTTGATTCGAGCCGAGGAAGGATGATAATGAGAGGTATGTGAGCTCGTACTCTTTTTCCTTGTCTTTGGTTTTGTCCCATTAGGTTTTCCGAAGTAGGTTTTTAATGAGGCAAGCGCATATACTTTTCAAATCCTCATTATCATAATAAGGCTCCTGTTGTTAATCTGATCCAATTTACAACTCTACAATTCTACGACTCTACAACTCTGAATTTCTGCAAATTTACAACTCTGCATTTCTGCAAATTTACAACTCTACACCTCGGCGTGAAGATCAAGAGTTGTGTTTTTAAATTTTCTTTTAATGTTTAGTCAAGGAGCATGTTCCAAGACTAAAACCCTACTTCACTTCTCTCTTTATAACTCTTGTGTTCTGAAAATTTATTTCTTATCAAACATTTTTATTCTCAAATTCTCTCTAACTTGTTTGATCCGGGATGTATGTAATATCTTCTCATCTCTTTCTTATCTTTGTGCGTAATATCAAAGACCAGATCGAGCCTCGTAATCTAAGAGATTTTTCATCTCTCTTGGAAGTACAATTCGATTCACTTGATCTATCCATTCATCTTCCATCATCGATCCGTTCATCTTCATCATTTCATATCAATCCGCTGCATCCAAACCTAATTTCACATCATTCCGCATCTCAAAACCGCGTTCTTTGGGCTTAGATCCTCACGAGGAGTCTATCATTAATAGACAAGTTTGTAGGAGGTTTTCAGCGTGGAACAAGATATAATCGTCTGGTGTGGATCAAGAATAAAGACTTGTCCATTGTTAGAATCATCGATATAACAATTCTCATTTTTTATAATAGAATAATTATAAAAATGCAGTGTTAAAAAAAATGTTTCAAATTTTTAGCTCATAATCTTGCCAATATTAAAAAGCTATATTTTTTAGATATCTCCATCAATCATCCATAATAATCCCATCTTATATGAACAGTCGAAGTATTAATGAAAAGAATTTCAAAGAAAGAGTTTGAGAGTTATGTGACTTCTATCATTGAGACTTGATATTATGACTGAGCAAATAAACTAGATCAATATTTCTGCATATATGTTTTATAATTTTTATAATTTTTGTCTCGATTGATAAAGTTGATCACCAAAATTTATAATTTTACTAGATGAAGGCCCGCGTATTAACGCGGATAAGTACATGCAAAATTATTAATATATATTTGACTAAATTATCTGTATATTTTAAAATATTATTTAAACACGATCTAAAATAATAAAATATCAATTTTTATATTGATTGTTATATCCAAACTGATATCATATAGATTCAATATAATGAGAAGTCAAATTATATCTTATTATATAAATTAAATGTAACAAATCATATTTTCTCTACTTTTTTTTTAATTGATATTTATATCTTCTTTAATTTTCTTTTACAATATCATATTCCCTATATTTTTATAATTCGTTTGGTATTCTTTTTTCGTCTAAATAATATTAGAAACTTGGGACCAAAGCTATCCAATAATTACATCTTATGGTCTTTAGGATTAACCATACAAAAACCCACATCCTTGGCAAACCAAAAATAATTAGATCTATAGGCAAAAACCTTCATGCCTCTTACAACTGTTAGTCTAACTCTAAAAAATCAGGCCATTCACCGTCTGGCCACCTTTTGGAACACTTCCTTCAACCTCACCGGGTAACCAACTGACACATAAGAGTGAATACATGCCCCACTGGTTACACTTTAGGATATACAAAAAGTCTCCATATTCGCTTTGTGCTCCTCCACCTCAACTCTCCACTCCACTATTTTCCTAGAGCTCTTGTCATTTCCACAGCATGGTGCCTAAAATTAGGCCAAGCTCGGGGTCTTAGCATTACTCCTATTATCTCAGACTCTTGAACTCCATAGATAACTCCCTCAAAATGATGACTCTTTATACTTTCAATTGCCCATTCCGTAACTTGCAAATTAAAATATTGCTTTGTTTCCTGCAAATGGACAGTTTTTCTACTATGCAACAACACCTTCCCATTAGTGTCCCTAACACCGTGGCCCTCCTCAAAACTCCTTATTCTTATCCCCAAGAAAGCCAATATTACATTTAAACCATTATTTTATTTTCTTCTAATTAGTTTAGATTACTTTATTAAAAAAATATTTTTCCTAATTAATTTTGGATTCTTAGAATTTTTCTTTTCCATTATTTGTTACTTTTCCATTTTTCATCATCGACACATGTTTTTCTATATAATAATATTTTTTTAAGTTTGAGGTTAAAAAGACCATCAAACAAATTTAATTTTTCAAATATCAAACAAAAAGAGTGTGATTCTTCCTTTTTTCTAAAGAATAATTGCATTTTATTTCCAATGTTTATGTTGGTATTTTTCCTTCTTTTTTTTTTAACATATTTGCATGAAATAAATTTTCTTTTTTTTTATAATTTCTTTTTTTTCAAGTTATGACATTATCTTTTAGTTGACACTTTTAGGGGAAAAAGAATATTTTCTAAATCATAATTAATTTACATATTTAGTATATTGACACGTGTCATAATCGAAACGGTGTTAAACATGTGTCGCGATCTCGTGAGTTACAATTTTGGGGACTTTTCTTTATATAATAAGATAGCATTTTTTTAAAAAGGTAATTGAACTATTTTTGAATGCTTTTATCTTTATTTTAAAACGTAATTGAACTATTTCTCAATGTTCTATTTGTATATTTTCCGTAAAAAAGGCAATTGAACTATTTTTCAATGCCTCTATCTTTATTTTAAAATGTAATTGAACCATTTTTTAATACTTCTATTTGTATATTTTCCGTATGGCATGATTTTTAAATGGATTTTTTTACATATTAGGTTTAATTTTACATCTTAATATATTGACATTTTTATATAATGAGATATATTGACACGTGTCACAATCTAATCGTCAACTTAACACGTGTCGCGATCTCGTGAGTTACAATTATAATAACTCTCCTTTATATAATAAGATTTGGTTCTTGGTTGGATTCGATTAAGCCGAATGATAAACTCTAAATTTAACTATGCATCTTATTTTTATTGGTTAACCGACTTAAACTAACCAAAAAAGACAAAATTTAAACAAAATTTTTGGCATTAAACCGTTTCACTAAAAATCGAACTAAATTAATACTTTGGATTCATTTGGCAACATTTTTTTTTTGTCGGAGTTGATAAGATTTCCACCCTATCAGGTTTGATGTTATGGTTCAATTTGTTGTACAGTATCTCTTTTTCCTTAATTGGGCTAATAAAAACTGGGCCTTAAAGAGAGTGTTGTATTTTTTGCATTCTTCCGAAATTTGAATAGTAATCCTATCAATGCAAGTTTTTGGTTAAGAAGACGAGAACAACACAAAACATGAAGGTCCTCGAAGACAACCGTTGAGATCGAATTTGGAATCTTTGGCCGTTGAATTTAAGTCTAAACTGCGACTGCTCAGATTCTGACTGTGTGTAGAGACAAACCAATGGGTTTTAGAGTAAGGCTACGAAAACTCACATGTTTCGATTTGGTTACTCTAATATTTGGTTCAGTATGATTTAGGGTTACGTTTACGGAAACTATACGAAGTTACTTGATTAATAACCCGGGACATGGGCCCGAACTCCCCGGGTCCACTTTAATCGACTCAAAATACAAAACTTGCTCTGGTAATGCTTTTACGACAAGACACTGTGAAAAGATGCAATATTCCGATAGGAACAACAATAATAAAGGGTTGGAACCATTATCACAAACCTTTTCTTCAGCTAATATCAGTAAAATAATGTTCTACAATATTTAACATCTTCAATAAGAACATGAAAAATATGCTTACAAAACTATGTCTATACAAGCCACAGTAATATCGTGGAAACCCATTTAAAACACATTAAAAAACTTGTATTCTCGGAGTTCAAAAAACGAGTTTAGCCCCTCTTTTTCCCCCCCGTCGTTTAGTCCTTATTATTGTGTTTGGAAGTGCTAGTTTTGGAAATATACCTAAAAGTCATTGTTCATCTGTTCAAAAGTCTTCTAGGGCAGGTTCTTCTCGGATTGGCCGTGATAAAAATAAAACAAAAACTATTTAGTAAATAATGTATAAAATGACCGGTACATATGCACAAGTTGGTTTCAAAACTATAATTTTAAAAAAATCTGCGGATGCGTTAATTATTAAGTACTATTTTGTGGTGATTGAAAAAGACTGATTGATGAAATAAACATAAATAATCATGTCGACCAAAAAAAAAACATAAATAATCAAATCAAAGCACAAGTAAAATAAGTCATTGTAGAAATAATTATTATGCAGAATTTATTTTAAATTATGAATTGCTTGATCGTGAAAAAAAAAATGATTGGAAATTAAATAAACCACATGAAATTAAATAAACTAAATGAAATCTTGCAATAAATTAATGTTTAAGGTAAATTTTTAAGAAAAACAAATTATATTGCACTGCACTTCAGCACTTTTTGAGACAAAGTTTTTTATTCAAATTATAAAACAGCACCAAAAAAAATTGAGTTTCTTTTTCTCAAGGGTGAATGTGTGGAATAACCAAACAAAAAAAATTATAATGTAAAAACTAACAAATTGGTTAGAAAGATATAGGAAGAGCGAGAGCGAGAGAAAGAAAAAGGTAAAAATTGGTTAGTTTGTAGATTATAGTTTTTTTGTGTGTTAATAAACCCTTTTCTCAAACAACCACTAAATTAAAAAAAAATGGTTTGGCTAACCAAACCGAAATTGAGTTCTTTACATAGCTAAAATCTGAAGAGCATGTTAAAGCAATACAAACCAAGTTGTTTGTCATAATTCAGAATACGACTTATGTTAGTTAAAAAAAGAAACTAAATCGAGCTTCAAATTTTTGAAAAAGTGTCCAATAAATTAGGGAAGACATGTCAATCCTCCTTGACTGACTCCATCTTGCTAATTTTGAACATATTGTATAGAAGCTGATGTCCAGTACCTTAATACATTGACCAAAAAATAAGTTGTAATCAAACGTTTGCATAGACTAATTAGTCAAGATTCGATAATAGAGTATATGAGTAGAGCTAGAAGCCTAGAATTCATATGTGATTTATTTTTAGTAAGGGGGTATAGTAATGGATGAATGCGTTGATGTTTATCCAGTGAAATTGTTATTTAAAGAAGTGGATAACAACAATATTGATATTTTATTAGTGAGGATTAGAGTTCGGAGAAGTAATCATAGTAACGTTCTTAATATATTATTATCGCCCATAACCAAGTTTGATTATGACTTGAGTCTTAAAAGACCACAGCACAAACCAAAATAATTGATGTCAATTACTAATTACGCTTATCCATTGAGATCAGCTGCTTCATGAAAATGACATTCAGCCAATTATTTTAGGGGAAAAAACATACAAAATTATTTTGTTAGGCACAATTTGTTTTGTAACAAATGTCTATAAATAATTTATTTGGTTCTACAAAGTTGTGTGGCTGTGTGGTGAGAGTACAACTCTTTATTTATAATTTTGCATGCATTGACGAATTCATTGTCATCAGTCTCATCTTCCCTGAAACTTGACTATAATATGTTGCAATATTTTTTAAGATTTCTAAAATTACTAGAGAGCAACTCTAATATACAAAACTTCTTCTTTTCTTAGAACCAGAGGTGATCAAGATTTTTACCGTCCGGCTAATATATAAAATTGTTAATATATTTATGTTTTACAATATTTTGGAAACCTCTAGTCTTTTAGAATGTTTTGTATTGTGGTGATAAACGTTTTGTAACATACAGATTTTTAGTTGATTGTGTCTATATTGTTTAAAACCTCAAAAATCTCTCGAATATATCCAAAAACACAACAAAAAAAGTTGTTTATTGATAACAAAATAAATTTGTATCGATCGTCGAAATGGATTACTTACAAAATGAATCTTCGAAACTTAGCCTTTTCAAAATTTTCAATTTATCATTAAATTTCAATTGGTGATAACATATGGTTTATGGTTACCCAAATTTATATGAATTCAATAAGCACTATACATATTACCTTTTAGAAATATAAAAGGACCTGCAACATTTATTGGTCCCGGAATTGACAAGCCATACATAGTTGTCCAAGAGATGGCTTCGTTAAAGTGAAATAATATTGATGAATTAATTATGAGATTAAGCCCCTGATTAAGAATTGTTGATGAGTCATTACACTTAACAAAATTAATTTCGTAATATTGGCACAGCTGTAAAGCTGAGTGGGACCACGTTGACGTTTGGTTAGGCGGTCCAAATCAAATTTCCGTGTCAAGAAAATTTCATCCAGTGAATTTTTTAGTAGTAATAGCATTCGCTTTAATTCCCATCTTATGGTCCATAACTATTTACGTACTCAAATCTTAAAAGTGTATATACATTATACATTTATACTATTTAAAACCAAACTGTCTTTTGTACGAATCATATCAGTGTCACAGTAAATTTAATCTGTGTACAGAAATGATATCATTATATATAGTGGAGTTCATAAATTGATTTATGCTCTCTACTACAAAAAAAATTCAAGTGAAGGTTCTATTATACGTATATGTGATTGTGTCTCACATCGATTATATCAAAATATATTAAGACTTTGCCATTCATATAATCTTATATACCCCCGATTATACCAAACAAGATATTATATCTAAGAGATTAACTGTAACGCCCGTAAACCAAAATACGGATTTTTGGCGAAGGTGTCGATCGACACCACTGATTTGAACCGGTCGAGTTATTTTTAATTCGTCCGGTTTAGCGCAGTTTGGGTTTGGGAAAACCCTAGGTATGTTTATAAGATCGACCATCCTCCCTTTTCATGAGGAGAGAAAAAAATGTTTTGGTGATTTCGGAGAAGAAAAGAGAGAAAAGATTGAGATTGTGGTTGATTGTGGTTCTTAGAGGCTTGTTAGGGCTTAAGAAGCTTGATGAAGTGATTGTTGGTGTGATTCTAAGTGAAGGAGGAAGGAAATCAGATGTTTCTGGGTGTAGAGAAGGTTGATTTCATGAGTCCTTGTCCATTGATCAGAATCAATATGAATCTCTAAGGTGAGTGCGCGACCATGGCTTATCTGGATGATGGAATGTGATGATTTCCTTTTTTTGTTACTGTGGATTGATTTGGTGATTGAATCAGAGGTTTCTCTGTGTTTTTCATGTTATTCTTGGTATTTTGTGAGGTTTGTTTTGTAGGAGATCGAACCAAAGCAGGCTGTATTCGAACCAGAGAGGATGAAGGTTCGATTCTAGCAGCATGCAGCCAGTGTCGATCGACACCAGACTCTGTCGTGTTTGATTTTTGTTGGTTGTTATTTGGTGTTGGTTTTTTTACTTGGTATCATGATGTTTCATTAACATGTGTGTATAGTCGTAAATGGAATGACCGTCTCGCTGAATATTTGATATAATACTCACGCATCTCGTTTTTCCATATGATGCAGATAAAGAAAAAGTATGATCGTGGAATCATGGCAATGAAGAGGAGGAGGATCTAGGGTCTCGGTTTAATGTTTTAATTTTAAATGAGTTTAGAACTGCTAGTTAGGTTGATGGATGTTCTGGAATTGTTGAACTGGTTACTTGGTTATTTGATTGATTTTAGGAGTTATTGGTTTTAATTCCGGTTTAGTGATTTTTTATGTTTTCCACTGGTTATTGATTGATTGTTTAATTGAGTTGACAATTAAATATTTATGGTAATATTTAATTCGGATTTAATTTAGAAAAAAACATGTCGGGTTATTTCATTAACACTCATCGTCGAACTATATTTAACTAACTAGAATTTGCTCGCGCTGTGCACGAGTGTTTATTTTACAGTTTTATTATATTTATAGACAAATAGTTTGATAAATAACTAATTTTAAAAAAACTAAAAATACTAATTGGCTTGAAATGAATTAGTTTTTTCTCTAATCAAAACTGCATAAATATGAAAATATGAAGTGATTCTTAACCATTTTTGGATATTGATGATAACAATTTGAATATGTATATGTTTGTTTAAAACTTTGTTTGATTACTATGACTTTTGTTTTGTAACGTTGATAATATGAAACTATTGGTTGAATAGAAAGCTTAGTTATTTAATCTTAAAAATACAAAATACTTGTAAGGTTAAAAATGCATCTTTTTGTCATACATTGACTTTAAAATTCTTTCGTATTGTGTAATATCCCGAAACCAAAATTTGGCATTTTGGTAGGGGTGTCGATCGACACCAAGTTCTGGGATGCGGTTCGGTTTGAGTTAAATCGTTCGGTTTGCAACATCGGTTTAAGGAGAACCTTAGGGTTCGTATATATATATTTTTAGTAGCCTAGTGGCCGCAGGTTATCAGAAAAAGGTGTTGAGGACTTGAGATAAAGTTTTGGGAGAGTTTGTGAGAGATTCGAAGTGTTAGTGATCCGTTCATTGCGGTAGTTCGTTCTAGAGGTTCGGTTGTGTGCTAGGATCGTTTGAGCCGCGAGTCTCAGTGATTCCAACGAAGGAATCGTTTTCGTGGCCTGTTGTACCGTTCGTTCGTTTCCTTTTCCTTTTAATCCGTGATCGAAGTGAGTGCGTGATCGTGGTTGTGGGAGTTAGAATGTTAGGTTATCGATTTATGTGATTGATTATGGTCGTGATTCTGTGATTTTTATGTGTTTATTGTGATGATCGTCGTGAATTCTCGCAAGTTGAAACGGAATCGAGTCGTGAGAGGATTTGACTCGATTTAGATTTCTGCGAGGAGTGTCGATCGACACCTAGGGGTAGTGTCGATCGACACCCCCTTTATTTCACGAGAGTTGAATTTGGTGTAAGTAGTGTCGATCGATACCAAGTTATGAATTGTGCATTTCGGATTGAAGTGTCAATTGACACCATGGTGGTGTGTCGATCGACACCTCTTGTTGCATTGAGTTTTTGAATATTGTTGTTTGTTAATTGATCTCGTAGTAATTGGCATTTTAAATTCCCTTATTATGTAACCGGTAGACGGGATGACCGCTCCACTGAGTATTTGTGATAATACTCACGCAACTCTTATTTCCATGTGTTGCAGGTAAATGGAAAGTGTGATCGCGGAATCTTGGCATTTGGAAGAGGATGATTAGGATGTTTATTTGTTATTGCATTTTAGTAGAACCTGTTAGGTTGTTGGAAATGCTAGTTGTTTCATTGGAATTCGGGAGTTGATCGTTT
Organism: Draba incana; assembly: GCA_963576765.1. Classification (NCBI taxonomy): domain Eukaryota; kingdom Viridiplantae; phylum Streptophyta; class Magnoliopsida; order Brassicales; family Brassicaceae; genus Draba; species Draba incana. Next base: position 13,130,475 of record OY755212.1, on the reverse strand, counting down.
GGTGAATTTATGGATTTATTATTGGTTATTGAGTTTGATTGTTTTGTTGGAGTTACATGAGTTATTGATTTCCGCAGTAAAAATGTTAGGTTTTAAAAAAAAAGCCTCGTTGTTTCATTTTTGTATCAGAGCCTAGACGTTTTTAGGACAATGTAATTGGATGTCTGAGACTATGTGTTTAATTGATTATGTGGTGTTAATCACTTAGTAGTCTTAGAATCATCTTTTCGGCCTTTAAAGAGATTATGCGGTACGTATTTATGTTTGTTTGTGACTTCTACTCTCCGTGGTTATAGTATCTTTGTCTTTGTTTTGAGAAATGCAGAGTGATGGATACTGGAGCTAGAGGTCTTGGTAGAGGTAGAGGTTGGGGGTCAGGGGTGCTTGGTTGAGTCATCCAGTGGCGTGGCTGCGAGTGCTACCCAGGCGTCAGAGTCTCAGACGTATCATGAATGATCTCTGAGTGAAACCAGTGGGAGTGCCAGTGTTCGTGTTGTAGGTGTTGGGTGGGGTGCTAGGTGGGGTGCCGGGTTAGCTGGTGGTGGAGTTGGCCCAAGTGTGGGTGCTTCTCTAGTTCAGGATCGTTGGGATCATCCGGTGCAGGCTTCAGTGCAGCCGAAGGCTGTGGTATCTCAGGAGCATTCGACTTATCAGGTGAGGATGAGGCAGATGCAGGTTTTGAGTTCAGGGCTTTTCTCAGGTAGAGTGAATCCTGAGGGAACCGAGGAGTGGATGACGAGGGAAGAGCATGTCGTTCGTTCGAGCAGATTTTCTGCGGAGGATCCGGCGGCAGTAGTGGTTGTTTTGCCAGTGGTTGATCCAGTAGTGCAGCCGAGGAGGTAGCAACGACATGAGGTTCCTAGCCAGGTCAACAAGCCTGCGCAAGGGCAGAACAAGAAGAAGAAAGACACTTCCAAGCTGAAATCGAATGATCGTAGTTGCTACGGGTGTGGAAGCAGAGAGCACCGTGTGGTGAGCTGTCCTGTGAGAGCGGAGTTTCGGGAGGCTCGAGTTTGTTTTCGCTACGGGGAGCAAGGCCATATCAAGCCTGAGTGTCCCCAGTTACCACGGCAGGCAGAGGCAGTAGTCGAGGAGGATCTGAGGGAGTAGATCGAGGATCGAGCGGTGTTCCTTTTGTTTCAGTTTTAGAATTTTTGGAATTTATGTTTTGGTTTTCGTATTTTTGTTTGGTTTTGTACAATTCTACGTTTTAGAATTTATAAGATGGAGTTTTCTTATTTAGTTCATGTGTTTAATAAGATATGTTGTTCTTATTATTGTTGATATTTCAGAGTAGAAAATATCATGCCTTGGACCATATGAAGTAGACCTAGTCAATAACTGCCTAGAGGCGTTTAAGAATTGATTTCTCTAGGGAAAGCGTTCCCGAATAACTCATTTATTGTCAGAGATGCGAGTTATCCTCTATACTTATTTGGTATGTGAGTTCCTAGGATAAGTAGCAAGGGATGTGAGTTCTTTTGTGGGGATGTGAGTATCCCGGATACCGTTGGCTCAAAGGATGCGTCCCGAGAGTGCGGACGGTATATTTTCCTGATAGGTCATATGATGTGTCCTGTGAGTGTCAGGGTGTAAAATGAGTTAAGAGTAATTGATGTCTGTAAATGTAATCAAGCATGAGACGGGATGGGGGCCTCGTAGATCGGGAGTTGATCTCGAATTGTGTTGGATGGAGGCAGAGTTGCCCATCCCTTAGTAGAAGCGGATTATGGTTTCGAAAGAGACCGATAGAGCAATGGTTTTGGCTACGGAGTAGGTAGAGAAGATGGTGACGCTGCATGGAGTGTCAGTCACATGGTTCAATCAGAGATTTTAATTTGCGTCAAGAGCAGAGAGGGCATATCTTTTAGTGGAGTTTTGCTTAGGATGTATGTTTGAAAATGAGGTGATCATCGGGTGGATCACTTGTGATTGGCCGAATCGTTTGGAATAAAAATTATTCAGGCGAGTATCCAGATGGCTCCCTATGAGTTTTTCTATGGGAGGATGTGTGAGTCACCTATATGTTGAACCCAAGTGGGGGAGAAGAGCATTGTGGGTGCAAGTTAGTGCAGGAAACGACGGGAAAGATCCGTGTTTTAAAGTTGAGCAAGAAGGAGGCTCAAGATCGGTAGAGGTGTTATGCTGATAAGAAGATATCAGAGTGGAGTTTGAGGCAGGAGATCGTGAGTATCTCAAGGTGTCAGTGTTGAGGAAGTGCATGCATGCTTCGGAGGAGTTAGTGGTTAAGATTTTTAGGATCTTCAGTCAGTTTGTCGGTATCGGCAAGGCCTTTGAGGATTCTCGAGAGGAGAATTAAGGTGTTGCATCAGAAAAAGTCGCATTGTTCAAAGCTTTGCGGGTTTTATGTTATGTAGAGGTAGAGATTTGGGAACCTAAGGTAAGGATGGAGTTGAAGTTCAGGAGGTATTTCGGCAAGCAGGCCGTATTTTGAGCTTCACTTTCCTTGTGGTTCCAGCTCGGTTATGTGAACATGGTGCTATGTTGTGTTGTTGATTTATGTATTCTCATTCTGTGGTAACGAGTATACGTCTTTGAGATTTTATAATAGGAGGTTCCTTATATTCATGTGAGATGAGATGTGTGTGCTCATTATTGGTTAGTGTGGACCAGTGGTTTGTCTTTTGTGATGATATTCCGGGTTGGGAAGATCGTGTTTAGGCCACAAGAGGTAATCCTAGTCGGGAGATGCTTATGAGCGTCTTAGAATTTATTACTCTAGGGGGGTGTTGTCCCCGAATAACTCATTTGTGGAGATTGTGTTCTCCTATATACTTTTGGAGATTTTGTTCTCCAGTATACTGTTTGGGATGGTTTTCCCGTGTGTGTTGGACAGTGGTCCATGTGTTACCGATTGCTTAAAGGAATATGTTCTTACAAGTGAGTGGGGTGTAAAATAAGTTAAGAGTAATAAATATGTGGAGACGTGGACATATGCATGAGACTGGATTTGAGCATATAGGATCATGTGTTGGTCTCGAGTGGTGCTGGCCGATGGACCAGGAGACTGCAGTCTATGATAGACGGTTTTGCGGGATTTTGAGTTTGAGTATGGTGATCTCGAGTGGTACTGGCCGGGTTGGGCTAGGATTTTTGGTCCGTGGTTGAGTTTTATGCGGGATTCGAGGTTGAATCCAGAGTAGTGAGGGAGAATTGTAACATCCCGAAACCAAAATTTGGCATTTTGGTAGGGGTGTCGATCGACACCAGGGGGTGGTGGCGATCGACACCAAGTTCTGGGATGTGGTTCGGTTTGAGTTAAATCGTTCGGTTTGCGACGTCGGTTTAAGGAGAACCTTAGGGTTCGTATATATATATATATATTGTTTAGCAGCCTAGTGGCCGCAGGTTATCAGAAAAAGGTGTTGAGGACTTGAGAAAAAGTTTTGGGAGAGTTTGTGATAAATTCGAAGTGTTAGTGATCCGTTCATTGCGGTAGTTCGTTCTAGAGGTTCGGTTGGGCGCTAGGATTGTTTGAGCCGCGAGTCTTGGTGATTCCAGCGAAGGAATCATTTTCGTGGCCTGTTGTTCATAACCGTTCGTTCGTTTCCTTTTCCTTTTAATCCGTGATCGAAGTGAGTGCGTGATCGTGGTTATGGGAGTTAGAATGTTAGGTTATCGATTTGTGTGATTGATTATGGTCGTGATTTTGTGATTTTTTATGTGTTTGTTGTGATGATCGTCGTGAATTCTCGCAAGTTGAAACGGAATCGAGTCGTTAGAGGATTTGACTCGATTTAGATTTCTGCGAGGAGTGTCGATCGACACCTAGGGGTAGTGTCGATCGACACCCCCTTTATTTCACGAGAGTTGTATTTTGTATTTCACGATACACACCGTGTGGTGGTATCGATCGACACCAAGTTATGAATTGTGCATTTCGGATTGAAGTGTCAATCGACACCATGGTGGTGTGTCGATCGACACCTCTTGTTGCATTGAGTTTTTGAATATTGTTGTTTGTTGATTAATCGCGTAGTAATTGGCATTTTAAATTCCCTTATTATGTAACCGGCAGACGAGATGACCGCTCCACTGAGTATTTGTGATAATACTCACGCAACTCTTATTTTCATGTGTTGCAGGTAAATGGAAAGTGTGATCGCGGAATCATGGCATTTGGAAGAGGATGATTAGGATGTTTATTTGTTATTGCATTTTAGTATAACCTGTTAGGTTGCTAGAAATGCTAGTTGTTTCATTGGAATTCGAGAGTTGATCGTTTGCTGAATTTATGGATTTATTATTGGTTATTGAGTTTGATGGTTTTGTTGAAGTTACATGAGTTATTGATTTCCGCAGTAGAATTGTTAGGTTTTTTTTTTTAAAAAAAACCTGGTTGTTTTATATTATTTTCAAGATATTAACTACATTTACATCACATGATGTATATTATATCATTTACTTAATAATTTAGCACTTTTATTTTCTCCTCATGTTATAGTTATATTTAAATTATCTTTTTGGGTTAGAATAAAATCACAAAACACAATAACCTTTCAATTTTTCAAGCATATATATTATTTTTTTATAAATATTTATTATTTGTTGTCAAGCATATATTATTGTTGTCGAGCATATATTATTGTTGTCAAAGAAGACTGTATAGACTTAAAATGCAGTCTACTTTACCTTTTTTACAAATAATAGTCAAATGCAAATCTGACTCTAAGTTGACTTGTAGACTTCAAATGCAGTCTACATTTACGAACCAGATCTGAAATTTTCTAAAATCACCTTTTTCACTCATTCCACTTCGTCTTCACGTTCTTAAACCACCGAAACTATCAATTTCACCAAAAAATAACCCCAACCGTTTTATTTGGAAGAATTACGAGAAAACATGAAGTTATGAGTGAAAATTTTAAAGAACAAAAATTAGAGAGTTTTGGATGAAATTGAAGAGAAAATTAAAGATGTCTAAGTTATGAGCTCACTTATTATGCATTTATGTAACAAAAAATCAGTTGGTGTAGCATTTAGAGCTTCAATTTGGTTGTTCATGGTGGTTGGAAAAATTGAAGAAGATGACATTTTCATAAATAAGTTTCTGATTTGGAAAAAAAAAAAAAAAAAGATAATGGCATTTTCGTGAATATGAGAAGAAGAGAATGAGAGATTTGTGAGAAAGTGGTGAATAGTAAAGAGGAAGAAAAAGTGGGTTAGTTTTGCATTTGACCAAAAGAAGTGGGTTAGTTGTGAAATGATCTCAAAAATAATTTCTCTTATTCTCTTTTGCACTTTAGTTATGTATAATTGGATAATTGTCTTTTCGATATATCATCGAAGATATTCTTTTACTATGACTTTTATTTAAATTAAAAACAATTGTTTAAAATTTAAAATAAAAAAGGTTACAAATGTATATATTATGTGACACGTTAAACTTTAAAATTTCATCTTGTATTGTCTCCAAGACATTATTTGCACTAACATCACATGATAGATATTATATCAGATATTTAATAGTTTAGAACTTTTATTTTTTCCTCCTCCTATAGTTACATCCAATTTTTTTTTAAATCATAAAACACAATAATATTTTTTTTTTTATGTTATATTATTTTTGGTGTAAATTTGCAATAATTGTCTTCTTCTCTTATTTTCACTTTATAATTGCAATAGTTCTCTTTAGTTACTAAATTTAATTTACCTTTTCTTTATTTGATGTAATGCTTATGAACTTATATTTTGGTTTATGAATTTAGTTGTAGGAGTTGTTTGATATTTGATAATATATACGATACAACTTTACCTAATTAGTGGGATATATATTAGTATAACCAAATTCATTAAACTTGTTATTATTTTAGTAAACTACATTCATATAAGTTTTGAGGTTTCGTATTTATTTTGCAATATGAATAATGACTTTTCAAATTCTTATCACAAAGTTACAACCAAAATATTAAATGTGAAATTATAAAAAATAATTATAAACATAATTTAATATGATGTGGATGATAAAGTGACTTCATGAGAAGAGAGCAAAGCTATCTTTATATATATAGATAGACTAGATTTTGACCCACACCAAGAGTGGGAATATAAATTTCAATTTATTGTAAAATAAAATATATTGTTTTACATCATGCATACTAAAAAAAAATTATATAAATAAATAATTATGTCCATTAAAAAAATTACTCGATCGATTTTTAAATCTTGAGTGTCTTAATATGTGATAAGTTTTACGTTTTAAGTGTATACAAAATATAAAAATGAAAGAAATTGATTTACAATAACGAAACTAAAAAGCGAAACATTATCTTATAATGTATGACAAAGAATGTAATCGAGTGATATACATCTTCTATTTACAAAAAAATATATTTTTCAATAAATCTATAAAATTTGTTTAAACCCAACTTTATCACTAACCAAAATACTACTAATTGAATCGGTTTGAGTTTTCTGGTAAGTTAATGAATTTGGTAAGTATATATTTTTGTCATTAATACCGCATATATATTAAAAATATTGAAATATGTAGATATTTCCACCATGCCAAATTGAAATATTTTGATTGGTTGATTAATTAATGTGTTCCTTAAGATCCTCTTTGAATGACACATAGGATTAATATGCTCCGTAAGACTGTCTTTGAATAACACCTAAGATTTAACTTTTAGTGTCTCCTCGATTAATATATACTAGATTTTGACCCACGCCATGCGTGGCAATATAAATTTCAGTTTATTGTATAGTAAAAATATTTTTTTTGAATCATACATACCATAAATATTAGATAAATAATTATTTTCACTACAAAAATTATTTGATTGGTTTTCGAATTTTGAGTATCTCAATAATAAGTTTTACGTTTTAAGTGTATATCAAAAATAAAAGTAAAAAGAATTGATTTACAATAACCAAACAAAAAAACAAAGTATTATCTTACAATATATGACAAAGAATGTAATTGAGTGATCTACATCTTATATTTATAAAAACAAATGCTTTTCAAACACTCTATAAAATGCTTTTAAACCCAAATTCATCATTGACCAAAATACTACTAATTGAATAGGTTTGAGTTTTCGGGTATGGTATTGGATTTGGTTAGTATATAATTTTGTCATTAATGCCCCATATTAAAAATATGTAGAGATTTCTACCATGGCAAATTGAAATGTTTTGATTGTTAGTTTAATTAATGTGTTCTTAAGACCTTATTTGAATGACACTTAGGATTAGTATTTTTCTTAAGACTCTCTTTGAACGACACCTAGAATTTTGAACTTTTAGTGTCTTCTCAATTAATATATACATATATATATATATAGGATATATAGGGAAGTGGTGATGGTAGTCTTATTTTAGGTTTGAAAAAGAAAGAAAATTATATAATAATTTTGCATATCTAGGGTTAAAAATTTGCATTAATTTTTAGAAAAATTCCGATTATTTCCTACTCTGTGGTAATTAGCATAGTGATAATTAGCATTAACCATGATTAGCACGTATCACATATCACGATTTAACCATGCACAACACGTATCACGTATCACGTTTTGCCCATTTGTCACGTATAATATATATAATGCAAAATTTTAGGAAATTTTAGGAATGTTTGGTAATGTTGATAAATTTAGAAATGTGTTATTATTTTAAATTTTTAATAGGATGCTAATTAGTCCTTAAAACACTCTTGGTATGACACATATGATTTTTAAGTTAGAATGTCTCTTAGCATGACACGCAGAATGTTTTAAGTTATAATGTCTCATAAAACTCTCAATGAGTGACACCTAAGATTTTGAACTTTTAGTATCTCTTCAGTTAATATATATAGGATAGGATTACTCAAACACTAGTATGGAATCAATAACATTCTTTATACTATTCACTTTTAATATTGTTCGGCAATGATATGAAAACTCGATATGATTATTAAAAAAAATTAGACCATTTATTATTTTTGTCGTCAAAACAGAAGGCAAATATAGCAAAAAATGGAAATATCAAAGGTTGCTTGTTCTTTCTTTTTTTTGATCGAAGGTTGCTTGTTCCTTTAAATGAACAAATGAGGATGAAAACAGCTTTCGTATAGTGCTTGAAAAAATAGCATTTGAGTTTGGACCACTCATATTCATTAGTCATTTCCAATAAATATTAGTAGTTGTCCTCATAGCCAACATTAAATTTATTTTATTTGTGGTTTCCTCGATTTATATGTTTCTAGCTAAAATTAAAGATGGACTAATAGCTGTTCTAATTTTTCAAATATGTATACCAATCAAATTTCATTTCTGAATTAATCAACTAAGAAAACTACATTAAACCTAAACTACTCAATAATAATAATTTTATGTCTGACACACCAGTAACGAGTGAATGCATACACTATATTAATATATGATTCTAGAAAGTGATTGTATTTTACGAATCATCAGTAAATCTATTACATATAGGTCTTCGTAGGTTCCATTTTATTGAACATGTAACTAATACGTTTATAATTCAGTTTTATTTTTTGTTCAAATTCATTTTCTTAAACAAAGTTGACATCAACAATTATATATACTTAGCATTTTATAGAATTCGCAAAAGTAAATTGGACCTGTAGGTATGGTTGCACGTATTGATTGATTAGAAATTATTTATTTTGCAATGAAACATCTTTATTGACTCCTTCTTCATTAATTAGTGACCAACCAAAATAAATTGACCTTTTTAGATTAACAAGAGAGAGAGAGAAAGACTGTCTTCGCTCCTACTTGCATCTTTAGCTAACGCAATCAAATCTTTAACCCATACAATAAACTCATTACTTTTCTTCGTTGCTTCTATTCTCAATTCACATAATACCAATATTTTTTAAATCACATCATGATAATATTGCCAAAAAATATGTACGATTGAGAAGCTCTATGTTAAAATGTCCAAAGAAAAGTTCGACGTGAGTCAAAGCAAGTTGTTTTATTCAAGAAACATGGTCCAGTACGACCCAATATATGGATGCATACAAACACTGCCTGAATAAAAATATATCACATTATTTCAAGTTATAGAGATATTCACAAAACATATTCTCCTCGATTTTCAACTATATTCGAGAATTTTAAGTCGAACAATTCCACACGTAATCTGTAGACCACTTATTTTTCTCCCTCCTCCATATAGACCTCTACGTAGTGATTTAAGATGTACAGACAAATTTGAATTTCGAAATCCGTATGATAAAGTATATAAACATTATACTACAAAACATGCAACCAATTATATAGCATACGATTATTTAATTTCAAAAAACTAAAAGTCAAAATTAGTATACACACAAAAACTACGGTTGCCAAAAAATATATATGAAAGAAATCAGTCAAATGAATTAAACCAAATGCATATATTTTTGGAATAAATATTCTCAAACATGCTAGACCGAATGCATATAATTGATTAATTTCTTTAGTTTACGTAGAATTTTTCTTATCAACATCAATTTTGATATCTCAGTCGGTCTTCAATATCATCGAAAATTCTAGACCGAATTTCATAGTACATCTTCCGTCGGAAAATATTTATCCCATTCTTAAGCAGAAATCGAACTAGAAAGCTCAAAGACTCATAAATTGGTCTTTAATATCCTCTTTTTGATCAATTGTGCAATTTCCTACACATACTAAAATGAAATCCGGAATCAAAAGAGCTGAAACAACATACATTTTCTAACAATATTCCCATGTTTAGATATAAATAACATTAATTTTCGTTTAAATTAAGGATTGTATAATAATCAGTTTACCAAATGATAGATATTTTCAAGAGACTCCAGCTGTAATACATCTTGCATGCAATGTCTTGATATTAGCCTCCTTTTGTTCACCCACTCTCTCTTCTCATTTATTTATTCTTCTTCTCTTCTCTTCCACTATATAAATACCTCACACTTCTTCTCTCTTCCTCACATTCCTCACCAAACCCCCAAAACACACGCACGAGTACAACAATGTCTCTTTTCAAAACATTCTTCTTCACGGCTCTTCTCGCGGCGGCGTTTTCAGTCTCTGCCGCTGATTTCAACACCGACGTCGACGTAGCTTGGGGAAACGGCCGTGGAAAGATACTCAACAACGGCCAACTTCTTACTCTCTCTTTAGACAAATCCTCTGGTTCTGGTTTTCAATCCAAAAATGAGTATTTGTTCGGTAAAATCGATATGCAAATCAAACTCGTCCCCGGTAACTCAGCAGGAACCGTCACAACTTTCTACGTAAGTTTTACTTAGTCTTGGAATATTTATGTGATTTGAATCTAATTTTTATAAATCTTGATAATAATTGGGTTTTCTTGTATATATAATTTGCAGCTAAAATCGCCAGGAACGACTTGGGATGAGATTGATTTCGAGTTCTTGGGTAATGTTAGTGGAGATCCTTATATTATACACACTAATGTTTACACTCAAGGTAAAGGTGACAAAGAGCAACAATTCTATCTCTGGTTCGACCCAACTGCGAATTTCCACACTTACTCAATCCTTTGGAACCCTCAAAGAATCATGTAAATTCAAAAATCTAATCTTGCTTGCTTCACACGTTAACTAAACCCTAATTAGGGTTTCTCTGTTTTCTCACTTCTTATCTGGTTATGTTTTTTTCCCCTTCAGATTTAGTGTTGATAATACACCAATTAGAGAGTTTAAGAACTCCGAATCTATCGGTGTTTTGTTTCCGAAGAGCAAGCCAATGAGGATGTACGCGAGTTTATGGAACGCAGACGATTGGGCAACTAGAGGTGGGCTGGTTAAAACAGATTGGTCCAAAGCTCCATTCATGGCTTCTTACAGGAACATCAAGATCGAAAGCTCGAGACCAAATTCGAATTGGTACACTCAAGAAATGGATTCGACGAGCCAAGCTAGACTCAGATGGGTTCAGAAGAATTACATGATCTACAATTACTGTACGGACAGTAAGAGGTTTCCACAGGGATTACCTCGGGAATGTGCAACAAGCTCGTAGAGTTTTTAATTATATTTTATTTATTTTACTCTGTTTCTTTATCTTGTATGTGAATTGTGAATGCTCTGTTTCTTGCTTCTTTTGCATCGGGTTGATTATTAATATTGTATATCATTGTCAAATAAAGCAAAAGGTGTGTCTATAAGATATATGTGTAGCAAATAAATGTCCCTGTTTCGTTTGTAAAAAAAATTATGTTCATGAAAATGATAGTTCCTTTTTTGTTGTTTTAGATGAAAAACGGTAAGTGTAATTTAATTACATTGTAAAAATAATATGAGGAACGTGTTAAATGCCTCTTGTTTTAAATGCAACATATATATATTTTTTTTTTGAAACTTTTTTGATAATGCAATAATATTTCATTGAAAAAAAGATATAAGTACAAAAATATGTTCTTGGCAAACTAAACATGGCTAAAATCTGTTTCAACGCGTGAATTAATTGATTCTATAATTTAACTAGAAAAAGAGAAATGATTCTATAACCTGTACAATATTTTTGTCTACTGACGATATTTCCCCTATATTGTCCATGTTTCGAATTAGGGGTGGGCGTTCGGGTTCGGTTCGGATAATTCGGATTTTTTGTTTTTCGGATATTGACTTCTAAGAACCATTCGGATATTTAGTTTTTTTCTGTTCGGGATCAGTTATATAAAATCGGATTCGGATTGGTTCTTTATACTCTATGTGGAATCCAATAATGATCCAAACTATGATCGGATCGGGTTCGGATCGGTTATATCCGAACTATAACCGAAGTGATTGTTTATAAAAAGTTAAAAACTTAAGCAAAAGATCAAACCCTATATATATTAATTGAGGAAACACTAAAAGTTAAAAATTCTATGTGTCATTCAAAGAGAGTCTTAGGGAACATATTAATCATAGGTGTCATTAAAAGAGGATCTTAAGAAACACATTAATCGGGAGAATTGCCAAAATACCCTACATTTAGTGGCAAAATATCCTAATATACCTTTAAGAATTCTTTCCCATACTGCCTTTAATTTAATTGAAAATAATTTAAATATAAGGTATTTTAAATTATAAAAATTCTGATAAATATAAACATATGAAGCATAGTACTTTTTGTGAAAACATATTTTATAAAAAATTTAAACATCATGTTTTATAAATGATTTGAGTTTTTCCCACTGGCATATATTAGATTCTGCCAATTACTGTTAATCTACGAGGCGTAGAACGTTATTTCTACCTAATTGCCAGTCTTCTACAAGAGCTAGAATCTGAATTCTACCATTTTACAGCTGTATACCGCTCGCAGATTCTAAATTCTACAATTTTACTAAGTTCTGTTGCGACCGGTTTGCCGATTGTACCACCTCTCTCTACCAGTATAGCTTCTATCTGCCAATTTGTAGAACATACATTCTACCAAGTGGTTACCACTCCCATAAATGTAGGAGTAAATTTAGGAACAAATATTTAATTTTCTAAAATGTAATATTTTAAATATATTTAATTTTCGTTTTCATGTTTTTAATTTTAAATATTTTCGTTTTAATTATGATTTCATTTTAAAAATTGTAGTTAGTTACTGAATATTATTTTCGTTTTTATTCTGATTTCACTAAAAAAAATTGAAATTTAATTAATTATAAACAAATCAAACATAGTAATTTTTGTGAAAACTTAAAAAAAAAAAGTTAAACATCATGTTTTACTAAAATTTTTTTTTTCGTTTTCTATGTTTCTGTAATTTTGTTGTAATTAAGAAATGAATATTTAATTTCTTAATATGTAATATTATAAATATATTTAATTAAGAATGAATATTTAATTTTCAAAAATGTAATATTATAAATACATTTAATTCCCGTTTTTCATGTTTTTTATTTTAAATATTTTTTTTAATTCTGATTTCATTAAAAAATTATAATTAGTTATTAAATATTTTTTTCGTTTTAATTCTGATTTCATCTAAAAAATATAATTAATTAATTATAAACATATCAAACATAGTAATTTTTGTGAAAACTTTTTTTAACAAAATTTAAACATCATGTTTTACTAAAAAATGTTTTTTCATATTCTATGTTTCTTTAATTTGGTTGTTATTTTTTCTGATATAAAATATATATCAATTTCTTTTAAATTTACTGAATATAAATATTTATTTTGTTTCCTTTTTTTTAATTTTTGGATTATTGTTAATAGTAAATAAAAAATGATATTCATTTAAATATAAGGTTAATTTTGGGGTTTAGAATTTGCAAAAGCCTAATGAACCTTAATTGGGAAAAATAAGGACACTTTGCCACTAAATGTGGTTTAATTTAGCAAAATTCTCTTAATTAAATCAACCAATCAAAACATTTCAATTTGGCATGGTGAAAATATCTACATATTTCAATATTTCTAATATATATGCGGCATTAATGACCAAAATATATACTTACCAAATCTATTACCATACCAAAAAAACTCAAACCGATTCAATGAGTAGTATTTTGGTTAGTGATAAAGTTGTGTTAAACAGATTTTATAGAGTTATTGAAAAACATTTGTTTTTGTAAATATAAGATGTATATCACTCGATTACATTCTTTGTCATACATTATAAGATAATGTTTCGCTTTTTAGTTTCGTTATTGTAAATCAATTTCTTTTATTTTTATATTTTGTATATACTTAAAACTTAAAACCTATCACATATTAAGACACTCAAGATTCAAAAACCGATCGAATAATTTCTTTAGTGGACATAATTATTTATCTAATATTTTTTTGTATGCATGATGTTAAAAAAAATATTTTTATTCCACAATAAACTGAAATTTATATTCCCAAGCTTGACGTGGGTCAAAATCTAGTTAAACAAGAAAGTAATACATAAAAAAATACCAAAAGAAAGTAGAATTTATAAAGGTGAAACATTTTATTAATTTAAAGTAACATTCTAAAAAAAACAACAAATGTAAAGAAAGGTCATAATAAACACGAAATTTTCTTAGGCATGAAATTTCTGATTGTATATGCCTAATCTCAAGATCTGAGTAAAAGTAAGGAAAGGTCACAATAAACATTGGATTTGCTTCGGATTCTATTTCGGATATCGATTAAAATCCGAACCGAACCGTAACCATATTAATTGTGAGATGAAAACCAATCGGTTATTTCATCATATCCAGAACCGATCTGAACCGGATTTTTTTGGTCGGGTTCGGATTCAGACTTCGGGTTCGGGTAATTTGCCCACCCCTATTTCGAACTGCTTCTCCACCTTGCTTTCAATTCAACCTCAACATGAGCCAAAACTTCCCTAACAATTACATTTTTGGATAGAGTTTCTTTTAAAATCAAAGTATCACTCGCAGCTTCACCCAACCTATATTTTCACAAAAAAAATACAACAATTAAAAATGTAAAAGCTTTCATAACAGTTACATCTTTGGGTAGAGTTTCTTTTAAAATCTGAGTATCACTCGCATCTTCACCCCATCTTCTAACCTACATTTTCACAGAAAAAGGCAACATTTGAAAATGTAAATTTACCAATTTTTGTCCACTAGTAAGAGATAATCACAAGTTTACATTGACTATGTAACGCCCGCAACACCACGAGGGTGTCGATCGACACTAAAAAAAAGTGGACCGACCGGTTTGATTTGAATTGTCCAGTTTGGTTCGGTTTGGGTTTGGGAACCCTAGGGACTTGTGTATAAGACCATCTCCAATGTATTACACCATATTTTACACTACAATGGTGTAACACTAAAATGGTGTTGGGTTTTACTCCAATGTATTACACTATTTTCTAAACCAAAAAGGGAATATTCTATATTTATTCTTTTACAATTTTTTTTTGGTCCTTTTATTAAAGAAAGATGGAGAAGAATAAGTTACATCTCAGAGGATTTAAAAACAAATAAAACACATTTTATCTTAATGGATAAGATAATTGCATGATTGACACGTGAAGATGAGCAGAACTTTTGAAGCAAAACTTCCGACACCGGACTTCAACCGGAAATCTCCTTCGCCGTTCTTCTTAAATCTTCAACAAGTTTCAATAATAAAACTCCTTAAACTACCCAAATCCAAATGATCATTGAACCGCGATGCGATCTGTTCTTCTCCTCTACAAAACTTATCCTCCGACCATCGCTATCCCATGACCCACCTCAGCAACCCTCGTGGTTATTAATTGAGGCTCATAGAGGATAAAAAATCCTCGCCAAAGAAGAGATGATAATAAAATGAAGAAGGAAACAAACCAGATCTGGTAGATTATGATTTCACCACCGCCAAATGGATTTGGAAAGGAATAGACAATAGCCTCCGAACAAGTCGGAACATATATTCGGTTAAACCGAAGAGAAGATCCGTCAAAGCGGACAAAAGATCCGGCTACTCCAGAAAATAAACCGATCATAGATCGGAGAAAACGATATCTTACAAATAGAAACATAAAACAGAAATATTTACAACAAAAGCCACGACGCCGGTGAGAAACCGACGCCAGGCGAGTTAAAAACTTGATCTGGATCTACTTTTGTTCTGAGTTTGTAGAGAGAGAATAGAGAGAGAAGTAGTTGAACATTCTTTTACAAATTTACAAATTAACCTATTTACTTTTTTTATTTTAATAAATTATAAAATTATTTAAATTTAACATTAAATATGAAAAAAAAATATAATACATCATATAAAATAAAGGTATGCATAATAAAATTTGGTTTAATCATCATAAACATATTAGATTTGGGTTTAATTTTCATCATTTATATATGTTTCTTATTAGATTTGAAATTATTTATAATTTCAAGGACCAATTTATAAATAAAAAAATTTTACACCAAAATGGTTAGGATTTGGTGTTGGGATTTGGTGTTGGGTTGGAGAAGATTTTACACCAAAATGAGATTTGGTGTAGGATTTGGTATAGGGTTGGAGATGCTCCGAGCAGCCTCCTTTTTCTTTCCCATGATCAGTATTTTCGAGTTTTAGAGAGAAAAGAGAGAATTGGTGGCTTTTTTGGGTTCCTTTAGGCTAGAAAAGGGTGGTTTGAGGCTAAAGGATCAAAGAGGTGGATTGTTGTGTTGTTCCAAGAGAAGGAGGAAAGAAATAAGAAATTCTTGAGTGTTTTTGAGGCTGATTTTTGTGGGTTCTCATCTCTGATCAGAATTCAATCCGAATCCCTAAGGTGAGTGCGCGACTATGGCTTATCTAGGTGAATGCAATCCTTACGGTTCTCCGGCAATCGGCCTCGCAAGATCACTGATCACAATTGCCTAATTGTTTATCTCTCCATCTTCTGCTCTTTCACGCTTCTTTTAAAAATAAGGGAAGTGATGTTTAGGTTAGGGTTTCTTGGATAAAATGGGCCATTCGAAATGGGCTTTAGATTTTTGGGGGATTTTGGTGGGTTTTGACCATGACAATTCTCCCCCACTTAAAAAGAATTCATCCTCGAATTGCATGGCTGGGGCGGCGCCCCGTTCTAGTTTGGGAAGGGCTCCGGATGGTCCGCCCTCATCCGGTTTTCTAACTCCCAAGTCCTTAATCGAACGTCATCCCTTTCTTAGCAAACTTGCACTTCCCACCCATCTTTTCCTTTGGCTGGATTTTCCTTCCGAGCCAAGATTTCTATAGGTATAGAAGGATTTGGTTCTATACACTCATGATCTCCTGCGACGAATGCTCGCGGTGCTATATCTAGTCTCTTTGGAGGTGGATGCAGCTGTTCCCAATTCTGATTAGCATGAGCGTGTCCAAACTGTCCTTGTTCAAACTGCCTTACTCTGCAATCAAAGGCGCGATGACATACCTTCCCACACTTATGACATGTTCCCAGGAAACTTGTACACATCGCATTAGTATGACCAGGCTTCCCACATCTAAAACACAACCCACTTGAATCCATGCAAGGTCCGCTATGGTTCTTCCCACACACAGTACATGCAACCCTCTTGTCTTTCCCAACATCAACTCCTGCATAATCCTGATGTTATCTAAACGGTTCTACTACCCTAGGAACCCTCTGTGAAGTACTCTTAAGAAGCTTGTTCTCATCTTCTATATTCTTCTCTGTCGGAGAAGCTCTTTCCACCAAATCAATAAGGTTCGCATTGTCCCGAATTTGACAAATCTTACGAATCTCCAACCTCAAACCCATCATGAATTTCTTGACCTGGGATTGCTCATTCATGACTCCCCCAGCAAACCTCTTGAGTCTACTAAACTCACGTTCATACTCCCTTACAGTCCGATTATCCTGAGTGGGGGTTAAGAATTCCATTTCCAACTGATCCAAGGCTTCTTGCGGAAAGTAATTCTGATCAAAATCATCTCGAAAAGTGTTTCACGGAATCACGTAACCCAGAGGAGCTCCTCTTACAATTCCCTCCCACCAAATTTGAGCTTCCTTCAAAAGGAAACTCGTAGCCAACTCTACCTGATACTCTATCGGGCAACAGACAGATGCAAAATTTCTCTCCAACTGTTTCCTTCAGTTATCAGCTACAACCGGGTTTGTTCCACCATTAAAGGTCCCAGTTCCCAAGTCCCTCATAAGCTTCAAAACTCTCGAGTAATTATGCCTTAAATCCTGAACAAGTGGAGATGGTGGAGGCGGAGCCTGATATAGTTAGGCCTAAGGCTAAGGTGGTGCTGCACCTTGTCCAACCACCGGGATCTGCTGCCCAAACAACTGCCTGAGTCCCTCCACCACTGCTGCCGTTATCACTGCAGGGTCCTCTCCCTGCGGAGGTGCTTGATTACTATTGTTATTACTACCACCATTGTGAGTACTCTCCTCAGAGGCTGCTGATGATCCGCTCGTCACAGTGTTTCCACGTCCCCGAGTTCCACGTCCACGTCCACGACCTCTTCCCATTCTACCTCGAACTATGTGGGTAAACCAAAATACTAATTTAGAAAAGGTTCAAACAAATTCAACATTTAACTTACGCACTCAAGCTCAGAATTGTCGGTGCAATTTTACTTTTAGAAAAACCCCACCTAGAAACGTTGAAAACACTTTTTCTATCCCTAGGACCAGCCTTCCGGGTCAGAACCGGCTTGGCTAACCTAGGCTTTGATGGTAACACGAGGAGGATATAAAATTAAACATTATAAAGAAATTGAGTGGTGCGGTAAAATCATGATGGGAGCATGGCAATGCATTACTCATTTGGATATTCTATGGCCATATTAACGAACAAGGAACGCTTGTTAACGTTTATTAATAATATTCAAAATGTGAAGGACACATGATAACTAAAGGAAAAGGAACGCCTACAAATTTGGGGATTAAGGGTGATTCTTCAAAGTATGGATATCAGAATAAATGGATGCGTGTCAATAGGGAACGACCTCCCTTGAAATGTTTCTACTCAAGCAAAAGTCCACGTAATGGAACATAGGAAGAAGTTGTATGAGAATTATAAAGTTGTCTAAGAGCTCAAAGGGTTATGAACTAAGACAATGAGACCATACTAGAGTAGTAGTGGACGGTTGGGTTTGACAAGTTTCCATAATGGAAAATGGGATATGTCAAGAAGTTGAACCTACTCCAAGAATTATTGGATTCCAAAGATATCTCCCATCTATCCGTATTGCGCAAAGTAAAAAAAATAAAATGTGGGCTACTTATGTATAGGGAAGATTGGTAGGGGCAAGCAAGGAAAGACATGGCAACCCAAATGTCGAATAAGTGAGAAATGCATGTAAGCTCTTCAAGGATTATAACGAAATTAATTCATGTCATGGATTCGATGACGAATCCCATTTAAGTGGGGGAGAATTGTCACGACCGTGTTCGAGGACTTTTAAAAGTTTTGTGAGAGAATATTTTTGGACTAAGAATGTAAAATGGACCTTGAGAAAAGCCAATTTAATGGTTTGGACCAAAAGAATATTTCTTTCCCTAAAGCCCATATGTTCAAATTAACCCAATCCTAAACTAATCTAGTTGAGCCGTAATCAGAGATAAGAGAAGATGGAGAGAGTTTCGTGAGAGGAGAAGAAATATAAAAAAGAGGAGATTGATGAGAAGGAAGAAGGAGATGATGTTCAAAGGTGAGGAACGGAGACGGAGCCGTGGCCGTGAAAATAAAATCTGACGGTGATGATGGTGGCATGAACCACGTTGAGGCAATGGTGGAGAGTCCACCGGAGAAAAAGATTAGAGATGAGTCAAAGAAAAATCTCAAAAAGGCAAATCTGTCTCGTTCCGGAGAATGGCAGAAACGGATAGATAAACCAAGTTGGAATCAAATGATATTTTATAGTTATGTAGCCAACTCTCTAATCTAGTCTTATCCGAAATAAGTTTGTCAATCGGAGTTATGGTTTGAAAGTTATTGGTGTTTAACTAGGACTAACTTGTGCAGACTGCAGAGTGAATATGCAACCAAGCTAGTTTGCAGACGTTTTTCGGTTAAGGCCGAAGGAACTAGAGTACGATATGGGTTTCGTTGGAAAGAGCTTGATCCCTAGTTTCTGGAGAGCGTTTCCGATCTTGAATCTAAGATAAGATCCGTCCATAAATCTTTTTCAAAGTTGAGGCAAAATCTCTGTTTCTGAACTCAGAATTTTGTCTAAGTAAATTCTTCTGTTCCTGTTTCAAGTTGTTGTATTTGGAGGACGATAGTGGGTACATCAGTGAACCTATGGTTGTGGAGATGATTTTGTCTGATAGAAGACATGCCAGGGAAGCCATTAGAGTTATAATCATCCTCATCGGAATTGTTCCTTGGTCGTGGTGAGCTTGGCTTGTTGCACAAGAATGAGCATGATTCAAATATGTGTAGAGACAGTTTCGCTACAACCACTTTGGAGGTTCGTTTGGAGGATCATATCAAGTCCGATCATGTTGTAATTTTGTGGAGTTGTTCAAGACAGTATGAACTTTGAAATCAACGAATGGATTGACAAATGGACGATTAGTTTGTCTGTTATTCACGTATTTAAAGCATGATTAGTGGAGTTTTGGGTTTGATATTAAATTTATTGAATTGTATTGTTGGTTGGACAAACGAGCTCGGAATGAGCTTGAGCTTTGCATGCACCTTAAGGACTCATAAGATGAGATAGTGTCAATATATAAATGGAGTTGGAGATTAGAATTCCAATTGAGCAAGTTCAAAATTTGGAAAGCTTTAAGGCCAAGGTGAGGGTTGGGATTTGTGGATTCATATCATGCAATAATGTGGTTTAATAAGTATGTATGCTCTGTCTAGGAATAGTGATTGTGTGCTGAATGAAACGTTAAGATAAGATTTGGTTGTGATGTATGATAGTTATGTTATTATTATTATTATTATTATTATTATTATTATTATTATTATGAAATGTGATGTGTGAGGTGTGTAGTTGGACTGAGGGTGAGGACATGGCGATTCCACCAAAGCCCGTAAATCAGCTGACGAACCAAAGGTGGCGTACGACCTTTCGAGGTGACGGCCAGCCCAAGTGTGTCAGGTGTCTAAGATTATGAATATATTATCGAGTCATGTGAATGTTGTATGATTATTTTTAGGCTTAGTATATATGTTCTATTAAATTACATTATTGTTTAATATGGATCATGTAGGCAGACTTGATCTCCCTCACTGAGTAATTCTTCCCGGAATTGCTCAACCTTTTTTTCCCTTTTTCAGTGTGTGCATGTGTTTCTTGTGTTGCAAATTAGGACGCGAGACCTAGGGCTCAAAGTGATCGGAAACGGGTCGTGTCAACTTGGTATCGAATTGATTGAATTGAATTAAGGAGTGGATCATGTTTGTTGAGTGATTTCGTGTTGTTTTGCATGGATTATGTGGTGTTGTTTTGTAGGGGATCGATTAGTGCAGCCAAGAACTAAACCATGAGATGATAAGTTCGATTCTAGGGCATGCGATCAATGTTGATCGACACCAATATTTTGTTAGTGTCGATCGACACCAGGGTCTGACTTTTGTTTATCTTGTTCGTTTTGATTGTTGGTTGAATTGTTATAAATTGTTGATTGATTTGCTTGGTATCTTGGAATTTCTTTGAGCATGTGTATAGTTGGTAGATGGATGACCGTCTCACTGAGTATCTGTGATAATACTCACGCATCTCTTTTATCCATGTGATGCAGGTAAAGAAAAAGAGTGATCGTAGAATCATGGAAATGAAGAGGAAGATGGTCTAGGGTCTCGGTTTTAGTTATGATTTTTATTGAGTTTTAGAACTGTTGGTTTAGGTTGCTGGTTATTTGATGGAATTGTTGAATTGGAATCAATTGTTTGTTTTGACTGAAATTGGTTATTTGATTGGTTTAATTGAATTATTGGATTATTTGATTATTTTTGGTTTAAATTGATATTTATGGCTTTCCGCTGGTTATTGATTGGTTTACTTTGTAATTGAGATTGAGAATTAAATATTTATGGAAATGTTTATTTCGGACTTAAAAAAAAAAAAAAGGGTCGGGTTGGTTCAGACCAACTTGGATGTCATCAATGATTTATTAACCAATCACATGTTATCAACATTATCAACTTCTTCTCATAGAAATACATATTAGGAAATCTAGCTAGTTATATTCGAATGCATGTTGTACTGCATCCGACACATAAAGAGTAAGACACATACATAATTTGAAAAATGGAAACACATCAAAGATAAAGATAGTGTATATGGTGGGTATCCAACCATTTGAAACCGCTCAAACATGCATCTGTATGAGAGAAAAAAACTAGCAACGAAAGAACGAAGGAACAATGGCTAATATTTGTTAATCTTGACTAATCTTGATTTCATCACTTGATTTATCAACTAATCTCATGTTATCACCCTTATCAACTTCGAGAAATCTAGCTATATCTGGATGCATTTTGTAGTGCATTGGCACATAAATTTTTAAGACACATGTAATTTGAAAAATGGAAACACATCAACGATAATGTATATGATGGGTATCCAACGATTTGAAACCCCTCAAACATATTGCATCCGTATGAAAAATGAACTAGCAAATAAGGAATGATGATCCCCATATTCATTCGGGTTTTCCTTGTCCCTATCCTTTTATGAAACAATTGCGTTATTAATACCCTAAAGTTGGCATTGATTGAAAGATGACTTGAGTTGATTTTGTAGGAAAACTGGTAATGACATGAGTTTATTTATTTTAAATTTTAGTTTCTAGTCGTTAATTTAGTCCAACCCATCTTAATTATAGATTGTGCATTTTCAAATGAGCTCTTATTGTATGTAAGAAAAAGTACTTTGATCTCATAATTCTCAAGCCAATAAATTAAATATCCTAATAGCTTCAAATCTTGAAAATTGAAAATATCATTATAAGAAGGATGTACTCCAAGGATCGGTTCATAACTTCTGGTCTCACAAAGAAAGAAAGGATAATTCTTGGTTAGCTAATAAACTAATCAGAATGAGAGATTCAGTCTTTCAACGGATAAAACTTCAAGTTGAAAATAGTACCTCTTGTCGTTCCTAGTTTGACAATTGGTCTCCTTTTGGGAGTATGATGACTTTCCTATCCAACTCAAACAGTTCTAGACTGAGAATCTCCTTGACTTCAACTCTGAGTAATCTATACCGGCGTGGAAGATGGCACTTACCTCCTGCAAGATCAAAAAATCAGGTTACTCTTCAAGCCTTTCTTACTACTATAACTTTAACTAATCAGATCGACTACTACAAATGGAAGGCTGATGAGCAATTAGAAAACCGTTTCAATACTAGTGTTGTTTACAATCAACTGGGTCAACATTTATCTTTGGTAGACTAGCGAATTGCGGTTTGGATTAAAGGCTTGGCAAGCAACAATATACAATATCTAGGGAGAAAGAAACCAGTGACTTCACCGGAAAAACGTTTTGCTCACCGGAATCGATCATCTAGTCTATTGATTCAACTGTAAAGTACCGGATCTCAACTTTCAGAGAGACACATCCAACACTGAAGACGGCAATGATGCAGCGATGGCTTCGCAATTCTAGATCTCACAATTGATCATCAATCGAATGATACTTCTCCGACCTTGACAAACCCTCTCTTCTCAGGATTCTCTTGACAGCACTAACTCACGGGTTTAATTTGTGTTTCACATTTGATTTCTTAATTGGGTATGTAATATAACTTGGGCATAAGGCTGGTTGAGTTTCCAATCCAAAAGTAGTAAAAAAAAAAAAAAAATCTATGTTTTTTCTTCTTATGCATTTTAATTTTTTAATAGAAACACGAGTATCAATTGTCGGCGAGCTCCCATGTTTGAGTTAATGTTCAGCTCACGAATGTAGATTATTGTAGATGTCGTCGAGCCCTTATGTATCAATTAATGTTCAGCTCGGCGGACGGATTTCTGATACTTTCATCTCGGTCTGGAATGATATCGTCTCTTAAGACGACAAAGATGTGCTCGAGTCTTTAGCGAGAATGTGCTGATGTGTTTTGAGACATTGTCGAGGAAGATAAGTCAGCAAACTTGAAATTCAGATGAGATTTGACTTGCTTCGTCGCCGAGGTGGAATACATAAGTTGTTTTGTTGTTAGATTTATTCGCGTGCTTGAAAAGATAAATTTGCATCGATGTCGAGACATTGACATGTGTAGCAGTTCGTTTCTGATAATAGCTTTTGAATAATGAGATTGATGTGATGTTAGCCCCCCAACTTGGTAGTATCGACATCGATGTAGATGAAGTGTTTCAGAGGCACGTCATGCGAAAAGATAAATTTGCATCGATGTCGAGGCATGCTGACATGATGACGTTGAAGCTCCGACGTTGATTTTGGAGGCGAAACTCCGGTGATTGCTTCAGTCAAAGAAAGTCAACAAAAATATTTGGTCAACGGGTCAACAAAAGTCTTTGGTCAACGGGTCAACAAAAGTCTTCTGGTCAACAGAAGTCAACAAGTCAACGCAGTTCTTCATGGTTTTGATTTTGAATTTTGACTCGAATTATGGGCTTTTATCGCACTAACTTCTGTTGATCGCTTTGACGTTACACTCGCAGTCAACGTCATTGTCTGCAGAATTTATGACTTAATCAAATTCCAACTTTTCTGTTCTTGCTTATTGTCTTGCAGTTGTGAGCCACGTTGAACAAGTTTTCCGAGGATCTTTTTGATTTCCTGCCGGTTTCATCGCTACAAAGTGTACTTCGAAGAGAGAGATTTCTCTTTACACCGAGTCAGAGAGGCGCTTGTTCGATAATGTGGAACGTTGTTGTCAAATTCTTCACCAGAAATGTCAAGTAACGGGAGGAAGTTATTAGCACGTGAGGGAGAGTTGATCTGCTTGAGAGAGAAACGACGATCCACAAGAGGAGCGACATCCTGCTTGAGATAGGAACGACAATCCTCTTGAGATAGGAGCGACAATCTGTAAGAGGAGCAACTGCCCGCTTGAGGGGAGCGCCAGCCTCCGTGAGATAGGAGCGACAATTAAGCATGGAGATTGTGGTCATCACTGTACGTAGCCGATTAAACATGGAGACTGTCTCACGTGGTTTTGCCCGAGATCTAGCAAGGAAGCTTCAGAGTTCTTCTTCGTCGACGGTGAAGCTTGCTAAAGCGTCTGCTCTGCCTTTGTCGAGATCTCCATGCAATTGAGATGTTCTTTGCTACGGCTGCTGCTGTCTTCGTTACTTAGCTCGCCTTTACACAAATCAAGACCCGTCGTCATCTTTGTCACTAAACGATAGTAGACAGAGGAGATTAGGCTTAAATCTGCTTGATAAGAATGACGATCCACGAGAGGAGCGATAACGTGCTGGAGATATGAGCGACGATCCGTGAGAATAGCAACTACCTGCTTGAGATGACGCCAACGTGCTGGAGATAGGAGCGACGATCCGCTTAAGATAGGAGCGATAATCTGTGAGAAGAGCAACGGCCTGCTTGAGAAGAGTGACAACGTGCTGGAGATAGGAGCGACAATCCGGGAAAAGAGCAACTGCCTGCTTGAGAGGAGTGCCAACCACTGTGAGATAGGAGAGATGGTCTGCTTGAGATAGGAGCGATAATCCGTGAGAGGAGCAACTGCCTGGTGGAGAGGAGCGCCAACCTTTGTGAGATAGGAATGACGATCCGCGAGAAGAGAGTGACGTGTGTTACTTACTTGAACTACGAGGAGACTTGATCCCTGCAAAGGGTACGTAGGCAGCTCATCTTCAGATGGGTTCAGCTGGCTCTCTGCTTAAAAACGGGGCAATAAAGAAGAAGTGAGACAAGGAGAGTGATGCCTTGTTGGTTTGAAGAATCAAGAGGCGGGTATGTTGCATGTAGATGAAGTGTTTCAGAGGCACGTCAATGATCTTGAAGAGATCATTGGAGATTTGCGAGCTGGTGCAACTGATGTTTAAGCTGGTAAGTTGGGCGCTCCTACTGGCGGTGTTAGATAACTTTTGTTTACGAAAAATATCATCAGGTAACAATTTTACTCCAAAAGATTAGACATATTTCTTGCGTTATGACCAACGTTCAAGGTTGTTAGGTTTTACATAGACACTTCAGTTAACAGACTATGTTGCCATAATAAGCCTAATCTTAAAGTGAATATTTTCCTAGCGAGGTTACCAACGATCTGTTAGTTGGGTTTTTGAATAGTCACTTTGGTTTACAAACTATGTTGCGTACAACAAGCCCGCTCCGATAGTGAATATTTTTTTGACAAAGTTACCAACGTTTTGTTAGTTGGGTTTCAACATGAACATTTGGATTTACAGACACATTTTCTACTAACGCATCCGCTCCTGTAATGAACACGTTTTTGTGTATTAAGACCAACGTTCAAGATTGTTGGGTTTTGAGTACACACTTTGGTTTACAACCATGGTACTGTAAGCATGTCTGCTCCGGTTATGAATACTTTTTAGCAAAGTTACCAATGTTACGTTAGTTGGGTTTCGAAATAAACATTTCGGTTTACACATGCGTTTTCCTCTAACGCACATGCTCTTGTAATGAACAATATATATTAATATAGAGCGCTGTTAATCTTGCAAGGGATGTAACAGTCAGATCTGAAGCTTGTGAAGTAGACCGTTCTTGGGGTCGGTATTCACCCTCT
Organism: Draba incana; assembly: GCA_963576765.1. NCBI lineage: Eukaryota > Viridiplantae > Streptophyta > Magnoliopsida > Brassicales > Brassicaceae > Draba > Draba incana. Next base: position 13,104,452 of record OY755212.1, on the reverse strand, counting down.
CAGCATGAACGTCTAAAGACAAACCGATAGAAGAGATGGCCCTCCGGACTCTTGACAAAGGAGGCCTAACGGAACCTGAATCTTCCTGCGGAGCGAAGCATGTGACAGCGGAACAAACCTGGGCAAAGCAGGAAGAAACCGGCCTAGTACCGATTGCATGCTCACTACCGCGCCGACCATATGCTCGGTACCGTGTCCGACCGCGTGCTCGGCACCGTGGTCGACCGCGTGCTCGGCTCCGTGGCCGACCGTGTGCTCGGCACTGCGGCCGACCATGTGCTCGGTTCCGTGGCCAATCGTGCGCTCGGTCGGTGTGGTCGACTGCGGGTTCACCTTCTGGGCCGACCATGGGCTCGAAGTTCGTAGGGCGATCTTATGTTCGGCCCAGTCGCCAATCACCTCTTCAATCCGAGAATAGTCTTCAGCCCAATAGCATTGTGGTAGCCCAGGTCCGGATACGAAGCCCATGTTGATGCAGCCGACTCCGCAGAGGATCAGGAGACTTAGCCGCCTTAGAATAGTATATATAGCTAATGTAAAAACCCTTTTTGGGGGATCCAATTTTTTGAGACACAAGCCTTGTACTCAACTTTACACAGTAATAAACAAAACGTTTTCTCAATCTCTGGTGATCCTAGCTAGACATAGAATTCTCTAAATCCTCCTCACGAACTCTTACAAATTTAGTTGTGTTGGTTTCGACCCCCACAATTTGTCGCCGACTAAGGGGACCAAGAGAGCTTCTGACACACAAAAGCTAGGTTTCGCAACACCACCAAGATGTCTGGCAGCAACAGCAGAAGCAGCAAAGGATCCTCGTCTCACAGGAACGGCGAGGAAAGGGAAAACTCCGTGGAAAACACCGCGCTTCACGCCGCGAACAACCCGGCGGATATCACGGAGATCAAGCAGATGCTTGAGACGCTGGAAAAAAGAGCACGGGATCATGAGAAGCACAACGAAGCTACGATGAGCGAGCTGCGTGCGCTCAAGAGGAAGACACGCAAAATATCCTGTGCCCATCCGACACGTCTCAGCTTCAACATGCCTCGAACCTATCGAAGGAACCGGAACGAGGAGCTGCCGCCTCAGACCGATCGCACAGTCCCAGAGGACTTACCTCCACCTCGGGCCCTCGTCAGTCAAGACAACGGAGAGATCAACATCAGTATCATCTGACCCGAGAAGACGATGCCGCGAGGTAGTAAATTTGATGTCGAGTACTCAAAGCCAATTACAACGACTTCGGATCCGCCCCGGCGTCAGGCCCCATCGGGTCATCGCCCTAATTCTTCCATCACCATCTGGTCCTCGCCCTGATCGTTTTTTGCCATCGGGCTTGTGCCCACGATAGCCACTGGCCCGAAGCTGCCATCGGTTCCCATTGCTTTTGCCATCAAGATATTGCCATCGGCTCCCGTTCCCGTCGCCATCTGGCCCTCGGGATAACCCACATTATCATCGCCTTCGGATCAGAGACGGCAGTGTCCCAAGGCTTCGGTATCATGGCATGAAATCCTCAGGTTAACCATGCCTTCGAGTCCATCGAAATCGAGGCGACCCTCGTCGCGGTTGAGCCCCGGTTCCAAATTCCTTGGTTCCTTAAACACCACCGAAGGTGCCATCGGGTCACCTCCCAAAGGCGTTGTCCTCGGGTCCACCTCGACATCAGACCTTATCGGGACTTCGGCACCGCGACAAGAGGACCTCGCGCCCTCGCGACCTCGCGCCATCACCTCGCGACCTTGCGACCTCGCGCCCTCGCGACCTCGCACCCTCGCTTCCTCGCGCTCTCGCGCCCTCGCGACCTTGCACTACCTCGCAATCTCTCCGATCCGACTCATGGCTCGCAACATATCCACCTTGCGAGTTCACGGACGAAGCAGTCTACCTCGGAATCTCTCCAATCCGACTCATGGCTCGCAGTCTCTCCAATCTCTTCAACATTGACCATGCGAGTCTCGGATCTCGCTACCGCGTCGTCAAAGATCCACCGCAAATATGATCTTGTCACCAAAATCTAGTTCATAAGAAAGGAACTCAAGCTCACTGACTCGCAAATCTACTCTCACTCACAGTCAACCGCAACAGAAAAATCATTCCTACACGAGCCCGCAGACCCGCATCTAACCCTGCAAGCTCGATGTCCTCACCAATTCCTCTCTTCGAAACCAAACCGACCTGCAGACGCGAGCTCACTGAGTCAACTAGTGAGCTCACTTAGTCAACCTGAGAGCTCTAATTCGCTTCAAATCGGCCTCGCTTTTGGCGCTGCAAGCTTAACATACTCATTTCACACGATAGCCCACGAGCTCAACTTCTCTAGTTCAACCTTGCGACCTTGTCACCATCGAATCGAGCTCACTGACAAATCAAACTACCTTGCTAGCTCGCAGAATCTCTCTCTCTACCTTGCAATCTCTAAAATTCAATCTTGTAGCTCTGTGACTCGACTGAGTCAACTTGCCTAACTCGCTGCTATCTTTCTCTTTTCATTTTGCAGAGATTGTCATACAAACTCAGACCCACCTCTGAATCAGGTTAACAACACGAGCATAACATCTGCTTGGAGTAGCTCGTAAGCATGACACCAACACCTCGCCGAAGCAAAGAACGTCTTGCTAAAACTGCGAGTTAATCAACCTCGCAAGATGATGATTGAAGCTCGCAACACCTCGACCAGCTCTTCTTTGCCTTGCCGAGCCACGAACCTGCGAGTTCATAGTAACCACGGAGCAACGGAGAAAGCTCAGACTTGCCTCGCAAGATCTTCCCAAGGTCGAATCAACTAGGTAGTGCAAGCTCGCAGCATGACAGCTCGTCCGCTTCACCTCGAGTTTCACCTCGACCTTACAACCGTGCCTCCTCACCAGGATCACCTCGCTGCAGCTTTGGAATTCATTATCACCTCGCCGCTCTTCAACTCGGCATCATCGCAATACCAACACATCACATGTTTTTCTTCTTCCTAATATCGCTGACGTGCACAGTGAAGAATTTCACATCCAAAAAGCTTTAACAAGTTGGGCCTTGCAAGAGCAAGTTGTGGCCCAAATCAAATCAGGAGACAAGACTCTTTGCGGTTGTTTCACTCAGTCAAACGCTAACACTAAAGCTCGGTTAAACGCAAGCACTTGAGTTCAACCACTTGGCAGGTCAAATCCGGATAAACATCAAGCAAAGCCTTATCATCTGGGCTCGGCATCATCTTGCGACATCAATCTTTATCAGAACGGACTTCATCTAGAAATTCATGTCATAACCTCGCAGTCACTACGCAAAACCACATCGCGGCTCGCACTCGTTTTCAACCTAAATTACACATCACAACTTCGATTCGATCACGTGATCTCACAATAATCATAACGCAAGCTCTATTGTGTTAACTCGTCCACTGAGTCAACTTGTTGACCTCGCGAGTTTGTTCTCCAAAATCAGCCTCTACCTTGCAATCGGACCGAATCAATGAGTTGAGGTTATCTCGTCGCACCTCGTAAGCTCGGGGGAGCTTCGAGTCACCTTACAACAAAACGGCTTGTTTCTTCTCCACCTCATCTCGATTCACCGTACAAACAACCTCGCCGAGCTCTACCACCTCGCCAGAGTAGGTCGAGCTCGACCCAGCTACGGAGCGTGACAACATAAGCTTCGGTTTCAATTCAAAAGTTAACCTCGTCGCCTCGCTGCGAATCACCTCGTCACCTTGCATCACGAGCTTCAGATTCGCTATCGTGACTAATCAACAGATGCAAGAAGATAATACCTATGAGCACGGGCTCGACAACCTTGTTGATCAGCTCCACTAACCAGCACCTCAACCTCACGAGCACCACTTCTCTACTTTGCAACTCCTCGCGATCTCGTTTCGCTTCACCAGTAAGCTCTGGTTAAAGAGATCAGTCTCGCAGCTTCACCTCGCCGAGTCAACTTGTGGAACCTCGCACCGAGTCAACTCGCCCACTTCGCCAAATCACAAGATTTCTTTGCCTTATCTCGTGACCTTAGCAACAAATCAAACCTGCGAGCTAACCGAATTCACCTTCCGAGCTTGTCACTACTTGCCTAGACCTCAGCGTCAATTTCGATATTAAGCTTGTGGCAAAGCACAACCACCTCGACTTCTTCACCTCGTGGGCTCGTCGACACTCGAGTCCACCTTACAGACTCATCGATACGCTCATATCACCTCATGGATGCGAAACCCATCTGCAGCGACTACGGTATCAGCACGACAAAGATTCGGAGCGAGCATATTTTTCCTACAAGGCCAAGTCTGTTGTCTCACCTACATACAAGTCAACAATGAAGATCAAAAGTCAACAATGAAGGCTAAGCAAGCAAGCAAACGAAACACCCACCCAGACTGCGTGGAGCAGACTGCGAGGCCACCACCTTTTTCGAAGCACAAGCCTCATCTCCGGATGAGCTCCACATGATCTCCTCTGCCTTCGGGGGGGGGGGGGGGAGTGAATGTTTTCACTTAAGCCTCGTTCCGTACGAGCTCACTTGATCTCCTCCGCCTTCAGGGGGGGGGGGGAGTAAGTGTTCTTACCAGTCTCTAGACGACTTCAGTTTCCTCTTTCGTCTAAAAGGGGGGGGGGAGTGGGGGTACCCGTACGCCACTCCTTGACTGCATCATTGACAACATCATCGTCAAAAACAACAAACACTCGCCACAACACTCATCATGAGAACAGCTTATCCTTTATGGACTGATCAAAGCTTTAATCGAGTAGAGTCGTTCTGCATTTATTGCTGCTGGCCACAACAATAGTGTAGAAATACGAACACAATGACATCCACAACGGATACAGCGCGCTATATAAGTACTAGTGTTCAGTATTGGGTCATGCCAACTGATCACCAGTGTTCAGTATTGGGTCATGCCAACTGATCACTCAGAAACCCAACAAACGTCGTTGGTAAAATGCAGCTACTAATGACCTCCGTTCGAATTATACCCTGAACGTGTCATTCAAAAACCCAGGATACACTCTGGTCAAATCTAAGGTGAACTTGTTCTCAGACAGACGTGTCTCGAGAACGGCACCATTCCACAAAGCCCAACAGTAACGTTTGCAGATAGAGAGCGTGAACGCATTCGCATTCTCTCTACTTAACAAAGCCTCATGCATGAGCAAACAAAGCCTCATTCATGAGCAAGCAAAGCCTCATTCATGAGCAAATAAAACCTCATTCATGAGCAAATAAAGCCTCATTCACGAGCAATTGACCAAGAACGAGCCTCGTCCATGAGCAAAAAGGCAAAAAAATTTCATTGTACTGCAGCAACGCTGTGGCTTTGGCAAACAAAGTAAGAAGTATTTAAACCTTCAATCAAGTACGAAGTCTTAAAACCTTCGGTAAACCAAATGCTTACAGTGTTGGCAAACACACGACAAAAGCATATAACAGTCTAAAGGACTCCTAAGTACATCACCAACACCTAAAGCAAGTACTTATATCCGAAACCATCAAGGTTCGTCATGAACAAAAACTACAAAGTCATCCCGCATTCTCCACAATGCAAGGATCCAGAATGTTAACAAGGATACAAGTCATCTAACACTAAAACCAAAAATCATCAAATCCGACAAAGGTCTTAGAAACAAAAGGCTACAAATCGACTAAGTCATGAACGGAGAGGAATGGTCACCCATCGGCCTCCTCGTCCTCATCAGCTACACCATCACCCTCGGACCGACTTGAAGATGCAACCACGGGGTCGGCATGACTTGGAGACATGACCACGCGGTCGGTCCGGTCGGGAGACAAGACCACGCATTCAGCCCGATTGAGAAACGCGACCACGCGGTCGGCCCGGTCGGGCGAAACGACCACATAATCAGTCCGGACGGGTGTCGCGACCATGGGATCGGCATCGCCCAAGGATGCGACCACGCGATCGGGTTCGCTCGATGTCACAAGCACGGGTTCGGTCCCGCTCGATACCACGATCACACGATCGGTTCCCCCCAAAGACTCGACCGCGGGTTCGGTTTCACTCAACACCGCGACCATGGGGTCGGTCCCAGTCGGGAGCACGATAACATCTTCGGTTTGGTTCGGCAAAACTTCCGATTCGCCACAGTCAACCAAACCAAGTTTCATCTTATCCATAACGCTATCAAAGATCTACAATAACCCAAAGAAAAGATCAAAATGATAATTTTGGTATTTTTTCGTCAAGAATAAGATCTATTCCTAAACAAGCTTCAGAGGAGATTCTCATCACATGGCTATTACCCGGAAACGTCATTGACGTTAGCAATCGCATCACGTAGTCTTAAAACCTCCATAGGAAATACGGAGTCTTAAAATCTTCGAGAGAGAAAGAAAAAGTCTTTTCTGCAGAAAACGCAGCAGCTTCGACAAAGGAAGCACGAAGTCTTAAAATCTTCATAACGTTTATAGAGTCTTAAAATCTCTTGCGAAAAAGTCACTCTCTACTACTGTAGGATAGACAAGCGCCTTGACTTCAAACGTTAATGCTGATATTCAACACATCTTTTAACTCGGCACTATTATCTCTAACACTACCGAACTGGGGGGCTAACTGTTGGGGTCGGTATTCACCCCCTCAGCATCAACGTCTAAAGACAAACCGATAGAAGAGATGGCCCTCCGGACTCTTGACAAAGGAGGCCTAACGGAACCTGAATCTTCCTGCAGAGCGAAGCATGTGACAGCAGAACGGACCTGGGCAAAGCAGGAAGAGACCGGCCTAGTACCGATTGCATGCTCACTACCGCGCCGACCATACGCTCGGTACCGTGTCCGACCGCGTGCTCGGCACCGTGGTCGACCGCGTGCTCGGCTCTGTGGCCGACCGTGTGCTCGGCACTGTGGCCGACCGTGTGCTTGGCTCTGTGGCCGTTCGTGCGCTCGGTCGGTGTGGTCAACCGCGTATTCGCCTTCTGGGCCGACCATGGGCTCAAAGTTGGTAGGGCGATCTCACGTTTTGCCCAGTCGCCAATCACCTCTTCAATCGGAGAACAGTCTTCAGCCCAATAGCATTGTGGTAGCCCAGGTCCGGATACGAAGCCCATGTTGATGCAGCCAACTCCGCAGAGGATCAGGAGACTTAGCCGCCTTAGAATAGTATATATAGCTAATGTAAAAACCCTTTTTGGGGGATCCGATTTTTTGAGACACAAGCCTTGTACTCAACTTTACATAGTAATAAACACAACGTTTTCTCAATCTCTGGTGATCCTAGCTAGACATAGAATTCTCTAAATCCTCCTCACGAACTCTTACAAATTTAGTTGTGTTGGTTTCGACCCCCACAACCGTTGCTGTGGCCAGCAACGAGGTGTTATGTCTGTTTTTTGTAAGACTTTTGTTATCCACGGGGGATGTCACTGTAAATTGTTTTGAAAGAAGTTTACTTTTGTTAAGACTTAGATATTACAAGCGAAACTGTTTCAGATAAATTTGCTTTGTTTGATTTCTGCAAAAAAATCAAGTAAGAGAGATGAGAGTATACGAGTATACATACCCCACTTCCCCCCTTTTAAAGGAGGGGGCAGCTGAACCCATCCAAAGATGAGCTGCCTACCTACCCTTTGTAGGGATCAAGCTACCTCATAGTTCAAGTAATTACTTTTAGTGATCCGCATAGGATGCAATTGATATATATGTTCAGATAAGATTTTGAATTATCCGTAAAGGATGTTATTGATATGTCCATTTAAGTAGGACTTCGAATGATCCGTAAAGGATGTAAGTGATATGTCCGTTTAAGTAGGACTTCAAATGATCCGTAAAAGATGTAAGTGATATGTCCATTTAGGTAGGAATTTGAATGATTCGTAAATGATGTAAGTGATATGTCCGTTCACGTAGGACTTTAACCGATTCGTTTACGACAGTCCAACTATGAGAGGAAGGACGTTTTGTTTTTGAGAGGTAGTGACGACCCATTTGCGAGAGGAGCGATCCGTTTGCAAGAGGAGCGACGATTCATTTTTTTAGAGGAGCGACGATCCGTCTGCGAGAGGAGCGATGATCCATTTTTTGGGATGAGCGACGATCCTTTTGCGAGAACAGCAACCATCCATTTTTTTAGAGGAGCGATGATTTGTTTGCGAGAGGACCGATGATCTGTTTGCGAGAGGAGCGACGATCCGTTTTCGAGAAGAGCAACGATCCATTTTTTGAGAGGAGCGACGATCCAACTATGAGACAATTGCGTCACGGTCTGTTTTTTTAGAGGAGCGACGATCCGTTTGCGAGAGGAGCGACGATCCATTTGTGAGAGTAGCGACAATCCATTTAAGCTTGTTGATTGCTTTGTGTAGCTGATGTTCTTATGCATCTCGGATTTGAAAGTCTTCATCTGTAGTGCGCTCAACTCTAGGGTTCTGCGCACTAGTCGGTGTTGACGTTGCGTTATTGGGCATCGCTGGTGCTGTCGATGTTGCACTGCTGGTCGCCGCTGGTGCGATCCACGCTGCGCTGCTGGTTACCGCTGGTGATGTCGACGTTGCGCTGTTGGTCGCCTTTTGCACGGTGATTTTCTTGAGTAAGAACGTCTCACGAGTGCTCTTAGTCGGCGCCAAATTGTAGGAGTCAAAACTCATACAATTGAATTTGTAGGGGTTGTTAGAGGAAATGCGAGACTTCTGAGTAAATCACAATGCAGAAAGATGTAAGAGAATACTGTTTTTGTAGCTGTTAAGAAAGCTTTATTATTTTTTTGTTGTATCAAATTTCGAACCTATTTCTGAGTGAATACAATGAACTATATATAGCTTTTTATTATAGGTCTAAGTGCTAGGTTTGTGCCTCACCCATTAAGCAATAAATAGGCTTTATGCCCATGATATCATTAAACCCATTTTAAATAGTGAAAATTCCATAAAAATACACCAACTTAATTTTGATTACCATTTTAATACACTAACTTTTTACATGCCCAGATTAATACACCAACTATTTTTTTTGCCCATTATAATACTCAAGTTCTTAATCGACTACCCATTCTACTACATGAATTAAACAAACATTAACGATGTTATAGACGGAGGTCAATTCCCGTTTAAAATTAACCATAGTTAAGAACTAACTGATCCAGTTCTGACCCGAGAAAACCACCCAAATTAACCGACCTATAACCCGACCCGTTCAACCTAGACATGACTTAACCCAACAACAAAAACTCCAAAACTAAGAACCCTAACTTTCTGAACTAATCACGATTCCAGTTCCTATTTCTCCGAGAACGACAAATTTGAAGGTTTAATCGAGAATGAATGTTGTCCAAATCAAACTGTTGAGTGAGAAAAATTAATATCTAGGAAATGAAGAGAAGAACGACAGAGTTTGTTTGAGAAGATGAGGTACGAATCTGAATTTTTTGAAATTTTGAGAACGTAAATATTTCTAATATGGGTATTGATATTTTGTTCATTTCGAATCGGTGATTCATCCTTGGTTTAAATAATTCTTTCATGTGTCATGCCTAATTATTTGATCGTGCTCTGCCCAATTTCTTAGAATTTGATAATAGTTCGTTAATTTGTGCTTAATTCCTAGTAAACATAGTTTGATTTTGTGTTGTCCACAAAAGTAAAATTAAAGAGAGCCTAGTATTAAAATAATTCTTTGACCATGCTTCGTACTCTTTTCATTATGATTTTTGTATTTTCTTGTTTCTCTATGGATTGGTTTTTGATTTTGCAACATTGATTTATACTAATCGTCACTTACTTTGTATTAAAGTGACAAATTTGATGTTTTGAAGATGCACGTGGCCTATGGGGGCTCGATGTCGTATAGTGGGAATAAATTTTCTTACTCAAGTGGGCATACTAAACAAGATTTAAGCATTGATCCCGACCTTGTAACTTGGTCGACTTTTGAGGATTTTAGCAAAAGCCAAGGAATTATTAGTGTGGTGGATCAAGTTTGGTACAAACTACCCAGTGAAGATATTTCAGTGGCAAGATCGATATACAAAGACAAAGATTCTGAGATCAGGAAGATGTGTGAAGAAACTAAAGGGATTGGAGAGGTTGATGTGTATATTTATGGTAAGGAGGCTGATGTTGAGAATGGTGTAGATGATAGTGAAGATGTTGATGTTGAAGATGGTAGTGAAGATGGTAGTGACGATGAAGAAAAGAGTGATGATGAAATCAGACATGTACAAAGCGATTATGAAGAAGATCATGAAAAGGAAAATAGAGAGGATCAAGAGAAGGCAGATGGAGGGTGAAGATCAGATTTTAGGTGATGGTGTTGCTGATCCTTGATTCACAAATTTAATTCAAGAGGTAGAACAAGCTGTGGTTACACATCCAATTGTAAATGATGAATATCCTGAGAGTGAAAGAAACGATGAGAGGCCTATTGAAGATGGTGAGTATCCAGATTCGGCAGTTGATACGGATGAAGAGTGGGCAAATTTTCATAAAGAAGACAAAATATAGAATTCATCAAGACGACAAAGAAGGAGAAGTCGTTTTGATTATGACAAGCCTCCATACTTGTGGCCGATGCAGACATTTAATAATGCCGATCAGTTCAAACATCAAATGCTAAGATATGTTTTAAAGACACAATTTGATGTGAAGCTTAACAGATGAGAGTCCACCAAACATGCAGTTGTGTGCACCCATGAAGAGTGTAAGTGGAAGATTTACTGTTCGTTGCAGAGACCAATAAGCAAATGGATGGTTAAAGTATATAAAGATAAGCACAATCATTTGCCTATTGGAAGGGTTAGGATGCTGAAACAAGCTACCATTGCCAAGCTGTTCAAAGAAGAGGCTAGAAGACGGCCTGAGATACGAAGTACATATATCAAGGATGAGTTAATGCATATGTACAATGTTTCAGTTTCGATTTTCAAATGTAGAAAAGCAAGAAAAATTGCCTTAGATATGGTGTTAGAAACGCATAAACAACAATTTGCCAAACTTTGGGATTACGAGGTTGAGCTATTTTGATCTAATAAAGACACTTCCACATAAATTGTGACTGTTGATAAGGATGGTAAACAAGTATTTGAAGTTTTTTATGTCTGCTTTGAACCTCTTAGGAAGACCTGGAAAAAATATTGTCGACCTTTAATAGGTTTAGATGGGGCTTTCTTGAAGTAGGATTTTAATGGAAAGATACTATCAGTAGTTGGTGGAAATGCAGAAAACATGATTTATCCTATAGCTTGGGCTGTAGTTAGAAGTGAGAATAAAAATTCATGGGAATGGTTCATTAAGAAGTTGAAGGTTGACTTACAATTGGGTTTAGGTGATGGAGTTTCCTTTATTTCAGACAGACAGAAGGTATGATTATTTGCTATTACTCCTATAAAGTAATGTAATAAGAGATTTGAAATTGGTTTCTGAATAACAATTGACACATTTTTTTTCAGGGTTTACAAATAGCTCTAGTAACTGTTCTTCCAAATGCAGAGCATAGAAAGTGTGCAAGGCATGTGTATGCTAATTGGAAGAAGACCTATGGTGACAATGACTACAAAACTTTCTTCTGGAATGTAGCTTACAGTCGAACATTAGGAGAGTATGATTTGCACATGGATGAACTGCGTGCATTTGACAGAGAGGCACGTGATTCTTTGTTAGCAGCTGAACCAAAAACTTGGTGTCTTGCTTTCTTTTCCACAGTTGGTAGATCTGCTGACGTGTGTAACAACTTATCAGAGAGTTTCAACAGGACTATAAAATCAGCTAGAGAGTTGCCTTTGATTAATATGCTGGAGACTATTAGGAGACTAGCTATGTCACGCATTACTCGTAGGTTTAAGAAGGCAAGTAAGTGTTTGCTACCATTTCCAGACAAGATAAAAGATGTATTGAAAAAAACCCGAAAAGATAGCAAGCATTGTTCTATCATTACAAGTTGTGATAACTTATTTGAAGTTGTCTTGTACGGATGTGGTTATGAAGTCAATCCTAGACTACGTCATTGTGCTTGTAGGGAGTGGGACCTCATGGGTATACCTTGCAACCATGCAATATGTGTTATCAATGGTAACCACCAAGATCCCACTAAGTAAGTGACATGTTGATTAATTTTTTTATAAGAAAAACTTTAAAATGAATGTTCTTGGTTATTGAGCTTACTTGTTTTATATTTGCAGCCATGTGGATTATTATTACAAGACTGCAGTCTGGATATAAACTTATAAAGGGAATATAAGACCAGTTGATGGAGAAATGTTTTGGGAAAAAACTCATAAAGAACCCATTGGAGTGCCGGGTTTCAGGAAAATGCCAAGACGGTCTAAAAAAGAGGATTAAAGCAGCACATGAGTCGCCTTCTAAACCTAACAATGTGACTCGGGATGGTAGGACAGTGACATGTGGTAATTGTAAACAAGTTGGACACAACCGTTCCACATGTAAGGATGCATCTTATGCGGTTGAAGGTCCAAAACGTAAACGTGGTAGACCTAGGTACACACATGTAAGTGTAACTCTTCTCTTATGTTCCACATGTATTGATATCTTTTCTTGTGTTTGATTCTTGCACATTTCAGGTGGAAGGAGGAAGCAATCCAAATCCACCAAAAAGGCATAGGACAACACAATCACAACCTTCCATTCCACCACTTGTCTTTTCTTCGAATGCACATGAAGCCTCAACAATGCCACTTTCGCGTGGGCGTGGGCATGGTCGGCCTCGTGGACGAGGACAAACAAGGAGGGAGACAGTCTCAAGGGCTCATGGAGTGTATATAAGCCCTTTTACTGGTAATACATTCGAAGTTTGGGGAGACAAAACACGAGATTTAGAAAGTCCTTCGACACAAAGCTCTTCTCGAGGTGGAAAATAGTGTCTTTATCAACTATTTCAAGTAGTGTTTAATGTTTCTTTATTGGTTGTCTCTAGTTTTAAATTTTTTGTTTAGTATTTTATTAATGGCTTTCTAGATGGCTTTTGGTTTCTAAACTCAAGCTAAGTAAGCTCATGGTTTATGATATAACACAAATTAAGAAGTGAAACAAAGCAATAACAACTAAACAGAATAATGTTACTACTTCCACAATGTTAATGGTGTTCCTGTCCACAAACTTGGGACTCAAGTAAATGAAATTTGTTGTGTCGCTATGGCTATCACCACGTTTTTGAAAAGAACAGAGCCCTCGTCTCCTTCCCTATCCTTGAATTCAAAGATTTGTTTCTCTCTAGCTTTTTCTTTTTCTTTAAACACGTGAATATATGTTAGGGTTTGTATTTGGGGATTTTTTAGAAAAATGGATTGATAGCTTTAAACAAAGGATGAATCATCGATTCGAAAGGTAGGGTTCTTAGTTTTGAGTTTTTGTTGTTAAGTTAAGTCACGTCTAGGTTGAATAGGCCGGGTTATAGGTCGGTTAATTTGGGTGGTTTTCTTAAATGTGGTTAATTTTAAACGGGAATTGACCTCCGTCTATGACATCATTAACGTCTGTATAATTCATGTAGTAGAATGGGTAGTCGATTAAGAATTTGAGTATTATAATGGGAAAAAGTATATTTGGTGTATTAATCTGGGTATGTAAAAAGTTCGTGTATTAGAATGGTAATCAAAATTAAGTTGGGGTATTTTTATGGAATTTTCCCTTTAAATATGGATCTAATTCTATTATGAGCCTAATTACAAATTGAGCCCCTGTAAGCATGTTTATGATTTCTTATGGACTTGGCATAATTTTTCTTGTCGTTGCATCGATCTCATAAGGGTGGAATCCGACTCCTACAGGATTGAAGTCTTGGTAGATCACTTGGAATGTATTGTATCTTTGTAAATGAATGTTCAAGGTTCAGATATGGTGTCAGGTTGTGTGTTGAGCTATTTTGTTTGTTTGTTTGAGTTAGATGCAAAGTAACTCTAGAATGGTTGAAAGAATGGCAATTGTGGCATATGCGAATCTCATGTATAGGGGACGCCTTAGAAGCTGGTTTGGTATGTGTGTATGGTGATACTTCCATATTGATAAAAGTTTCAAGATTCATGTCTAAGAGAGTTGCAGGATGGTGAAGAAACAAGGTCATAAATCTGTTGGTAACAAGACAATTTAAGGGATATGAAGAAAAATCAGTGTGTTTCAGATTTGAGAAGGTAGGTGAATAAATTAGTCTTGGAGGGATGGCTTTAGATTCTTGTGAATCTAAGAAGCGATGGTTGTGTTGATCAAGTAGCCTGTGGTATTCTAGGAAAGTCAAGGAGAGAATGGATTAGATTGCAGTGTTGTTGTTGTTAGTTTAGTGTTACATATATGCTAAGCTATAATGACGGATTCAGCTGGAACAACGATGGTATTGTTTCTCATAAGTTGGACCAACCAGAGCCTCATCTAAGAGGGAGTGTAAAAAAGTTTCATTAAAGTTAAGGAAAATTAGTTGGAGCAAAGCTAAGTTGTGACAAGAAGTATTTACCCCTAGAGGTACTTAAATGTTTTGATGTACTTTTAGGTTGGTTATTTACAAAGATGATTCTTAAGTCTTGTATAATGTTTTAAGTTGGACAAATATATTTAATATAAAATAAATAAGCACACAAACCTAAGTTTGCTTCTTCTCTTTTCTGTCAATCTCCTTTCTCTCTCCTTACCAATGAAGAGACGCAAATTCAAACCCAGATTTTAAAATCCTAATCAATCAAGAACCAATTTTGATTTCGATTTCGATTTAAGAGATCGAAGAAGCTTTGATTTTTATTTCGATTGCAAAGATCGAAAAGGTGTGATTTTGATTTCGATTTGAAAGATCGAAGAAGCTTTAATTTGGCTAAAAGAAGCAATCAAATTTCATAGATTGAAGAAGTTTCGATTTTGATTTCGATTCAGAGATCTAAGAAGTTTTGATTTGGCTAAAAAAATTTAGAGATTAAGGTTTTGCGGTTACACTTACACTTATAAATCTCCCCAAAAATATCTCTACACGTAAATATTCCAATAATCAATCGATCATGGATTTCAGTTAGTATGGTCTATCAGTGGTCGAATTCATAATCAATAAATCGATCGAAGAAGCTTTGATTTCGATTTGTAACGTTAAAATAAATGATGAAGCTTCGAGATTCGTTGGTCACATATATAATTAGGGGTGGGCAAAAATACCCGGAACCGAAAAACCGAACCGAACCGAACCGATATTACCCGAACCGAGTCCGAACCGATTTTTAAAAAATACCCAATGGATCTTATGTGCTTAGAACAGAAAAGCCGAAACCAAAACCGAACCGAACCAAAAATCCAAGGATAACCGAAATATCCGAAACATAAATTAAATTTGTGCTTTATTTAAGATATTATGTTTTGGTCCTAAGATATTTTTTGTTTCATTTTATGCTTATGGACTTTGTGTTTCATTTTGTGTTCCATTTGATGTTTGATTATGGACTTTAGACTCAAAACGCTTTACGTATAATTTTTTTGTGTTTCATTTTTGATTCGCACTTGATTTGTTTAGGTTTTGATTCGGTTATTCTATTAATAACCAAAACCAAACCCAAATCGAACCGAAACCGAAGCAATTCGGTTCTAATATGGATCTCTAAATATGAAACCGAACCGAACCGAAACCGAAGTGAAACCAAACCAAACCGACCTATAACTCATATGGTTCTATACGTACTCATTTTAGCTAGAACTGAAAAACCGAAAAACCAAAAAAACGAACCAAAACCGAACCGAAGAACCGAACGCCCACCCCTATATGTAATGGTTACGACTCAGTGGTCACATATGTAATGGTTACAACTCGGTGGTAACAATTTTGTGGATAAACACTGATCATGACTTGGATGGTCACAAATTTGTGGTTACACTTGGATAATTGGTTGAGAAACTTTTTAGGATGTTGAATACTTATGAGTTTTGTTTCTATCTTCTAGGATCTTTATATGAGTGATACTTATGAGTACTATTTTAATATTAGTGAAAGACATAAACTTTCCTCCATAATGAATCCAAAACCTAAGATTGTATCATGAATTAGTTTGTGTTGATTAGATAAAGGTGGAGATAGTTCAAAACTAGTTTCGCGAGGTTACAATTTCGTGGTTTTCGTAAAGAGAATGTTATGTTTGGTGTTCACATTCTTAACCTTATATTGTTGATGAAATTTTTTTGTCTTCTTTGCTTTCCATGGTTGAATTTGAAGAAAACACCAAAGAATCAACCATAAAACACTAACCACAAAAAACTAACCATGAATCACTTTTTACATCAACCATCAACCATAAACCATAACTCATTCACATAGTGGAATCAACTATGAAACACAATTCACATCGTCAATTCATGGATAACTTTGTTATCACTATGTATTATTAAAGTACAAAGTATTATCAATATGGTTACAAGTATTATCAATATGGTTACAAGACGAAAGAATTAACCCTAAAACACTAACCACAAAAAACAACCCATGATGAATGACTTGTTACATCAACCATAAAGCATCAACCACGAAAACATATGAATGACGAGATTTCTTCAAACATTCGATGATATTGTGAATAGAAATCTGAAAACAAAACCAAAACATTCATCATCACATAACCATCCAAAATCAAAAAATTCAATCTACAGTTTTAAGTTTCATAAACAACACAATTCGATTTCAAATCAATCATCAAAAGCTAATCCACAACAAAAATTTGTTCTAGATTTTCAAAAATTCAACCAATTCAATAGAATCAATTTATCTTGACAAATTGCTTCACGAATCTCCATAATCGATTTCCGTTTCGTCTTAATCTTCGAGTGAATTTAAAACACTAAATCTATAAAATTGAATCAAATTATTTTGGAGAATATTTTGTCCAAAAAATCATAGTCAACAAATCTTTACCAAATTTTTTATCAAGCAAATTGGATTCCAATTTATTTCTTTTACAAAGAGGAAAGAGAAAAAAGGAAGATAAAGAGGGAAAAGTAGAGGAAAAAGACGGTGAAAAAAGAAAGAAAGAAGAAATTCATATATTAAATGAGTTTTGAACATAAAAAGAAGGGTAGTTTGGGAATTAAAATTTTAAAAAGAAGGAGAAAGTATATCTAGACACAAAAGTATGTTTGAAAGTAATAAGTTTCACAAAAAGTATCTGTACCGGGCATAGCCCTTGTGACAATTATAAGTTGTAGTAGTTTTGCAAGATCAAAAGTTGCTCTTGTGGGAATAAGAAGCAAAATGTGGTTGTGAAGGTCTGTTAGTAGTTGAATGTAAGCTCGGATTAGAGTTGTTTGACATAGATAAAATGTGTTGTAAGTTGGCTAAAAAGATGATATACTCTTGGTGTTTGCTGATGGGAAAATCAGTGTAATAGAAGCCAAGTTTCTAATCAAACGGTTTTTGGCTTTTATGATTCAAAGGAAATGAATCTAAAAGAGAAGGATAAACTAGTTTTAGGGAAGCTTAGATGTGGAAACTCAAGTTTTAAAGTCTGCATAATTTATGATTGTTAAAGTCAGAATGGGTATGTTTGGAGTAAAGTTAGCTAAGCCTATAATGGTTACTTATCAAAAGTCAGTATGACTAAGGCATTTCAATGTCAGATCATTTTGGTTGATCAATACTAAACATGGAAGCTTTTGAGAATAAAAAGCTTTTGGGATTTTCTAGTATAAAGAACTAGTTCGAGTGGCTGTAGTGATAAGGAACATATATTTAGAACCATATATATACAACAAAGTCACAAGATGATAAGAAAATCAGAGTAAAATAACGTGAAGCTTAAGGTTTAAAGGCATTTAAACTACTGAGGATTATTGTTCTAGGTGGAGCAATTAGTATTACATAAAATGTAAGGAAAATTCAAGAGTTTGGTTATAGGTGGAGCTACGTTTTTCAGAGAGTATCTTGTATAGGATAAAATCTTCAAGGTTTAAAGAAGTATTTGATGGAAAGAAGAATTTAACGGTTTAGGAGCCTACATATGTTTGTGTATGAGAAAGTGTATCAGTGTTACATCGCAATGGACTAAGCCTTGGATGTGTCTCGAAAGTCTTCCTAATATTGGGTGTTAGGCGGCGTGTTCTGTTGGTTTAAACGACGGTGCATAGAGGTTTTATGTTGATTGTTAGAGGAGAAGTCAAAGGTGATTATGATTTCTGGTCTGAGGTACAGATTGAGGTAAAATCAGTCTAAGTTTTCACAAGTCAAAGTATGAGGAAGACTCCAAAATCAAATGGGTTCAAGATTTCTGAAATGTAGTAAGTTGCAGGTCTTTGTTCTAAATGTCAGGTTGTACGCTAAGCTGTGAGTTCGAGATAAGGATATTGAAGCTACTCAGTGGATTCTCCAAAGAAGAAACTGAAGGAGATATATAGCAGGTTTTGCTAGGGCTGTCTCAGGAAACTTACTTTATGAAAAGTCAAAGTATGTTGTACATCTAGCATGGAGACAAGTCATTTCAAGACTGATAATTTGCAACTGGCAAAGTCCTAGAAAGGGTTATAAATGCAGCAGATCAAATCTGCGTTTATGAGACAAACTTCATGAGGTATAAGTTGTTTGGTCGCATAATGAAGAAAGTTTAGGTAATTTTCTCAATAAGAGACACTTGCAAGTTGATCAAGTGTGGAAGCTCAGTGAATAGCATGCAGGAAGAAAAGAACGTTTAAGCTAAGTTGGTTGTGATTCAAGTATGAGAAAGAGTTAGGATGCAAGTACCAAAGGTATTTTGTTTGAGTATGCACACAGGTGAATGTGTTGCATGGCTATTATTGATGTGAAATAAGCTATAAAGGAATGTCTCATGAGTATCTCAAGATATGTGAATAAGGACAAGGTTAAAGGGTACAAGCAGTGAGTTAAAAACATGCATGTTTCTAATTTTTCTGCATATGGTTCAGTAGTGATTTGATTTTAGACTCAATGCGCATGAGGGAATCAAATTGGTTACAAGAGAAATCAGGTTTGCACAGAGGTAAAGGTTAATTACGATCATTGAAACATTCCTTTATAGCTTATTTGTGTGATTGTTGAACTCGTAAGTGCTAGCTTATGGAGTTTTCTGTTTGGTTGACAAGTTTTAAATACATTAGTCTTGTTAATGAAGTGATTGTTGAGTGTTTATCTCAGGTACATCAGTGGATTTAATCACTATAACAGTTTATGGTATTGACAAGAACCATAGAAGGATAGTTGTGTGATTAAAATGGTTCATAAGTGGTTTGGCTTATGGGTTCTGTTGTGTTACATGTTTAATGGAATTTAGATATGTTAATGGTTGTTTCTGAGTGGTTTTAACCCAGGCACCCAGATGGTGAAAACACAATAATCAATGAGAGTATGAGAGTTGTAGCTTGACATACGAATGTGTCAAAGCTTGTATAACTCAGGAGGAGACATGGTACTATCAAAGAAGGATATGGTTACTTTGTGGTCATTCAAAGCTTGGCTAGTGCTTCTTGTTTCATTGAGGGTAAAGTAAGTTTAAGGAATTCAATTTACTAATGTGTTTGGTTTGTATAAGTGAGACTTATGCAGGTGGTATTGAGATTAAATGCCAAGCTTGGAGCCTGGTCAAAAGGGTTTCTAAGGGAAGCTCTTACAAGGAAGATCTCAAGTTTATGGAGATGAAATGGAGACAAGACGTGCAACGGATTTACAGTAGAACAACCTCAAGGTGGAGAATGTTGGAATATGAGATTCGTTCTAGGAATTGGGCTAAGTATTAATGAACTTTGTTTGGGCCTATGACAAAGTTAAGAAGATGATTGAATAAAGGAAGCAGGAAGATCGATATAAAAAGTAAGCTTCTTCGTTCTTCTTCTGGTATCTTCTTCATCTTCTTTGTGTGAGTGAATTCATGTAACAAAGAGATGAAAGACTTAGAGAGAATCGGGTAGCTCTAGGTTTTCTCTGTTCTTCTTCTCTTTTCTTGTAACCGATTGGATTGTAATCGGTGGTGGTGAGCGATCTTCATGTAAACCCGTCGAAGGTGTTTTCCAATGTCATCTATGGTAGTTGGGGATCTTTCAACCAAAATATCCTAATCGGATGTTGCGGTAGGTTGAAAGATCCTAACCAGATGTAGAGGTTCGTTAACACCGTACACCGGGTGAAATAGTTTTTTTCTTAGTTCGTCGAAACGATCGCGAAAGAAATTGTTTGTCGCAGAGTTCGAAAAGCCATGGAGGAGCAAGGTTGGTTTGTCGCAGAGTTCAACGGAGCCTCATCGAATCTCAACAACGATTTACTCGCCGGCATGAAGGAAATGTATGATCTTCCGTACAAGATCAAAATCAAGAACGAGAACCACAAAGCTTCACATGGCTACATGTCTATGATCGTCGACGATTACCAAATCCACGAAACCGTGAGTTTTATGATTGTTTCCTATCAGTATTATTAGGGGTGGGCATTTCGGTTTATATTCGGGTTCAATTTGGGTTCGGTTTGATTTGGTTAGTTTTGGTTAGATAAAAATTCTAACCAAACTCAACCGAAGTTAATTTGGTTCGGTTTGGGTTGAGTTCGGTTTGGTTATACATTGAATCGGTTAACCAAATTCATAAAAGAAAATATGACTAATAAAATTATGATTTTAGTTATTGAGAGTAAATAACTAAGTACCAAATCATGGGAAACAAAAACAAACTATAAATCTCAAACATATAAATCGTTTATATTGGAAAAAAGAAAACAAAATGAAAAGCGAATCTATAT
Source organism: Draba incana (assembly GCA_963576765.1). Classification (NCBI taxonomy): domain Eukaryota; kingdom Viridiplantae; phylum Streptophyta; class Magnoliopsida; order Brassicales; family Brassicaceae; genus Draba; species Draba incana. The sequence continues at coordinate 13,083,821 of OY755212.1, read as the reverse complement.
TTTTAGAAACATCTTTAATATCATAAACTATAATTAAGTATTAAAAAAAATACATTGGGTTATGGTTTGGTTCGGTCAAACCGAACTTAACCAAACCGCTCGGGTTGAAAAAAAGTCAACCAAATAGTTTGTATGTAAATTTTAGGTCGGTTTGGGTTCGATTGGGTCGGTTTCGTTCGGTTCGGTTAAAATGTCCACCCCTAAGTTTATGGTCCCGTCGAATAATTTCACTATGTTTTTCGCTTGGCTAGTGTGAACTTAAAACAAGAATACATACACTTATCTTTACACTCGTCTTTAATTAAATATTCGGCCTTACCATTATATAAAGACACAAGTAGTACTACTCTCATAAATATATATTACATTATCAAGATACTCATGAGTGTTTTTAGTTTCATGGAGTTTTTAGTATAAAAATATATCCCATCATCATGTTATTGAGAAGCATATCTGCTCCGATACTCAAGTATTGGCATAGCTCGAAAGAACCGTCTATCGAGCCGGATTCACAGCTCCAGCGCCGAAACAGGTCGTTGTCTATTCTCTCATCAAAGTCCATTAATGGACACAACGGGGAGGTGTTGCGCCATGAGCATAAAGTGGGTGTTCAAAAATCGAGTAACAACGACGACAAAACCCTTGTATCACGCAGGCAACGCAGGTCCTCTTTGGATGAAACAGCTAGTGTTCTTAAATCAAGAAATAACGAGGAAAAAAACCTAATAGCACGAAAGCAACGGAGGCAATCTTTAGATGAAACAGCCATTAACAGGAGAAAGAGTTTGAATCACTCGCCGACCTTTTTAGTAGAGAAGCTTTTCTCGAGCTCTGGCATGGGAGAGAAAGTTATAGGTGATGATCAAGATCGTCCGGAGACTCTTGTGAGTGGTGGTGGTGGTGGTGGAAGCAGCGGATGCAAAATTTGCAACGGCGGTGGTGTTGGTGGCGGAAGCGGTGGTGGAAGTGTGGACGCCACCGATGCGTATTACCGGGAAATGATCGACTTGAATCCAGGAAACTCGCTTTTGACCGGAAACTACGCTAAGTTCTTGAAAGAGGTTGGTAAAATTTTGGCCAATGAAAAAATCTTTTAATAGGCATTTTTTTTTTGGTGTCATCTTAGTTTATAATATTAATATTAAAACCGAAGAAAGCACAAACGATTGTTACACGACACCGGAGCCAAAAGCCGTGTTTTAATGCATGATATTTTCTTTTGGGTCACAATATGTAAAATATATTTTATGCCGGATATTTTAGTAGGAGATCTCTTTCCACGTGTAAGTTTGTATTGAATGGGATCTTTGCGATTTCGATCCAAAAACAAAAAAAAAAAGGGATTTGCGAGTTTGGTTGGATACCAAAAAATTCAGACCTTTCTAAATTAATAATCACTATAAATTAATAATTTTTTTTTGTCCCAATCAATATAAAAATTAATAAAATTTGATAAAATAATAAAATAATAATTTATTTTGAAACTCTAGTGTCAAATATAGTTCTAATAACAGTATAAATAATGAGAAATTTCAAAAAATGTCACTTTTGACATGCCACTTTTCAAAAATATCAATATCACTTTTACTAAAATTTTAAATTATTTATTTTTGGGTTAACTATGTTCTATTAGGATTTTGTTTATTAGGTTTAAGGTTTGTTAGGGACAAAGCCGCATCTAAGATTTTCGGAAGCCCACACCAAAAATAAATAAATCAATATTTAATTTAATTTCTCTCTTTCACAAATCTGATTTTTTAACATTTATGTCTTTTTGTGTTAAATAATATTATGAAAAACCTACTTACCATTTAAAATTTATAATCATATAATTTTTATACAATATTAGTTCCCACAAAAAATGGTTTGCAATCTTAATAAATTTTTATTTTTCATCAAATAACATATTTTCTATAAACTAAAATATAAACTAAATTTTTTTTTAAAATAAGTGGGGCCCTATTCAAATGTTTCATGAAAATGTGTTCACAGCCGGCTCTGGTTAGGGATCAAAACATTTTTTAAAATTGAAAATTTTGAGATATAAAGTTTTAAACGGATTTATAAGTGGCATGTTGGTAAGAAAATAATTCAAGAATGACATATTTGTAAAGTGGCATGTCAAAAGTGGTATTTTTGTAATTGTCCCATAAATAATAATCATGAATTATACATATATATATATATATATATATATATATATATATATATTCTAAAACAATTGAGTCAAATATAACTTTCGTATTATCTGGTTTTTTTTTAACTTTGTACCTGTTTTTGTTTTCACTTTGTACTGAACTTTCAAAATGCCATTAAAATCATAAAGTTTTCGCTGACATTTTTCAAAAATAGTTAACTTTTGTTGACTTGGCCATTTCAGGCATGTCGTTCATTTTCTGTCAAAAATACGATCACGGGGTTAATTTTCCGTTAGAATTTTCCGTTTCGCCAAAACGAAGACATGTTGAAAATAGAAAAATATGTTAAAAAAACCCTGAACTTTCCAATTGTGGCCGAAAAAAGCCTCAAGTTTTAAATTGTACTCGAAAAAAGCCTCATCTTTTAAATTGACATTTAAATCATAAAATTTTGGTTTAAATGACATTGATGCACAAACATATGAAGCATATGATACATTGTTAACTTACACTGCACATTTTGATTTAACTGACATTTTGAAAGCACCTTAATTTTATCAAAAGGAGACAAGAAACACGAGAAGTGAAATCTATAGTTCGTCTTTAGTTGTCTCTTCCTTGTGCTCAACAAATTCTGCAATATTGTTTAAACCACCTGCCAAGTCACTTGATTTGGTCTCGGTAGCCTAACTGGTCTATGTCTCCTCTGCCTCAACTTCCTCATCGACTGATGCACCAATGTTGGTTTTGAGATCACTCTTGAAGGAGTTCTAATTACAATTACAATTACAAAACAATTATCTTTGCTCCAGCGTAAAGACACTTTTGGGTCATTGAGTACAAATCCACTCTCAATTAAAGTTGTCTAGTACATTAGTTGCGATGTTTTTTTTCACGCATTTATCCTTAGAGTTTTACAAAATTTTCTTTTTATCAATCACTCGTTCTTTGATGAGTGTGTGTTGTGTATAGATCTTGTATGTTACCACTACATAGAGTTAACCAAAACAATGCTGATTTTGACAAAATCAATGTTATTACCGAATCAGAAAACTTTGGGATTTAAATGATATTTTGAAAATTGAGGTTTTTTTCGTCCACAATTTTGAAACTATGCTTTATTAGACATTCATTATTTTCAACACGACGTCGTTTTGCCTCAACGGAGAGTTTAACAGAAAATTAACCCCGTGATCGTATTTTTGACGGAAACTTAGCAGCATACTCAAAATGGCCAAGTCAACAAAAGTTAACTATTTTTCTTAAAAGTTCACCAAAACTTTAGGATTTAATTGACATTTTGAAAGTTGAGGCTTTTTTTGTCATTTTTTGAAAGTTCACGTTTTTTTTAAAACATTTTTCCCTATTTTCTTTTGGGTCATAATATGTAAAATATATTTTATGCCGGATATTTTAGTAGGAGATTCTTTCCCCGTGTATGGCTGATAGAAGCATGGCTACAAGCCCATAACCAAAACAGTGCTGATGAGATTCTTTCCCATTTTTTTACGATTGATTCATGCATATTATTTCTTCTTTGCGATTTCGATCTAAAAAAAAAAAAAATGGGATCTTTGCGAGTTTGGTTGGATACCAAAAAAATCAAACCTCTATAAATGAATAGAATTTTCCGGTCCCGAGTTGAATCAATATAAAAATTAATATAATTTGATAAAATAATAAAATAATAATTTCTTTTGAATTCTAGTGTCAAATATAGTTCCAATAACAGTATAAATAATAATCATGAATTATATATATATATATATATATATATATATATATTCTAAAAACATTTAGTGAAATATCACTTTCGTATTATCCGGTTTTTTTAACTTTGTACCTGTTTTTTTTTAAACTTTGTATTCTCGTAGTAACCAATTTTTTTATTTTTTTGCATCAAAAACTTATAGTGTTATTATCTCGATTTTCATCTCAAAATCATAAGAGTTTTACACACGAGAATTGTTTCTTTACGTGTAACTACATTGGGTATTGTTATTTCGTACCAAATTTTATTAAATTGCAACCGTAATTTCTTCTAAACATTAAATTTTGGAATATGTATCATTCTCATCAAAATAGTCAAGTATACTATTGACATATATTCTATTATGATATCCGAGATTATTAGCATATTATAGGGTAAAATAAATATGTAAACATTAAAATGTATAAATATTTGAATAAAGAAATTTTAAGAAGCATTTGTATGAATTTCAGAGTAAATTTTTTATTTCAAATAAAAGTATTGTTTACATAATATGGAACAAAATAATCTCTCTATAAATTAATAAATATTAATTTATCGATAAATAAATAACTCTATAAATTAATAAATTTTCAAAGTCCCAACATTATTAATTTATAAAGGTTTTACTGTATTTTCATGGAAGAGCGAGGAAATATATATATATATATATATTTTTTTGATAGAACAAATTATAATCCTATGTGTATATGAACAGGTGAGAGGAGAGATGAAGAAAGCAGAAGAGTATTGTGAAAGAGCGATTTTGGGAAACACAAACGATGGAAACGTTCTTTCACTATACGCCGATCTCATTTTGCTAAACCATGGAGATCGTGAAAGAGCACACTCCTATTTACAACAGGCTGTTAAAATGTCACCAGAAGATTGGTAATTTTGCAAAATTCACTTTCTCTTTATATAAACATGTTGATAGTAAACCCTTTTCTCACAAAAATAAAACATGTTGATAGTTAAAATAGACTTGAATATTTAGCAATAATTTTGCAAAAATATATGGTGCATGCAGCTATGTGCAAGCTTCATACGCAAAATTTTTGTGGGATGTGGATGAGGACGAAGAGGAAGGAGAAGAAGAGGAGGAAAAGAGTGAAGAAATAGCCAATATGCCTCCCACTACAATCTTCCGTGATTTTACCCGACACACTCCTCCTATTACCTCATCATCCTAAATAAAACACACCTTGCTATGTTATTAGTGTATAGTTTTGTGAAATATGCATGTTTAATACACATGCAGATGCTATATCAATGTATAATACATGTTAAGAAGGAAAATGAATAATGTTTTGTAGACTTCATACATATAGATATATAATATAAGGTATGGGTATGTTGTTCTATACTCTCTCCGTTCTATTTTATAAGATGTACTAGGTGACTTTCCGCACCGTGTGCGGGTGTGAACATTATTTCGTTACGTGATTAATTTTAGTACTGAAAAATATTATCAATTGTGAATTATGAAAAAGTAAGATGTCGTAACATGTAAAAATAAATTGAAAATATTGTATACAACTTACTCAGTGATATGTTAAATAATGAAAGATGAAAAAAAATATAAATCTGGTTTAAAAATTTAAACAAAATAAAGTTAAATCTATAAAAACTAATAAGGGTTTTGAAACACTTTCTTGTAGATGACATTTATTGGTGATTAGAATTTTCAACTCATTCTTAAATTTTGGTATTGATAAGATGTTAAATTATCATATGAATAACTAACTTCTTTATCTCCCAATGCCATTTCAATCTTATTTCACATACTTATGTTATTTGAATACATACTTATCTTTTTAAATAAATCATATAATCGTAATGACAATATATCTTAGTCTTGAATACATACTTATCCTTTTTGGAGATATAATCATAAGTAAAGTTTTGATGTGTATATTTGGATTTTCAAATCTATAATTAAGAAAATGCAAAAATTTAAAAGATTTAATTGGTAGAAAAATGAACGGCTAATGTATTATTGATTATATGATTGTATGATTTTTTAATGATCCCAAAATTTCATATTTATTATTGAAGATCATTTTAAAGAAAATTATATTAATTGAAATTTTAAATTAGGTAACCATTTATTTTGTAGATATATTGTTAAAAGTATTTAAAATAAATGATTCAATTAAAAAAAACTATCTATTTTAATTAGCTTAAAGCCATGTCATCTTTACATGTCATCATTCCATGTCATCATTTATTTAAGAATCAACCAATAGAATTAAAACATGTAATCTTTTATAACTAAAACAACTTTCCATTTAATAGTAATGAGATTGTTTGAATGCGCGAGAATTAAGGATAAAACAATTATAACAAAACAATATTTATTAATTAGTGAAAAGTATTATTCAACCACTTATCTAAAAGATTACAGAATTCAAAAGGTCAAAATAATCAAATAACATTTAAAACTGCATGAAAACTAGTAAAACATCTTATATATTGAAACACATATAAATAACTTAAACATCCTATATAATGGAACGGAGGCAGTATGCAGTATATTATTGTCTTCTTTGTCTGTGACAACTTGCTCCAGTCCTAATTAAATGATCAAGACAGATAAAATATTATGCTTTTGTTTTATAAAGTAAGATGGAAATGATAGAATAGCCGATCCACAGATATTTTGGAGTGAAAGAAAACAAAAACAAAAACTTAACTTTGATACTTTGATTGTAGTTGGGCTAATAATGGGCCTAATTCAAAGAAAGAATAAGATGATTATAGGAAACTTAGGACAAGCGGTCACGTTACGGACTTGAACTCACATTCCATTACATATTTTTATTTTTATTTCATTTCCACGTGTTGTCAATGAAGTGATGGAAGAAAAAGTAAGTAGAGAATTCGTTTACACGAAAATAAGTAGTCATTGACATCATTGAAATCGCCTATCCTAAGTCAAGCATTTTGTCCAAATATATTCATTCTCGTGAGGCGTTCCCACATACGTTTTAGGTATTCAACTACCGGATCACCATATACAAAGGTCATAATTTTTTTTTGTCTTTCAAAAGTAGATTTCACATATATCATTCGATTATCAGAATAAGAAATAATAACCGAAGATCATTCATATAAAAAAGGGCAAACCCACCGCTTTTGCCTCGCGGCTCAACGGTAAAAACATGATCATAACCAAATTCGACTTGCAAATCTTGCAGAAATTGTCTGTTTTTTTGTTTCCGATAAAAATATAAAGTTAGGTGAAAAACACCGATAAAGTTCTCGAAGGTCTCGAAGGTGGTCTTTCGTCAAGTCGACACCCGCGCCTTGACAATTCTAAGCGAGTACGTTCATGTAGATAAGTTGGGTGTTTCCTCCAAGACACTTGGGCTTGAAACACTAATTTTACCTGCTGGTGAGGTCTTGGACATGATTTTTTTCATGGGCTTTGTTTTGGCCCATTTTTCTTCTTGGCCTTATTCTTGCCCTTTGGTGATGCACGCAGTATCATCTTGTTATTCACGCCCAAACCAGTCATAGGTGGATGAGTTTGGGATCTCTTCTTCACCGGAATCAGAGAGTTGGTATGAGGATTGTTGGTCGGCAGTTGCAAGTTCGGAGAGGCCACTGGGTTGATTCCATTGATTGGGTTGATCTGAGTTTGGGGGATCGAGTTTTCTCTATGAAATTCTCCATTCGGTTGAAACTTGCCTCCAACCTCCATCACCGGAACTGAGCTTTCCGGTAAGGGATTCGCCGGGATTGCATTCTGTTGATCTCCAAAGAATGGATGTAGCCGAGCAGGTCTTCATCTTTGAGAAGCTCCTCCATTTATTCATCGTCTTTTTTGCCCCACTCTCTTTCGATCTCTTCATCTTCTTCGAAGTTTACTCTTTCATTCATCGTGTAACATCCTGGAACCAAATAAGTGCAGTTTGGTTAGGGTTTCGATCGACACCAGGAGGAGTGTCGATCGACACCATTGTGGGAGAATCGGGATTTTTAGATTTTTTATCGCGGTTTGGCTCGGTTTAATGGAATAAATCTAGAGCTCCCGTATATAATCCTTCCTGTGGTTTGTGGCCGCTAGACCAGAGAGAAAAACGCAGAAAAGGTTAGAGTTTAAGAGAGAATTGTGGGAGAATGTGTGTTCTTGAGGGGATAGTTGCAAATAAATCCTCTTAGAGCCTTTTCCTTGTGAAATAGAGCCGTAGAATCGTTTGTTCCTCGTTGTGTAGTCGTGACAGCGAATTTTCGGGCTTGATGGAGTCTATTATTCGTGTTCTTCGCTGATTCCTTCCGTGTTTACCCCGTTTTTATCCGAATCAAGGTGAGTGCGTGATTGCGATTACGAGATTAGCTTGTTAGGTTGTTGAATGATTGATTCATGTTGTTATGATTGATTTTCATGTGTTTTAGTCCTGTGATATTGTGTAACTTATCGTGATCAATCTCGTACGATGGAACGGGACCGAGTGTAATGACCCGTTCATGGACTAGGCCGAGGCCAGACCAAGTCTCATGGGATGGCTAAGTAGCTCAATGACTAAGAAGGGTGCTTAGTTAAGATGCTTGATGACTGAGTAGGGTACTTCGTTAAGTTGCTCAGTGACTAAGCATTGTGCTTGCTTGCTCGTTACCCTTAGCCGAAGCAACCTTTTTCCTCGAAGCACGAGGTGGTACCGTGTTTTTTGAATTTGAAATTTTTACAAAAATATAAAAACTTGCGGAAGCACGACAAAGCTGCTCGGGAATTGACGTGCTTGGGAATTATCCTGCTTGGGATTGACTAAGCACGACAAAATGCGTAAGCACGAGGTATCGTGACTGTGTTCAATGAGTCAACGGAAGCACGACAAATCCTAAGCACGACAAATCTCGTAAGCACGAGGTGTCGCGACTATGTCTGATGAGTCAACGAAAGCACGACAAATCAAAAGCACGACAAATCTCGTTAGCACGAGGTGTCGCGACTATGTCTGATGAGTCAACGGAAGCACGACAAATCAGAAGCACGACAAATCTCGTAAGCACGAGGTGTCGCGACTATGTCAGATGAGTTAACAAAAGCACGACAAATCAAAAGCACATCAAATCTCGTAAGCACGAAGTGTCGCAACTATGTCTGATGAGTCAACAGAAGCACGACAAATCAGAAGCACAACAAATCCGCAAGCACGAGGTATCACGACCGTGAGCGACGAGACAACGGTGACTCAGCTACCTGCCTAGCAGCTTAGTACAACCTATGTATAGGACCTAAGTAGCTCCCATTTTTCCATAGAAATCACACACCAAAACCTCACTTAAATCGCTTTAGAAAATTAGGTTCTTTTCTGCGTTTGTGATCCAAGCCGTTGTCTTGATCGTGTCGCTTGGGAATAGACGAATTTCTAGCCGTAGTTTTGTCCATTTTACCAGAAGGAAGGTTGAGTCTAAATCCTAACTCGAATCCTAGTCCAAACCGTTCATTAAGTAAAGGCGAGTCCTGGTAATATTTGTTTGTGTGTTAGATGAGTGGATCACACATTGCTTGTTTATTTATACGTAATAGAGGTTCATATAACGCATAAAAAATTGCTAAGTGTTAAGAATGAACCTAAATGGAATTGTTTACAAGCTTATATGCATGCATGTTAGATTCATAAATCATATAAACTTGTTATGTGCGCAGATGGTCAATCCCTTTATCCGCGACTTGACCAACTACTAAGGACTAATGGTTTAAGTTCACGAAGACACAGAGAGACGGGATTGCAGCCTAGGGCCATGTACTGCATAGCGATCGATGCAAAATTCCCGATGTGGTAGCATATTAGTACGACCACAGGAATTGTTTAAGGATCCTAGGTCATAGCCTGTGTGGTTATGGACCGAAAGATGCCTTGGTTACATGTGATGGATACACATGATGGGATTCGACAACGCGTAAAGCCTTTGTGGAAATGAAAATGTTAATGCATGTCATAAATTATTCATGTTTAATTATGCGTGCATTTGAGTGTTGCTTGTTGATTGTTATTTTGGGTTTTTGCGTTGAGAATATATTATCAACTGTTAGGGAAGCCTAGACTCACTGGGCAACTAGTGCTCAAGACTCAATCTGTTTTGCAGGTAACCTTTAGCGGGTAGACCATTGGGAGCACACAATGGAACATTAGAAAAATCAGTGGTAGATTATATTGCTTTTGTAAATGAATACTTTTTATTAAGTATACAATTTTTTTTGGAGTGTTAGACTCGTAAACGATTATATTGTTGTAACTGTTTAAAATCATATGGATAAATAAATAAACGAAAGGTTTTAAATAACTCGGGTTTTGTATGATCCTTAGTCTTGTCTGAACGATCCAACTACCGTTCAAGACTCGGGTTGAAAAGCCTTGAAGTTTTGATCGATAGGAACCGTGTGATCGGATATTTGTTCTAAAGTTCTATAATGCATTTTTGGAACCCCAGAACGAACGGCCGAGTATGCGCATGTGCGTTACAATTAGTGGTATCAGAGAATGTTTTTTCGATGCTCAAACGGGACTTGGTTGTCAAATGTTTTATCGAGTCAAAATTGTCGCAAAAGCAATTAGGATAAACTGATTATGTTCCAGTGCTAAGATAGATCTAAGTTAGATTTAAGTTGGGTTAGGACTTACCAGATTCTATGAAGGAGACGTCTAGGATCCATACGTACGCGGTACGATGGAACGAACAATGGTCCGATACGCGATGTATATTACTGGTATGGCCTCGGGATTGCCTCAGTAGAATGATCTGGAGATGTTACCGGTATGGCCTCGGGGATGCCTCAGTACATCTTGTCTAAGATCGAGACGGGAAGTATAGGGGCAGCGATCGCATCAAAGCTAACCACTCGAGAATGAGCAACCAGTGTATAGTCCCTAGATAAACCTGAACCTTCTTGACCTTTTAAAGGTTCCCTTCAGGTTAATAAGGGTTCTAACTTAAACATCTTTATGTGGTGTGTGTGAATATGTGTGAATATTGTTGTGATGAATGTTAGTATATAACTTGGAAACATTACATGTTTGTGGTGTTCCCACACATGTCTTGTTCGACTCAGGTGAAAAGTATAGTTTTGTATCACCTGATGTCACATTAAGATTCGAAAGAACTTTTATGAGAGTAAAAGTTTCAATCCCCGTTAGAATACCCGGAAACCAAATCCTTCATGCCGAAAGTTGAGTTGTTATATGGGAGTGCCAATTGTTATTGGAGACCATATTTTCCCTAGCAAATTTATTAGTCATTCCATTAGAAGAATATCTAGTCATCTTAGGAATGGATTTGCTAACGGCGTATATGGCAAACATAGATTGCGGTAGAGGAAGGATAACCTTTGAGCGATCCGAGAAACCATCTATAAGCTATAACGCGATCAAACGCAATGCTGGAATATCTTTCATAACGGCCTTGAGAGCATAAAGTGCCCTTATAGAAAGAGAAGTTTACCTTGTGACCTTGAGTATAGTTAGTGATATCAAAGAGGAGAAGAAACTCGAGGAGTTTCCCGAAGTGAGTGGTTACATTGATGTGTTCAAACTTTTTGAAGGGTTACCACCATCTCGTAACGATCTATTTATCATTTTATTGGAAACAAGAGTCCAATAGCTAAGGCGTTATACCAGATGGCCCTGTAGAGTTAGCAGAGTTAGAGAAGGATTTCAAAGACTTATTGGAAAAAGGATTCATTCGGTTAAGTTCCTCACCGTGGGGAGCCTAGTGTTATTTGTCAAAGAAGAAGGATGGGAAGCTCTAGTGTTATCTGTCAAGAAGAAGGATGATAGTATGTGGTTATGTAAAGATTATCGAGGAATCAACAATGTTATTATAAAGGACAAGTATCCATTATCGAGGATTTATGAGTTGCTGGATCAACCTCAAGGAGCGAGTTAGTTTTCAAAGATTGATTTAACATCAGTCTATCTCTGCAACACAGATCTGATGATAGCCTGATGTTAAATCAATCTTTGAAAACTAACTCGCTCCTTGATTTAACATCAGGCTATCATCAGATCTGTGTTGCAGAGATAGACGTTGTGAAGACCACGTTTAGGACCGGTTATGGCCAATACGAGTTTGTGGTCATGCCATTTGGCATAACCAATGCACCAGTTGCATTTATGCGGTTACTGAATAGAGTCTTTGAGATTATTTAGATGAGTTTATCATCATTTCATTAATGATACTTTTATCTATTCTAAAACAGCGAAAAAGCATGTAGAACACTTAGGGAAAGTGTTTGAATACTTAGGGAAAGTGTTGGAATGCTTGATGAATCAAAAGCTTTTTGCTAAGTTCAACAAATGTAGCTTTTGGAAGCGGGAGATTGGATTTTTAGGGCATCAGGTATCAGAACAGGGAATTCCAGTCGACCCGGAGAAGATTCCGGAGAAGATTGTTGCAATTTAGGACTGGCCACAACCGATCGACGCCATAAAGATATGGAGTTTCTTAAGATTAAATGGATATTATCAGAAATTCGTCAAAGGATTTTCCATATATATATCTAAACCATTGACTTGCCTGAACGGAAAAAATGTAGTCTTTGTGTAGGATGAGGAAATGGAGAAGGCGTTCAACCAGTTAAAGAAGGCTTTGACCATAAGACCGGTCTTAGCCATACATGAGCCTAACCGCAAAATTTAAGATAATCAGTTTACCAGCCATAGACGGAGAGAGTAGTTAATTGTTGGATTTACATGCAGTAAATCAAATGGGATTACTACGAAGCATTCGACATGAGTAGAGGAGAGCTGATAATCTTGAATGGATTATCGAAGGATTAAACCACCAAGAAGATCTGGATGCAAGTGGATACCATTTGGCCGCAGATGGTACCTTGCTTTGAAATATAAGGATTACCGTGCCTAAGAGACAAGGATTACGGGAAGAAAACTTGAGGACGGTACATCATTCTCGACTTAGTATTCATCCACAAAGTACTTAGATGTATAGATTACACCAGTATTCCCATAGGCCCAATATGAAACGATCAGTTGTGATGTGAGCAGCGCAGTGTCAGACTTGTCAGTATATTAAGATAGAGCATCAAGTACTATCCGGATTATTACAGAGTCTATAAATCCCAGAGTGGAAATGGGATGCGAGTGCTAAGGATTTCAGCGATTGCTATGGACTTTACCGATTCCAGAACGGAAATGGAATGTGGTTGCAATGGAGTTATAGGATTACCGAGAGCACCTAGACGGGAAATCGTGGTCATAGATCGTTTAACGAAAAGTGCACATTTTCTATCTATGAAACAACACAGTTTGAATAATCGTAAAACAACAAGGTTTGGGAAATCATGGATTATGTAACCAAGAGATATTGGTTAAGTTGTACTTAGATAAAATTGTCAAATTTTATGGAGTTCCAACCAAAATAGTATCTGGCCGTGATCCCGAATTCATGGCTAAGTGTTGGCGAGTTTTTCAGAAAACCCTTGGAACGGTTTTGTTGGATTGGGCTAAGACTTGGGAAGTCTACTTTCCATTAGTGGAATGCGCATACAATATTAGTTATGATACTAGTATTAGTATGTTGCCGTATAAAGCATTATATGCACGCCCTTAACATACATCCATGTATTAGACTAAAGTAGGGGAAAGACAAGAGATGGGCTAGAGTTGTGAGAGACTACGGTCAAAACGGTAAGAAGATGTATGCCGATGAACATAGGAAAGCAGTTGTGTTTTGAAGTTGATGATTGAGAATGGTTAAAAGCCGAAGTAGAGGAAGGAAATGATTGATTTACTAAGCTAAGTAGGTTGACCGTGCGGTTTAAAGGTCCTTACCGCATCATCGATATAGTAGGAGAAATAGCTTATTAGTTAGATATTATTCCAGTGTGTGATTACATGATGTTTCATGTATCCATGCTGTGTAAGTTTAACTGTGGTCAGATGAGCCACTACCACAATAGATATCAGATCCGCAAACCAAACTCATACCTCCTTCCCCAGAACCTTTAAAGATCGGTGATACACGATCTAGATTTTTGAAAGGACAAGAGATTATGCATATTAAAGTTAGGAAAAATGATTCTTAGCTACACGAAGTATTGACTAATATGTTGCAAACCATCTGAAGTATATAAATGTCTTCTAAACTACACAAACTATTATGTAACACATGGTGACATACACCAAGTATATGTAAACATGTCAAAAACTACAAATTGGTGCTTTTTGAAAAATATTATCAATTTAGGGATCAATCTGTAATTAATTTCATACAAAATAAATATTTAAAAATAGAAACTTTAAACAATATAAATTTAAATAAATTGAAACACCAAATACAATTACAAAAATTTAAGAAAAAATAATATATTTAAAATTCTGTTGAATAAATTTCAATAGTTTAGAATAAAACACATAAATGACATATATTACACTTTTGTATGAGAATTTTTTTTGTAACATTGGGTCACAAATAAAAGACACATTAGCCTAGCCCTTAAAAACTTATAAAACTACATTGCAATTCGCTGTTTAATGTTGGAATATGAGTAAAAAAAAAACTAGTTATAATTTTCCATACAAAAAGTGTAATTTTTTTGTTGAAAAAAAAAATGAGTCTAATTTTTTTTTTAAAGGGCTAGGCTAATGAGTCTATTACTTGTGACCCAATGTTACAAAAACAATTCTCATACAAAAGTGTAATATATGTCATTTATGTGTTTTATTCTAAACTATTGATATTTATTCAACAGAATTTTAAATATATTTGTCGACCAACATTTAAAAAACTTTTATTTGATAAATTTAATTGGTTTTAAAATACATGTATTTAGATCCCTATATACCTTACATTTTCAATTACTTTTTAGAAACTAAGAACTTTTTGAAGTTAACAATTTTTAACAATTTTTAAATGTAATATATTTTAAAACTGAAACTATAATTTAGTTTTTAATCAAAAATTTTTATTATTATTTTTTCTTAAATTTTTGTAATTTTATTTGGTGTTTTAATTTATTTCAATTTATATTTTTTAAATTTTCTATTTTTAAGTATTATTTTGTATGAAACTAATTACAGATTGATCCCTAAATTGATAATATTTTTCAAAAAGCACTAATTTGTAGTTTTTAACATGTTTACATATACTTGGTGTATGTCACCATGTGTTACATAATAGTTTGTGTAGTTTAGAAGATATTTCTATACTTCGGATGGTTTGCAACATATTAGCCAATACTTCGTGTAGCTAAGAATCAATTTCCTTAAAGTTATTAGAAGAAAGAACCATCGATATGTTGTTACTTAGGAAGATGAAGCAAGATTTAGGAAATCTCACCAGGAGATGTTTACTACATTTTGAACGGATAAAACTGGACCGTCACATAGATGAGAATTCGGGGCGAATTCTAATAAAGAAGGGAGAATGTAATGACCCGTTCATGGACTAGGTCGAGGCTAGACCAAGTCTCACGGGACGGCCATACCAAACGAGGACCGTTTGGTCTTATAACAGGCTAAGTAGCTCAATGACTAAGCAGGGTGCTTAGTTAAGCTGCTTGATGACTGAGTAGGGTACTTGGTTAAGTTGGTCAGTGACTAAGCATTGTGCTTGCTTGCTCGTTTCCCTTAGCCGAAGCAACCTTTTTCCCCGAAGCACGAGGTGGTACCGTGTTTTCCGAATTTGAAATTTTTACAAAAATACAAAAACTTGCAGAAGCACGACAAAGCTGCTCGGGAATTGATGTGCTCGGGAATTGACCTGCTTAGGAATTAACCTGCTTGGGATTGACTAAGCACGACAAAATGCATTAGCACGAGGTGTCGTGACTGTGTTCAATGAGTCAACGGAAGCACGACAAATCCTAAGCACAACAAATCTCGTAAGCACGAGTTGTCGCGACTATATTTGATGAGTCAACGGAAGCACGACAAATCTCGTAAGCACGAGGTGCCGTGACTATGTCTGATGATTCAACGGATGCACGACAAATCAGATGCACGACAAATTTTGTAAGCACGAGGTGTCACGACTATATCTGATGAGTCAATATAAGCACGACAAATCAGAAGCAAGACAAATCTCGTAAGCTCAAGGTGTCGCGACTATGTCTGATGAGTCAACGGAAGCACGAGAAATTAGAAGCATCACAAATCCGCAAGCACGAGGTGTCGCGAACGTGAGCGACGAGTCAACGGTGACTCAGCTACCTGCCTAGCAGCTTAGTACAACCTATATATAGGACCTAAGTAGCTCCCATTTTTCCATAGAAATCACACACCAAAACCTCACTTAAATCACTTTAGAAAATTGGGTTCTTTTCTTCGTTTGTGATCCAAGCCGTTGTCTTGATCGTGTCGCTTGGGAATAAATGAATTTCTAGCCGTAGTTCTGTCCATTTTATCAGAAGGAAGGTTAAGTCTAAATCCTAATTCGAATCCTAGTCCAAACCGTTCATTAAGTAAAGGTGAGTCTTGGTAATATTTGTTTGTGTGTTAGATGAGTGGAACACACATTGCTTGTTTATTTATACGTAATAGAGGTTCATATAACTATGCATAAAAAATTGATAAGTGTTAAGAATGAACCTAAATGGAATTGTTTACAAGTTTATATGCATGCATGTTAGATTCATAAATCATATAAACTTGTTATGTGCGCGGATGGTCAATCCCTTTATCCGTGACTTGACCAACTACTAAGGAGTAATGGTTTAAGTTCACGAAGACACGAAGAGATGGGATTGCAGCCTAGCACCGTGTACTGCATAGCGATCGATGCAAAATTCCCGATGTGGTAGCGTATTAGTACAACCACAGGAATTGTTTAAGGATATATCCTAGGTCATAGCCTGTGTGGTTATGGACCAAAAGATGCCTTGGTTACATGTGATGGATACACATGATGGGATTCGACAACGCGTAAGGCCTTTGTGGAAATGAAAATGTTAATGCTTGTCATAAATTGTTCATGTTTAATTATGCGTGCATTTGAGTGCTGCTTGTTGATTGTTATTTTGGGTTTTTGGGTTGAGAATATATTATCAACTGTTAGGGGAGCATAGACTCACTGGGCAACTAGTGCTCAAGACCCAATCTGTTTTGCAGGTAACCTTTAGCGGGTAGACCATTGGGAGCACACGATGGAACATTAGAAAAATCAGTGGTAGATTATATTGCTTTTGTAAATGAATACTTTTTATTAAGTATACAAATTTTTTTGGAGTGTTAGACTCGCAAAAGATTATATTTTTGTAACTGTTTAAAATCATATGGATAAATAAATAAAAGAAAGGTTTTAAATAACTCGGATTTCGTATGATACTAGTCTTGTCCGGACGATCCAACTACCGTTCAAGACAAGGGTTGAAAAGCCTTAAAGTTTTCATCGATAGGAATCGTGTTCTCGGATGTTTGTTCTAAAGTTCTATAAAACATTTTTGGAACCCCAGAACGAATGGCCGAGTATGCGCATGTGGCGTCTCCGGTCTGGATTTGGGTCTACGGTTGGTTGCTAATGTTCTTGTTTGATTGTTGCGCGACCGATTGGGTCAACCTGGGCCTAGATTGGGTCGGGGGCGTTACAACGAGTCACGTGAGGATTTTGACTCGGTCTAGGTTTCTACGAGAGGTGTCGATCGACACCTAGAAGCAGTGTCGATCGACACCTCATGTTATGGATGCGAGGTTTGGTTATGGAATTGGAGTGTCGATCGACACCCAGGAGGAGTGTCGATCGACACTATTTATTAATTTGTGAAAATGTGTTTAATTGTTGAGTGTTGTTTGTTGTGTAGTATTTGGCAATCTATTTTCCTAAATTGTAATCGGTAGGCGGGAGAACCGCTTCACTGAGTATTTATGATAATACGCGAATGTATTCTTATTTCCATGTTTTGCAGGTAAAGGAAAAATGTGATCGCGGAATCGAGGCAAAGAAAGAGGATTATAGGGTTTATGTTGTTGTTTAGTCTAGCGAACCATTTGTTAGGTTGCTAGTGCAGTTCATTCCTGAATTTGATGTTTGAATTATTTTAGACATTTGGTTATTTATTTCATTAAGTTATTTGGATTATTGATTAATTGTTTTCCGCAGTAGAATTTATTAGGTTTAAAAAAATGAAAAAAACCTGGTTGTTTCATTTTGGTATCAGAGCCTAGACGGTTTTAGGACAATTGAATTTGGATGTCTGAGACTATGTGTTTAAATTGATTTCTGAGTTTAGTAAATTTAATTGAGTCTTAGTATCATCCTCTTCAGCCTTTTAAAACGATTTCGCGGTAAGATGTGTGTTTGATTATGACTTCTTTAGCTTATTGTCTTGTTCTGTATGAATACAGAGAGATGGACGCCGGAGCTAGAGGTCGTGGATGGGAAGAGGTTGTGGCAGAGGTAGACGTGGTTGGGGACCAGTGGTTGAGTCGTCTTCTAGCGCTACGCATTCGTCAGAGTCTCCTACGCATCACGTGGGATCCGCGGGCAAAGCCAGTGGTAACGCTAGTGAGAGTGTTGTGGGCGTCGGAGCGGGCCCAAGTGTGGGTGCTGCTCCAGCTCAGGATCGCTGGGAGCGTATGGAGGGCTTTATGGCGCAGTTGTTGGAGCGGTTTCCGGCTGCAGTTCCGGTTCAGGCTCCAGTGGTGCCTCCAGTGGCAGAGGCGCAGTCGAGGGCTGCGGTTGTAGAGGTGCGTCTGTCTTACCTGTAGATGGTGAGTCAGATGCATCAGATGAGTACTGCTTTCTTTTCGGGTGGTGTTAGCCCCGAGGATGCAGATAAGTGGTGTTTGCGTGTGGAGCGCAATTTTCGCTCGGTTCGTTGTCCTGAGGTGTCCAGGGTTGAGTTGGATGTCTATTATCTGAGTGGTGATGCTCATGTGAAGTGGAGAGCTTTAGAGGCCAGGAGGCCTAGCGCAGCATTGACCTAGGGAGAGTTTGTGACCGAGTTTAACGCTTAGCACTTTCCCCAGGAGGCTCTAGATCATCTCGGGACGAGGTTCGTGGAGCTAGTGCAGGGTGATCGTACTGTTTGAGAGTATGACGCCGAGTTCAGTAGGCTGCTTGTCTATGCGGATAGAGGCATGGAGGATCAACGGGCGCATGTCTAGAGGTTCCTAAGGGAACTACAGTCAAATTTGCTGACCAGATGCAGAGACGGAGTACGCCTCGAGGACAAAGCTGGTAAAAGTTGCTGCAGGGATCGAGGAGGATCTGAGAGGGCAGGCAGCCGCAGTAGTTCCAGTGGCAGTTACTCCTGCTATTCAGCCGAGGCAGCAGGAGCCACGGAGTGGTTCCGGTTTTGGTTCCGGCAAGGGCGGCAAGCTTGCACAGGTGATATGGTCAAATTTACCCTTTGAACCTACTCTCTCAAATTAAGAGATCGATTGAAGTATTTAGGGTTATCAAATCCACAGGGAATCAGAGAAACACAATAGATTAATATATTTTAATTAAACTAAGCAAAATAGATGTAAAGTAAAAGCAAGTAAATATAGCAAGTAGTAAAATCAGTTATAAAATCAATAAGAATAAGAGCTAGGCATAGAAAAATAGCAGGTGAACCAGAATTGCAGATTACAAATTAATGATAGGATATGAAGCTCAGTTCCTTAACATGAACACGAATGTAAAATCAATCAGCTGTCGCTGCAAAGATTATCTACGTCTAAATCCTAGAAAGTCAACTGTCGTTGCGAATTCAGATTAATTTAGACTAGCAATAAATTCAGGTTCAATCGTTCACAAAACCCTAAACCAAATGTCTTTGCGAAAAAGAATTTTGCTCATCAAAGATTAGATAAAGCAACTAATAACACTGTCATATCTATTAATCAACCTAAGATCAGATTCTAGTTTGCTAAGCTAGAATAAGCATTAACCACAAGACAATATGAAGAACTTCTAAAGATATTATCCTAATAGTTGAATTAAATCTAGCAATTCATCAAACACCTTTAAAAATCCCTAAGCCTATCAAGGTAACTACTCAGACATAATCAAAGAAGAAACCATCTTTTTAATTATTGAAAATTCTTAGAAGTTGATAAAATTAAGCATAAGCCTAAACAATGGCTTAAAATAAGTATTTATAGTTAAAAAAGTCGGCATGGGCTCAATTGCAAACATCTGGGCTTTTTGGCGCGAAAAGGGAAATCTTCCAAAAATAATATTTTGTCACCATTTTGGTCGCGTCGAGCGACAGGGATAGTGTGTCACTAGACATAGTCTTCAGATTTTCACTCCGAACTTGTGACTTTGTCTACTCATTCCGCAATGCTCCATAAAGCTCCAGTAAACACCAATTAAGCTCCAAGCATCTTTCTACCTAATAATAAAGATAAAAGACTCAAAAAAACCAAAAGACATCAAGAAATCGGACTTTTATCATTGTCTTTAACGGGTAAAAACCATGATATATCAGCAGGGTCAGAAACGGAAGTGGGACGACCCTTCCAGGCCAAGCCAGAGTTCGAGGGGCAAAGCGTGTTATGGATGCGGCAGTTTTGAGCATCGTTTATCGAATTGCCCTCAGAAAGGTGACCATCAACACTCGCAGCAGTCGGATACGAGTGTGTTTCCACTACAGGCAGGCAGGGCATATCAGGTCGATGTGTCCCAAATTACCACAGATGACTGTTGTTGCAGTTCAGCCAGTGGCGCAGTTAACGGCAGTGCAGCCGTTGAGCCAGATTGGACTGGCAGCGTGAGTCTATACCCCGGGCGAGGCAAGGCAGTATAGCGGCGCGTCGATCATAGGTAAAATTTTAGACTCAGACTTCATAAATTCATAGTAGTTGAATTGTTTATTCGTTCATTTTACTTGTGATAGTTCAAGTAGGGTTTCTCAATGCATATGAATTGTGTCGGGACCTTGTTAGTGGGAGGTTTTGATTCCCATGTGCTTTTTGATTTTGGAGCATCTAATTTCTTTATTACCCCGGAGCATGCCGAGAGCAGAGGCATCCGTAGCAGCGCTGGTGAGTGTTCGGGTTTGGTCAAGGTGGCTGGAGGTGGATTCCTGGCTACTTTGGAGCGTGCTAGAGCAGTTGATGTTCAGATTGCTGGGCAGTCGATGCCAGCGGATTTGGTGATTAGTCCAGTGGAGTTGTACGACGTTATCCTGGGGATGGATTGGTTGTCGTTCTATAGAGTTCATCTGGATTGTTTCCGAGGCATAGTGGGCTTCGAGCGGAATGCAGAGAGGTAGGTGTTTCAGGGAGTGAGACCGACCTCAGGGAATCTCGTGATTTCTGCAGTTCAGGCAGTGTAGATGATCGAGCGTAGATGCGAGGCTTATTTGGTGACGATTTCTATTTAAGAGTCGTTGGTAAGGTTGCAGTGAGTGAGATTTAGGTTGTCTAGGATTTCGAGGATGTTTTTCAGTTGTTGGAGGGGTTACCGCCATCTCGGTCCAATCTGTTTACGATTGATTTATAGCCCGGGACTGAGCCTATCTCCAAGGCACATTACAGGATGGCTCCTCGTGAGTTGGCAAAGCTGAAGAAGCAGCTTGAGGATTTGACGAGTAATGGTTTTATTCATCAGAGTACTTCACTGTGGGGAGCGCCGGTGTTGTTTGTGAAAAAGAAGGATGGTAGTTTCCGGTTATCCATCAATTACCAGGGACTAAACCAGGTCACTGTGAAGAACAAGTACCCTCTCCCGAGGATTGATGAGTTGCTAGATCAGTTGAGGGGTGCTACTTGGTTCTCCAAGATTGACTTGGCATCAGGTTACAATCAGATTCCGATCGACGAGGTTGATGTTCGGAAGACAGCTTTCAGGACCAGATATGGGCATTTTGAGTTTGTGATGATGCTTTTCGGTTTGACTAATGCGCCAGCAGCGTTCTTGCAGTTGATGAACGGCGTATTTTATGAGTATTTGGATGTCTTCGTGATTATCTTTATCGATGATATTCTGGTCTACTCGAAAAGTCCGGAGGAGCACAAGGTGCATTTGCGGTTAGTTCTGTAGAAGCTTCGGGAGCAGAAGCTTTTCGCTAAGTTGAGCAATTGTAGTTTTTGGCAGAAAGATGGGTTTTCTTGGCCATATTGTTTCTGCAGATGGAGTTTCTGTGGATCCGGCTAAGATTGAGGCCATCAGGGATTGGCCTAGACCGTCTAATGCGACCGAGATCAGGAGCTTTATGGATTTAGCAGGATATTATTGGAGGTTCGTCAAGGGCTTTGCGAGTATGGTTCAGTCGATGACGAAGTTGACCAGGAAGGATGTTCAGTTTGTTTGGTCTTAGGAGTGTGAGGACATCTTTACGAAGCTGAAGGAGATGTTGATGAGTACACCGGTGTTGGTGTCGCCCGAGCTGGGTAAGCCTTACGCAGTGTATATTGATGCTTCTGGGATTGGTTTGGGTTGGGTGTTGATGCAGGAGGGTAGATTGATTGCGTATGCTTCGAGGCAGTTGAGAGGTGCTGAACGTAATTAACCTATGCATGATTTAGAGTTGGGTGCAGTGGTGTTTGCATTGAAGATTTGGAGATCCTATCTGTATGGTGGGAAAGTTCAGATTTTCACAGACCATAAGAATCTGCACCACATTTTCAGTCAACCGTTTCTGAATGGCAAACAGAGACGCTGGGTCGAGTTGTTAGCAGATTATGAGTTGGATATTGTTTATCATCCTGGTAAGGTGAACCTGGTAGCGGATGCCTTAAGTCGTCGTCGTGTAGACTTGAGTCGATGGTGAGCGAGGTTAGCACCTTGCAGTTATGTGCTATTTTGCAGGAGCCAATGGGCTTAAAGGCGTCTGATCAAGCAGATCTTCTGAGTAGGATTCGAGTGGCTCAGGCGAGTGATCAGAATTTAGTTGCTGTGTCAATCGCAGAAGGTTCTGAGTATCAGGTCTCTTCGAATGGGACGATTCTTATTCGCGGTCGGGTTTGCGTACCTAATATAGAGGAATTAAGGCAGGAGATTGTGCGAGAGGCTCATGCGAGAAAGTTCTCGATTCATCCTGGAGCGACTAAGAGGTATCGTGATCTCAAACGATACTATCACTTGGTCGGGATGAAGAGAGATGTGGTTGCTTGGGTTTCGAAGTGTAATACGTGTTCATTGGTTAAGGCAGAGCATAAGGTTCCGAGTGGATTGTTGCAGAGCTTACCCATTCTGGAGTTGAAGTGGGATATGATCACGATGGATTTTGTAATAGGATTACCTAACTCGCGGACCTTCGATGCTATCTGGGTGATCGTGGATCGGTTGACTAAGTCGGCACATTTTCTGGCCATCAAGAAGACAGATGGAGCTGCTGTTTTGGATCAGAAATTTGTGAAGGAGATTGTGAGGCTGCATGGAGTGCCAGCCAGTATTGTGTCATACCGAGATCCGAGATTTGCTTCAGAGTTTTGGGGAGCATTTCAGGCAGAGGTGGGCACTAAGGTGCATCTGAGTACAACGTACCATCCGCAGACGGATGGGCAATCCGAGAGGACGATTCAGACTTTGGAGGAATTACTGCGGATGTGTGTTCTGAATTGGGGTAGTCACTAGGTTGATCATTTGAGCTTGGTAGAGTTTGCTTATAATAAAAGCTTCCAAGCGAGTATTAGGATGGCTCCTTTTGAGGCATTGTATGGGAGGCCATGCAGGACACCCCTATGCTGGACCCAGGGGGGAGCGGAGTATTCTTGGGGATATTTATGTTTAGGAAACGACAAAGAAGGTTCGAGTTGTGAGACTGAACATGAAGGAAGCTCAGGATAGGCAAAAAAGTTATGCATATAAGTGGAGGCGAGAGCTTGAGTTTGCAGTGGGAGATCGTGTGTATCCCAAGATGGCTATGTTGAAGGGTCCTAACAGATCCATAGTAGAGAACAAGCTGAGTCCGCGGTTTATGGGTCTGTTTCCGGTAGTGGAGCGGGTTGGGCCGGTTGCTTATCGGCTGGAGTTACCTCCGATTATGCAGACATTTCATAAGGTATTCCATGTTTCGATGTTGAGGAAGTGCCTACATGAATCGGAGGAGTTAGTGGCTAAGATTCCCAAGGATCTTCGGCTTGATTTGTCAGTTCCGGCAATTCCTGTGAGGATTCTCGAGAGGAGAGTCAAGCAATTGCGTCGAAAGAAGATTCCTCTGTTGCGAGTTATGTGGGATTGCGATGGTTGCGAGGAGAAGACTTGGGAGCCTGAGGCAAAGATGAAATTGAAGTTTGGGAAGTGGTTGGACAAGCAGGTCGCCGTTTGAGCTTTATTTCTCTTTGTAGTCCCAGTTTTAGTTTTTAGCATGCGTTCCTTTTGTTGTATTTTCATTTTCGTTGTAACGATTATACTTTTTGGAGATTTATAAGATGGAGTTTCTTATTTATCTGTGTTTATAAGATGAGTAGTTCTTATATGTTTGGTTGTGGGCCGGTGTTTGGTCCTGTTATTGAGATATTCCGGGTAAGGAAGTATTTAGTTTGACCACGAAAGGTAGTTTTAGTCGATAGATGTTTATAGACGTTTTAAAATTTATTACTCTAGGGGCTGCGGCTCTGAATAACTCATTCATTTTGTCTGGAGATGATTAGTTTGTCAGTGAGGATGATTAGTTCCTCAGAGGAGATGATTAGTTCTCCTGTATACTCCTTGGGATGATTAGTTTCCATTATGAGTATCAAGGGATGATTAGTTCTCTCGAGGGGATGATTAGTTCCCCTGTGTACCCGGAGCTCAAAAGATGCGTCCTGAGAGTGGATGGGGCACGTGACATCGATAGCTCAAGGGATGCGTCTTGCGAGTGGGAGGGGTGGCGAATGAGTTAAGAGTGATAAATGTTTGAAAACAGGCGTATAAGCATGAGATTAGACGAGGGCCTCGAAGATCGGGTGTTAGGATCTTGGGTCGTATTGACTAGTTTTGGGTCAGGATGTGGGTCTTTGTTAGACATTTTGGTGGATTCGAGGACGAATCCAGTTTAGTAGGGGAGTATTGTAACATCCCGGAACCCAATAGTGCAGTTTGGTTAGGGTGTCGATCGAGACATGGTTGCAAAATCGGGATTTTTAGATTTTTGATCGCGGATTTGCTCGGTTTAATGGAATAAACCTAGGGCTTCTGTATATAATCCTTCCTGTGGTTTGTGGCTGCCAGACCAGAGAGAAAAACGTAGAAAAGGTTAGAGTTTAAAAGAGAATTGTGGGAGATTGTGTGTTCTTGAGGGGATTGTTGCAAAGAAATCCTCTTAGAACCTTTTCCTTGTGAACTAGAGTCGTAGAATCATTTGTTCCTCGTTGTGTAGTTGTGACCGCAAATTTTCGGGCTTGTGGGAGTCTGTTCTTTGTGTTCTTCGCTGATTCCTTCCGTGTTTACCCCGTTTTTATCCGAATCGTGGTGAGTGCGTGATCGCGATTACGGGATTAGCTTGTTAGGTTGTTGAATGATTGATTCGTGTTGTTATGATTGATTTTCCTGTGTTTTCGTCCTGTGATATAGTGTGACTTGTCGTGATCAATCTCGTACGATGGAACGAGACCGAGTCTCGTGAGGATTTCGACTCGGTGTAAGTTTCTGCGAGAGGTGTCGATCGACACTTAGAGGCAGTGTCGATCGACACCCAGG
This sequence comes from Draba incana, assembly GCA_963576765.1. Lineage (NCBI taxonomy): Eukaryota > Viridiplantae > Streptophyta > Magnoliopsida > Brassicales > Brassicaceae > Draba > Draba incana. The sequence continues at coordinate 13,058,411 of OY755212.1, read as the reverse complement.
AGGAGTGTCGATCGACACCATTTATTAATTTGTGAAAATGTGTTTAATTGTTGAGTGTTGTTTGTTGCGTAGTAATTGGCAATCTATTTCCCTAAATTGTAATCGGTAGGCGGGATGACTGCTTCACTGAGTATTTATGATAATACTCACGTAACTCTTATTTCCATATGTTGCTGGTAAAGGAAAAACGTGATCGCAGAATCAAGGCAAAGGAAGAGGATGATAAGGTTTATGTTGGTGTTTAGTCTAGCGAACCATTTGTTAGGTTACTAGTGCAGTTCATTCTTGAATTTGATGTTTGAATTATTTTGGATATTTGGTAATTTATTTCAGTAAGTTATTTGGATTATGGATTAATTGTTTTCCGAAGTAGAATTTATTAGGTTTAAAAAAATGAAAAAAGCCTGGTTGTTTCACATCGGGTCATTTGATTCATTGATTTTTGTTGATGGGAGATGATTGATCCCCGTAACAACCACTGGTTCCTCAATCATCCTATTAGGGATTGGAGGGGGAGAGTTCACATGTTTTTGTTGATTCTGGTTGTTTGCTTCAGATTCTTCTTCTTCCAGAAATCATGAAAAACGAGGCGGACGAAGTCGACTGGAGTCTTCATTTATACCTTTTCGAATTATGTTAGATAATTATGGAATGGTTGATTTCCCACACACGGGGAACCCATTCTCTTGGGTTGGATGACGTAAAATTGGTAATGAAGAATGGCATACCCTCTTTTCCCACACTATGGTGGAGTATAAAAAACTCTAGGGTTCCAACCATATAACTGTGCTAGCAGGAGTCCGATCCACAATTCAACACAAGCGAAAAAACTTCCGTTTTGATAAAAGATGGATTGGGTAACCCGGATTTAAGGAAACTGTGACTACATGATGGGGCATCTCAAGTGGAATCCCACATATGGATTTTCATAAGAGATTATCCTCATGCCGGTCACACATATCGAGATAGAGGAAATTGACGGTTACTAATTCAGCTAAACTAATTGAGGAGCTTAAAGATCAATTAGACCGCGCTAACGATGATGATGATTCCACCCTAGAGGATGTGGAAGAAACCCAAAAAAATCTCCTCCACGCCTTTCGGGAAGAATAACTATATTGGCACTCAAAGAGTAGAGCCACTTGGCACTGCTACGGAGATAGAAATACAAGCTTTTTCCATGCCACCACAAAACAGAGGAGAGCCCGAAACCGTATAATTTATTTAAAGGATAAAAATGGCCATTGGGTTGAGAGTGAAAGGGGGTTGCAAAAGTTGCTACTAATTATCTTGAGACACGCTTTACCACTTCAGAACCTCAAAACTTGGAAGACTCGCTCTGGTATGTTGCCGAGAAGGTTTCACAAACTTATAATGAACGATTCACTTTGGATTCAACGGAAACTGAGATCGAGGAATCGTTATTCAACATAAATCCAGACAAGACCCCGGGTCCCGATGGTATGACAAGTCAATTCTATCACAGATTCTGGCATGTGGTGGGCCAAGACATAATAAAACTAGTGAAAGGCTTCTTGAGAGAAAGAGAGCAGCCCTAGGCACCACAAATCAATAATAAACAAGTATTTTCGTTATTCTCTTTAGATCTTCATCTTTATCCTTTGTAAAAGAGCGATGAAGGCCATGGTGTTCTTCTCAAGCTTTGTGGTTCGAGATCCACCTATGTCGAACCCTTAATTAGCACGAATTTACTGTTTTAATCAACTTCTCTAGTTGCTCCATGTTTCATAACATATAGAGTAGTTGTATGTTTGATAACAAGTTATTTTAAAGTTCTTTTGCTTGCATCTTCTACATATTTATTGAGTTTGTTTCTAGCATGATTCTCTATATTTATTTGTGCTCAAGGCGTGATCTAGACTAGCTACCTAGTGACCGATATTAGATTGGTACCGATTCCAAAATCTTTTGTACCGATCGGATCTAATATTTGATAGGCTAGGCGTCTTAACAATCGAAAGTTTAATTAAGAAGTCTAGTGAGCAATCGAATCTAATTCTTACAGCGTGATTCCAACTTGCAATAACCATCGAAAGTTGAGTCTATTGGGGTAGGAGTTATAGGTTTCGGAGCCTCGAAAGAGGAATGACTCTACCATAGTGATTTGAGCTCTAGAACACTAGTTGCATCTCTTTAAAAACTGTGTAGTTCATGTTGCATTAGTTTCTTTTAATTTCTTCTATCTTGCGTGTATTGATTTATCTATCCCTTTATTTTATTGCTTTTCTTTATTTTCATTAAAAACCCCAAAACCAAATATATTTTCTCTTAGCTTATTTTGCATCATATAGATTTATAGCGTAACAACATAGTCTCGTGTGGATCAACCTCTAAGTACTACAACTGTCAACTGTGCACTTGCAGATTAGGGTTTATAAATTTAAAACCTTTTGCATCTCCCGTTTGGGCCGCATCAAGTTTTTGGCGCCGTTGTCGGGGACTATTTCGCTTGCCTATAGATTTTTGATAAAGAATAAGTCTAAGTTTCTATTTTTCTTGTTTTTCTTTTTTCGTTTTTGCTAATTTCGTTTTGTGTTTCTTTTTATTTAAGTGTGTTTCAGGGATTTATCAATGGAACATCACAACAAAAACCCTAAAAATTTTAGGTAGATGGCAACAGGAAGGAGTTCCAATGGAGATTACATCCCCATGCCCCATGAATTCCATCAACAACCTTTTCCTTACAACAATTGGTACAATCACAACTTGTATCAACAACTACCATTTTGGGAGACTCAAGGACGTGACCATCACCATCATGTGCAACCGAATCCACCTCTACAGCCCCACGGCCAACTCAATTCACCTCACCAAGAAGAACAACTTGAAGCTTTGATGCACCGGTTCATGAAGGACACTACAAACGCCCTTCCTGAAATCGAAACAACCATCAAATCCATGATTTAATCTCTTTGGGAAAGATTCCAGATTGTTGCTAACCAATTTGAAGCTATTGAGACTCGCTTTAGTCGGCTTGAAGAAGTTCAAAACATCCATACAAGGGATCTTCAAGAAGACAAGATCGATATCATCAATATCAAGTATAAGATCGACGATTCGTACGATGATTTGGAGTGGAAGATTAAGTCCACTAAGGAGGACGTTGATGAGCTTAACTCTAACCTAGAGACGGTTGCTATCAAGGCCTACCATGCTGCTTAAGGAGCAACTGAAGTTGAAATTGTTCAAGACAAGATCGACTCAAAGATGGAGGAGCTAGAAACCGATAATCAACTAACGGTGAAGACCATCAACGCCGTTTGTTATGAGCTTGAAAACCATCATAAGGAGTTCATAGACACCACAAAATCCTTAGAAGACGAGTCTAACAACATCTCAAACCGTGTGGAGAAGATTGATGAACGCTTGAAGCTTATCAAAGAAACGTTTCATGCTAGTGACCAATCTAGTACGAATGAAGAAGAGCCGACACCTTTGGTCCATTGCTGCACCTTAACACCACTTGAAGAAGACTTCTTCATCTCTGATCAAGAGGAGAAAGACACTCCAAGACCGTTCCTAATGGCCAAACCGAAGAATCGAAGATTTACGGCAAGAATGTCAACAAGACCGTGCGAAGAGATTTGCATAGCTAATCAAACCACTAAGAGAACACGTTGTATAAGTGATGAGATGCTGGAGGTATTCAATTTTCTAGTTAGAGAACTCCCTCTCACCCTCACCTTTGAAGAAGGTTGGAGAACGAAGCCATCTTTACGACAATGCTTTAAACATAGCACGGAAGAAGACTTTATGATTGAGGAGCTGTTCAACCAAGTTAGGAATCCTTATAGGTACCTAAGGATACTTCCTAAGACTCTTGATCCAGGTTCTTTAAACATCCCTTGTTCAATTCGTGATTATATCTTTGAGACCGCTCTTATCGATTCGGGAGCCGGAGACAACGTTTTGTCGGAATCTCTTGTGAGAAAGATGAGGATAACCAATCTTCGTCCTTCAACCATGAGAATTTCACTTGCTAATGAAGCATCAACACTCTCATTGGGTGAAATATTCAATTGCCCTGTGAGAATTGGTGATTGCATTGTTCCGACAGACTTTGAAGTGGCTAATATGCAAGATTGCTCAACACCTTTCATCCTTGGAAGACAATTCTTGGCTATTGCTGGAGCTATCATGGATTACACCTTACAAAGGTTGTCTTTTCCTAAGATAGATAGAAACACCTTCTATTACGCAGCACAACCGGGATTTCGATCCAAAGTTACAAGATACATTCCTTCAGAGAAGAGAGAAGTTGAAATCAAGCACCCTTTCCATTTACATGAAGACCACGACCATGGAAGCATTTGTTCACACTCTAAGGGCAACCTCAAGCCTTTAGAAGACAATTCCAAAATCTAAAAACCCCAAGGAGTCGAACTAATTGACTTTTAAACAAGCGCTTTATGGGAGACAACCCATATATCGAGTCTTTCTTTTCTTTTGATTTTTATTCTATGTTTTTCTTTTGCTTTTTCATTTTATAAACTTTGTTATTCATTAATCTATTTATTTATGAATTTTTCAAATTTTTATAAAGTTTATTTTTGGAGAAGAAAAACCGAAGTTCTAAAACTTCTAAAAAAAAAATAAATAAATAAAAAAGTGTGTCGCGGTGTCCCAGACACCGGACGGTCACACCGGTCACGCGGTTCCGACCGGTGCACAAGTGACTTTAGCTCGGGACAGTCTCGCGAATCGAGCATCCCACGGTCCCAGACCCCGAACGGAGAACCCAGACACGGGAATCTGACCGTGGCCTGGACTGTTCCTTCCACGATCGTCCGAACCCTCGACCGTCCGCATCCCGGCCTTCATCCCGTAACACGCAGCCTCGTCCCACAGCAAGTGCCCACGTCCCACAGATCCACCACCCCGAACAGTCCCATCGAGCCAAGAACGTGTCAGGTACGACGCGTCCCCATCCACCATCCTTCCCGCATCCCATCCATCCCGCGTCTCCACCATCCCGCACCACCACCAAGTTGGACCAGACCTGACCCGAGCCATGGTTCACACCGCTTCGAACCGGACCTAACTGGCGAGGTAAGTTTTCTTTTATTTTTCTTTTTAATTTCTTTAAAAATGGTTTTAATTTAAATTAACTATTTTTAAACCAAAAATATTTTTAAATTGTGATTTTCTCAAATAAAATTTATTTTTGAATTTTCACATTGCACTTTTAAAATTTGGTTTGATTAAGTTTGATTTTTAAATAATTTTCACATCTTACACTTATCTTTTCACTAGTTTTCTATTATAGAATGAGCTTGGATAATTTTGTTTGTTGCTTCGGTATTCTGGAACCTAGGTCCAAGTTTATTTAACAAGCAATTTCAAGTGTTTTGCAAGGATATTTGGTTCTTACACGGGTTTGACTTTGGAAATCCAATTTCTTAAAGAATGGTCCACCTTATCCATAGAAGATGTGCACAAAGAAAAGAGGAAAACAAGAAGCCAATCGATGGAAATGATTTTGATTCTCTATTTGGTTTACTAACATGAATTTTAACTATCTCTTGTTAAGGATATTAGATCAAGGAACGAATCACATTCATGACATCTTATCCTCTTTTTACCCCTCTCTGTTGTCATGGATGGCCAGCTCACTTTTAGGTGGTACCCTACCTAAGCCCTTAAACCTTTTTTCAGACCTCATGCACTTCTTTTGCTACGTCCTCTATGCAGATATGTGTAAAAACGTCAGAGAGAGTAGGGTCGACGCAATTTTCCAATCACTTGAAGATGCGACGATCAACATAGAAGGAAGGAGTACAACAACAAAAATTCAGAAAATTAAAGAAGCTTGGTCGATCCTTGGATGCTTAATCATTGTAACAATTTCATGCCTTACTTGACTCATATCTTTATGAGACCATCCTCCCCCTTTCAAAAAAAAAAAAAAAAAAAAAAAAAATCATAAGGGAAAGGAAAATGGTTTTCAAAGAGTCAATGGCCAAAGAATAACCAAGGAATGCAACGGTACAAAGGAGAGATGAGTTCAAGTGTTTTACAAGTGATTCCCGGAGAAAAGTCTAAGTCTGGGGGAGAAAGACGAACAACAAAGTGGTTGGGAAATTGTGGACTTCAATAGATCTATTCTCTCTTGCGATTTTGCATAATGTCTCGCACCCGGAGTATTAAGTAACCCTAAACACTTTTAACCTCGCCACTAAATTAGCCTTCCCTAAACACCTAGCCGAATTCCTTGTAAATATCCTTGATCGGAGATCTTTGAGAATCTAAAAGGGTAAAAGAATCGATTGACTTGAAGTTGAGATTTTGCAGGGATAGCAGTTTAAGACACACTTTTGTGTTCACGATGGGAGACGATGAAAAGAGTCCATGAACTCACTTTGTCTTTATGTGGATTACAGGTTTAGAGAAAGAAGCAAGATCAAAGAATATGTGAGTTCCCGTGTTTTCAAATCTTCTTTCCTGATTAACCTTTTGTTTGCTTGAGGACAAGCAAAGGGTAAGTCTGGGGGAGTTGATATACCCGGTATTTTACCACTTTTACTATCCGTTTTTATCTATTTTATATTATATTTAATAAGCTTTTCTATCAAAACATGTAGTTTTCTCGTATATTTGGTTTTGAAGAGTCATATAGGTCAAATCATCAAAAAAGCGTAAAAATGAGCAAAATGAGTATTCTTCATCCTACAACAACTAACCAAGGTAAAAGGAGCCAATCTAAATCCCCTAAGTTGAAGTTTTCACAATTTCCCAAGTTGGACAGAAGTTAACCAACCGGACAACCAAATCAACTTGGACGGCAAAGATATTTCATATGGAGATAGCCCTTTGAGTCAAATTTCATATGGAGATAGCCCTTTGAGTCATATGGAGTTAGAATTATATCAAATGGAGTTGTAGTTTGGAAGATATTCAAGTTTTACTAAAGGTATGTCATTCTGCCAAGAAGAAGAATCAAGTCCAAGATGGGCCTAAGCACCGAACCAACCCATGGGACAGCTCATTTACTTGAATTCACTCACAAGGAGATGATTTTGAGCCAGATCCCAGACCAATTCATGTGACTGGTGCCACCGTCCGGTGCCGTGGCCACTTCTGCGAACTTATCGACAAAAAGACGTTTTTTCCCGAACTGAAACCCTAGGAGTTCCACCGACCCAAGACCTCTTATTACACCTATATATACTTGCTTTTAGCCTCTTGAGGGAAAGAGAGCAGCCCTAGGCACCACAAATCAATAATAAACATGTATTTTCGTTATTCTCTTTAGATCTTCATCTTTATCCTTTGTAAAAGAGCGATGAAGGCCATGGTGTTCTTCTCAAGCTTTGTGGTTCGAGATCCACCTATGCCGAACCCTTAATTAGCACAAATTTACTGTTTTATCAACTTCTCTAGTTGCTCCATGTTTCATAACATATAGAGTAGTTGTATGTTTGATAACAAGTTATTTTAAAGTTCTTTTGCTTGCATCTTCTACATATTTATTGAGTTTGTTTCTAGCATGATTCTCTATATTTATTTGTGCTCAAGGCGTGATCTAGACTAGCTACCTAGTGACCGATATTAGATTGGTACCGATTCCAAAATCTTTTGTACCGATCGGATCTAATATTTGATAGGCTAGGCGTCTTAACAATCGAAAGTTTAGTTAAGGAGTCTAGTGAGCAATCGAATCTAATTCTTACAGCGTGATTCCAACTTGCAATAACCATCGAAAGTCGAGTCTATTGGGGTAGGAGTTATAGGTTTCGGAGCCTCGAAAGAGGAATGACTCTACCATAGTGATTTGAGCTCTAGAACACTAGTTGCATCTCTTTAAAAACTGTGTAGTTCATGTTGCATTAGTTCCTTTTAATTTCTTCTATCTTGCGTGTTTTGATTTATCTATCCCTTTATTTTATTGCTTTTCTTTATTTTCATTAAAAACCCCAAAACCAAATATATTTTCTCTTAGCTTATTTTGCATAATATAGATTTATAGCGTAACAACATAGTCTCCTGTGGATCAACCCCTAAGTACTACAACTGTCAACTTTGCACTTGCAGATTAGGGTTTATAAGGATATGATTGGGTAGAATGGAGTTTCCTAGAAGCTGTCATGCTAAAACTGGGGTTTTCAGTAAAATGGGTCAAATGGCTTATGTTCTGTATATCATCAGTATCGTATCAAGTTTTGATAAATGGAGTGACGAAAGGAAGAATTAAACCGTCCCGGGGAATTAGACAAGGAGACCCCCTATCTCCTTTTCTATTCATACTATGCACATAAGCTCTCATCTCCCTGTTCAAAGGAGCAGAGGAAGAATCTCCTATTATAGGATTACAAACTTCTCAAGCAAGCCCGAGAGTCTTCCATATCCTTTTTGCTCACGATAGTCTCTTTTCTGTAAAGCAGACGTCTTGCAATGTACAGAGATTTTAAAATTTATCAAAACCTATGGCGATGCATCTGGTCAACAACTAAATCCCAACAAATCCTCTATTTTTTTGGGAATAGAGTTGATCATCTGATCAAAAGGGAAATCAATAGGGTCACTGGCAGAACAAGCGAATGAGGTATGGGCAAGTACTTAGGACTAGCAGAACAAATATGTGGGGCTCTAAGAAAAAAGTATTTGCCTATGTTCAAGATCGCCTTAACAACCGTATTAACACATGGTCTACAAAATTCCTTTCCAAATAAGGGAAAGAGGTTCTAGTAACCATAATCTTAAAGAACAATTGTTTCAAACATATATAGGAATTTGCTAAGTCGGTAACCGTAAGTAAATAAGAAAACTTGAACCAAAAAGGAAATAAGCCAAAAATAGAGAAAAGGAATTTTGACAAAACAAAGACTAAAGTTGGAATGTCTTTGCTTGCTTTCCGTTAACAACATAGGCGACTACATCAAGTCGCCTCAGGTAGAAGAAAAATTATCCTCGAATTTACTGCATCCGTGTCTTCTTCATAAAGAACCAAGTGCTTAACATTAAATACATAGCCTGTATTCATTTTAGGAGGAAGAAGAAGTCTGTAAGCATTGTTATTGATCTTCTCAAGTATCTCCAATGGTCCTATCTTCCGTGGTTTCAATTTGTTATAAGTGTTGGAAGGAAAACGATCTTTTGTCAAGACTGCCCAAACTTTATCACCAACCTTAAATTAAAACCTCATGTCTTTTGTTGTCAATAGCAGCTTTATACTTTGCATTTGTAGCTTCCAAATTAGATCAAACTTGTTGATGTATAATCGCAAACTCCTCAACCAAATCACAAGCACTCCCAGGAGAACGAATCCGATCAGGAGCAATGCTGAAGTCGATCAGTCCACGAGGTACAACACCATAAATCACGTGAAGGGGACTAAATTTTGTGCTTTGATTCACGGCATGATTGTGGGCAAACTATGCTTCACATAAAACTTAGTCCCAAGACTTAATGTTATCACCCACCAAGCATCACAAAAGGTCTCCTAGTGCTCGATTGGTAACTTCGGTTTGACCACCATTTTGAGGATGATATGCAGAGCTCATATCCAAAGTAGTACGAAGTAAACGCCATAAAGATAGCAAAAAATGACTTAGAAACCGAGAGTCCCTGAGACAATCGAAAGAGGAAGACCATGAAGTTTATAAATATCGCGAAAGAATAACGTAGTGACTTCAACTACATCTGTGGTTTTCTTACACGACACAAAATGTACCATTTTTAAAAATCGATCCACTACTACAAAGATAGAATCATGTCCCCGTTGTGTGCGAGGCAAACCCAAAACGAAATCCATACTTATGTCGGTTCAAGGCTGAGATGGAATTGGTAGTGGTAAGTATAAACCAGCGTTTGAGGCATGTCCTTTAGAAGCTTGACAAACCCTTCAACGTACAACAAAATGTTCCATGTCACGTCGCAAAGATGGCCAAAAGTAAGATGTCGTTACCAATTGAAGTGTGCGATCACGACCAATGTGTCCTTCACTATGCAGCTCATGAATCACTTGTAGCCAAAGACTACAATTAGGAATATAAAGCTGATTTCCACGAAATAAAAACCCGTCGACGATGACGTATTCATCACTACTGCCAAGCTGAGCATCTTCCCATATTTTACCAAAAAAACGATCGTTTGGATACAGATCTGGAAGAGCTGAAAAGCCCACCATTGAGATGTGCATAGATGATAATAAAGTATGACGACGATTAAGAGCATTAGCAACTCGATTAAGCGTACCTGCTTTATGCTTAATGAAAAAAGTAAATTGTTGAAGATAAGCAAACCAACCAGCATGCCGCGACGAGACCTTATCTTGAGAACTCATATGCTTCAACGCATCATGATCAGTGTACAAGACAAATTCGCGGTGAAAGAGGTAATGTCTCCAATGCTTTATAGTTTGCACCACCGTACAGAGTTAGACATCATAAGTGTTGTATCGTAGACGAGAGCCCACTATCTTTTCACTAAAAAAGGTCACCGGTTTACTCTCTTGACTTATAACATCACCAACTCTAGCTTTAGATGCATCAGAATGTAGTTCAAAAGCAAGATCAAAGTTGGGAAGCATCAGTACGGGTGCTGTTGTAAGCTTTGTTTTGATTGTTTGAAACGCAATGTCTGCCTCAGGTGTCCATTTGAACTGTTGCGCTTTAATGCAATCTGTAATTGGAGCCATTATACTGCTGAAATGATGAACAAATAGACGATCAAAGGATGTCAAACCGTGAAAGCTTCGTATCTCCGTAACTGTACGAGGTGTAGGCCAAGACCGAATGGCTTCAACTTTAGTGGGATCAACGGCAAGACCTTGCTCAGACACAATGTATCCGAGAAATAATACTTGAGGCACTCCAAAAGCACATTTCTTAATTGCCCCAATGAATTTTTCTCGCCGTAAGACCTCTAAGACATCTCGTAAGTGATTCAAATGATCTGACATGGAGATACTAAAGATTAGTATGTCATTAAAGTAAATGACCACACACTTACCAATAAAAGAACACAAAGTTTGATTAATCACACGCATGATTGTGCTAGGCGCATTAGACAAGCCGAAGGGCATTACAAGCCATTCAAACAATCCTTCATGTGTTTTGAATGCCGTTTTCCATTCGTCACTGAAATAACAAGTGGTTCAGTGTTTCATCTTGGCCACCACATCGAAGGCAAGTAGGATTGATGTTACAACCTTTGGCATTAAGGATAATTGTAACAGAAAGACTGTTATGAAGCATTCTCCACCAGAAAGTTTTTAGTTTAGGAGGAACATCAATGCTCCATATTGCTTTGTAGACCTTTCTAACCTCACTAGGATTATCTGGCACAATGTGGTCTACCCTATTTTGATGAGAAGAACTAGCTGGATCCTCTACCTGGTTACATAATAAATGATAACTAGTTTTGACAGTTGTTATCACATGTTAATTAAAGATATTATGGGTTATTAGCAAAATTAACACACACAAAAAACTATAATCTACAAACTAACCAATTTTCACCTTTTTCTCTCTATCACTCTTCCTATATCTCTCTAACCAATTTCTTAGTTTCTACATGATAATTTTTTGGGTTTTATAGGAATATAGGCAGTTTTAAGTTTTTAATCCTATATATTATTTCAGAAGCATTTTAGGAGCATTTTGCTTACCATCAACACAATTTTTTGAGTTTTTTTTTTAATTTATTTTAATCTTTCTATACTATTTGCCAAACACATTTCTTTCCTAATTAGCTAATGTTGATTACTTTTAGTCTCAATGCCAAACACATTGAAATAATTATAAACTTGCCAAAATCGAAATATTTCGAAATCAAGTACTTGCCAAAAATATATATATATATATTTCGAAAATTCAAGATTAAAATCATAAAACTAATTATGAACAAAAATTATTATATATTCCAAAAGTGTATTAATTAGAATAAATAAAAGATATTTTCCTTATCTTTAGAAATAGAGGATTAAATACTAATATACCATTATATTAAAGAAGAAGAATTCTAAACCATTATATTAGGTGTCAAGCTTGCAATTTATCTCATTTTGTTTTTTAAATTAAAATTATATTATTAAGTTCTTCTATACTCTTATCCAAACACTCTTCATAAGACAATTCCTATAACCAAACACAATAATTTGTAGTTAGTTTGCATAATTAAATGTGAAAAAGTTAATTTTAAAGTATATAAAATCTTCACTTTTGAAATCATAAATCACGATTTTAATTTCCATTTAATTGAAAATAAACTAATGAAGGAATGCATTGTTTTAACTTTGGAATCTTCAATAAACAAAACGTACATTTCCTTATTTACAAACCTACCATGCGTATTATATAAAAAAATACATTGTGTTGAGTCATAAATTGTATTTTTGTATATTAAGTGTAATCAACTCGAAAATAAAAACCACTATTATTAATTATTTTACGGGTGGAATACATTTCTATTCAAAATAATGATAAAATTTCAAAATATAAACAGATTTCTGATTCCGTATAACAATTTTCCAAAAGTGTTATTTGGTTTTTTAAATTCAAACTATATTGATTTACTCACTAATCATATTATTCCGCGTATAATGCGGGTAACTTTCTAGTTAGTAGAAAAGACAGTTTACTATTTATAATTAGAAAAATAGGCACCTCTTCACTATGACACTATTTATAATTAGTAAAGTAGGCACTTTCACTGTTTATGGTGTACACGGTCCATGGTATAAGGTTCCCACTATTTACGGTGCATACACTATTTACGGTTCACGGTATACATTGTTCATAATATATACTGTTTATGGTGGATACAAACGGTGTACAGAGTTCATGGTGGATACACACGGTGAACATTATTCATGGTGTATACTGTTCACACAAATACTATTCATGGTGTATACTGTTTACGGTGTATACACAAGGTGGACACTGTTCACGGTGTATAGTGAACAGTATCCTCTGTGAATAGAATATGTTGTAAATAGTGTTCTAACATAAATAGTGTCCTCCGTGAATAGTATCCTCCGTGAATACTAATTGAGTTCTTTCAATAGTGTTATGTCGGGAATAGTGTGTTGTGAATAGTATCCGTCGTGAATTGTATCTTCCGTTAATAGGGTCTGTCGTAAAGAGTATTCATCGTGAATAGTATTCTATCATGAATAGTATTCATCGTGAATAGTGTCATTCCTTCAATAGTGTTCCATTGTGAATAGTGTCAACGGTGAAAAGTGTCAATGGTGAACATTGTGTACACCATCCACCATGAATAGTGTTTTGTAAAAATGTGTATTAGTGTATGCTTATTTTGCTAATTATAAATAGTGCCTAGTTGGCAAATTTTTCCTAATTTTTTTTGTTTGTTTATTCTACAAATTCACCCTTAAGAAAATGAAACTCAAATTTTTTTTTTGTGCCGTTTTATAATTTGAATCAAAAACTTTGTCTCAAAATGTGCGGAATTGCAATAAGATGTAATTTGTTTTTCTTTAAAATTTACCCTAAACATTAATTTAGTGCATGTTGTGGGAGTTTGTGGAAGTGGGCGGTTGCGGTTTCAAGCGTTTTTGAGCGATTTGAACGATTGGTGCAGCGGTTAAAAATTAGCGCGTTTGTGGGATATTTACGACTGGTTGACAGCGGGTGTAGTAGCGGTTAAATAATAAATTAACAATATAAACACATTAAAAAATTATAAAAAATATCCAAAATCATATAATTAATTTATTATAAAAAATAAAAATTTATTAATTCAATAAATTTTAATACTAGAAAATCATGTATATGATATTTACGTTGTTTATTATTATTATTATTATTATTATTATTATTATTATTATTATTATTATTATTATTATTATTTTGGATGAAAGTTATAAATTTAATGGAAAAATTGTTTCTTTTGTAGATTAATGTTATAAATATAAAATTATAATAGGTTACTAATTTAAAAGACAAATTATGTATATATTTCATAATTATAATACTCAAATCTTGATTTTTTAAAAAAACTGATTATATATTTTCTGATTTTTTAAGTGGATTTTATTTTAAAATATAATAAAAAATAAATCCTCCCGCAACCGTCCGCAACCGCACGCTCGAGGGAAGCAGTTTTTGGTTTTAAGCGTTTTTCATGATTATTGTCAAACGCTAGGAACCGCTACCGCCCACAAACGCAGCGTTTGCGGGTGGTAGCGGGTGTACTAATCAAGCTCCTAATTTCCTATCATTTTTTTTTCACGATCAAGCACTTCATAATTTTAAAATAAATTCTGCATAATAATTATTTCTACTTACTTGTGCTTTGATTTGATTATTTATTTTTTATTTCAACAATCACAGTCTTTTTCAATCACCACAAAATGGTACTTTATAATTAACGCATCCGCCGATATTTTTTAAATTATAGTTTTGAAACCAACTTGTGCATATGTACTGGTCATTTTATACATTATTTACTAAATAGTTTTTGCTTTATTTTTATCATGGCCAATCCGAGAAGAACCTGCCCTAGAAGACTTTTGAAGCAGAGATGAACAATGACTTTTAGGTAAAGTTTCAAAAAAAAAACAATGACTTTTAGGTATATTTCCAAACTAGCACTTCCAAACACACAATAATAAGGACTAAACGACGGGAAAAAAAAGGGGACTAAACTCGTTTTTTGAACTCCGAGAATACAAGTTTTTTAATGTGTTTTACATGGGTTTCCACGATATTACTGTGGCTTGTATAGACATAGTTTTGAAAGCATATTTTTCATGTTCTTGAAGATGTTAAATATTGTAGAACATAAATTTTACTGATATTAGCTGAAGAAAAGGTTTGTGAGAATGGTTCCAACTCTTTATTATTGTTGTTCCTATCGCAATATTGCATCTTTCACAGTGTCTTGTCGTAAAAGCATTACCAGAGCAAGTTTTGTTTTTTTGTGTCGATTAAAGTCGACCAGGGGAGTTCGGCCCCATGTCCCGGGTTATTAATCAAGTAACTTCATATAGTTTCCGTAAACGTAACCCTATATCATACTGAACCAAATATTAGAGTAACCAAATCGAAACATGTGAGTTTTCGTAGCCTTACTCCAAAACCAGAATCTGACCAGGCAGTTTAGACTTAAATTCAATGGCCAAAGATTCTAAATTCGATCTCAACGGTTGTCTTCGAGGATCTTCATGTTTTGTGTTGTTCTCGTCTTCTTAACCAAACTTGCATTGATAGGATTGCTATTGAAATTTCAGAAGAATGCAAAAGATACAACACTCTTTTAGGCCCAGTTTCTGATTAGCCCAATTAAGGAAAAAGAGATACAAATTGAACCATAACATCAAACCTGATAAGGTGGAAATTTAATCAAGTCCATTTTGTGCCGTACAACCCGTTGCACACGTACATAATTTTTGGATTTGAATCCTTACAAATTCAAGTCGTTTTTTTCTTTCTGGTTTCAGTTTTATAATAAAATTAAAACCGATTACCAAAAATTAGAATCATGAGCAAAATTTAAACCAAATTTTCTACATCTAAGTAAAATCATTTTATCAATTTAAAAACTATTTGTTGTGAATCAAGAGAACGAATGGGGAAGATTGTGTTTATTCATTAATCATAAGATCCTTTATATAGGATTATTACAAGAGAGAAAAGGAAAATTCCTTTTCCTAATGGGAAAAGGAAAGTACATAAAAGGAAAATCCTAATTCAACTAGGATTCATTAAACCGGCCTAAAGACTAAGTGTTAATGGGCCGTAAACGGACCAGAACTAGTTATGACAATCCACTATGATTTATAACACTCCCCCTTGGATGTCATAACTCTAATGGGCTTGTAATACGCTTTGGATGTTGCCTCATTAAAACCTTACCAAGTAAAACCCATTTTGGGACAAAACCGTGGTGAAGGAAAAAGAGTACAACACGTATTACTCCCCCTGTTCTGAACCTCACTGCAAGTCTTTCAAACGACGCATTCCAATCTGATAAGTAAGTTTCTTGAACGTTGAGGTTGGAAGTGACTTGGTGAATAGGTCTGCTGAATTCTCACTTGATCGTACTTGTTGCACTTGAATTTCTCCATCTTTCTGTAGATCGGATGTGAAGAAGAATTTTGGCAGAATGTGCTTCGTCCTATCACCTTTGATGTATCCATCCTTAAGTTGAGCTATACACGCTGCATTGTCCTCGAACAAGACCGTCGATTCCTGCTTACCTTCGGCCATTCCACAATCCACTCTTATGTGCTGGGTCATCAGCCTTAACCAAACACACTCACGACTAGCCTCATGAATTGCCAATATCTCTGAATGATTAGAAGATGTAGCTGCAATGGTCTGCTTCATTGACCGCCAAGATATTGCAGTTCCTCCATGAGTAAACACATAACCTGTCTGGGACCGTGCATTATGAGGATCTGAAAGATAACCTGCATCAGCAAAACCAACTAAACCGTCCTTAGATTGGTTAGTATAAAATAGACCCAAGTCTTTCGTTCCTTGTAGGTAACGAAGAATATGTTTTATCCTGTCCCAGTGCCTTTGGGTCGGACATGAGCTAAATCTTGATAATAAATTCACGGCAAAACATATATCTGGCCTAGTGTGGCTTGCCAGATACATTAAAGCTCCTATGGCACTGAGATATGGCACTTCGGGACCAAGGACTTCTTCAGAGTCTCTCTTAGGACCAAACGGATCCTTTTCTAGATCAAGAGATCTCACCACCATTGGGCTGGACAATGGGTGACATTGATCCATATTAAAACGCTTGAGTACCTTTTCAGTATATGCCATTTGATGCACAAGGATTCCATCATTTATGTACTCAAGTTGCAATCCCAAACAGAACTTAGTTTTGCCTAGGTCTTTCATCTCAAATTCTTTCTTGAGGCATTCAACTGTTTGGACGATTTCACCAGGGGTTCCAAGGATGTTCAAATCATCCACGTAAACTGCTATGATAACAAACCCTTTGTTTGCAAACTTTTTTATAAAAATACATGGACTGATGGGATCATTCTTATAGCCTTCTTTGACTAAGTACTCACTCAATCTATTGTACCACATACGCCCACTTTGCTTCAGTCCATAAAGGGATTTGTTCAGCCTTATGCAGTGTTGTTCTCGAGAACCTTTCTTATCTTTGAGCTCAATACCCTCTGGTAATCTCATATAAATCTCATTATCCAGTGGACCATATAAGTATGCAGTTACAACGTCCATTAACCGCATATCCAACTTTTCTCTTATAGCCAGACTTATCAAAAATCTAAAAGTTGTAGCATCCACCACAGGGGAGTATGTCTCCTCATAATCTATTCCTGGTCTCTGTGAGAATCCTTGTGCAACAAGCCGTGCTTTATATCTCACGATTTCACCATGTTCATTTCTTTTCCTCACAAAAACCCATTTATGTCCAACTGGTTTAATCTCATAGGGTGTCCGAATTATTGGACCAAAGACATCCCTTTTCCTTAAAGAATTCAACTCCACGTTTATAGCTTCTTTCCATTTAGTCCAATTTTCACTCTGAGTGCACTCATATATCGACGTGGGTTCTAGATCCTCCATAAGTTCAAGTGCTACCTTAAAAGCAAATATATCATCGATTTCCACACACTTTCTATTCCATTGTATTCCAGACATAACATAATTCATTGAGATCTCATTATTTTCAGGAACGTCAGAACCATGAAACTCGGCGTCCCGAGTCTCATTGCTTGGAACTATCGGTTCAGTTATGTCTGGGGTTCCATCAGATTCCTCAACCACGATTTCAGCACCTTTCTTTCTTTTCCGAGGATTCTTATCTTTGGAACCTATTGGCCGGCCACGTTTTGAGTGTGGTTTAGATTCTGTAGCAACTTGATTGTGTCCCTCTTGAACATCAATTCTAATCGGTGCATTAACAGCTGGTATGTAAGACTTAGTTACTCTTTTCGGGTCAGCAAAGGAATCTGACAATTGATTAGCTAGCTTTTGTAAATGTATAATCTTTTGGACTTCTAATTCACATTCTTGAGTCCGAGGATCTTGCCATTTTAAGGACGTTTGATTCCATATAATTTCCTTTACCAGTCTGTTATCTCCTCCTAATGTTGGATAGACAGATTCGTCAAAATGACAATCTGCGTACCTGGCCTTAAACAAATCACTCGTGGTTGGCTCAAGGTACTTAATGATAGTAGGAGAATCATATCCAACATATATCCCCATCCTCCTTTGAGGTCCCATCTTTGTTCTCTGTGGTGGTGCAATAGGCACATAAACGGAACATCCGAATGTTTTAAGATGGGATATGTCTGGCTCTTGACCCGTTATTAACTGTGATAGGGAATATTTATGTTCACTAGATGGCCTGATACGAATTAGCTCTGCTGCATGTAAAACTGCATGTCCCCAAGCTGAGACCGGGAGTTTTGATCTCATTAGCAACGGTCTAGCAATCAACTGTATGCGTTTAATAAACGATTCAGCCAAACCGTTTTGTGTATGTACATGTGCCATAGAATATTCAACACTTACCCCCATGGACATACAATAATCGTTAAACGCTTGGGACGTAAATTCACCAGCATTGTCAAGACGTATAGTCTTTAAAGGAAAATCTGGAAAGTGTGCTCTTAAACGTATGAGCTGGGCAAGCAATCTTGCAAATGCCACATTTCTAGTTGATAATAGGCAGACATGTGACCATCTCGTGGATGCATCAATAAGGACCATAAAATATCTAAACGTCCCACAAGGTGGGTGTATTGGTCCGCATATGTCTCCTTGAATTCTTTCCAGAAAATTTATCGTTTCCTTAGTTACTTTGATTGGTGATGGCCTAGTAATGAGTTTCCCTAGTGAACATGCTTCACACGTGAGATTCTTTGGGATAACTCTCCTTTCTTTCAAGGTGTGCCCATTAGTACTTGCTAATATCTTTCGCATCATGTTAGCACCGGGATGGCCAAGCCGGTTATGCCAAAAACCGAAATTCTCAGTAAACTCTTTGTTTACCATAGCATTTGCTTTTATCATTCCGATCTTAGCACAATAAAGGCCCACAGAAATGGCAGGTATAGTCTCTAGGACTTTCTTATAGCCATGGACGGTTTCAAAGATTTGAAGGAATCCTTTGTTATTCTCGTCCTTAGTTTCAACATGAAGACCATTCATTCGAATGTCTTTAAAGCTCAATAGACTTCTCTTTGAACTAGGTGAATATAACGCATTAGAAATTTCTAGATGCGTGCCCTTAGGTAATAAAATATGGGCTTGACCGTGGCCTTCAATTAAATTTGCTATACCCGCAATTGTGGTTACATTTGCCTTTTTAAGTGTAAGATCAATGAAGTATCTCTTATCTCTTAATATCGAGTGGCTTGATCCACTATCCACAATGAACACATCCATATCGTTCATACTTCAAAAGAGATAACAATAGATACTTTTAAATAACACTCTTTCATTCCATAAAGTTTAATAGAAAGCAATAACACAAAACCAAAGTATAAAGTGTAAAACGTAAAACAAGCAAAACACAAAACACCAAAACAGAAAATCAAAATCAATCACTTAAGTATATCTGAGGTTTCAAAATTCATCAAGTCATCTTGCTCATGATCGAAATCTCCTTCATTATCATGCTGGATCATATGAGTTTCTGGATTCTTCCCTTTAAGGCTCTCTTGATAGAGTTCAACCAGATGCTTGGGAGTCCTACATGTCTTAGCCCAATGATTACTCATTCCACATCGATGGCAAACTGATTTTGGGTTTGATTCTCGTGGTTGAGAAGTAATACCACGGTTATTACGATCATAGTCAGTTCGGTATCCGCGTCCTCGTCCTCGCCCGCGGTTAGAATGATCGTTATGGAATCTGTGGCCTCGGCCCTGACCTCGGCCGTATGGATTAAAATGGCCACGGTCACGTCCTTGCCATCTACCCCCACGTCCACGACCACGATGTCTATAATCACTTTGGACGTGGTTAATTTCTTTCTTTTCATCTGTGGCCACATTCGCTTCAGGAAGTGGGGCTGATCCAGGAGGTCTCATCTCACTGTTTCTCATTAGCAGTGTATTATTCTCCTCGGCTAGTAATAGACATGCTATAAGCTTTGAGTATGTCTCAAAACCTCTTTCACGGTATTGCTGTTGAAGCAACACGTTATTAGTGTGAAAGGTGGAGAAGGTCTTTTCCAACATGTCTTTCTCAGTTACCTTCTCACCACATTGTCTCAATTGAGAAACTATTCTGAACATAGCCGAGTTATATTCTTCCACGGACTTGAAGTCCTGGAACCTGAGATTCCTCCAATCATAATTGGCCTTTGGTAACAACACCGTTCTATGGTGGTCATATCTTATCTTTAATTCTTTCCAAAGGTCCAAAGGGTTCTCAATGGTTAGGTATTGATCCTTGAGACCCTCAACAAGATGATGACGAATGATCGATATCGTTCTGTATCGATTCCTTTCATTCTCATTATTATCCTCAATGATACATTCGCCAAGTCCTTTAGACTTTAGATTTATCTTAGTATCCAACGCCCACTGTAAGTAATTGTCTCCAGAGAGATTGAGGGCAGCATAATCCAAATTGTTGATTTTCGACATCTGAAAACATTCATCCTATTCTCTAAGAACTATAAGATTTTAAAGTTTATGCATATGATGCAAAATAGGTCATGGGTGCTTATATAAACGGGTACGGATGCATGATGCTTATGAAACCAGATTTTTATGTTTAACAACCTAACATAATGTTTTATATGCTCATGATGCAAGCCTAGTATTCAAATTCTAAACCGTATGATGATATGACCGGATTTTAATCAAGCATGTTATGTCTATATGATGCAATCAGTTTCAGTTTCATGTTTATCAATCAACGAATCAATCCAAACAAGCAAACAAACAAACGAGTTCAAATAAATATGCAACCAAATTTGGACAGAGTGTTTACTGTCGATCGACGGGTGATTTGTGTCGATCGACACAGTTTAATTCAAACAACAAATTCAGGCAGAAGTTTACGTGTCGATCGACATAAAACTAGTGTCGATCGACACGGGTACAGATCATGCAATCGGTTTGGATTTTAATTGAATTAGGTTAGGGTTTCAAGTTAGGGTTTCAAGTGATTACGAATCATGAATCAATAAACACAATCAAGCAAGTAATAACAATAACAAGCATGATTTAGATTAGGGTTTCTAAGATTATCATGAATCTAGGTTCTTTAGATTAGGGTTTCTTATTGTTTACCTTAACCTCCGTGAGTCTTCTAGTTCGCCGTAACCGTTGATAGGCTGTATGAACTTTCTTCTAGTTCGCCGTAACCTTAAAGGCTGTATGAACTATGATTTGAACAGTAACGCCGGATGAACAGTAATCGTCGATGAACAGTAATCGTCGATGAACAGTGCGCGATGAATAGTGCGCGATGAACAGTACGCGATGAACAGTACGATGAACAGTAATCGCGTTTTTTGTGTTTTTAGGGTTTAGGGAGCAACTCGTGCTGATAACGTGTTGTGAATCAAGAGAACGAATGGGGAAGATTGTGTTTATTCATTAATCATAAGATCCTTTATATAGGATTATTACAAGAGAGAAAAGGAAAATTCCTTTTCCTAATGGGAAAAGGAAAGTACATAAAAGGAAAATCCTAATTCAACTAGGATTCATTAAACCGGCCTAAAGACTAAGTGTTAATGGGCCGTAAACGGACCAGAACTAGTTATGACAATCCACTATGATTTATAACACTATTTAAGTTTTAGCAAATTTTTTCATGTAAGATTCTTAACACAAACAACTTTACTTCTTCCTAAACAGAATCTATTAGTGTAATAACCACAGGTCACGGAAGATTTGAATCACCACAAGTCACGGAAGATTTGATACTCAAATCCCTCATCATATTATTCTCAGTTATTGTAAATATATATAGTTTTCTTTCTTGTGTATTTTTCTCTGTATAAATGTATTGCACATAATATCAATAGAATCATCCGTTCTTAGACAATCATAGAATCAACTAGGGCCAGTAAGAGAAGCAATGTCAATCTCTCCACTTTAAGTATGAAAGTAGAATTTAAGTCCTCTTTGAGAGATATAATCCGACATATCTATTATCAAAGCTATTCAGTTTTGATCGTAACGACAAGAGACTATAGTCTTTCAAGAGTATTGATCACGTACCTTCGTATCAATAGGATCAGTTCTTAGTAAGCGTATGGTTTATGTTCTTCCCAAACATTCTTGTAGATTCATTAATGAATCTCTCAAATGTTTTAAATTTTACAAATCTAGTGGAGCCAATTAATTTTTAATATTTTACATGCTCTATGAAAAATAACGAAAATTCACACTTGAAAAATAACGGAAATTCACAAAACAAGTAATTAAAATTCACAAATGCAAATCAAACACACAAAAATAATATTAAAAACAACAGAATAGAAAAACACTTACTAATGAAAAGTAACCCACGAGTAATGTGGATGCCCATCTAGTGAAAATAATAGATAGAAAGTAGTGGAGTCACAAAGACAATGCCACTTTACTTATTTATGATCAAACAAACATTAATTTAACTGCACGGTTGAGGAGCACCTTGAGGAAACCTTTTCTTATCGGTGCAATAGTTGTAGACCATGTGGTTTCTCTGTGCCCATTTCACTCGATTCTTGCCTTTGTTATCAAGTACTTGAGTGAACCATGGGGAATTCGCGGAGCAAGATGTTTTTCCATTAGCCCATACACACCCGTCCACATTGTAGTTTCTGTAGAAAGCGGTGAAAGGAGCTTTTGACCAATCTGTTTTCTCTAATCCTCCCCTCGTGGCCCAATGCTCGGCTTCCCAAAGGCTCGCATAGACTCTCATTGGTTGTCTATGTAGGAACAAGACTCCATTTGGCTGGGAGTTCATGAATTCTCTAATCGAAATTCCATCAACTGTAAATCTGGAAGAAAATAATAGAAAAGAGAATCTTGGTTCATGAGCTAATATATCCACAAAACAATATAAGATTATATAGTCTATATAATATATACGAGACCGAGCTTTGATCAAAAGGCAACACTTACATAATCCTTTGGGGGTTCCATGTGATGGAATAAGTGTGAAAGTCAGCGGTTGGGTCGAACCATAGATGAAATTGTTGTTCTTTATCTCCATTTCCTTTGTTGTAAACATTAGTATGAAGAGTATAAGGATGACCACTTATGTTTCCCAAGAACTCGAAATCGATCTCATCCCAAGTAGTTCCCGGAGATTTAAGCTACACAAAGTCATCATGTAAGCAAGTTGTTTGAATATTCAAAACCTAGTCAATAGAAAAATATAGCAAGAACGCATTAAAAGTACATATTACTTACATAGAATGTTGTGACAGTTCCGGCAGAGTTACCAGGGACAAGTTTCATTTGAACCTCGATTTTTCCAAAGAGAAACTCCTGATTAGATTGGAAACCGGATCCCGAGAATTTGTCGAGGGAGAGAGAAAGAAGACTTCCAACATTGTCGAGAACCTTTCCACGGCCATCACCCCAATGTACCTGAACGTCATTGTGAAAGCTACCGGCATAGACTCCCACAGATTGTGCCGCAAAGAGAAAGAGAATCAAGAACGCGAATCTTGTATTGCAAGAAGACTTCATTTTAGAGGTTTTGAAAGAGTGAGTTATAGTATCTTAGATGGATTGGTGATGAGAAATGGAGGTAAGGGCATTACTATATATAGCTGTTGGAAATGAAAAGGAAAGAGATAAGAGTTCTAATGGGGTTGATAATTGATGGAGGTTTGCTTTTGTGTCGTTGGGTCACAATTTTGTAATCCTATGGATTGTTTTATATATATACTTTCGGACTACTTGGACCATAAATCATATTTACTCAGAAAGCATGATTCATTTAGATACTTGGTTTGAAAACTTTTGTCGGTTAAACATTTAAAAATCCTATAACCTCCTCCTCGGCTCCTCCTACTCATTCCATATATATTCTGTTAAATATATATTCAAACTTGTAATCTCTCACCGACAAAGTTAGTGTTCTTAAAAGTTAATTAAAACATCATCTCCTCCTAAATAATTCCAATATTCTTTTTAGAAATATATTCAAACGTGTAATCTGTCACCGACACAGTCAGTGTTCTCAAAACAACATCTGAATAACTGAATAAGCAGGTCTCATGTAAGAACTAACTAAATCAACCGAGGAAATTAGTGTTTGATTTAGGTTAACAAAAAAAAATTAGTGGTTGATTATCAAATTCCAAACCTAGATAGAAAACAATAAGATGCATATGTTTACGTACGTGGGCATGCATTATGAGCATGATAGTTGCTATGGAGAAATTCTATATAAATTTTTATTATATAAAAATTGCTATAACACCATAATAGAGATTTTGGGTGTCTATAATGAAGATTTTGGGTAATTATAGATCTAAATTTAACACATGTTCTATCACTATTCACTTATTAAATTTAATTTTTAATTGTTTTTAATAGTTAAAAACCTACTTAACAACTATAATTGATCATGTTCTAATAATTATATTTCATGTTTATGTCAGTCTTGACAGAAAAAAAAAATCGATGGAAAAAGATCACAAAAACAACTAATGCTCATAGATCACATGGTTTACTTTACTATATATTTATATATACGTGCCGACTACTTTGACCATAAATCATATGTATTCAGAAAGCATGATTCATTTAGATATTTGATTTACAAAATTTGTCGGTTAAATTTTTTAAAATCCTCATAATATCCTCCTAATCATTCCATTTATTTATTCTCGTTAAAAATAAATCAAAACTTGTAATTTTTCACCACATAGTCAGTGTTCCTAACACAAATTTGTGATTATTGCCATTCTTAGCAAAAATAAAGACTTAAAGTAAATTCATGGGAATAGATCTGACTAACCATTTTTAAAAGAAAAAACTCTGCAACACATGGTGGCAAGAAATATGAATTAAATTTTCTGTTCACGTTTTGTAATTGGTTTTCTATTTAATGCAGGAGAATAAAATTTACACAAAAGTCCATTGGCCTAGTTTGCTAAGAAAGCCCAAAGAACACATACTTGTTTTGGAAACTTTGATGGACTCCTTAAGCCTATAAATTACTAGAATATTCAGAAATGAGCTCTTCTCTACCATAAGGACATGTCCAATGCAGAGCTTATGGTGTCTTAAGTTGCAGTTTAAAGATTAAAATATAATTAAGAGAAAGAAAACTGGTGTCTTAAGTCTTAAAGAGTGTCTAATTTTAGATCATTTTTATTCAGAAGAACGGACACGTGGCGATTTGTGAGTGGTTGCAGAAAAATAAACACGTGAAAAGGAAAAAAAATTGTGTACTCCGCGTGTTTGACTCTCTCTCTTTCTCTCTCTCGCTTCGGTTTCTTCGAAGGTGATTTTACGATTTCAAAGGAGATTCAAGTGAATCTTCCGATTTGAGCGAAGAAATCAATCGAAAATGGTGTGATTAATGGTGGATTCTCCGTTCTGAGTCTTTCATGCTCAGAATCGACGATTTTGGTTGGCAAACTCAATCTCAAAATCTTTCACTGCCTAATCGATATCATGGTAAGAAATCTGTGTTTTTTTATGTAGATCGTGTTGTATTAAGTGTTAATTGATGAGATTGGATTAGTGTTGTTTGCAATCGGTTTAGAGATAATTGAATTTAGGATTTTGTTGGCTAAGATTAGGGATCTTCACACTGTAGATTTCATGTAATTGATTTAAGGGTGATTTCATGTGATTGGAATTAAGGAGGGGTTATTGGATTGATGATTTTAATGTATTTTAAAATGAAACCAAAATCTGTGTTATTCAATTATTTATTCTATAAAAATTACATTAATATCATTTGTTATTGAATCAATCATTTGTTTGATGTATTGTAAAATACAATAAAAACAACTGTTATTCAATATGTCCTTGATTTTAGGGAATTTTGATTTTACGGGATTTTGATGTATTTTTTCCTGAAAAACGTGAACAATCCAAATACATTCTTTTTGGCTTGGATTTAGATGGATTCATATTGAAAAACAAAAAATCCAAAATTTTTATGTTCTCACTCGGAGACTTCTTCTTTTTCCTTAATTATTCTTCGATTTTTCTTCTTCTTCTTCTTTGATTATTCTTCAATTTTTCTCCTTCTTCGATTCCTCTAAATCAATTGAATTTGATTTCAATTATGTTTTGGGTCTTTAGATTGAAAAATTCATAAATCCCAGAAAATCAACCATATCATGATGAACAAATGTTGATAAGATTAGATTGAAAACAAAAATGAAAAGATGATGGAATTTCTTTCAAATGGACTAATCTGCTCAATTTTATTTTTTGTTTGGTATTTAATCATGGTTTCAGTCGGCAAATATGTTGAAATATTGGAGAGAAAGGTAGAAAAAGAAAAAAGATTCGTAGAAATTCCAATGTTTCAAAACTCAATAAAATACTTCAAAATACAATAAATGCAAGTACAATAAAATACATCAAAATACAAAGGTAACATGGTGAATTCATCAAAATCCAAAAGAATATTTTTAAATACAAATACAACAAAATACATTAAAATTCTCAATCCAATAACACCTCTTAAGTTTTAATTGAATTAGAGAATTGATATCAAATATTTTACAGATTTTTGATGGATTGGCTAATTGTAAAAAATCAGATTAACTTCTGATTTCATATAATTTGGGTTTTCATCTCATTGATTTTTGGTTTTTTCGAATTTGATCTAATATGGTTTAGATTTATTAGCAATGTTTGGATAATTGTATGAATTTGGTTTGCTGATGAGATCTAATTCATGATTTGATCTCATTGTTGCGAGGTATATGGTGCACAGAAGAAACCAAGGAAATTAGTGCATCATTCTGAGGTAAGATTTTGTGTCAATTAACTGAGATTTTGTGGTTTGTTAAAAGTGTTACATTATGATATTTATGAATTTTGGTTTTTCAGGGTAATGGGTTATCAAACACATGCAATGGAGCATACTCAGATGTTCAAACGTTAATGAAGGTATGTTTCTTGACTGAGAGTTTTGCTGTTAATAGTTAGATGAAAATTAGGTGTAATTGATTGTTTAAATGGTAATAAATTAAGTAGATGTGTGTCTACATCAATGTTAAGGTGTGTATTTGTGATAAATGTTTGAACTGTAGATATCATGTTGGTTAAATATGATGATTGCTTAGTTAACCCGTAACTTAGATGTGCTGAATATCCATTCTTCTTCAAAATGAATCTGAAACTATGATGAAACTGAAACCATGTCTTGGTTTTTCAGTTACAATGTAATGAATGATAATTTTGAGATTAGGTAAAGAATAGACATCTAATTGAATGCATAATAAATAATAATTGCACAACTTGATCTCTGATTAAAGCACAAAAAAAACTTCAACCTCTTCCTATATAATAACCTATACACCGAAACCTAAAACTACATCTTCTCTTTCTTAATCTTTCAAAACCTTTCTTCAACCTCTTGCACTTCTGTTCTTCTGTTTCCTCTACTCTTTCTTATGTATTAAGCTAGGTTATGGATTCTCCATTTCCATATACTCAAAGGTCCAACTTTATGGACCTAAAGTAGTCAATAGGAAAGCCAATACCTTCAACACATTCCCTATGGCAGTTTTTTCCCAAACTATGCCAATTGGATCATCTGAAATACCAGTCTTTACAACTCAGTGGTCTGATGATGAAGACACTGCTGAGGAACGTAAACAGAGAAAGAGATGGAAACCCTCTGAAGATCTTGTCCTCATCAGCAGTTGGCTAAACACCAGCAAGATTCTGTGGTGTCAAATGAGCAGAAATCTGCAAAATTTTGGAACCGCATAGTAGTGTTATATGCTGAGAGTCCTAAAACATTGCAGATGGTGCTGATAGACCTGCTAATCAGTGTAAGCAGAGGTGGAGGAAAATTAGTGACCAGGTCAGCAAGATCTGTGGAGCCTATAAGGCTGCAGAAATTCAGAAGAAAAGTGGCCATGCTCCCAAAGATTATTTGAAGTTGGCCCATGAAATATTCTTCAATGACTACAAGGATAAATTCACCCTGGATAAAGCTGAAGGCAATTATAAAAGAAAGAAGTCTGAGGAAGGTCATGCACAGTCTGCCAGCTTTCAGTCAGTTACCAATGAAGAGGATGAAACCATGGTAAGACCTTCTGGTATTAAAGCTTCAAAGGCGATGCTTAAAAGGCCAATGACCAAGACATCAAATGAGGAAGATGAGAAGAAGCTGTTGAAGTACCAGAGAATGTGGGAGATAAAGGAGAAGGACTGTGATAGGAAGGAGAAGTTGTCGGATAAAAAGGCTAAGCTGTCAGATAAAAAGATGTTGGAGCATCTCCTTGCAAAAACAAAGCCCTTATCTGATATATAAATCATTCTAAAGAACAAGCTGATTAATGACATGTTGTCCTGAACAAGCCATTATCTATTAGTCTGAACTTTGTACTCCCTCTGTTCTTTTTTGTTTGATGTTCTAGAATTTTTACACTTATTAAGAGAACACATTAATTCTTAGTTATAACTTATAAATATCTTATTGTTTGTACTAAACATTTTTCTATAACTTTAGACCAATAGTAATTCAATAAAACCAATTAATGTTTCTTGAAATTTACAATTCATCATTATTTTTTCATTAAAAATGCATTGAAAATGTAAAAAATCAATATTTTTGAAATAATTTTGTTTCCCAGAACATCAACTAAAAAAGAACAGAGGGAGTATAATTATTGTACCAAATCTTTGTTGTTGCCAGTTTATGAACAAGTCAGTTTATGTATTTCCATAATCCTTTCTAATTCTAGTTTATGTACTGATTACTTTATGTATTTCTATTTTAAATGAAGTGATTAGTTTACAATTTATGTATTTCATCATACTTCTTTCTATATCCAGTTTGTGTGTTTCTAGTTTTTCTGTTATGAAAAGAACTCATTACTTTGAAATGAATGTATTAGTTTCAATTATTCAGAAAATAATGTCATAGTTGACTGATTAAATGCTAGCTTATTTCGATTGGCAGAAGCTAATGTTGATGGAAAGAGAAGATTAATTATACAGAGGATGCATTGCACTTACATCAGGTTAGTTTTTGGCAATGTTTAGTGGTAATTAATGTCCTTCAATTACAAGTGCTTTGGTTTAATATGTTCAAGTTGATATGGTTTGGTTGATATGTTCTTCAAACATGTGAATGTGTTATTTTTGGTTGCAGGTTCTTTGGTTTTGATCATGTCGGCAGAACCTGTGACACCTCGGTTTCAGGGCATATATGGTATATGCGGTATATGCGAAGAGGCTTAAAAAAATTGATTTGGCTACCTATATCACCAAACTGCACTTATCTTTTCGGTCACAGGTCTTGAGAGAACTCCAGAGTTAAGCGTGCTTGAGCTGGATTAGTTTCAAGATGGGTGACCTACTGGGAAGTCATTTCCAGTACCGTGTGAGTGAGGTCAAAACACGGGAAAATACCGCGTGGTGATTTGCAGGGTCAGTAAACAAGACTTCCGAGCCTCCCGGACTAACGCACCAACCGTCGGACATAGTGGGGCCACGGGCCTGTGAGTGGACGGGGGCCATGGGAGGGGCGGTCGGGGCGTTATAAGTGGTATCACAGCGAACCCTGACATCTGTGAAGAGTCAGATTATCAGGGCAATGATCTTGGTATGTGCAACGAGGACGTTGCGATCTGTTAGTGGGGGTGATTGTGATACCCCGGTTTCAGGGCATATATGGTATATGCGGTATATGCGGAGAGGCTTAAAAGAATTAATTTGGCTACCTATATCACCAAAGTGCACTTATCTTTTTGGTCACAGGTCTTGAGAGAACTCCAGAGTTAAGCGTGCTTGAGCTGGATTAGTTTCAAGATGGGTGATCTACTGGGAAGTCATTTCAAGTACCGTGTGAGCAAGGCCAAAACACAGGAAAATATCGCATGGTGATTTGCAGGGTCAGTAAACATGACTTCCGAGCCTCCCGAACTAATGCACCGACCGTCAGACATGGTGGGGCCACGAGCCTGAGTGGACATGGGCCCATGGGAGGGGCGGTCGGGGCGTTATAGAAGCAGTTGAATAATTTTGCACCATGTGTTGCATCATAATGTATTTTACTTGCTTTGGTCGTATATGTCTTTTATTTGGATCCAGTTGTTTTGCTTTAGTTGCTTTTGGTCGTATATGTCTTTAATTTGTAACCATTGAGTTTGCTTTTGTTGCTTTTTTAAGTTTTGCATACACCACACATTTTAATTGTGTCTTCTATTATATAAACCACCATTGCATAAAAAGACATACAACATCAACTCATAATCTCTTCAACTTTTATTACAAACCTTCTTCTCTTTCTTCTTTGGCTAATTCATTCTCATTTTCCTCTCCTTTTGTTCTTGCCATGTGAAAGTCTATTTCTCCTCTCGTTCTCTTCTATTACATACCTTGTTGTCCTTATCTTCAATGGCATCTTCTTCTCATAATCATTTCCAAGGATCAATTGATCAAGAGTTTCAAGAATTCAATCAAGAATTCGATGATATGTTTACTAATTTTGATGATCATGAATAAGCAACCAAGCCAAAAGCAAAATGAGTTTATATCAACAGAGATCGCGAAGATGGAGACATGGAGTTATGAAACGATTATTTTAGTGATCAACCAACTTACCCGCCTCTTTTTTTCCGACGTCATTTTAGAATGAACAAGCACTTGTTCTTGCGTATTGTTGACCGACTCTCAAATGAATATCCTTTCTTTCGACAAAAGAAAGATGCTACTGGAAGGCTTGGTCTCTCTCCACTTCAAAAGTGTACAGCGACAATTCGTCTCCTAGCATATGGTGTTGCGGCTGACCAAGTCGACGAATACCTCTGCCTCGGTGCCACTACTACTCATTCATGCTTATTAAAATTCCTAGAAAGAATAATATATTTGTTCAGAGATGAGTACCTAAGAAGACCCACACCAGAGGATCTTCAACGGTTACTTTATGTCGGAGAGGAACGGAGATTTCTCAAGATGATATGAAGCATCGACTGTATGCAATGAGAGTTTAACAATTACCCCACCACTTGGAAAGAGCAATATTCACGTGGATCTGGAAAACCCACCATTATTTTGGAAGTTATAGCTTCATATGATCTCTGGATATGGCACACATTTTTTGGCGATCTAGGTACCTTAAACAATAAATATTCTTGACCGATCACCGGTTTTTGATGACATACTTCAAGGTAAAGCTCCAAAAGTGCGTTTCTCTGTCAACAAAAAGGAATATAAATTGGCTTACTACCTCGCAGGTATTTATCCCAAATGACCAACTTTTATCCACTCAGTTTCACTTCCACTAGAAGACAAATCATGTTTATCTGTTGAACGTCAAGAATCTGTCCGAAAAGATGTCGAGCGTGCTTTTGGAGTCTTGCAAGCTCGGTTTGTCATTGTTAAAAACCCAGCTCTTTTTTGGGATAAGAGAAAAGTCAGAAAGATTATGAGAGCATGTATCATACTTCACAATATGATAGTAGAAGACGAACGAGCTGGATACATTCCAATATGATGTATCAGAGTTCGAACACGGAGAAGTAAGTTCATGTAACATCCCAAACCGAAATATGTGAATTCGGTAAGGGTGTCGATCGACACCAGGGAGTAGTGTCGATCGACACCATGCGTTTTTGACCGATCGGATTAATTTTTTTAATTGTGGTTTGGCTCGGTTTAAGGTCGTTAAATCTAGGGCTCGTGCTTATAAGTCTTGAGCAGACTTGTGGCCGCAGGAAAAATGGAAAAATCGCAGAGAATCTTTGATAAAGAGAGAGTTTCGAGAGTTATCCGTGAATCGTTCGTTTCTCGAGAGTTCTTCGTTCGTGTAGTCTCGGTGTACATTCGTGGCAAGTTTCTCTGCCGTTTCAGCATAGAATCAGAGGTGCTAGGTCGTGTTCTTTTCGTTTACCTTATTCATTCCTCTTCGAATCGCGAGGTGAGAACGTGATTATCGGGAAGTGCTAGAATCGGATATTATCGGATATTAGGGGTTGAGTGATTTGATAGTCGTTCTGTCATTGTTCCTATTTTGATGTCATTGTGTTGTGTGCAAATCGTGTGGCGTGTTTGTGGTATCGGTTCGTGACAAATCGAGATGAGCCGTGTGAGGATAGGCTCAGTCTTTGATTTCAGGAACGGAGTGTCGATCGACGCCTAATGGTTGTGTCGATCGACGCCTAGAGGTTGTGTCGATCGACACCCTGTGAAGATGACGATACTCGATTTTGCCGAGTGTCGATCGACACCAAGGTGGTGTGTCGATCGACACCCGTTAATTTACTTGGTAAAATTTATGATAAATTATTGTGACCCGAAAGCTGTTTAATTTACTTAACCTGGAATTGTTATTTAAAGAATTAAATTGTGTAGTATATTGATATATGTGTTTGTGTATTTCCTATTGGCGGGATGACCGCTCCACTGAGTATTTTTGATAATACTCACGCAACTCTGTTTTTTTCTTTTAAGTTGCAGGTAAAGGAAAAGTGTGATCGCGGAATCGAGGCCGTTGGAAGAGGATGATAGAGTTGTTGTTGTTGTTTAAACTAGTGAACCAAATGTTAGGTTGCTAGTGTATTTATTTTGAGCATTCCTGAATCTTGGTATTTGATTTATTTGGTTAAAGGAATTATTATTATTTAATGGAATTATTGGATTATTATGTTGTTTAAATGTTTATGTTTCCGCAGTAGAAATGATAGCATAAAAAAAAAAAAGCTTGGTTGTTTCAGTTCATATGTGGATTTGACGTTTTCTACAGATATGCCTACAAATGTCCCTCAAATGCTAGGCATTCGAACTCGACTCTGTGATAAAAACAAGCATCAACAATTAAAAGATGATTTGGTTGAGCATGTATGGCAATGGCGACGATGTCAACCTTAAAAATCACCGTTTGTTTTTCCGTTTCTGATTTGGAACATTATGTTTCAATTTTTTTGTTTTCATGTATGTTTCAAATTTTATTAAAAGTTTGTATGTTTTAAATGTTTTAATTAATAAAATGTTTTTATAAATTAAAAAGAATGAATTTTTTTTTTAAGACCCCCAAATTAAGTGTCTCCATTGGAAGTGGTCACAATCAAAGGTGTCTTAAAATAAAAAAGTTAATTAAATTTAATTTAAAAATATTTAAGACACCCATCATTGTGGTCTCCACTGTACATGCCCTAACGTATCTTTAAACTCGTGCATAATAATATTACCGGTCTTCTCGAATTCTAATGGATCACCACTCCGTAGAGCTCTATATGGATCGACTATGATTTCTTGCCACCTAAGTTTATTTCCTGGATTTATCAATGAAACTCTCCTAATGTTTAAGAGTTTTACAAATACAGTGAAATCTTTATAGTTTAAAGTAACGCAAACTCTTGTTTTCAATATTTATTATTTGTTATTACTTAAAAAATCTCACACAAACGCCACACACATAATATGAGCAGCATATGAATGAAATATAGTAGATAAAACTCATTTTAGTTACAAGACCGTGCCAAGTAACTTATTCAAGAATCAAAGAATCAATAATTTAAGTGCACACTGCAGGAACACCTCGAGGAAACCTTCTTGTATCGGTGCAGTAGTTGTAGGCTGTTAAGATTCTAGTAGATTCTCACATTTATCTTGTGTTATAATATATTCTATAGGATAATGACTATGTATATATAGATAAACATAGATCATAGTTTGGTGTTATCTCTTAGTAGTTTGGGGTTATCTTGTTGTGTGTATATATATGTTGAACGTATAAGTGAATACAATGAGAAGTTTTCCCAAGCTCTTGCTTACTTTACATGGTATCAGAGCCTCAAATTTTAAGAATCATATTAAATTCGTAGTTCGAATCCTTTCTAATGGTTGAGTCGTCCGAATCTAAAGAAACACAAGAATCCAAGGTGGTCATGAAGGTTGTGCCTTCGCCGTATGAGTTATCGCCATCCGACAATCCAGGTACTGCAATCTCTCTTGTGTTGTTAACCGGTGATAATTATGCTGAGTGGGCAACAGAGTTAGAGAGCTCGTTGCGTGCAAAACGCAAGTTTGGTTTTGTTGATGGAACTCTTGTTAAACCTGTCAACAATCCGAACGAGTTATATCAATGGAACACGGTGAATTCCATGATCATTCGGTGGATCCGAGCTTCGATTGCACCCAAGATTTGATCCACTGTTACTTCACGACGGACGCACACAAGTGGTGGGAAGATCTCATGAAACGATTTTCTATCGGAAACGCGGTTTGTGTACATCAACTTAAAGCTGAGTTGGCTTCATGTAAACAAGATGGTCTAAGTTTCATGGACTATTTCGGGAAGCTCTCGGTCAAGTGGGAAGAGCTCCTTAGTTACAAACCAATCCCACAGTGCTTGTGTTCGGCTCGAGAGACGTATCTCAAAGAGTATGAAGAAGAACGTGATCATTAATTCCTCATGGGGTTAGATGAGGCACGATTTGGCAATGTTGTGACCAATATCATTGGGTTAGAACCTTTGCCATAGATAAACAGTGTATACCAACGAGTCATACGAGAAGAACGGAGGATCGATTCTACTCGTACCAATGCAGTTTCATCAGTGGTTGGGTTTGTTGCGCGATCGGATCAGTCACATGTTGTAGAAACACCATATATGAATGGAGTTATCGCAGCGGTTGCTCGTACTCGTTCAACTATGATGTGTTCCCATTGTGGTCGGAGTGGTCACGAAAAGAAGGATTGTTGGTAAATTGTTGGCTTTCCTGAATGGTGGAATGAGAAGAATCAAAGTGTTCCAACTTCAGGAGCATGTAGTGGTGGAAACATGAGAGGACGTGGTTCTTCCGGAAGAGGCAGAGGTTCTTCTCAATCTCGACCTAATGGAGTTCATGTTGTTCATGCCTCTGCATGTCAACAACCCACCGTACCATCCTTTACTACCGAGCAATGGGAGGCGTTGACAAAACTGTTGGATCAACCAAAACCAACTTCTATCCTAGACCGGTTAA
This sequence comes from Draba incana, assembly GCA_963576765.1. Taxonomy (NCBI): domain Eukaryota; kingdom Viridiplantae; phylum Streptophyta; class Magnoliopsida; order Brassicales; family Brassicaceae; genus Draba; species Draba incana. The sequence continues at coordinate 13,023,344 of OY755212.1, read as the reverse complement.
ATGGTAAGGTCCAAATAGGTGAAGTAATTCTTGATACGGGTTGTTCACATCACATGACAGGAGAACCTCGTATTCTTACTAATTTGAGACATATTATTCCTTGTCCGGTAACATTTGTTGATGGTAGGGCAGTATTTGCAACACAATGTGGTAGCTTATTATTATCACCGAAGATATTGTTGGAGAATGTGTTACTTGTGCCCAGTTTAAATAGCACATTGTTATTTGTTGCAAAGTTATTGAAAGTAACTGGTTGCTTCGCGATACTTACAGATACCTTATGTATTTTACAGGACCGTTTTACGAGGACCCTGATTGGAGTCGGTGAAATGAGGAATGGTGTTTATGTTTATAGGGATGTAACAATTGTTCGAGGAAACAGAGTTAAAGCTTTTGAAGATGAGAGTTTGTGGCATCGACGGTTGGGACATCCTTCTTTTGGTGTTTTGGATTTTTTGCCTTTTATTTCTGGTGTTAGTAGTTTTCCCGACAAGTTCGGTGGTTGTGAAATTTGTTTTCAGTCTAAACAAACTAGAGAAGTGTTTCCTGAAAGTTCTAATAAAGCTTCTAAATGTTTTGGTTTAATTCATTGCGACCTTTGGGGTCCGTACCGTACACGATCATCTTGCGGTGCAACTTATTTTCTAACCATCGTAGATGACCATTCACGAGCCGTCTGGATATACTTGTTAATCATAAAACGAGAAGTTCGAGAAGTCTTACCAAACTTTTGTGCGATGGTTGCAAGATAGTTTGGCAAATAAGTGAAAATTGTTCGATCCGATAATGGTATGGAATTCACTTGCTTGTCTCCTTATTTTATCAAACAAGGAATTTTGCACAAAACCTCCTGTGTTGCCACACCTCAACAAAACGGACGAGTCGAGAGAAAGCACATGCACATTCTCAATGTGTCTCGATCTCTCTTGTTTCAAGCTAATTTACTAACGTTATTTTGGGGAGAGAGTGTTCTCGCCGCTGTGCATATGATCAATCGAACCCCGACAAAAGTTTTACAAGGAAAAACTCCTTATGAAATTTTGTATGGAAAAGCTCCCTCCTACGAATCTATTAAGGTCTTCAGATGTCTTTCTTATGCTCATCGTGCAGCCAGAGATAAGAATACGTTTGTTAAGAGGACTCGAAAATGTATTTTTGTTGGATATCCATACGGGAAGAAGGCTTGGAAGCTATATGATCTTGATACAAAAGAGTTTTTTGAATCAAGAGATGTGAGTTTTGATGAGACTGTTTTCCCGTATGCATCTCACCAAAGATAATATGATGGGACGGTTGCTCCTAGTTCAATCCCTTTACAATTCGAATATGAGACCATGGCTAATGGTTCTTGTACAAAAGACATAGTTGAAACAGAGAGTGGAGAGGAGAAATTTGTAGAAGAAGAAACCTCTCAGGTTGAACCAATTCTGGTTCACCATAATAGTAATATTGAATCGGGTCCGGTTCACTCACCATCTAATATTGAATCAGTACCGGTTCAATCCGATGATCAACTCGACACAGTTCCAATTCACAATGAACCAGAACCAGCTCCACTTGGACGAGGGCATCGTAAGCCAGTTCCCTCCGTTAAGCTCCTCGATTATATTACTTACAACGCCGTTTGGTACTCCGATAAACATAACACTCTATTGCCTCTCTCTCACGACACTCCAATAAAGGATTCCCCTACGGTCCAAGGTAATACTGCTTCATCTCACTATTCTCTTGAATATTACATTTGTGATGATGAGTTTTCAGAGAACCATCGAGTGTTCTTGGCAGCAGTTACTGCCGGCGTAGAGCCACGTTTTTACAGAGTGGCTGTTGACAGTGAAGAATGGAACAAAGCTATGGGTAGAGAGATACAATCTTTTGAGGATGCTGGTACTTTTGAGATCGCTGATTTGCCTAAGGGAAAAGTTGCTCTTGCTAACAAGTGGGTGTACAAGCTTAAGTACAATGCCGACGGAACTGTTGAGAGACATAAAGCGCGACTTATTGTTTGTGGAAATCACCAAGTTGAAGGTGAAGATTACGAAGAAACTTTTGCTCCCGTCGTTAAGCTTACTACTGTTCGTACGTTGTTTAAAATCGCGACAGTTAAAGGATGGGAGATTCATCAAATGGACGTCCACAATGCATTTTTACATGGAGATTTGGAAGAAGAAGTGTACATGAAGTTACCGCAAGGTTTTAAGTTAGTGATCCAAACAAAGTGTGTAGACTTCGTAAGTCCCTATATGGGTTAAAGCAAACATCGCGATGTTGGTTTACTAAGCTGTCTCAAGCCTTGTTGGCTTTCGGGTTTAAACAGTCATATTATAATTACTCGCTCTTCACTTATATCAAAGGAGATGTGAGCTTGCGTGTACTTGTATATCTTGATGACTTGATTATAAGTTGTAGTGAGCTTCAAATGTTGGAAAAGTTTAAGGAATATTTGAGCAAGTGCTTTCATATGAAAGATCTTGGTCGAGCCAAGTATTTTCTTGGTATCGAAGTTGCTCGTGGAGATATGGGAGTTTATTTGTCTCAACGCAAGTATGCGTTGGATTTACTTGCAGAGGCAGGGATGCTAGGATGTAAACCCTTGTCTATTCTGGTTGAGCAAAACCACAAGCTTTTGTCGGACAAGAGTCCATTTTTCGAAGACCCGGTACGTTTTCGAAGACTTGTGGGCAAGTTGGTGTATCTAACGATCACTAGACCGTACTTGACTTATGCGGTACTTGTTCTTACTCAAGTCATGCATCAACCTCGAGAAGCGCATTGGAATGCTATTATGCGTGTATTGCAATATATTAAAGGTTGTCCTGGTCAAGGGATTATGTTAACATCGGCTGGGAATTTGAAGGTTCAGGCTTATTGTGATGCGGATTGGTGTTCTTTTCCTTTGACTCGTCGCTCTTTGTCGGCTTGTGTGGTTCATCTAGGAGGTTCGCCGATTTCTTGGAAGACTAAGAAGCAAGATACAGTATCACATTCTTCCGCAGAAGCTGAGTATCGTGCCATGGCGTTCACTTTGCGAGAACTTAAATGGTTCAAGAAATTGTTAGCCAATTTTGGAGTTCCATTACATAGTCCTATTGAGATATTTTGTGATAACAAGTCGGCTATTCATATCGCTGCAAATCCTGTATTCCATGAGCGTACCAAACACATTGAAAATGATTGTCATTAGTGTTCGTGACGCTGTTCGTAATCGTCTTATTGTCACAACACATGTTGGTACTACGGAGCAAGTTGCTGATATTCTAACCAAGGTAGTAGGACGTTCAAGCTTCGATTACTTATTATCCAAGTTAGGTGTTTATGATTTACACACACCAACTTGAGGGGGAGTGTTAAGATTCTAGTAGATTTCTCACATTTATCTTGTGTTATAATATATTCTATAGGATAATGACTATGTATATATAGATAAACATAGATCATAGTATATTCTATAGGATAATGACTATGTATGTATAGATAAACATAGATCATAGTTTGGTGTTATCTCTTAGTAGTTTGGGGTTATCTTTTTGTGTGTATAAATATGTTGTACGTAGAAGTGAATACAATGAGAAGTTTTCCCAAGCTCTTGTTTACTTTACATAGACCATGTACTTACTTTGTGCCCATTTCATTTTCCTCTCGCCTTCCAAATTCAGTTTTTTTTTAGTGTACCAAGGGGAATTTGCAGGGCAAGATGATTTTCCATTAGCCCATACACATCCCTCCACATTGTAGTTTCTGTAGAAAGCCGTGAAAGGAGCTTTTGACCAATCAGTTTTCTCTAATCCTCCCCTAGTAGCCCAATGCTCGGCTTCCCAAAGGCTCGCGTATAGCCTCATTGGTTGGTTCTTTGGGAAGGGAATTCCAATTGACTCGGAGTTCTTGAATTCTCTAATCGGAATGCCATCAACTGTAAAACTGAAAGAGAGAAAACAAAGAGAATTATTAGGAATCCTACACTGAAAAAAGTATTTTAGACCTAAAATAATATCTAAAGGGACATGCGAGATGTGACTATCTACTAATTGTCCATCATTTTAGTTGGAAGTTCATGAACCTTGACAAGAATGTCAATTCATGACGTTAGCCTCAAAACATGGGATTAGAAAATGTATAACGGATGGAAAAGTTCACTTACATAATCCTTTGGGGGTTCCATGTGATGCAGTATGTGTGAAAGTTAACGGTTGGATCGAACCATAAATGAAACTGTTGTTCTTTGTCTCCTGAGCCTTTTGTGTAAACATTAGTGTGGAGAGTATACGGATGGCCACTTATGTTTCCCAAGAACTCGAAATCGATCTCATCCCAAGTAGTTCCCGGCGATTTCAACTACACAAAGTCATCATGTAAGGAAGTGGTTCGAATATAGTAAATAGGAATATATGACAAAAATCTGCTTTAAAATTGTATGTTACTTACATAGAATGTTGTGACCGTTCCAGCAGAATTACCAGGGACAAGTTTATTTGAACCTCGGCTTTGCCATAGAGAAACTCTTGATGGGACTGAAAGAAGCTTTCCATCTCTGTCGCGAACCTTTCCGCGGCCATCACCCCAATGTATCTGAAGGTCGTTGTGGAAGCTACCCGCATAGACGGCCACAGATTGTGCCGCAAAGAGAAAGAGAATCAAGAACGCAAATCTTGTACCACAAGAAAACTTCATTTTTTATATATCGCTCGAGGAGTATTTGATATCTCAAATGTATTCTTTTTGTTTTGAGAAAGAATATCAAATGTATTTGATGATGTAGATTGAAGCAAGTGACTTTAGTTTATATAGCTGCTGGAAAATGGCAAAGGAAAAAGAGAGGGAAGTTTCATGGGTTTGATCATTGATAGTGTGCTGTATTCTAGTTGGATCATTCGACCTCTTCTTGGTTGTTACAAATTGATAATTTCATTACTCGTTTATTGTTACAAAACGGAGAATATGGACAATTTGTATCTCACATGTTGGTCCCGCGTTTTGAAAGTAATGAGGTCATTTTGTCAACACGGCTTCGATTTTTGACCTAAGCGCAAACCCTCCCCACCGCATAGAGAAATTTTATTCATCTGTATTTTTAAAGGTAAGAACTAGGAGAAAGTGTGTAGATATTTTTTATATGATTTTTTGTTTGACAAAGTTTTCACTTGATTATTATGTCAACTGAATAGTAGATTAAGAATGATTGAATAGTAAAAAATAGTATCTACGTCTTTAAGAATGATCGAATAGTGAAAACTTTGTTGGGGTCTTTTCGTATTTGATTAATGTAGTTTAAAAAAAAAAATTGTGAAAATCCTACGTTGTTGCTAGTCTAATTACGTTTTTTTACCTCTTTAAAATTATTTAAACTTTCTATTATTTTGTTCAAATCTACGTTTAGTAAAGATGATGGGTCCGATTGGTAACTTAGTTTTTTTAAAAGCTGGAGCAGTAAGTTGGAACGATAAACTTTATAGCATAGTGCAAAGTTGTATAGATACTAATTTGAGATAAATCTTTATAAATAAAGATTAGTGTAAAAATGTTGGTAAAGCTTTTGGTAAAATGTTCGTGATTGGTACAATCTAAAGCGGTACAAAATAAAAATGGTTGTAAAAGAGCTTTTGAATCCACCAATCAAACCCGATATTACGCTAAAAAATGAGCATTATCAAAGACTAGTACCATGCTAGAAAAGATTATAATGAAACTAATTAGCTTTTATATGGTTGCTAATGTACTACTCCATGATTCATGAAAAAACATTGTACTATATTCCACATTAAATATTTAAACAGGTGGATAAAAACATATTTTCGATCCACAAGAATTTAATGCTCTGAATGAAACCACTAGCTAAACTAAATAATCCAGATACTTAATTAAGGTATCTCTTTATCCTATCAAAAGAAATTCACTATATTCGAGAAAAATTTCTCTAACATAGTCACTTAATTGCTTGGACGCTTTTGTAACGTACGTCGCGTGATATAGCTTAACTGAATTTTATAAGAGCTCGAGTAAGCTAGCTAGTATTTGAAATTTAGTTTGACAAAGCTAGTCCCTAGTAAACTTGGGCTACCAACTAATTAATTTATTATGTGATTAAGAAACCAACGGTGATCCTTTTCGAGATCATGGTAACATGGTGCTTTCCTAACAATAATCCCGTACACTCATTGTAGTATGGCCCTAAACAACACAAAAGCTCATTATCTTATTTTTTGACGTCGAGTCTGTAAAATCCCCTAGCCCACCAAACCAACCTTAATTATAAAAAGCATAGCTCAAGAAAAATGTTTGTTTCCATTCGAAATAATCATTTTTGATTTTGATATGTTTGTTACCATTCGGAATCATTTTTCATCTTATCAGAAAGGAAAATTCAGTTGAGCTAAGTACCAGGGAATTCCGTTGAGCTAAGTATCCACCTTTCGGTTCTCAAACTTAGTTGTGTATTATCAATCCAATCTAAACGGTTGTAGATAACCATTCTTTTTCGTTGATTAATAAATTTCACATTTCAAAAAAGAAAAACGATTTTTTTTTATGGAAACAAAAATGTATGTTGAAATTTGGACCGTTCCGCCCTCTTATCCATCTAAAATCTTGTTAGATGTGTTTCCCAAGAATTGTTGTGTAATTTAGTAATGTCTCACAGTGCTCTCAATATTTACAAACTACACATATCAAGTGGAGCCAGTTAAGTTTTGGAAACGAAAAATCTTGTTTGCATAACTTACGATTTGATATTAATTTAAAAAACTTACACATACATATTTAATGAGCAACAAATGAATGAGAAATATTAGATAAAACTCATTTGAGTAACAAAGAAAGTGTCAAGTAACTTATTCACGAATCAAAGAATCAATAATTTAAGTGCACACTGCAGGAACACCTCGAGGAAACCTTCTTGTATCAGTGCAATAGTTGTAGACCATGTACTTACTTTGTGCCCATTTCATTTTCTTATCTCCTTCCGAATCAAGTTTGTGAGTGAACCATGGGGAATTCGCGGGGCAAGATGATTTTCCATTAACCCAGACACATCCCTCCACATTGTAGTTTCTGTAGAAAGCGGTGAAAGGAGCTTTTGACCAATCAGTTTTCTCTAATCCTCCCCTAGTAGCCCAATGCTCAGCTTCCCAAAGGCTCGCGTATAGCCTCATTGGTTGGTTCTTTGGGAAGGGAATTCCAATTGACTCGGAGTTCTTGAACTCTCTAATCGGAATGCCATCAACAGTAAAACTGAAAAGGCAAGAAAAAGAGAATTTTGATTAGTTCATGAACACATAGCCTCAAAACATATGAGATTATACTATGTATAAGGAATTAAAAGGATGCACTTACATAATTCTTTGTGGATTCCATGTGATGCAGTAAGTGTGAAAGTTACGTGTTGGGTCGAACCATAAATGAAACTGTTGTTCTTTGTCTCCTGAGCCTTTTGTGTAAACATTAGTGTGGAGAGTATAAGGATGACCACTTATGTTTCCCAAGAACTCGAAATCGATCTCATCCCAAGTAGTTCCCGGTGATTTCAACTACACAAAGTCATCATGTAAGCAAGTAGTTCGAATATAGTACATAGGAAAACATGATGAAAAATGCTCTAAAGTTGTATGCTACTTACGTAGAATGTTGTGACCGTTCCAGCAGAATTTCCAGGGACAAGTTTCATTTGAACCTCGGCTTTGCCATAGAGAAACTCTTGATGGGACTGAAAACCCGAACCAGAAGATTTGTCAAGTGAGAGAGAAAGAAGCTTTCCATCTCTGTCGCGAATCTTTCCACGACCATCACCCCAATGTATCTGAACGTCTTTATGGAAATTACCCGCATAGACAGCAACAGATTGTGCCGCAACGAGAAAAAGAATCAAGAATGCGAATCTTGTACGGCAAGAAGACTTCATTTTTTTTGTTATAGATCTCTATATGAGTATGATATCTCAAATGTATTGTTTGTTGATGGAGAAAGGTAAGTGACATAAGTTTATATAGCTGCTAGAAATGAGAAAGGAAAAAAAAGAGACGGAAGTTTCATAGGTTTGATCATTGATCGTGTGGTGTTGTTTAGTTGGCTCAATAATTCATAGAATTATAGGTAGGTATACTTGATTTGACCTACTTGCTGGTTGTTACAAAATGATTCCAATAAAATATAATTTCATCACTCGTTTATTGTTACAAAACAGGGAAAATAGTGTATTTGGACATTTTGTATCACATACGATTGCTGGTCCCGCGTTTTGACAATAATATGGAAATTTGTCAACACGGTTTACTACTTTCGACGTGAGAGCGAACCCTCCTCGCCGCATAGAGGTTTCCTACGTTTTGTTAATTTATTATTAAACATGAAATAGCGTAATGGGCGGTGCATAAGCATAACATTGTGGGCAGCACCATCACACCCATGATCGAGTCCCTCCTCCTGCTTAATGTAGAAATTAGGCTAATAGACCGGCTAGTTGCGGCCCAATATTGAAAAAAAAAAGCATTAAAAACAAAAATTTGAGTAGAATTTCATACTCCCTCCGTTTCATAATGTAAGATGTTTTAGACATTTTGTTTTGTTTCAAAATATAAGATGTTTTGACAATCCTAGGTACTTTTTAACTTTATTGAATATTGTGTAACCAATTGTATTATGTAGTTTTTCTTTTTGTTGGTTAAAGTGTTTTTTATATATTTTTAAAATAAAAGTAGTTTCTTAATACTTGTGTTTTTTGCTAAAACATCTTATGAAATGGAGGGAGTATACATTAATCGAGGAGACACTAAAAATTAAAAATCCTAGGTGTCACTAAAAGAGGTTTTTAGAGATATTAAAACTTAAAAATCCTAGGTGTCATCCATGGAAAGTTTTAGGGGATAATTATCATCCTATTAAATTTTTTTAAAAAAACTCATTTCTAAACTTATAAACTTCCCTAAAATTTCTTCTAGATTTTTTTACAACATTCTGAAATATATAGTTTCTAAACTTTATTACAAAAAAAATGTGTATAGAAGGTAATGAATATTGTGGGCAGCACCATCACACCCAGGATCGAGTCCCTCCTCCTGCTTAATGTAGGAATTAGGTTAATAAGCCGGCCAGTTGTGGCCCAATGTTGAAAAAAAAAAGCATAACAAACAAAAATTTGAGTAGAATCTCATATATATTAATTGAGGAGACACTAAAAATTCAAAATCCTAGGTGTCACTAAAAGAGGCTTTTAGAGATATTAAAACTTAGAAATTATAGGTGTCATCCATGGAAAGTTTTAGGGGATAATTATCATCCTATTAAATTTTTAAAAAAAACTCATTTCTAAACTTATAAACTTCCCTAAAATTTCGTCTAGATTTTTTTACAACATTCTAAAATATATATTTTCTAAACTTTATTACAACAAAAATGTCTATAGAAGGTAATGAATATTGTGTTTAATTAATTAAACAAAATATTTAACTTTCCTATTAATTCTAAAAATATGAGAATTATTTTTATTATTTGTCGATCAAAGAGAAATAGATAATAATAGGATTTAAAATTATTTCATAAAATTATTTTCTCAATTTATATGTTAGTCGTATGTATTTTATGCTAATCAAAATATATAAATTAATAAACTAAAATTTATAATCGTGCGTTTGACGCGGGTCCAAATCTAGTAAGTAATTAAAAATATGGTTAGTTTGGAAGTGATACGAAAAGAGTGAAATGTGGATATAACAATAATCTAATTATAACTAATTTAATACTCGGATTATGGTAACAGTTTTTATGAATCCCTTATCCAATTGATCGATTAAATATAAGTTTAACTATACCTTCTTTTTTTCTTCAAATTTTCTCTAAGTTTTTTTTCGAAAAACACCTGATAAATATTGATTATGTATCTGAAAATTAATTGGAGCGCTCGCGGTTGGATTGAAAAAATGAATTGTCCTTTCCCGAAGATTTTAATATTGCAAGATAAGTTAATATTCCACTCCACACATTAACACACCAAATAAAATGCGTCACAGTAATATATGGCGGGTAGAGAGTAGAGGCATGGTGAAATGTACTTTCACCACAACTAACTCTCCTCCATTAAAGGCTTAATTATTCATATATTCTTTAGATATAAGTTTTGTTTTTTTCCTTTTAAGGGGGTTTATTGGATTTAGTATTTGAATGGATTTGAAAAGCTATATAGAATTTACAAATCCTAGTAATTTGTAGCTTCTCTTAAATATTGTTACATTCCAAGACACAAAAAGATTTGTAGCTTTTTCTCTAGTATCCTTTAGCCGAAAATTTTGCTCCGGAATTAGTTTTCATTACATACAAAATTGGATGCTTTCCTCCTATGATATCATGTAGGTACATAGACAAAGTGAGTCTTCCAGATCTTGGGTAGTAATTAACTTCTTTCAGAGATTACTAATTTTAAAAATTTGTTGGCGCCAATTAAGTTATAGAAAAGAAAACTGCTTCTCCATAGCTCATTATTTATTATTACTAAATATTAAAATCATACACAAACACCAGCAACAAATGAAAGAAAATAAATAGGTAAAAGCCATGTGATAGATGCAAAAGACCAAATAACTTATTCACGAATCAAAGAATCAATACTCTTTAAGTGCACTCTCGAGGAACACTAGGAAATCTCTTTTTGTCGGTACAATAGTTATACACCATGTACTTACTCTGTGCCCATCTCACTCTGTTCCTGCCTTTGACATCGAGATCTTGAGTGAACCATGGCTTTTTACTGGGAGATGAAGGAGAGTTCGTTGAACAAGATGATTGTCCATTAGCCCAAGCACATCCCTCAACATTGTAGTTTCTGTAGTAAGCGGTGAAAGGAGCTTTTGACCAATCCGTTTTGTCTAATCCTCCTCTTGTAGCCCAATGCTCAGCTTCCCAAAGGCTTGCATATAGTCTCATTGGTTGTTTCGTTAGGAAAGGGACTCCAATCGACTCGGAGTTCTTGAAATCTCTTATCGGAATTCCATCGACCGTAAATCTGAAAGAAAATAGAATCTTGGCTCATGAGCTTATATATATCCTCAAAACATAGAAAGATTCTATAGTATGTACGAGAGAGACCGAGAGCTTCAATCAAAAGGCAACACTTACATAATCCTTTGGGGATTCCAAATGATGCAATAAGTGTGGAAATCAGCAGTTGGATCGAACCATAGATGAAATTGTTGTTCTTTATCTCCATTGCCTTTGCTATATACATTAGTATGGAGAGTATAAGGTTGACCACTTACGTTTCCCAAGAACTCGAAATCGATCTCATCCCAAGTAGTTCCGGGAGATTTAAGCTACACAAAGCAAGTAGTTTCAATATATGAAGTTTAGTGAATAATAAAAGATGACAAGATCAATACATAAAAGATATTATATTTTTATAACTTACATAGAATGTTGTGACTGTTCCAGCTGAGTTACCAGGGACAAGCTTCATTTGCACTTCAGCTTTGGCAAAAAGAAACTCTTGGTTGGATTGAAAACCCGAACCAGAAGATTTGTCGAGCGAGAGAGAAAGAAGACTTCCAGCATTGTCGTGAATCTTTCCACGACCATCACCCCAATGTATCTGAACATCTTTGTGGAAGCTACCGGCATAGACACTCAAAGATTGTGATGCAAAGAGAAAGAGAATCAAGGACGCGAAATAAGACTTCATTTCTAGTAGATCTCAGATGTATTGTGTTGATGGAAATAAGAGGCAAGTTACATTAGTTTATATAGGAAACGAGAATGGGAAAAGAGAGATGGAAGTTTCATGGTGTTGATCATTAAAGGTGCATGTGCTTTGTCTCGTTAGTCACACAGCTCCGATAATGAATGTATAAATTATTTGATACGTTGTTGGCTGTTTAGTACAGAATGAATCCAATAAAATAATAATTTCATTAATTATTTTTATTGTTACAACCGAAATAATGTTTGGGCATATGTATGAAACTGGGTGGTCCTAATGTGTTGGTTTGTCAACACGGCTTCGATTTTCGAGCACCGCCTAGAGGGGCTCGACTTGGAACTTTGTTCTTTAATTTTTTATCGAGCCCATCATCTATCCGTAACAGTAAAACAGTTACTTACACATTGAATTGTCCTAAAAGCTTGGGTTTATTTGGTTTCCAACAGTGATAGCATAGTGCGGAATAAAATAAATGCGTAGTCTAGGTAGTAAAACTAATAAAGGTGCATGTGCTTTGTTTTGTATGTTAAAAAGTTAAGCTATCAAAGCTGATTCAAAGAATGGGTTCATAATCATACTTCACCTGTTTGTTTTTAACTGATGTTTAAGGTTTCTATACTCCTATTAAAAAATTATTAAATTTATCTTATTTTTTGAAATAAAATATTCCAAAACATTTTAACCAATACAAATTCAATCGGCAAAATTTCAAGAGTCAAAAATACTAAAAAATAGATTAATTATGCATTGGTAGATGAAAACATCATTTAAACACAAACGGAAGGAGTACGAAAGTAGAACCAAAATAGGTTTGTATTTTGGTATATGATTTAAATAATTATATCTGAAATAATCGAAATAATATTAGCCATTATATATCGCCGAGAGCATCTTGGCCTCTTGGGCACGTGATCCGCTTTTGCTTTGCCTCTCAGAAAAAAATACTGAAAAGCTACCATTATATATTTCTTTATTTACATTGTATTGATATGATCCTTAATTAGTTTAAAATTATACATAAATGAAGTAATGGACATACATTTCTTAATTAGTTTAAAATATTCGGATCGAAATTTTCTAAATACATAAATGAAGAAGGTATTTGAGGGTAGCAGGAACAAGTAATGGACCAAACCACTATATATCTCTGGTCCAACTACACTTCAGCCTCTCTTTAAAGACGAATAAGGATAAGGACGATATTTAAAATGTCAATGTAAATTATAGTCTTATCATTATATAGACACATAGACTTCATTCCTGGGGATTGCTTGAATCAGATCAAATATGTTAGCCAGTTGGGAATTGAAACTAATTCTTCATTGAAATGAATAAGATATGTCTAATGAACCCCAATCACTAAACTTGAAGTATTCTTGCGTGACTAATTTACGGCAATAGAGCGTCACATGATAAAAACAATAACTAATAAGTAGCTTTAAAGAATTTTTGAAAAACACACACAACAACGAAATATTAAAACATAAAGAAACAATTGTAAGCTGAATTAGGAACCGGAACCATACTTGGAAGGTACACATAGCCACAGATAAAAGGCCAATGAATTCCATCAAGTTTTAAATGTTTTTGTATCTCAGTTGGTTTCTCTAATCCATCCTCTACAATAACGTATAGGTTGACACAAACGTACTTTCCATCTTCTAATAGTTCTTCACAGCAAACAACGATCATATTATTCTTGTCAATGAAGTAGACCGGATGATCACAAACACGAATGGAAGTGGCATCCAATACCGAATGATTAGGTCTTGGCACACTAAAAAGCTTGGTCCACGAGATAGCATCCCCATTTTTTATCTTGCTTGTGACCCATATGTCTATAGTTTCTGTAAGCTGATGGAAGAAAGAAAGCTTATCTCCTCTGAAATCTGACAAGGCCATAAAATCAGGTTCACTATATGTCGAGGGAAGAGAGCATAAGGGTTCGAATTTCTCCGAAGAGAAATTGAAACTTTGTATTAAATTTTGGGAATTATGTTCCATTTTAGCAAATCCAATACAGATTTCCATTCAGCGAGACACCTCTTTATGGCCTTGATACGTACCAGTCTATTGAAGAATCAAAATTTCTCCATGAATTAGACGAGAAATCGTAAATCTCAGCCTTTAATAGTTTAACATTTCCACCCTCGTCAACATGGTATCCATAGTAAATCCTCAAGATTTTGTAGCCATCATCACGAGAAATATTTTTGTATCCAATACCCCAAAAATATTGAGTTGACATATGATTCATGGAATTAATTATCCATCTAACTTGTTTCAAATATGGGTTCCAAATAACGAGATTGCCAAAATTATAACAGCATAACAATAATCCATCGCAATGAGCCCTAACTGAAACTTCAAGTCTACCTTGAATAAAGGGAGGGGGTGGTATAAATTTGCGAAGTTCGTCCTCGTGGTTGATGATCTGCACCAAATAGTCGATTATTATGAATTCTTGTTGCTTGGAGAAAGCCAAGTGCTTGTAGATGAATCTATTGTTTCTGAAGAGAGCGACCGCTTGTTTGCAAATCAACTTCAATCGAGTCAGAGATTAGACTGGAACCCTACAAAGTATATCTTCGAACAAATCAATAGGTAGCGAAGGAGGAGCCATAGGAGACTTTGGAGTTTAGTGCACCACTTCTTGGGTTCAGCGGAATGTTGAATTTAAGGCACAATGAGAAAACCATGCTCTTTCGAGGCCACACGAGAAAATCCAAAGCCCAAAACAAAATATGGGCAACTTATAAACGTTTCCTCCTAAGTATTTTAATGATGCCAAAAGAAAGTAAATACTCCGTCCGTTCCAAAATATAAGCTGTTTTACCTAATATCACAAAGATTAAAAAACTATTTTTTTTAATAAAATATATCATTTAATATACATAACAAATAAAACAAATTCTTGCAGATTAATGGAGGGCACTTTTCAGAAGCTTCGGAGTCGTCCAAGAAGACAATGCTCATCGTTGGGGATGTCGTACATGCAGAACCGTTGGTCGGGGATAGTCTATCCATCATGGAAGATGTCGTATATGCAGAGCCGTTCATCGGGGAGATCTTGTCCATCATGGAAGATGTCGTACATGGAGAGTTGATGCATCATGGAGACCTATGTAGAAGCTGTTCACCATAATTGCAAATACAACATGAAGTGGAGTATCATCAAAATAGGATTAAGTCAAATTGATCAAATTAGTCTAACGATGATTGTAATCTCTATATAATAATTCTAGACGATTAAAAAAAAATATATACATAACAAATATAATTTAATCAAACCAAGAAAAGACTACATAATATTATTAGTCACACAATATTCAATAAAGCTGAAAAGTACCTAGGATTCCCAAAACAACATATACTTTGAAACAAAAAAACAACACTCAAAACAACTTATATTTTGGAACGGAGGGAGTATTTTTTATTTTCTCAGTTCATGTTTTTTTTGTCGGTCTATTTAATGTCATCAATGCAACCTCCCTAAAATTATTGAAATTAAACTTTTCAATTGTTTTTACATTCTTTTTTTTTTTGTCGTCTCAATTGTTTTTACATTCTACAACTAGGTGATTTTGTAATGTATTAAGTTTTAATATTATAATTTATGTGATTATACAATATTTTCAATCCAAGGTAGACAATTTTGATTTTTTTAGTTCAAATAAATAACATAAACAGAAGATATTATTAGAACGAAGTTGTATAGTTATTTTCATATCTTAACAAAGTAGCTTTACAAATCCCATTTCATTTTTTTTTGAAAAAATATTATTTTGAATTTTCAAGATGATAAAGATCGGGCTCCTAACAATGAAAGAAAACCAATAAATTATATTAGAATCGCCTAAAGCGAGAATAAATACATTATGCTATAGAAAGAAAAATTATACAAAACCGTCTATATTCACATTGTTTGTCTGGTTTATTCTTTGTATTTATTTGGAGACATATATTAGTTAGCAAGATTAGGGTTCCGCGGGGAAGTCTTTACAAATAAAATCTAATCATTTTAATTAGGAGATTTTGATAATTGTGAAATTACAAAATAAATTTATTAATATTTTGATTTATCGTATGCAAAATAAGAAATAATAAGTTAATCGAAACTCTTGATAAACTTGGAGAGAAAAATTAGTTCCAAAGCATGGATATTCTTTGGACAAAATATTTGTTCCAAATCGTAATCTTTGTTAATCTTGCAGGTTAAAATTCGAATATGTTTAAAGGTTAATTGACTAAATAATTTTCGAAATTTAATGTAATAAACCAAAAATTAAATTACCTGAACCAAACCAGAACAATTAACCGAATGCACACGAATAAAGGAAAAAGGAAACATAAATCGAAATTTCAACTTCTCCTTAACCGCGGGTCAGTTTTCTCCTTAATGAAAAACGAACAATTCTTGGGTTCACCCCTAGGGGTGAACTTAACTCATTCACACCCTTTTAATTACCCTATTAAAATTTGACATGTGTCTTTTAGTTAAGCAACTTACGCAAAAAAATTTGTAAAAATTTAAAAATCAATAAAAGGTAAAATAACTTAATAAGTTAATAAAAATCTGAATTTAAAAGTTTTTAACCCTAATTCAAACCATAACCCCCAAATTCAAACCCTAAATACCAAACTCAAACCCTAAACTCCAAAATTATACCTTAATTTGGGAATAATTAACCGAAAATAAATTCTAAATCTCAAACTCAAACACTAAACCCCAAAAATCTGCTTTAATTTGAGAATACTTAACCCAAAATAAATCATAAACCCCAAACTCAAACCCTAAACCCGAAAGCTATACCCTAATTTGGGAATAGTCAACCCAAAATAAATTCTAACTCAAACTCAAACCCTAAGCTTCAAAGCTATACCCTAATTTGGGAATAGTTGACCCAAAATAAATATTAAATTCCAAACTCAAACCCTAAAACTATACCCTGGTTTGGGAATAGTTAACCCCAACCCAAAAAATTTAAATACAAAAAGTAATTTTCAACGGATTTGTATTCAAAATTGTTAGGTTTGAGTTAACTATTCCCAAATTAGAGTATAGTTTTGGGGTTTAGGGTTTGAGTTTGGGGTTTAAGATTTATTTTGGGTTAACTATTCTCAAATAAGGGTATAACTTTTGGGTTTAAGGTTTGAGTTTAGGTTGAAAATTTATTTTGGGTTAACTATTCCTAAATTAGGGTATAGATTTGAGGTTTGTGGTTTAGGATTTGAGTTTGGAATTTAGAATTTATTTAAATTTTTTCAAACGAATTAATCTTATTTTTTTAGTTAAATTATATTAGTTATTTTAATTAGATTAATTAGCTTTAGTGGCTCCACATCTTTGTTTTGATTAATTAGTGAAGAAAAGGTGAATGGGAAAGTTCATTCCTAGGGGGTGAACCCAAGAATTGTTCATGAAAGACAATGGACGGTGACTAAAAGAAATACAATGGAACTAAGAAAATATTAAAAAATTAAATTTTCCACACGTTTTAGCTTCACATTTAGAACAAAACAACTTCTATATTCCAAGCCACTTACTGTAGCTGATGCAAAAAGGAAAATGAAATATTAGGGACTAAAGTCCCACATCGAAAGTTGGAAGAGAATCTAAACAATATATAAGGGATATGGGCCAATCTACTAATTGTCAATTGGTTTTGAGTTGGAAGATCATATTCTAACATGGTATCAGAGCCCACGATCCACACAGTCCAACCCGATCCATAATCAATCTGACCCAAAATTGGTCCATCGATCCATGCTCGAGAGATTAATGTTCAAAAGAACCATTATCTCGAGGGGGCGTATTAGGGACTAAAATCCCACATCGGAAGTTGGAAGGGAATCTAAACAAAATATAAGGGATATGGGCCAATCCACTAATTGCCAATTGGTTTTGAGTTGGAACCATATTCTAACATGAAAGAGAGAAAAAGAAAAAAACAAAATCTTAAACGTAGGCTGTTGTGGAGGACAAAAGAGGGCTTGAAACTCTATATACACAGCCGTCACACTGTGTTTGACAGTGTGGAAGGATACAATAATGGCTATATTATCATTCAGATAATGATAAAAAAAAAATAGAAATAGAAATTTATAATATCTCAATAGACAAAATTAGAGAAATTTATGTAGCATATTTAATAATTAAGAATATGAGATATTACAGCACTAAATAGCAAATATATTAGGAACAATGGAAAAACAAAAATCCATACCTTTTTAAACAGAAACAAATTTCATCATCCACACACAAAGTAACAATGAAGAAAAGTTACCTGCTAGAGTTTTGTTAGGATCGATGCTTGACAATACTTACAAAATCAAAAGCAAAGCCCAAAATAAAAAATAAAATTAGAATTGAGAATCATAACTATTATGCATATTCAAAAGCAACGAACGAACCAAAGAAAAAAAAAAAAAACAACAAAGAAATCGTTAGAAACATTATAAGAGAATATCAAAACATAATTTTACGGCTTTCATAGTTTGGACAATTATGTTTTGGATTGGACTAAGAAAGCATATATTAAAAAAAAATTAGGGCTACACATATTGTATCTTCAAATATTTTGATGCTTTACGGCCATTACGATTTGGTTTCTTTCCACTTTTGCTATACGTGATCCATATTTTAATTGTGTTCATGAGCCACGTTTAAGAAAGACTTCATGAAAGAAATACCTAAGCCTATAAGGTAATAAACCAACATAAAACAAAAATAAACAGAGAAGTACACATGATCGAGAATAGTAAAATCTCGTAAATAATATACAATAAAGAACCCAATTCGGAAAGACAAATACCTTGTTAGATACGAACACATGAAACATCAAGAAGAAAATTAGATTAAAGATTGATTATAACGAAACACCAACAAAACCATAAAAGAACTTTATATCGATTACAACATAGTATCAACAAAACTATAAGAGGACTCTACACTAAAATATACCTTAGTTAATCGGTTAATATCCCTCCCCAAAGCCCATTTGAATTGGATCCGGCCCATGGCGAAATGGTCCAAGTGGGTGATGACCTAGGGTTCCCTTTTCATTCTCTATATAAAGGAAATGAGGTGGAGAAGCGAGAGCCAAGATCTTCGAACCCAAGCGAAGCTCTGCCAAAACCTTGACGAGTCCATCCGCCGTGCTGCCGCCATCGATCATCGCCGATTCTCGTCATTGTGAGAGATCGTGTGCCGAGTGTTGTCATCGAGGAGGAAGGAGAACCGATCGGAGAAGGAGCTCCGGTTGTAGTGAAGAGGAAACGAGGACGACCGCAAGGAAAGAAGACCGCCGCCGTTGTTGCCGTAGATCCCTCCATAGCCGAGACTAGAGAAGAAGGAGGAACCGCCGCCGATTCCTCTACTGTTTTGGGAAGAGTTCATCGCGAGTACAAGTCGAGCCGCAGTGTGATCGAGGCCGCCGCATCGTTCACTGCCGATGTCGAGTCGCCACCGCCGTCGATCCATCGTAGGGTTTATCCAAAACCCTAGCCATCGTCGTTACTTGTTGCACAAGGTAACGACTCAAATCCTAGTTCAGTTTAGGGAAACTAATCGGACCGGTTAGGGGAAACCCATGTAAACTAGTTCGGGTTAACCAGGTTGGTTCAGTTTGGGTTAGCCGGATCAGGTCGGTTCGGTTAAACCGAGTTTTTCAAATTAGGAAGTTTCTAGAAATGGGAACTTTCCAAAAAAAGAAGTTTTCCGATTTTGAGGTTTCCCAAAATGGAAACCTTCCTGAAAAGGAAAGTTTTCTAAAATGGAAAGGTGCTGGAACCTAACTCTATTTTGTGTTTACGCAGATTCGTAGCTTCTTCTGTGTGCTTTGCTTGTCCTCTGAATCTCTAAGGTGAGGGGGTGACTTGTGGATACTCATTATACTTAACCTTTCTCGCATCTGCTTATATCATGGTTAGGTATCGCTATTCTAAGCTTGTGCATATCACATCATGTTAGGTTGTTAGAGAGCATGGAATGTTATTCTTGTATGCTTGATTGCTAGGTTGAGCTGTCACAAATTAGGGGACCGTGGCAGTTGGTTGTCGGGATTACTGGTTAGACACACTTGAATCCTGTGGTATATATTGTAAATATATTGGTTGAACTATTGAGGTGTTGGATCCTCGCACTCGGAATATAGCGGTTTAGGGTACCCTGGGTTTAATTTATCTATTGAGGTGTTGGATCCTCGTATATATATCTATGGTTATTGTGTCGGTTGCACTAAGGGTGGCTTTTGGGCTTTCTCGTGGTGTACACGGATTGGTTGTGAATGGGGACATGTTGGTTTGGTTTGGTTGATTGAGTGTGCCCTAGTATATCTAGCTCTACTCGTGTTATATCACATGTTGGTTTGGTTGCATGTTTTGTATATCATGTGGACAGGGATGACCTTCCCTCACTGAGTAATTCATTACTCACCCCTTTCTTTTCCCTTTTTTCGGTGATGGGATAGAGTAGGTGCTTGGAGTGTCCGGTGGGGTGCTATTTGGGAAATGCCACATTTACCATTATTTCAAACTTTCTGTTTTAGAGCAGCGACTCTGATTTTATTCAACTTTGGTTTTATACTCATTTGTGACTTTTTTGTTATTCGCATTTAATAAGGCATTTTAGACTTATACGTTTTGTGTGCATTTATTCGGTTTAACCCACTAATATACCTACCCAGGCCCGGTGACTCGGGATAAGGATGTTACAAATGGTATTAGAGCGGTTGGTCACTCCGATCCTGACCAAAAGGGTCCACCGAACCTTGTTTTCATTAGTTTTCATCTGATTTTCCAATGTTTTAAATGTTTTGAATACGTAAGTTCGGTGTTTATGGTTTTGGGACAACAGGGGATTTTGAAAGTTCGGGAAGTACTACCCATGGCCACTCCAAGTGTAGTCCACTTGCTTATGTTATCGTAACCTGTTTTGGTTGTTTAAGGGTTTAATTCACAGCATGTTATGGTTTAGATGGCACACAATTTGAGGAGTGGAAACGGGATTCCGGGAAGAGCTAATGGGGTTCCAATGGAGGAGCCACGCATGAATGTGAATGTGAATGTGGGTGGACCATAGGCGGGTGCTGGAGGTGCTCGGGGAGGTGCTCAGGGGGCTACGCAGGGAGGTGCACCGGATGCGAATGCCACCGCCGCCGTGTTTTAGGGATTCCAGGGTCTCCAGGAGATGTTGGGTCAGAGTATGCAGAAGCTACCTGTAGGAGGGCTGTTGTCGGGAGCCGGAGGTATGCCACCGGGAGGCGCAGGTGGAGGTACTTCACCGAATGGTGGAGATGGTGTTCCACCTAACAGAGGCCATGGAGGTGTGCTGCCAGATGAGGAGGGACCGTTGCCGCCACCGCCAGGGATCAGTTACTAGGAAGCCTTGAGGCTTATGAGAGAGCTTGAGACAAAGAACTTTAGCGAAGCTACTAATCTAGTGGTAGTGGATAGTTGGAGGAAGAAACTGGAGAGGAACTTCGAGTCTACTGGATGTCCGGTGGAGTACTGCAGAGAGGTTGCTGTGCAGTATCTGAGGGATGCGGGTTTAGCCTTGTAGGAGAGCGTGACCAGGGGAGCCCCGGCGGGATATATGAATCCTTGGACTTATTTCGAGGATGAGTTGAATCGGAAGTAATTTCATCAGGAAGCCATGGATTGCATGGAAACTGACTTCCTTAGGTTGGAGCAAGGAGATAAGACGGTGCGAGAGTACGAACTAGAGTTTAGCCGTATCTCTAAATTTTGCAGTCGGGGATATGGATGAGCCTTGGTTGATCAAGAATTTCTTGAACGAGCTTAACGTGGAGATCAGGACCACCTACCAAGTGAGGAGCTACGATAATCTGGTGGAGCTCGTGGAGAAAGCTGCCTTGACCGAGTTTGGGATCACAGAGAAAGGGAAGAGGAAGCTGCCGGAAGCTGGGAAGTTCATTAAGGTTCAGGAGAAAGAGAAACCGAGGATAGGAAATGGGAGTCGCGGAGGCTATAAAGGTGGCCATAACTACGGTGGAAAAGGAAGTTATGGTTGAGGTGCATGAGGAGGCAACCGATACTATGGAGGTCATTAGGAAGGTGACTGAGGAGCGGGCCGTGGAAGGTATTTTATTCCCAAGTGTACCAAGTGTACGACTTTTCATTTTGGACCATATGCTGCAAATGGTCTTGCTTGCTTCAATTGTGCGCGATCGGGTCACGAGCTCAGGGATAGTATGCAGAGGTTGGATATCTGCTACAAATGCGAGAAGTTGGGGCACCGCAGTATAGAGTGCAGGTCGAGACCTAGTGGAGACATAGGGGAGAATCGGGAAGGTAACCAGCAACATGATGTGTTGACGCCGCCGCCGCCTAAGAGAGCCGCCCAGGAGCCGAGAGCTTACGTTACCGAGGTCTACGACAACAAGGATGTCAGACTGATTGTGGGTATGTAATCTCAAGTTTTGTTAAGTTGCTTTTAATTTATGTGAATGAAAGAGTCTGGTCCTTCTTGTCGAGTCTCTTATAATTTAGGGAACCGTATAGGATCGGTTACCGTTGGAGGAGTAGCGGCTTACACTTTGTTCAACACTGACACTTTTCATAGCTTTGTGAGCCCAAAGTTGACAAAGTGTTGGAGGTTTGTAGAAACCTCTCAGGCATTTTGAGGAATGTAGAGACCACTGGAGACGTCGTTGTTGGGAATGTCCTGAAATCACACTTGTATTTACTTCAGTGATAGTTGTGAAGTCGAGATTAGACATTCATATGATACAAGGTGGTCATTACGTTTTGCTAGAAGCCGCTTATGATCTATGAGTTATGAACTCATTACTAGTATTAGATGATCCTACAAGGTCACACACCTAAGCAAATAGGATTCACTTTATAAGGGAATGATCATTAATGTAATGATCTAGATGATGTGTATTTGATACACATTATAAACATGTTTTAAAGGCAGTGTCGATCGACACGAGGGTTTAACCGAAATAAGATTTCGGTTTAATAACTTAATTGATTCTGAATCGGTTCAGGATCAATTAGGTTTTCTCCAGGCCCTATATAAAGGATATATAGGTCACGACCTGGGTACATAGTTCCCGAGAAAACCCTATTGATAGCCGCCTCTGAGAATTCCCTGAAAGATCCGATTCCAGGCACTAGCATCCCTACGGATTCTTATTTGTGTGCGTGTGGACTATCGGTAGAGGCACTGCATTTGAAGTGCTGCAGATCTCGAATCCCTGATCAAAGCTCCGCTGCAAACTCCAGGTATATTCGAGATCCGTTTCATCAGATCTAAAGTTTACAAACCCTAGATCCTAGGAAAAGGAATTACATCTAGGTTGGTTAATAGAGATTAATCTAGTAAAACCTGTATGAATTCCTACAGTGGTATCAGAGCCTTAGGGTTTAACTTTGTAATCTGGCTGAACTGTAATCGGATTTGATCGCTTTTTCTTCGTAAAATCGTTTTCGTGAAAAATTGTTCAAATCGCATAAGAAACCTAGTCGTGTCGATCAACACAATGGTTGTGTCGATCGACACGTCTGTCTTTGCCTTGCGATCGATGAACCGGTTCAATTGGATTGAATCGGTTATCGAGCTTGGTTTAAAGATCGATTAAACCGGCTAATTGCGGTTTGTTGCGATTCGGTTAGCGTCGATCGACACAAAGGTTGTGTCGATCGACACATACCGATTATCGATCCGGTTCAATTGGATTGACCGGTTATCGATCCGATTAAATTGGATTGACCGGTTATCGCAAAATCGATTCGGTTTGGTTAGCGTCGATTGACATAAACGTTGTGTCGATCGACAGAGACCAATTATCGACCCGGTACAATTGGATTGACCGGTTATCGATCCGGTTCAATTGGATTGACCGGTTATCGAAAATTGAATCTGGTTTGGTTAATGTCGATCGACACAAATGTTGTGTCGATCGACACGAACCGGTTATTGAAATTTTGTTTCGGTTATCGAAACCGGTTCAATTGGATTGATCGGTTTTCGATGAACTGAGACAGAGAGGTCAGTGTCGATCGACACTAAGGTAGTGTCGATCGACAGCTGACGCAGATTAAGGGTTAATGAACCTGAAATCAAATAACCGAACCAAATTTAATGAGATTGGGTTCCTGAATGTATATATGATATGTATTAAGGATTAAATGTTCAGTTGCTCGACTAAATATCAAGTGTTCTGGATGTCTTCCCGATCTTGTCAGCTGTCAAGGCTCATTTCATTGCGTGATAGTCTTGCAGTGGAAGGTATCTGCAGTTACATGAGTGAGGCAGTAGGTAATTGAGTTGATGGGCTTGCAGTGCATGACATCAACTATTACATGACGGAAGAGATTGGTTTACTTGAATGGGCTATCAGAAGTTCTGGGCCCAGAGACATCAGGTGGTTAGAACATAAGATGTTTTATCCACAACCAAGAGTCATATTGGATATGATTAGCAAAGTGTTGCTTACCTGTATAGCTAAGATTTGAGTAACAGCCAGTGGCTCGCTCGGATTTTAGTGAAACATGGATCTTGGATCTTTATATTCTTTGAGGAAACATAGTTTTGAATATAATGAGAGTTTTCTTAATTGTTAAGTTTACTCTTTTATTGAACATCGTAACTTACCCTCTACCTCTTTTGTTTCAGCAATGTCAAGCTCAAACAACACTTTCTCCCTAAGATCCGTCCTTGAGAAGGACAAGCTGAATGGATCTAATTTTCTGGAATGGTATCGGAACCTGAGAATTGTTCTCAGGCAGGAGAAAATGGACTATGTCCTTGATAAGGTTCTCCCCGAGAAGTACCGTGCCAATGCCCCGCAGACAGAAAAGAATACTTGGGATAAGCATTCAAATGATGTGGTCGATGTGACTTGTCTAATGCTGGCTACCATGAACTCAGATTTGCAGAAGCAATATGAGAACGTGGCGTCGCCCATCGAGATAATCACTAGCCTGAAAGCTATGTTTCAGGAGCAGGCTCGAACTGAGAGATACCAGACGGTTAAATCTCTGGTTAAGTGCAAGCTACCAAGTGATGCTCCAGTGGTCCCCACGTCATAAAGATGATGGGTTATAATGATAACTTGGGGAAACTGGACTGTCCCATTAGCCAAGAGTTGGCTACTGACATCATACTGCAGTCACTGCGCCAAGCTATGATACGTTCATTATGAACTATAATATGAACAGCTTGACAAAGACGTTGACTGAGTTACATGGCATGCTCAAGACAGCTGAGCCAAACATCAAGAAGGGTGCCCCTAATGTGCTTATGGTACAAAGGGGCAAAAAGTTTAAGAAACCCGGCAAGGGCAAGGGAAAGGGCAAGGCTGTCCAGGTTATGAACCAGGACAAACCTGCGCCTCCCCCTAAGCCCAGAGCTGGCCCTTCTGATGCTGATAAGTGCCATTTCTGCAATGAGTCTGGGCATTGGAAGAGAAACTGCAAGAAATTCCTGGATGGTCTGAAGAACAAGAAGAAGATGTACGAGACGACTTCTCCAGGTATTTATGTTATTGAAGTAAATGTTACTTCTACAGGTTCTACCTCATGGGTATTAGATACCGGCTGTGGTGCTCATATTTGTACTAATGTGCAGGCACTAAGCAATAGTAGGACGCTGAAGAAAGGACAAATGGAGCTGCGAGTCGGGAATGGAGCAAAGGTTGCTGCGTTAGCCGTGGGCACTTATCATTTGTCTTTGCCTTCGGGCTTGGTTTTAGAATTAAACAATTGCTATTATGTACCTGCGATAAGCAGAAACATCATTTCAATTTCCTGTTTGGATTTAGAAAGATTTGATTTTTCTATAAAGAATAAATGTTGTTCTTTTAATCGTGATGGTATGTTTTATGGTAGCGGCCTATTAGAGAATGGGCTTTACATTTTAAACCAATCAATGCCCGTTTATAACATAAATACTAAGCGGTTTAAGTCTAATGACGAAAACCCAACTTTTCTCTGGCATTGTCGTTTGGGTCACATAAACGAGAAACGCATACAGAAGCTCCATAGTGATGGGCTTCTGGGCTCATTTGATTATGAATCATGTGAGAAATGTGAATCTTGTTTGATGGGCAAAATGGCGAAGGCTCCTTTCAACAAACCAAATGAACGGGCCAGTGACTTATTGGGCCTTATACATACAGATGTCTGCGGCCCGATGAGCACAAGTGCTAGAGGAAATTATCAATACTTCATTACCTTTACTGATGATTTCAGTAGGTATGGCTATGTCTATCTAATGAGACACAAGTCGGAATCCTTTGAGAAATTTAAGGAGTTCCAGAATGAAGTACAGAACCAACTTGGCAAAAGTATTAAAGCTCTTCGATCAGATCGTAGAGGAGAATACTTAAGTCAAGAATTCAGTGATCATCTGAGAGAGTGTGGAATTGTTTCACAGCTCACTCCTCCTGGAACACCCCAATGGAATAGAGTTTCCGAGAGGAGGAATCGGACCCTATTAGATATGGTTCGATCAATGATGAGTCACACAGACCTTCCATTATCCTTTTGGGGATACGCTCTAGAAACGTCTGCGTTTACACTAAACAGAGTCCCATCAAAATCAGTTGCAAAGACACCACATGAGATGTGGACTGGAAATGTTCCAAGTTTGTCTTTTCTGAAAATTTGGGGTTGTAAAGCTTATGTAAAACGTTTAATATCTGATAAGCTTGCACCCAAATCAGATAAGTGCTTTTTCGTTGGTTACCTTAAGGAAACCAAGGCTTACTACTTCTACAACCGTTCTGAGAACAAAGTGTTTGTTGCTCGGGATTGTACTTTCCTTGAAAGAGAGTTTCTTCATAAGAAGAACAGTGGGAGTAAAGTACTGCTCGAAGAAGTTCGAGAATCACAGGAGCCTGCTCAACCTAATGAGGAAGAGCAGCAGGTGGAACCACAAGGAGTTGTGGAACCAGCACCTGTGAAGCCTGAAGTTCGCAGATCCAGAAGAATTCGTCACGAACCCGAGAGGTACTACGGTCTTCTCGTGAACGATTGTCATGACCTGTTGATCATTGACAGTGACGAACCTGCGAATTTTGAAGAAGCAATGTTGGGCCTTGACTCCGAAAAGTGGCTTGGAGCCGCTAGATCCGAAATGGGATCCATGTCAGAAAACCAAGTATGGTCCTTGGTAGATTTACCCGATGGTGTGAGACCCATTGAGTGTAAATGGATCTTCAAAAGGAAGATTGACGTGGATGGTAATATTCAGATATTCAAAGCTAGATTAGTGGCTAAAGGTTTCAAGCAAATTCATGGTATTGACTATGATGAGACCTATTCCCCAGTCGCTATGCTTAAATCCATTCGGATACTCCTAGCAACTGCCGCTTATTATGATTATGAGATATGGCAGATGGATGTGAAAACAGCTTTCCTTAACGGAATTCTGGAAGAGGATGTGTACATGACACAACCGGAAGGTTTCACAGATCCTAAAAATGCTGGGAAAGTATGCAAGCTTCATCGATCTATTTATGGATTGAAGCAAGCATCAAGGAGTTGGAATCTTCGTTTTGATGAAGCAGTCAAAAAGTTTGACTTCGTCAAGAACGAAGAAGAACCATGTGTATACAAGAAGACTAGTGGGAGCGGAGTTGCATTTCTCGTACTGTATGTAGATGACATACTTCTTCTTGGAAATGACGTTCCATTGCTTTAGTCTGTCAAGACTTGGCTTAGAAGTTGTTTTTCCATGAAAGACATGGGTGAAACCGCGTACATCCTTGGAATAAGAATCTATAGAGATAGATTGAAAAGGCTTATTGGATTGTTTCAAGATACTTATATAGATAAGGTATTGCACAGATTCAATATGCAGAATTCCAAGAGAGGTTTCACGCCTATGTTAAATGGTATAACTCTTAGCAAGAAGCAGTGTCCTTCGACACAAGCTGAGCGGGAGCGAATGAATAGAATTCCTTATGCTTCAGCAGTAGGATCTATTATGTATGCCATGCTCTGTACTCGTCCAGATGTTGCTTGTGCCTTAAGCATGACGAGTAGATACCAATCTGATCCAAGTGAGTGTCACTGGAAAGCAGTCAAGAGTATCCTCAAGTATTTGAGAAATACTAAGGATAAGTTCTTGGTGTATGGAGGAAATGATGAGCTGATCATAAGTGGAATCACGGATGCAAGTTTTTAGACGGACAGAGACGATTTCCGGTCTCAGTCTGGCTATATATTTTGTCTGAATGGCGGTGCAGTCAGTTGGAAAAGTTCCAAGCAGAGCACCGTAGCTGATTCCACTACTGAGGCTGAATACATTGCCGCTTTGGAAGCAGCAAAGGAAGCTGTTTGGATCAAGAAGTTCGTGTCTGAACTTGGTGTGGTTCCTAGTATCTTAAAGCCTGTGGCATTGTTCTGTGATAACAATGGAGCAATTGCTCAGGCGAAAGAACCAAGGTCACACCAGAAGTCCAAACACATAGAGAGGAAATATCAATTGATACGTGATATAATTAATAGAGGAGACGTGGAGATCAGCAGAGTTCCCACATATGAGAATGTCGCTGATCCTCTGACCAAGCCCCTCCCGCAACCTAAGCATGAGAGTCATACTGCTGCTATAGGACTGAAGGAAATTAAGATGTGATCTTGATTTTAGTGGGAGTTGTCTTGGTTTTAAGTTATGCTTTGATGTTCTTGTAATCATACTTTGATAATTTTAATAAAATTTGATTTCATTATTATTTAAATGTGTTTAAATGATAGTCCCAAAATAATTTATGTCATTCTATAGGTCATCAAGTTGAGGACTTGATCATGAAACCCTATAAGAGATAATTGACATAGATTATGTTTGTCCCTGGTCGAGGTTGTTGATGTGGGACACCAGCAACCACGCGAGACTAGCATGTGAGGTGACTGATGACTAAGTTTCTTGGAGTCATTAATAAGAGTATTAAAGTCAATCACATAGATATATGTTAGAGAACATATGATCGGACATGACCTACTAATGAGAACTCTACAGGAAATTAAGTGTCATGAGAGGTTCTCATAACGACTATAGAGTATAGTCCTTAGACCTGAGTTCATCATGATTTCTTACATATGAATTGGTCCGTTTCGACTTTGTCAAACGTTATCCGTAAAAGGTGACTATAAAGGCATTGATTGAGCGTATCATGAAGTGTGTGAAGGAACAGGGATGGAACAAGATGGGATTTGTCCCTCCTGTAAAACAGGAGATAAATATCTCAGGGCCCATCGAAGATTTGATACTGAGGAATGTGTGGCCGCACTCGAACGAGCGAATGTCAGTCGTTTGTTTTGTCAGTATAAATCGGAGTTCGATGAACATGATGTTGGTTGAATAAAGATGACATGGTTCTTGCCTTATGCCAGATCGAGATATAGCGACAAAGGGATTATTGGAATAGTTGATTCCAGTACAAGTGAGAGATTGTTGGGAATGTCCTGAAATCACACTTGTATTCACTTCAGTGATAGTTGTGAAGTCGAGATTAGACATTCATATGATACTAGGTGGTCATTACATTTTGCTAGAAGCCGCTTATGATCTATGAGTTATGAACTCATTACTAGTATTAGATGATCCTACAGGGTCACACACCTAAGCAAATAGGATTCACTTTATAAGGGAATGATCATTAATGTAATGATCTAGATGATGTGTATTTGATACACATTATAAACATGTTTTAAAGGCAGTGTCGATCGACATGAGGGTTTAACCGAAATAAGATTTCGGTTTAATAACTTAATTGATTCTGAATCGGTTCAGGATGAATTAGGTTTTCTCCAGGACCTATATAAAGGAGATATAGGTCACGACTTGGATACATAGTTCCCGAGAAAACCCTATTGATAGCCGCCTCTAAGAATTCCCTGAAAGATCCGATTCCAGGCACTAGCATCCCTGCGGATTCCTATTTGTGTGCGTGTAGACTATCGGTAGAGGCACTGCATTTGAAGTGCTGCAGATCTCGAATCCCTGATCAAATCTCCGCTGCAAACTCCAGGTATATTCGAGATCCGTTTTATCAGATCTAAAGTTTACAAACCCTAGATCCTAGGAAAAAGAATCGCATCTAGGTTGGTTAATAGAGATTAATCCGGTAAAACCTGTATGAATTCCTACAGTCGTAAGATCGTAAGGGACTTTCAAGGTTGTGAATATTATCGTTGGAGGAGTAGAGATGCCCGGAGACCTTATCGAGCTGAAGCTGAAGAGATATGAGGTGATTCTTGGTATGGACTGGTTAACTCGGGGACCATGCAGTGATAGACTGTGTGCGGACGCGAGTTAACTTTGATCTAGATGGAAAGAAGTTGGTGTTCCATGGAGTAAAGACACAACAGGGCATTCTAGTGATATCCATGATGCAGGTACAAGACCTTATCAAGAAAGGAATTGAGGCGTATCTTGCGATGATCACCATTACTAGAGAAGGATAAGGGATGGACGTTGATGCAATTCTGGTTGTTTCGGAGTATGCGGGCGTATTCTAGGCGCTGCAAGGACCGTCGCCCCATCGTGGTGATGCGTTCACTTTCGAGTTAGAGCCAGGGACGGCTCCGGTGTCTAAAGCACCGTGTCGCCTAGCGCTAGTAGAGATAGCGGAATTAAAGAAACAGTTGGAGGAATTGATGGAAAAAGGTTTATTCAAGCTAGTAGTTCGCCTTGGAGAGCTCCGGGTTTGTTCGTGAAGAAGAATGACAGAACCTTCAGGTTATGTATCGACTACCGTGGGCTCAACAAGGTGACCATTAAAAAAAAGTACCCATTGATGTGTATCGATGAGCTGTTGGACCAGCTGCAAGGAGCTTTGTGGTTCTTGAATATTGATTTGGCTTCCGATTATCATCAGATTCCTATCGATGAGGAGGATATTTGTAAAACGGCTTTCTGGACGCGCTATGGTCACTACGAGTTCGTAGTTATGCCTTTTGGGTTGACTAATGCGTCTGCCGCTTTTATGAAGTTGATGAACAATGTATTCTAGGAATATTTGGATAAGTTCGTGATTGTGTTCATCGACGATATTTTGGTGTATTTGAAGAATGCAGAGTCTCATGCAGAGCATCTAGAGCTGGTTTTGGGCAAGCTGCGAGAGCATCAGTTGTTCGGAAAAATTAACACGTGCAGTTTCTGGCAGAGAGAGATTAGATTCCTTGGCCATGTCGTGTATGAGGCGGGAGTGGCAGCAGACCCAGAGAAGGTGGACGCGATCGCAAAATGGCTGATGCCGAGCAATGTGTCAGAGGTTCGAAGCTTCTTGGGCTCGGTCGGATACTACCAGAAATTCGTGAAAGGATTTGCGAGCATTTTCTAACCATTGACATAGTTGACCAGAAAGGGAGTTCCATTTGAATGGTCGGAGAAGTGTGCGCAAAGCTTTCAGAAGCTGAAGAAAAGTCTGAATAAGATGCATGTATTGGTATTGCCCAAGCCGGGAGTACCCTATGTGGTATACACGGACGCATCTAAGACGGGATTTGGATGTGTTCTAATGCAAGAGGAAGCGGTTATCGCATATGCGTCAAGGCAGTTACGAAAGCACGAGACTAACTACCCTACCCATGATTTGGAGTTGGGAGCTGTGGTGTTCGCTCTTATGATTTGAAAGTCTTATGTTTACGGAGAAAAGGTACAGTTGTTTACGGATCATAAGAGGTTAAAGCACATCTTCACACAGCCGAATTTGAATGATTGGCAGAGGAGATGGGTGGAGTTGCTTGCTGATTATGAGTTGGATATCTCTTATCGTCCTAGAAAGGCTAACCAGGTAGCAGAAGCATGAGTCGGAGGAAGAGCAGCGTTTCTAGAGCCCATTAAGAGCAAGAATTGGTGGTTACGTTAGCATCATTGAACATGTGTGCTGTTACCGTGGAAGATGGATCCATCGGGTGCGAAGCGGTAGACCAAGCCGGAGATGCATTATTGCTAGAGGCGGTAAATAGCGGAGTATTGGGCTACCGTAGTGCCAGCAATGGGACTATCATGTTTCGAAATCGAGTGTGTGTGCTGGAAGTAAGGGAGTTAAGGGAGGAAGTCCTCCGAGAGGCAAACCAGTCGAAGCTTGCCATTCACCCAATGATGAACCGGATGTACTAAGGGTTAAGGAAGCTGTACCATGGTCAGGGATGAAGAGAGATGTCGAGAATTGGGTGTTGATATATCATGGTTTTACCAGTTTTAGACCATGATATAAGTTCTTTATCTAGAGTCTTTTGGTGTTTTCAAGTCTTTTATGTTTATTATTAGGTACAAGAACGTTTGGAGCTTTGTTGGTGTTTACTGGAGCATTTTGGAGCATAATGGAATGAGGAGTCAATGTCGCAAGTTCGGATAGAAGTTTTAAAGTCTGTGTCGAGCGACGGAGTAACCAGTGTCGCTCGACACGAAGAATTCAAAGCTCGTATCGATCGACACCACTATCACTGTCGATCGACACCCTGGTCGACCAAGCCCAAATCCCAATTTTGGAAGATTTCCGTTTTGCGCCATAATGCCCAGATGTTTGCAATTCGGCCCATGACGTTTTTGTACTCTATATATAGATATTGTTAGCCATTGTTTTTGCTATGCTTTATTTTCTATTAGATATTTTATACTAAAAGATTATTTTTCATGTCTATGTTTGAGTAATTTCCTATGTTAGGTTTTAGGGTTTTTCAAAGGATAATGAAGAGTTGTTAGAATCTAATTAATATTGGGATTTTGCATTCATATTTATATTCTTCACCTTGATTGTTTTGAACTCTGATTTAGGCCTGAATTAGATATCTTAGGTTGTTTAGTAGATGCGACAGCATTATTGAATTTCCTGAACTGAATCATAGGTGAGCAAAATAATTATTCGTAAAGGAATTTGGCTTAGTGATATTGTGAACAATCGAAACTGAATTTAATGCTTGTTTAGATCAATTTGACTTCACAACGACAGTTGGTTTTCTAGGGTTTAAGCATATATAATATTCGCAACGACGGTTGGTTTGTTTTACATTAGTTTTGAGTTCTAGAATTTGCACTTCATCAATTCCAATAGTAAATTTATTCTTCAATTTGGATTTATTCCTGCGAATTCCCTAAGACTTAGCATTTATCTCTCATTTGAATTTAAATCACTTGCAATCATCTTGGTTTACTGTTTTCTGCAATTTATTTTACAATCTTTCTACTTAGCTAAATCTAAACATTTAAATCTATTGTATCCCTAATTCCATGTGGATTCGATCCCTAAGTTCTACATCGATCTCTTAATTTGAGAGAGTAGCTCATGGCAAATTGAGCACATCAAATTTTGGCGCCGTTGCCGAGGAATCTAGACCATTAGATTTTTATTATAAGGATTTTTTCTAAGTATTTTTCTTTTTTTTTCGTTTTACTAAACTAGTTTTTAACATTGTGGTTTCAGGTGTATGTTTAATCGCTCCACTAGAAGCAACAAGGACAAAGATATGAGAGCAGAAGAGCAGCAAGGATGGCTGCTAGAGAGCCTCTCATATGGAGAAGATAGAATCCTGCGTAATCCGGCAGGATTTAAGATACGATGAAGACGGACAAAGGATCAACGATGATGGTACTATGATCGTCGAGGAACTGGCAATTCTGGAGGATGGTGTCGATCGACACGATGAACCTGTTGCTCGAAACGATGAGAATTTGGAGCGTAAGGAAGAAAGTGAGGCCGACGGGGCGAGCACCATAAATTTTTTTAGGAGCGTAATGGAATTAGGGAAGAGACTTGGGAGTTTGAGGTGCAAATGTTATCCTATTACCCCGGCTTGTTTCCAGGCGTGGAGACTCCGGGGAGGGGAGAAGCGAATCCGGGGGCGAATTCCTCTTTAGTGGAGGAGAATTGTAATATCCCTCCCTAAGGCCCATTTGAATTAGATCCGGCCCATGGCAAAATGGCCCAAGTGGGTAATGACCTAGCGTTCCCATCTCATTCTCTATAAAAAGGAAATGAGGTGGAGAAGGGAGAGCCAAGATCTTCGAACCCTAGCGAAGCTTTACCAAATTATAACTGTGACCTAGCCGTCGAGTCCATCCACCATGCTGCCGCCGTCGATCATCGCCGAGCCCTCGTCACTGTGAGAGATCGTGTGCCGAGTGTTTTCGCCGAGAAGGAAGGAGAACCGATCGGAGAACGAGGACGACCCCGAGGAAAGAAGACCGCCGCCGTCGTCGCCACAGATCCGTCCATAGCCGAGACCAGAGAAGAAGGAGGAACCGCTGCCGATTCCTCTACTATTTCGGCAAGAGCTCGCCGCGAGTAATATATCATGGTTTTTATGGTTTTTAGTCATGATATAAGTCCGTTTTCTAGAGTCTTTTTGGTGTTTTTCGAGTCTTTAGTGTTTTTATTAGGTACTTGAACGTTTGGAGCATTACTGGTGTTTACTAGAGCATTTTAGAGCATTGTGGAACGAGCAGTAAAAGATGCACGTTTGGAGTCGAAAATCAGATGGTCTTTCGAGCGACACACCCTCTCTGTCGCTCGACACGACCAAAATCACGGCCAAAATATTAATTTGGAAGATTTCCAGTTTTTGCCCTAGATGTTCCAGATGTTTGCAGTTTTGCCCCATAACGTTTTTGCCCTTGAAGTTCCTGATGTTTGCAGTTTTGTTCCTCGTTTCCAAACCGGTTTCGATCTTTGTATCAATTCTCTATCTTTTCAATAAAGTATTATTCAGAAATCATGTTTGCATCATTCGCCATGTTTATGTAGTTTACTAGTTAGGTTTTAGGATTTTCAAAGGATGATGAAAAGTTGTTAGGATTTATTTACTATTGGGATTGCATCATATTTACTTCTTCACCTTAGATAAGATTTTTAGGTTGTTTAGTAGATGCCACAACATTATTAGATTACTGGAAAAAAAACATAGGTGAGCAAAGATTCGATTCGCAACGACAGTTGACTTTTGATCTTTGTGAACAAATTAAACCTGAATTTAACGCTTGTTTAAATTAATTTGAATTCGCAACGACATTTGGCTTTCTAGAATTTAGACATTTATAATATTTGCAACGACAGTTGATTTATTTTACATTAGATTCGAGTTCTAGAATTGCACTTCGTAAATATCACGATAGTAAGTTTATCCTTCAATTTGTAATCATTCCTGCGAATTTCCTAAGGCCTAGCGTTTATCTCTTATTAAATTTTAAAGCACATTCACCATCACAATTTATATTTCTGCAATTGTTTTATTTACATCATTATTGCTTAGCATAATTTGAACATTGAAATCTATTGTGTTAGTTTGATTCCCTGTGGATTCGATACCCTAAGTACTGCATTCGATCTCTTAATTTGAGAGAGTAGCTTTAGGGAAATTTGAGCATATCAGCGAGTCCAAGCCATGGCGCCGTGTTATCGAGGCCGCCGCATCGTTTGCTGCCGTTGCCGAGTCGCCGCTGCCGTCGATCCATCGTAGGGTTTATCCAAAACCTAGCCATCGTCGTCGTTACTTGTTGCACAAGGCAACTGCTCAAACCTTTTTCGGTTTAGGGAAACTAACTAGACCGGTTAGGGGAAACCCTAGTAAACCGGTTCGGGTTAACCATGTTGGTTTGGTTTGGGTTAACCGGATCAGGTCGGTTCAGTTAAACCGACTTTTTTGAATTAGGAAGTTTTCAGAAATGTGAACTTTCTGAAAAAGAAAGTTTCCCGATTTAGAAGTTTCCCAAATTGGAAAGGAAAGTTTCCTACAATGGAAAGGTGTCGGAACCTAACTCCATTTTGTGTTTATAGCTCCTTCTTTGTGCTTTGCTTGTCCTCTGAATCTCTAAGATGAGGGGTGACTTGTGGATACTCATTATACTTGACCTTTCTCGCATACGCTTATATCATGGTTAGGTATCGCTATGCTAGGCTTGTGCATATCACATCATGTTAGGTTGTTAGAGAGCATGGAATGTTATACATGTATGCTTGTTTGCTAGGTTGAGCTGTCGTGAGTTAGGGGACCGTGGCACTTGGTTGTCGGGATTACTGGTTAGACACACTGGAATCATGTGGTATATATTGTTAATATATTGGTTGAACTATTGAGATGTTGGATCCTCGCACTTGGAATATCGCGGTTTAGGGTAACCTGGGGTTACTTTATCTATTGAGGTGTTGGATCCTCGTATATATATATATATATGGTTATTGTCCCGGTTGCACTAAGGGTGGCTTTTGGGCTTTCTCGCGGTGTACACGGATTGGTTGTGAATGGGGACAAACCTGGGTTGGGTATGCCCTAGTATATTTAGCTCTACTCGTGTTATATCACATGTTGGTTTAGTTGCTTGTTTTGTGTATCATGTGGGCAGGGATGACCTTCCCTCAATGGGTAATTCATTACTTACCCCTTTCTTTTTCCTTCTTTAGGTGATGGAATGGAGTAGGTGCTTGGAGTGTCCGATAGGGTTCTATTTGGGAAATGCCATGTTTACCGTTATTTCAGACTTTCCGTTTTAGAGCAGCGACTCTGATTTTATTCAACTTTGGTTTTTTACTCATTTGTGATCTTTCGGTTATTCGCATTTAATAAGACATTTCAGACTTAAATGTTTTGTGTGCATTTAAACCGAGTTTTTCAAATTAGGAAGTTTCCAGAAATGAGAACTTTCCAAAAAAGAAAGTTTTCCGATGTTGAGGTTTCCCAAAATGGAAACCTTCCTGAAAAGGAAAGTTTTCTAAAATGGAAAGGTGATGGAACCTAACTCTATTTTGTGTTTACGCAGATTCGTAGCTCCTTCTGTGTGCTTTGCTTGTCCTCTGAATCTCTAAGGTGAGGGGG
This sequence comes from Draba incana, assembly GCA_963576765.1. Classification (NCBI taxonomy): domain Eukaryota; kingdom Viridiplantae; phylum Streptophyta; class Magnoliopsida; order Brassicales; family Brassicaceae; genus Draba; species Draba incana. The sequence continues at coordinate 12,986,881 of OY755212.1, read as the reverse complement.
TGACTTGTGGATACTCATTATACTTAACCTTTCTCGCATCTGCTTATATCATGGTTAGGTATCGCTATTCTAAGCTTGTGCATATCACATCATGTTAGGTTGTTAGAGAGCATGAAATGTTATTCTTGTATGCTTGATTGCTAGGTTGAGCTGTCACGAGTTAGGGGACCGTGGCAGTTGGTTGTCGGGATTACTGGTTAGACACACTTGAATCCTGTGGTATATATTGTAAATATATTGGTTGAACTATTGAGGTGTTGGATCCTCGCACTCGGAATATAGCGGTTTAGGGTACCCTGGGTTTAATTTATCTATTGAGGTGTTGGATCCTCGTATATATATAAATATCTATGGTTATTGTGTCGGTTGCACTAAGGGTGGCTTTTGGGATTTCTCGTGGTGTACACGGATTGGTTGTGAATGGGGACATACCCCGGTTGAGTGTGCCCTAGTATATCTAGCTCTACTCGTGTTATATCACATGTTGGTTTGGTTGCATGTTTTGTATATCATGTGGACAGGGATGACCTTCCCTCACTGAGTAATTCATTACTCACCCCTTTCTTTTCCCTTCTTTCGGTGATGGGATAGAGTAGGTGCTTGGAGTGTCTGGTGGGGTGCTATTTGGGAAATGCCACATTTACCATTATTTCAGACTTTCTGTTTTAGAGCAGCGACTCTGATTTTATTCAACTTTGGTTTTATACTCATTTGTGACTTTTTGATTATTCGCATTTAATTAGACATTTCAGACTTATACGTTTTGTGTGCATTTATTCGGTTTTACCCACTAACATACCTACCCGGGCCCGATGACCCGGGATAGGGATGTTACAAATCGTATTAGATTCACGACATAAAAAAAGATCACTTCAGTAATCGATTATAACCAGATTAAACGGTATAGGTAATTACTAATTAATATATGAACAAAACTCCAATGGATTATATGACAAACTAGAGATTGTCCACGCGATGCGTGGTTTTGAAAATTAACATAGTTAAATATTTATAACTTTATTAAGTATTTATTCTTATAATAATTAGAGTTATAGTAAATAATTATCTATATTAGAAAACTAACCATTTGTAGCAAATTTTTGACAGAAAGAGTCTTATATTGAGAAGAAATATAATGTTTATCAATATTCACTATGATTCTCTAAAATAATGATCATTTGTTAAAAAAAATTCTTTGTATCAAACACATTTTTAAAAAAAAACATGTTGATCAAACAAGTTGTAGTATGCTTTGATTGTACTGAGATTCTTGAATCATCTTAATTCAAATTTGGAATGCATCTATTTTTAAAGAAAGAATAAATCATCTAATTTTTTTCTTTTATATCAATTCATTGGTTAATTGTTATATTATTTTGGATTATCTTGGTTAAGAGTGCTATTTTATCCAACACAAACCGTTTTAATTGCATTAGGAAATAATTGATAACTTTAGCATTCTAACTCACTTAAAATTTCGTACATCATTTTCTTGGGTTTAAACGTTTTCTTTTGTATAGTATAATAATGAGTTTAATAAATAAAATATCTAATTTTCAAACCATTAAAAATTTATAACAACACATTTTATTTGGAATCATATTTTTTTGTGAATATCAAAAAAATAAAAACGATAACTTCTTGGAATTATAATTTAATGATTTGAAAAAACTATATTATAATTCATTGGAATTAACTCACATTAATCTTACCTATTAAATTGTCATAATTAGTTATTAAAGTCATTTAAATACATTTTCTTTTTCAATTAAAATAAATTATAAGAATAAATGTTACAAAAAATGAATGACACATGTCATCTCCTCATGGTTTGTTGGTTTCTGACAACCTTAAAATATTATAAAGATAGAAACGTACATCAAAGAAGAAAAAAAAGAATCTTATTATATAAACGAAAAGCAGGTCGACGAAAACTCGACACATAAGCGAAATTGTAACTCACGAGATCATGACATGAGTCTAAGAATGATCGGATGATGACATGTGTTAAAACTTAAATTTAATTTAAACAAATTAAAAAGTAAAAATGGAAAACTTCTAATAGTCCAAACTAATAGAAAAGAGGAAAATTTCTAATAGCTAACAATTAACTTTAAAAAAAAAATTCTAACAGTTTAACCGAATTAGGGGGAAAAAATGTAATAGTCCAAACTAATTACAAAATGTAATAGTCCAAAATCTCTCATCCCTACCCCAAAATCTATACCTTAAATGCATAATAGTTAACCCAAATTCGAAAATTTACAGTCGTTTGTGTTTGAATTTGCTTTGAGATCTATTCTTCTTCTTCTTCTTCTTCTTCTTCTTCTTCTTCTTCTGGTTCCTAAATCTGCTCGATCTAATCTCAGATCCACGTTTTTCGTCAACAACAACACCTTCTCAAAATCTTATTAGCGGAAATCGTGACGGAGATCAGAGATAGTAAAATTAGAGATGACGAGAATCGAATTCAATGACTGTAAAATCTGATCTCATGATGGCAATCTGGTAGAGAGAGAGAGAGAGAGAGAGAGAGAGAAAAGGAAATTTGGATGAGAGAAAAAATTTGGATCTGGGAGATGAGCATGAGAGAGATGAGAGAGAAAGTGAGATCTGTTTTTTTTTCTTCATTTAGTCAGTGAACAGTGGCACGCTGATAATAATTTTAAAACAGTGGCATAATTGAAAAGTGGCATGCCAATAGTGGCATAACTCAAAATTTCTCAATCTAGTATCTATTATATAAAAGCTCTTGGCTCTCTCTATGAACTTGATACATCAGCAAGTTAAATCTTTCTAAGGATGCCACGTGCACATTCATTAAACAGTAGCCAGTGAAAGCAAAAAACGTCATTTAGCCAGAACTTGGATCGTGCTTAGCCTCACCGACTCTATCCCTTCCCCTTCTTCCCGTCCTAACGTTTCCCTGAAAACCAAACGCTTTTAGATCAAATTTTATAGGTACTTAAAATCACTCTGAAAAAAATCTCAAATCATGAGAATCTACACAAAAAACGAGAAACTATCTACCGCATGCTTTCCGTAACAAGCGATTCGTAAATTATCCAAACACAGGAAAATCCACTTTTCTTAAGAGTTTTGTTGCACCATGGATTTGGCCCAAAGCAAATCTTGCTCCCAACCCATTAGGAGAAAGGCCCAACTCATCTATATCTTACTAGTTAAGCAATAGTTACTTTATGCTTACCATGAGTTACTTTATAGAAACATATGGTTAAAATGTAACCATATGTACCTAAAACCCTAAGAATACTTGTACTATATAAGGTTGTACATCATTTTGGTACAACCAAGGCTGATTACTTTACACTTTTTGATTACATTATTCTCTTTACATTTAGCCTTGCTCGAATTAATCTCCCTAAATCCAAATCATCTCGCTCGGAACCCGAAACCTATTGCTTTTGAACAACCTGCTCGTCCGCTGATCATTCGAGCCCACTTCTTGAATCCCTCGATCAGACCTTCCATTCTATTTTGTCAAAGTATCTCAAACCTCCAAACAAATTTAGTGTAGAATTCGATCTTGAGTTCAACAAGTTTTTTGATCGATTCGTGAAAATTTTTGAAAGTAAGTCTACATAGATTGGTCGTCAATACACCATATTAATTAATATTTCATGTCTTTAGCCGATTATGATGTTAGATCTTATAAAATTTGGAAATTGTAGCTACTGTTTCACAAGAACAATTTGGTGGCCTACCATAGGAGGAACATGAAGATGAGGAAGTGCTTCTCCTTCTCAGCATTCGGAGGACGAGAAAAATTCGAGGAAGTGAATGAGGATACGATGAAATCTGAGAAGAAAGATTGGAGAAGATCCCAAGCGACCATCCACAAGAAGAGCATGAGCCTGAGTACTACGAAGAGAAACCTAATATGGTATGCCTTGCTAACCTTAGTCTAGGATATCAAGAGAAACTTAATCTGGTATACCGATTAGGATCTGAATCAAATGCAACTTGGGGCATTCTAATTTGTGTTTCATTTGTTTAAGCTATATGACAACGCTGTGAAAACAAACATTGAGATTACGTTTGAGACCTATACTACATAGCCCCTTAAGACGTATACTACGGAGCCTTTAAGGGTTCTTGCATTTTTGCAAGAACGAAAAGAATATAACTATTTTGGTTATCTCAAATAATCTTGTGGGTTTATATATCTATATCAGAACAATGTATGCCATTCTACTTCTGCCATATATGTGAGTTTACGTCGATGGATGGAAATGTTCCAAGGCATTTGTGTGGTGTATCTCATTTTGAAATTATATCTTGAACATTTCATTATTCTAACTTTAGATAACGTCATTGTTTTCTTTTATTATTTTAAATGCACTTGTTTTGTGTGTTTTCAAGCTTGCCAAGGAAGCGAATGCAGAGTCAGCGAGTCCATCAGGCACATAAACCTCTGAAGGAGAAAAACAGCAGCAACAACAATCAATCACTACTAAGGAGCAAACATTATTTGGAAAATTGGAGTCAAGTTTCTCTTGCCTAAAGGTATCCAAGGGGGTTCACAATCTGGACGAACTAAAGCCTCCTCCGTTACCGAAGAAGGGAGTTGACATTGTAGCAGAATAGAGATGTTGATTACGCCAACAAAACATGTACAGCTGCTAAAAATTGGTAATCTCTCAAAGAAAAGACAAGTGACATTTGTATTGTCTGCATACGCCATGTTTTAAAGGCTCTTTCTTAACTTTATTTTACTTTATTTTACATGCATGGTATCATGTTTTTAAATGACTAAGCGAGATTAGTGAGCCTGTTGTCAAAAAGAGTAAAGTGGCAATTAACAACTTCTCTTTACTCATTTTGTTTGAATATCTTTCCCTGCCAGAATCATTTCTTCCTCATACCGCTTTTACTTGTAAATTAGCTTACTTACTCAAACTGATATTATGCGTGCACCCTTTTGTTTTTGTGGCATGGATGAACAGATTAAGAATCAACTTTCAAAGAGATATGCAGCCGACATCCATAAGTTTTATAGAGGCTGATTTATTGGTTTCAAGACGTGCCCCCCCTAATCATACTTTCATCTCTTTCATGGTCAGACCGTTCTACTTGCCAGAATTTTCTGTAGAAATTTAGGATCATATCTGCCCATCTATGTTTATGTTGCTTCTAATTAGTTCCCATCTCTGTGCAAAGAGATGTTCAAACCTTGAAGGAGTATTGCAGCAAGAAAGTGATTAAACGTTGCACGACATTTTTCTAGAGTCATGGTTTTTTCCTCTGTTCTTGGTTTAATTTCTATTCTTGGTTCATCCACTGTGATGCTCAACTTCTGCATATATTGGAAATGGACACAATACACATATCTATTATGATTGGGCAATACAACAAGTGGAGGCAGGTGAGTTAAGTGGAAGAATCTATCACCTCAATTCGAGGCTTAGAGAGATGCAGAGAATTGGTGTTCAATCTCTCATATAAAATCTTTATAACTTTGAACCTAAGCTAAACTCCTCTCTCCCATGTTGCAATGCAATGTACAATTATTAACTCAAATCCTTTATTAATTTTTTTTTAATACTATTTCTACTTCTCTCGAGAAGAAATAGGTTCCCATGTTTCAGGGTGATAAGTTTTAAGAAATATTTGATTTGTTTCCCATGTCCATTTAAGCTTTGCTCTCCTGTGTTTATGTCTTAGGGGCATTTCTAACGTAACACCAAATCTCATTTTTGGTGTAAAACCTTCTACAATCCAACACTATATTCTACACCAAAATGGTGTAACAAAATATTCTTCAAGATTTTTAAATTTTTTAGAATTCATTGTTATTGATTTATGGATTATGACAATCTTAATGAAATCCATTGTTTTCATTTGATGAGTTTTAAATTCTATTTAAAATCCATTGTTATTCAAAAAGTTTAGTTTTTAGTTATTTTATAAATCTATTAGAATCTATTGTTGTTGGTAAATGGATTTATTCTAATTTTACTCATTGAACAAGATTTTGAAAATACCTCATAAAATCATTAGATTGTTAGAGTTCTAATATCTAAATTTTTCAAATACACAAAACTTTCTACAAATTTAACATATTTTTGGATTTTAAAAATTCTAAAACTCTTTAAGAATCTATCTACCAATAACTCTTTAAGAAGGCTATGGGTACTGTTGATATTTTTTAAAATAAAGAGCCAAGAAAACTAATAAATAAAATCAATTTTTTTTTTAACATTTAGATATTATTAAACATAGTTATATCTCTTACCAAACGATGTCATAACTGAAATATTGTATTTGGTGATATCCCCTATCTTATATGACGGTCTCTAATCATACCACTATCATTCGTTTTATTTACATAATTTTTTGTGTCACAAACAACCTCGGTAATTGATTAGAAAAATTAAAAACATCAATTCCCAATCTTAAAATTGGTGTTGTTTGAGTCTAAGTTCATATACTTTTCATATCAAAATCAATCACAAATACAAAAAAAAAAATCTCCTAAAACATATATTAATTGAAAACATCTTAAAATATTTTCCATAATAGAAAAAACCCCCGCGTAGCATGGGTACTCATATTAGAAAAAACCCCCGCGTAGTATATATAACAACCGAATACATCATTTAACTAACAAACGCATATTCGAAAACAATATAACTTTCTTTTTTTACAACAATCGGAAAATAATTTCCGTTTTCATTAAGAGCAATTACGGGCAATCAGGTTTCAACTTTCATTCGGGAAAATTATGAAAATAGGCAAAAAAATAATTAAAATTAAAAAAATAGGCTATATCTTTTATAATTAAAAAAATAGACTAAAGTTTACATTATTACCCTATGGATCAACGTGTTCCCAATCCTTATTCTAAAATCATGCCTATATTCCACATCATAGCAAAATTACTCATTGAACTATAAAAGGCTTTGTTTGTAACAAGAGTAACTAAGCTTAATCTATACACAACGTTGGAATAGATGTAGTTGAAGATGGAAGTACGATCGTAAAAAAAAAAAAACTCCTAAACACCTATCAACGACCTCCAATAGTTTCCTAAATATGTAATCAAGTGCTATTGTAACTTGGATTCCCAAATGCCGACTAAATCTACTTGTCGTTCCTCTAGAGAACTAAATCTACATGATCCAGAATGACTATTTCTACACCTTGGATGTGCCAATTATGCCAAAGTACATGAGAGCAAACTAGAAGATCCAATAAAATTGGTAAATAGTAAATGTTAATAAGTATGAGTTCCAACTCAAATCTTGGATTTGTATTTCCAAATAATTTCCGGACCTAAAGCACATAACTCTTACCCATATTCATCTCCAGAAGCTTAACCAAACAGAAAGTCGAAACACACATGAAAATCTTTAGCATAAGTTTCCAACTCCAAATACACTATAAACCTCATCTACTTATCCAATACTTTGTTCTCATTACGAAGGTAAATCAAAGTAAATCATTGATGAAACTACATAGTTGTTTTGTACTGATCTAGAGAAGAACACAAGCAAGACACAAAATTTCCTCTATAGCATCAGCATGTACTTGGCTCGGGTACTTGCCTGTCGTAAAACGGAGAATCGCGACCTACATTCAATTTCCCATAACGGAAGCATCGGCAAGAAGATAAAAGCCACCATTGGAAGCCTATCGTCGACTGCTTCACCGAAACCATCGAAGCTCTCTCTAGAACAACTCATCGTCACTCATTCCGTGGATTAGATTTTCTTGCCGAAGAAACCGATCAATGCTCCAGCAATCACGGTCCTTTGGTTTCTCCGCCTTGACTCCACCACCGTCTTCGTCATTCTCGTTATCACCTCTGCAGTCTCGGTGGATAATTGTGCAATTGCCAAAAAAACCCTTATTGAAGATGAGCCTTCTCCTTTTCACAAATATACGTGACTTCCCTTTCCAATTTGACACTATTTAACTCACGTTTGTTTGTTGTTTAAAAAGAAGGTAATAATGTAAACTTTAGTCTATTTTCTTAATTATAAAAGATATAGCCTATTTTTTAATTTTAATTATTTGCTGGCCTATTTTCATAATTTTCCCTCATTCGGGACCATTCTCACCTATCCAATATAGTAGTTCTAGTTAATTAATTAGTTCAACAAAAATAAAAATACAAAACAACGTTATTGGTCCTAAATTTTTTAAACCAAATGTAATACATTGGGTAATATATATATAACCAAAAATTTAAACATTATATATCCATATAATATAAAAATCTAAAATAATTATCGGATATCACATCCGATTGTTATATATATCTACAATAATAAAATTCTAAAAGAATTATCAAATATATCTGTTACAAATAAAAATTAAAGACAACATTAAACTTTTATTGAATATATCGGCTAAAATAAAAATCACATAAAGATAATACAAAAACACAATATAATGAAAGCTCAACTTTTATTCTAGTGCATAGTTACTCTCTAATAATATAATAGATTTCTAAAAACACAGGCTTCTGTAATTTACTTTTAAAAAAAATTTTATAACCAATTCAAATAAATTTATTATTCGAGATTCTCTAAGTTACCATATATTCTCAGTTGATCTTTAGAAATAAAATACCAATGTTCTTATTCTCTACAGACTGGTTTGCTTAATTTTAGTAAATGTTTTGATTCTTTTTTTTTCATTTTCCAGAACCTTTTTAGTTTTCGTTCTTGATCAATGTAATATATCGTAGGGAAGAAATTGAAATGTGGTCATCCTCAATGGATATACATAGTTCATCACATAGGCATAGTTTGATTAGTTTCAGTCTCCTTGCATATATGTTTGTAACTATTTATTTGATGTTGAATAATTTCATCTGAGATTACAACGGTAAAATTCCGCTGTGTGATGAATACCCAATCTGAATCAAAAACATAAAACTCTATTATTATTATTCTACTCATGTCTATATAAACATAAACAGATATATCCTTAACACAACGATGACACGAGATTGACAAAATATTTATGAAACTATAATTTTTTATTTGTTTTTGAAACTTTATTTTAATTAGAGCATAAAAATATATCATAAAAATAAAGGTTTTTTTGTGTGTGTGCAGATCCTCCTATTTTGGAACCGGAACTACACTTGGAAGATACATATAACCACATTTATTAGTCCAATTCACTTCCACGCTACGTCGTTCTATCTTTTTTTTTTTTTGGAATTTAGCCTTTCCAATAATGTATAAGTTGACGCAAACGTATCTTCTTCCCTTGTTTGATAGTTTCTCACAACATATAATATTAGCCCTATTGTTTTTGTCAATAAAAAATACCGGATGAGGAGGATCTTCATCGACATGTAATTCAGGGAGATCAGGTCTCCTCACAACAAACAATTTGGTCCATGACACAACCTTATCTTTGACATTGTTTGTGACCCATACCTCAGTCTCCCCTGGTTGATTTACTTCTTCGTATATGCGTTGGTAAAGCAGAGAAAGTTTATCATCTCTGAAAACTGATAAGGCTACAACATCACGTGCACCAGATGCGACATGAACAAGGCACATGTGCTTGAATCTCTCTGTAGAAAAATCGAAACTTTGGATAAAGATATCCTGATTTTGTTTCGCGATACCAACCAAATACATATTTCCTTTCATAGACACACCAAAATACGGTGAGAATGCATACCAATCAAGAGATGTATCAAGCGTTCTTCAAGAATTTGACTTGAATTCGTAGATCTCAACCGCTGGGTCATATTCACCCGTGTATGATCCGTTTTGGCATTCAAATATATATTCATCATAAAACCTCAATATTTTGTAGTTATCGCGAGATGCACTATCATATCCAATGCCATCAAAATCATTAGTTGCGTAAGACCCCATGGTTTTGTTGATCCATCTAACATGGTTAAAACAAGGGTTCCAAACTGCGAGAGATTTCGGAAAAGTGCATAACAATAAGCCATCACAATGAATCATATGAGAATTATCCAGGCCCGGCTCAGAGTTTAAATGGGGCTTGTGCTCTATAAAGATCATTTCAAAAATATAGGGGTTATTTGTTATAATGTAAAAATTAAGGCCTTTTAAGAAAATATATAAATTTGGGGTCCTTTTTGAAAAGGGAAACTAAATAAAAGGTGGCACATGTCATAAACCGGGCCTAGAATTATCAGCTCTACCTCGAAACTCATTTGGGAATGGGAGAGAGGAGCGAGCGTTATTAGTCGCGGGATTGATGATCTGAACCTTATCAGTGATGCATATGAAATGTTCTTGGATCAGATCCAAGTGATTGTAGATGAATATTTTGTCTTTGAACAAAGCGTGCCATCGTTTGCACGTTAACTTGAATCGTTTCAGAGATTCGGTTGGAACCCTACCAAGTATTGATTCCAATATTTCGAAAGGTAGCAATGAACTATTTGACGATGACGAAGCCATGATAATGCAGAAAATTAGAACAACAATAGGTATTGCTTATGATTTATGAATCTGTGTGCATGCATGAATTTATATATAGCATTTTAATTTGCATATCTTATGAATTTTAATTTTTTTTGGGATCACGCCTCTTACTAATAAGTAAATAAAAATAAAATCTTATTAAGAAAAATGGTTAATCTATACGTGGACCAATGGTTAATCTAAAAAAAAATCAAAAGATATTAAAAGCTACTATTAAATTGTATATAATTTCTTTCTATATTTGGAGTTTATACATTTATTATTTTTGTCAAAGTTGATTTAATCTCATTGAATTTCTTCGTGAATTTATCATTTTAATTCATTAATAATAATCACTTGGTATTTCTTTCTCTTTCAATTAGTACTAGAATAGGACTCATGCTATGCACGGGTTACAATACAACCATCAATTTAATTTTAAATTTTTTATTATTGGCAAATGAAATAATTTAAAAGTGTGTTTAGAATTATTATACACTAAAAATCGGATTGAATGAAGTTGACAACATCTCTCTTCGAGTGATCAGTAGCCGACTGAATTTTTCTTGGAGTTTTTTTGTTCTCTGTTTCCGATCGGGCCGGCGGTTTTGTTAACACCTGTTCTGATTCGTTTCTGTCTTGTTTAGGTTTTGAAGATGGTTTTTTTGTCAAGAGGTTTGAGAGGTGAGATCGATGGGAGAGGCTGGGTGGTGGTTCGGGGTCGATTTGGCAGTGGAATGGTGGCTCGTGGTGAAGACCTTGGTGATCCTATAAAGCGTTTGTGAGCGGGTTTAGTACTCACGAGAGCGATTTTGTGTTTGTGTTTTCAAATCCCCTTTTAGGCCCTGTTTTTTTTTCGTCGGAGATTTCTCGATCTCTTGTTTTTCTCTGGTACCTTCTCTTTTAGATCGGTAGTAGTTGTGTAGTGGTGTTTGCTGTTGCTTGGGTGGTCTTTAGGATTTCGTTTTTTGGCTTCAAGTGTTTGGTTTTTAGTGATTAAGGTGTTAGCTTTGGGTTTTCGTTTGGTGTTAGTGGACTTCAATTCTTGGGATTGGCTCTTAAGGTTCTTCTTCGGATTGTTAGGTCCTCTCTACCATCAATTTGATTTTTAGAAGTCGTTCTAGCTTTTATTTTTTTTAGTCTCCTGTTTTGATTGTGGCCAGTCCTCTTAGGTTCCTCTCGGTACGGGTTTGTGTTTTTAGAAGTGTTTATAAACTAGTTTGATTAGCATCTTGGATCTGAGTCTGGCTCTGTTTCGGTGGGGTTTTTAGTGTGGGATGGAGAGTTGGAGTACGTGGAATCGGTAGCTCCTAATTACATTGGACTTCAGGGGCCTTTTGAGGGTGCGACATAGCTGCTTTTCGTTATGGTCGCGTGCTTGTCTTCAGCTCTAATTCCAGTGGTAAGATTTTGCCTCAAATAACCGTGACTATTGCTTGTGATGAAAGAGATCAATGGTTGGAAGTGCAAGTAGTTTAACACTCGCTACAACTAGTTTTTTTAATTTGATTTATGTTTTTTTATGTAAATTATAGTAATGGTTTGGTCTGTTGATCCTATGGGCATCACTTATTTCGTGCGTATGTTGTCGGTGTAATCACAATATGAGTTATAGTGAGACCTGAGCCATCTCCTATGAGAACCTGATCTTGACTGTTGTATGAGTGCAGCGCCGAGAGATGATGGAGATCACTGGTCATATGGTGGGTTGCGCCACTGTCCATTAGCCAAGCATTAGATGGATTTGGGGAGGGAACGGCGAGGGAAGGAGGCTATTTTGAGAGCCTACTTGTGCGTATTGGTGGAGCTGAGTGCAACGTTTTGTACTGTGTCCGAAGACTCCACAAATTTGGCAGCATCCTTTATAACCCTTATTGTTGTTGCGGGTATCAGGACGAGTTGATGATTGTTGCGGTTGAATGTTGTTGTTCCGTGTTGTCTGTCGATTGGTGTTCTTGCCTTGATAAGGACGTGGCTTTGTGGATGTGACGTTTGCCGTGACTGGTTCAATGGCAGATGGATAGAAGGTAAGGGCAAGGAGCTTTACTTCTTTCGTGATAAGTTTTTCATGAAGTTCCGGGATGGAGGAGAGTCTCTGTTCTTGACTTGATCAACGACAGATTTGTAATCCTCCGGTAATCCAGTGAGTATAAGGTCAAGTTGTTCCTCGTGGTCCACCGGTTTGCCAAGAAGTGCCAATCGGTCGAACCAAGAGACAATGCTTTGAAGATATTCATAAATCGTTTGAGATCCTTTGCAGCATTGTTTGAGTTATTGTTTTAGTTGTGAGATGTGACCTCATCTTGGATTGGCATAAGTAGAAGCTACGATTTTCCACATCTCGACTTATGTGGTGTCTTTCGTAACTAAGGTCTGAATGGTCGGAGATAGTGTGCCTAAGAGAGCACTGTAGAGGAGTTTGTCTTGTCGCTTCCACTGGGCGTAGGCTGGAATTGGGGCCAGGACATTATTGGTGGTCATTGTTGTCGGTGGTGGTTGTGTTACGCCATCAATGTACTCAGCAAGGGCATAGCCATCAAGGAGGGCATGTACCTGAATTTTCCAGGTCAGGTAATTGGTAGCAACTGTTTGACATGTTGATGTGAATGAGAGAGGTTGTGTTAGCAACTGTTTCTGTTGTGGCCGCCATTAGAGGACAAGTTTTGAGATCAAGATGAATGAAAAGAAGAAGAAGAAGAGAGGGAAGAGGCGGCTGAGAGAGGAAAAATTTTTAGGGTATCGCTGGGGCTCTGATACCATATAAGGTATGTAATATTGTTGTATTGACAGAGAATAATACAGAGGAGAGATTTATACAAGAGAGGCTATGCTACTTGAGCCATCTCCTATGTCTTTCCAGAGTCGTGTGTCTCTGAACATATTTCCACACCGCCACTTCCATGCCCACCACACAACCACTCCAAACATCGTGCTCCATATACCATCACTCGTCTCCACTCCTTCCCTTAAGTTTCCATAAATCCATTCAAATAAAGATTGCGAAAAGAAAACACATCTCCTTCTAACCGTAACAAGCCGCTTCCATATTCCCATCATAGCGTGGCAATGCCTAAGAACATGAAGGATCGATTCCACGCCTCCTTTGCACACTTGGCATATCTGCGTGTCACATAAATGACGCCAAAAACTCTCTTAGTTTATTATAATCGCATGATTCCCCACAAGCTACATGAAACACCAAATCCACTCCGACACCATCATCTTCCATATGCGCTTGTAGAAAAGATGGGTGTCAGGTCTCGGCTCTTCATTTCGCGTAAGGAGAGAATACGCCGACTAAACCGTAAATTGTCTATTCGACGTTTCTCCCCAAGATAATCTATCCCTCTCTCCTGTTACTTGATCAATTACCACCGCCGCTAATTGCTTTCAAGACTTCTTTGAAACATATGGTACATTTGATGAACATCCCAGCCAATCCCCTCGAGCCATAAGCCATGAGCTTTCACCAGCTCATAGCCAACAGGTAAAAGACGTAAAGCCACATCCGAGAGAGGCATCTTGTTCAACCATTTATCGGACCAAAAAATGATCTCCCAACCATCCCCAATAACCCAACTTTGTTTGTGATAAATCACTTCTCTAATCCCCATACATATACTTCTCCATGTCGACGACCAACGACTCTTAACTTCTGTCCAAATATGATCCTTAATCGACCCCACATTATACTTGCTTTTAATCACTTTCTCCCAAATGCTTGTTTGATCATTAATCAATATCCAACCCACTTTCGCAAGGAACGCTTTGTTCATGGCACTCGATTTCCTGATCCCCAACCCACCATCTATTTTTGGCGTACACACATGATCCAAATTAACCTGGTGTTGTCTCCACCGCTCCGCGGTAGAACCCCAAACAAACTCATGTGCAATTTTATCAAGCTAATTTAAGATACTCTCGGGCAGCTTGATAGTGCTCATGGAGTGAAAGATATTGATGCAATAACCGATTTTGTGAGAGTGATCCTTCTGGCAAAACCAATCATCTGGCTCCTCCACCCTGATAGACGCGATGAAACTCTCGTCAAAACATCTCCAAACATATCCTTATTAATACGACGATGAAGGATATGCATACCCAAGTACTTCCCCAAATCACAAGTAACCGCAATACCACTCTCTGCGCTAATTGGCCGTCCTAGCTCTCGAGACACTTTCTCCGAAAAAATATCTTTGAATTCTCAAGACCTTTTGACCCGAAGCGAGGCAAAAGCTTTCCAAAACACTCTGAACTACCCAAATATGAGCCACTGATGCTTCGGCAAATAAGATTAAATCGTCAGCCAAAAAAATATGCGATAGTTTTGGACCTCCACTGGATAAGCTGATCGGTTTCCACTTCTTCTCCGCTATAGACGTCTCAATTAGGTGACAAAGTTGTTCCATACATAGGACAAATAAGTACGGAGACAACAGATCCCCTTGTCTTAGACCACGCGATGGTTTAAACGCGTTGGTCTTATCCCCATTTCAAAGTAAACTCATCGAGGGTCCCGACACACACTGCATAATCCACTGAACCCATGTGTTCGATAAACTTGCAAGCTTCAATGAATCTTCCAAGAATTCCCATCTAACTCGGTCATAAGCCTTCTCAAGGTCAAGTTTCAACAACATCCATCCCTTACGTCATTTCTTTTGTCTCATGGAATGAACCGCCTCCTGGACAATAAAAATGTTATCCGTGCTCAATCATTCGGGAATAAAGCTAGATTGGGCTGGGCCGATTAATTTGTCAATATTAAATTTGGTTTATTGGGTATCGATTAACATGTTTGAATTGTATTATAAAATTTTCAGTGTTGGGGTCGGTTTTCAGCCGCTCAATATTAACGTCCAAAGACAAGCCGATTGAAGAAATGGCCCTCCTGACAAGGGCTCGCTCCTCCGCGACCACGGGCTCGCCTCAGTCGTTGATCGTATCCTCAGTTCGATGCAGCTTCCAGCCCATTGACATGAGAGAAGCTCAAAGCCCGGCCCATACGTGAAGCCCACTTTGACGCAACCGACCTAGGCAAGGATGGAATCCGCGAAGAGTTAGAAAGCTTAGCCGCCTTAGAGATAGTATATATACTTGATGTAAAAGCCCTTGCGAACGCATTCACTATCTTGTACTCAAACTTTACACAGCAATAAAAAGCTATTACTCATCTCTTGCGACCTTAGCTAACCCTAGAAATCTTTTCCTCCTCACGAAACCCTTACCAAACTAATTGTGCTAGCTTAGGCTCCCATAATTTGGCGCCGGCTAAGGGGAGACCAGAGTTATCTGACGCAAAAAAGCTAGGTTTCGCAAGACCATCAAGATGTCTGGCAGCAATAGCGCAAGCAGCAAAGGATCCTCGTCTCACAGGAACAGCGAGGAAAAGGAGAACTCCGTGGAGAACATTGCGCCTCACAACGCTAACAATCCAGCAGATATCACGGAGATCAAGCAGATGCTTCAGACGCTCATGAAGAAATCACAGGATCAGGAGAAGAATCTCGAGGCTACGGCGAGCGAGCTGCAAGCGCTCAAGAGAAAGAAGCGCAAGAGGTCCCGTGTCCGTCCCGCACGTCTCAGCTTCAGCACGCCTCGATCCAATCGAAGGGATCAGCACGAGGAGCTGCCATCTCGGACCGATCGCATGGGCCCAGAAAACTTGCCTCCACCACCGCCTCATCAGGAATCTGATGAGACTCCCAAGCGTGTGGTGGAAGAATCGGACAAAGATCTACCCCCTCGAAGGCGATCCTGAACCTACACGACTGCTGACGACACTAGGGCTGATGGAGAAAGAGATCCCTCCATCGCTGAGTTTTATAGAAGGGAGCAGGAGCGCAGAGTCCCCCAAAGCTCCCGCTATGAAGAAGTGGCTATGCTGAAAGCCCAGTTAGACCAGGGCGTCTCTGACCTGAGAACTACCAAGCTGCAGATGTACCGAAGCATGGGAAGGGCTTCTGGGGTTGCTTACGTGCTGGAGAAGGCACGAAACATCCCTTTTGCTGAGAGCATCTCATGGGCCAAGATCTCCGATCCATGAAGAATCAAGCTTCCAAGCTATGAAGGAACCTCTGACCCCGCGGATCATCTAATGGAGTTTGAGGTAGCCCTAGGAAGGGCAAATTTCAGGGAAGCTGAGAAGGATGTCGGTTACTCCAAGCTGTTCGTGGAAAGCCTCAAGGGGCCAGCCCTCAAGTGGTTCTACAAGCTGGAGAAGAATTCGATCCACAACTTCCACTAACTTTCTGAGATGTTTGTGCAGCATTACAACATCTTTGTTGAACAAAAGATTTACGATGCGGAGCTGTGGACTAACAAGCAAGGGGAGAGTGAAAGCTTGCGCTCTTTCATGACAAGGTTCAAGCATACCTTGTCAAAGGTTGATGGAATCAGCAATACGTCTGCGCTGGAAGCCTTGAGAGGAGCAGTTAGGTGCCCGTCTCCGTTCTGGCAAGGGCTCACCATCAACCTGCCAACAACGATTTAAGACGCTCTTCACCGCGCAGTTGATTTTGCCCGAAGTGAAGAAGAACTTCGCACCAAGAGGGGCGGAAAGGCGAAGCAGACGAGGGAACCTTCTCCGGTTCCAACCTCAGCTGCGCCAAGGAGAGGCAATCCCGCCTTCTTTTAGTTCGAAGGGGGAGCGAGTGGAGCTCATAATTACCAAGTCGAGTTACCTGGCTATGGCAAAGGTCGAGGCCGCGGTTAAGGACGCGGCAGAGGAAGCTTTACATGGGTTAGAGACCCAAAGGAGTACGACGAAAAGTTGTACTGTAAATTCCACAAGGCAACTGGACATTCAACAGCGAGGTGCCGCGAGTTGGGACGACAGCTGGCTGCTAAGCTGGCCGAGGGCACTCTCAAAGGTAACATCAGCCTGTCGGATTTCAAGCCAGAAGAAAAGGCTCAAGATGCTAACGAGGTCCAGATAGAAAATCCCAGGCGAGAGCGTCGTGGAGACAACTCCGAGAGGGGTAACCCGCAAGACACCATCTGCATGATCATGGGAGGATCGCAGTACTGTGCTGACAACGTAACTGCGATCGAGGCTTACCAAAGCTAGTGGCGTGTCTCCAGAAGAACATCAATGCCTTTGCCTGGACCGCTGAAGACATGCCTGGGATAGACATCAGTATCACCAGCCATGAGCTCAATGTTGATCCTACGTTCAAACCAGTCAAGCAAAAGAGAAGAAAGTTGGGTCCTGAACGAGCAAAAGCTGTCAACGACGAAGTTGAAAGGCTTCTGCTAGTCGGGTCAATAACCAATGTAAAGTAAGGGGAAGCTGTCTTTCGGGCAGGTCTTAGACCCAAGAACTCATGAAGTGCGGATGAAGTACGGAATATCCAACTTAGCAAATCTACGCCTTGCTACCCTCAGGGCAATGGTCAAGCAGAAGCTATCAACAAGACGATCCTTGATGGCCTTAAGAAGCGCTTAGAGGCAAAGAAGGTTCGCTGGGCCGACAAGCTAGAGGGAGTCTTATGGTCCCACCGCACCACTCCCCGCCGAGCAACAGGCGAGACTCCTTTCGCCCTCGTCTATGGAACCGAGTGCGTCATCACGTCCGAAATCTGCTCACCTGGAGTACGACGTCAGCTCTTACCTAGCAACGAACCAATCAACCGGTCAATGCTGCTTGATGCGTTGGACTTCCTTGATGAGCGACGCGACCAAGCGCTTGTCCGAGTTACCAACTACCAGAGCGCAGCCTCACGGTATTACAACTCCAAATTCAGAGAATGATGTTTCTCCAAGGGTGACTTAGTCCTACGTGAGGTGTTCCAGAACACAGCAGAGCCAAACGCAAGCAAGCTTGGAGCTAACTGAAAAGGCCCATACAAGATCACAACAATCATTCGTCCTGGCGTCTACGAACTCACCACCAGGACCGGCACTCTAATCCTCCACTCTTGGAATGCCAAGCACTTGAAGAAGTACTATCGCTAGTCTTCTCTGCAAATATGAACTACGAGGCGACTTGATCCTTGCAAAGGGTACGTAGGCAGCCTGTCCTTGGATAGGTTCAGTTGCCTCCCTTCAGGGGGGGGGGGGGGGGGGGGGGAGTAAGTGTTTTCACTAAGCCTTGTCTCCGGACGAGCTCAACTTCTCTAGACGATATCAGTTCCCTCCTTCGTATAAAAGGGGGGGGAGTGGGGTACCCGTACGCCACTCTTTGACAACATCATCACTATAAACTTTAAACACTTGACACAAACCTCATCATGAGAACAGCTATGTCCTTCACGGGCTAAACAAAGCTTCAATCAAGTAGAGTCGTTCCGTATTTATTGTTGCTGGCCACAGCAATAATGCGGGAATACGAACACAATGACATCCAACATCGGATTCAAAGTGCGCTATATAAGTATCAGTGTTCAGTATTGGGGGGACGAACCCAACTGATCACTCAGAAACCCAACAAACGTCGTTGGTAAAATGCAGCTGCTAATGATTTTCGTTAGGCATGTACCCTGAACGAGTCATTCGAAAACCCAGGATGGACGCTGGTAAAACCTAGGGTGAACTTGTTCTCGGACAGACGTGTCTAGAAAAGCAGCACCAACACACAAAGCCCAACGGCAGTGTTGGCAAACGCATGGCAAAAACGCATAAACAGCCTAAAATACTCCTAAGTATAAGGAGACATCTAAAGCGAGTTCATTACTCCAAAACCATCAAGGTTCATCATAAGATACAAAAGCTACAGAGTCATCCCGCGTTCGCCACAACGCAAGGACCCAAAATGTTAGTAAGGATACAAACCATCCAATACTACAACCAAGAGTCATCAAATCCGATAAAGGTCCTAGAAGCAAAAGTCATAAAAGGACTAAAAATAAACTAAGTCATCAACGGAGAAAGGTGGTCACACATCGACCTCTTCATCCTCATCAGCCACATCATCATCCTCTGAGGTCTCTAAGGCTAGCCTCACGCCAGAGACAAGCTCATCAAACACGTCACGAGCATCGTAAATCGGAATCTTCCTCTCGACCAAAACCTTCTCCGCGACGTCCAGAACCGGTCCGTCAGGCTTGCCGAGATGTTCGATGAACTCCAGGTTCGCATCGATCTCAGCAAGGTCCAGCATGTTGTCCTTCGCTATCCCCCCGATCCTACCAAGCAACCTGGCAACTTTTCCAACTCGGCTAGCAAAGCTGCGGGCCGCCTCATCTTTGGCCCCACCAACGGCCTCTTCAATCTTGGCGTCCCTAAGACCCTCAGCATCCAATAGCTTACTCCTAAGCAAAGCAATCTCCTCCTTGTCCTTCGCATGCCTCGAAGACGCCCTCGACAGCTTGCCGCTCAACTCTTCCTCCATCTCCCTCACAGAAACAACATCATCCTCAAGAGCTCGGTTCCTCTCAACAAGCTCGATGTTGGCCTTCTTAGCCTCATTGAGCTCCTTGTCACGAGAGTGAGAGTCCTCTTCAAAGCAAAAAGCCAGTTGGTCCAGCTGAGCGGAAAGCTACAGATAGAGGAAAGCAAAGGGAAAGGTATTAAGTCAAAAGAAGCTAAGTACCAATAACAAACATAAAGAAGAAGAGAGACCAAACCTCCAAAACGTTGGTTTTCGCCATCTCAAAAGCCCTCCCGCTGGAGCCAGGAATCAGAGAGGACGGTACTGCAGCAAAGGCGGGAGAAGAGTCCGGCTTATGTCGCTAAGAAGGTTCTCCCCCCGGCATGAGAGCTCTCTTCCGCGACTACTCACGACTCCTGCAGCATGAGTCTTAGGCGCTGAAGTCGACGGAGCCACAGTCTGTGAGCACATCTTTGCTGGGACCGTGGCGCTCGTCGACACCGTCTTCGCCTTCTCCGCTCGTTGGTAGGCCGAAACCTGAGGAGCACCCCGTCCGAGAACCTTCCCTGGGAAGATCCTGGTGGAAAGCGCATTCTGGATCCTCTGACGAATAAAAGACTTCATCCAGTCACCATTCCCAGAGGAAATAATACCGTGGATGGCCATCGTGTCATTCCGGCTGACAGTCCGAAAACCTGGCTTCACTGCAAAAAGAAACAATCTAGAAATTAGTACACAAGACGTGAAAGCGCTACGAAAAATAGTTCTGAATACGGAGGTTACCTCTCTTCCCCCAGCTCGTCTTAACAAGAGAGATGCAATCAACTTTAACGGTCTTCTCTGAAATCTTGACAAAGAAGAAACGGCCCTCAAAGTAATCGTGGCTCGGGAACCCATCAATGAGCACACGACCCTGAATCGGAGAAACCATGTACCTAAGCTCCTCTGCTCGGCACTGTGGACCAACCACAGGCTCATCTCTGTGGACCGACCACAGGCTCGGCTCTGGGGACAGACCACAGGGTTGGCACTGTGGATCGACCACAGGGTCGGCACTGCGGACCGACCACAGGTTCGGCCTCTGTGGATCGACCGCAGGGTCGGCTCGGTCGCCTATCCTATCCTCAGCCCAATGCAGTCTCTGATCCATCAACATGAATGAAGCCTGAAGCCCACTCCAACGTGACCGACTCAAGAAAATACGATTCCGCGAAGGCTTAGGGAGTAGAACCGCCTTAGATGTAGTATATATTTCTCTTTTGTACAAACCCTAAGGGGATCCGAATTTTTCCATACACAAGCTTTGTACTCAACTTTACACAGCAATAAGAACAACTCTTTCTCATAGTTAACATAGAAATCTCTAACTCCTCTTGAAACCCTTACAAATCTAATTGTGTTGGTTTCGACCCCCACATCCCTACTCAGCACGTAGATACCAATGATATGTCTCAATCCCCTGGGGTTGATCTGAGCAAGAGAGATACCATTCGCCTCTAAGAAACGAAGAATGAAGTCGGGCACTGGAAACCATAGGCCTCATCACCGCTAGGCCTCCTCACATCCTCAACCTCTGCTGAGTGGTCAGAAACGTCCTCATCACCCTCATCGGAACCGATAAGGCAAGTTCGTGGAACCGTGAGCTTGCTACGAAGTGGGATCCCGGTGTTAGTGTTCTCGTGACACGCTCTCGCAATCACCGGCAGGGACAATATCTGGACCATACCCTCGGTGCGGCTTATGGATGCGACCACAGAATTGGCTTGGTGGGATGATGTGACCGCGGGATAGCTTTAATTCGAGACCACGACCACACACTCGCTCACGCCCGAGACCGCGACCACGCGCTTGCTCGCGCCCAAGGCCGTGACCACGCGCTCGCTCGCGCCCGAGGTCGCGACCACGTGCTTGCTCGTGCCCGAGGCCGCGACCACGCGCTCGCTCGCGTCCGAGACCGCGATCACGCGCTCGCTCGCGCCTGAGGCCGCGACCATGCACTCGCTCGCCTCCAAGACCACGACCACGCTCTCGCTCGCGCCCGAGACCGCAACTGCGCGCTCGCTCGTGCCCGGGATCGCAACCACGCATTCGCTCGCGCTAGACGCCATGACCACGGGGTCGATCCGAGTCGGAAGCGCGGCAATATCTCCGGATTGGCGTGACGGTACCGCCGAGTTACCATGAGTAACCGAACCAAATGTGGTTTGTTCCATAACAACAAATCTACCTACACACAAGTCAACAAGATAGATCAAAAGTCAAGAATTTTCATCTTTCACCAAGAACACACCACAAGAACAAGCCTCTTTCATGGATAATCTTCAAAGAGAATTCTCAGAATTAAAGGCCATAGGAGCTTGAGTTCCTCAACCACAACTCATGGAAACCAATAGAAACAAGGATTGTGCTTAGCAACTAGCTACAATCAAGGATTTTTCCTCTTAAAGGCAAGATCCAAGAACCTAGCTTCTCAACTAAAAACTTATGGAAACTAGAGAAAATAGCTTGAAAAGGCAATGAGAGGAAGCTCACCAAAGAAGAAAAGTGAGCAAAAGACACGTGAGCTCACGGTCGGCGAACGGCCCGGTCGGGTGTGAACAAGCTCGCGGGCGGCAATCCAAATCCGGCGGTAGCAAGGTTTTTTTTTTTTTTTTTAAACTTCTTCAAGGTGATGGAGGAAAGAGGAAGGGAGAAGGAAGGAGAAAAATGAGTGGACCACATAAAAACATTATCCTCTCCCTCTCTCAACAAACGGGACCCGTTTCCATTTAAAAACACTCTTCCCTCCGGAAATCGCCTCGCTACCGCTCGGAGACGTCGTTGACACCGGCGATTGCAACGCGGAGTCTTAAAATCTCCATAGGAAGTACGCAATCTTAAAACCTTTGGGAAAAAAAAAAATCCTTTCTCTGGAAAACGTAGGAGCTTCAGCAAATGAAGCAAGAAGTCTTAAAATCTTCGAAACGCTTATGAAGTCTTAAAACCTCCTGTATAGAGTCACTCTCCACTGCTGCAGGAGAGGATAGACAAACACCATGACTTCGAACGGTAATGTCAATATCCAATACATCCTTAACTCGGCACTACTATCTCTAACACTGTCGAGCTGGGGGGCTAACTATTGGGGTCGATTTTCACCCGCTCAACATTAACGTCCAAAGACAAGTCGATTGAAGAAATGGCCCTCCTGACTCTCGGTGAAAAAGGCGTGGCGGCACCTAAGTCTTCCTGCGAAGCAAAGCATGTGGTAGCAGAACAAACCTGGGCGAAGCAGGAACGGACCGGGACCAGTCAGTGTGACCACGGGCTCGCTCCTGCGCGACCATAGGCTCGTTCCTGCGTGACCATGGGATCGCTCCTGCGCAACCACGTGATCGCTCCTGCGCGACCACGTGATCGCTCCTGCGCGACCACGGGATCGCTCCTGCGCGACCACGGGATCGCTCCTGCGCGACCACGGGCTCGCTCCTGCGCGACCACGGGCTCGCTCCTACGAGACCACGGGCTCGCCTCAGTCGTTGATCGTATCCTCAGTTCAATGCAGCTTCCAGCCCATTGACATGACAGAAGCCCGAAGCCCGGTCCAGACGTAAAGCCCACTTTGACGCAACCTGGCAAGGAAGGAATCCGCGAAGACTTAGGAAGCTTAGCCGCCTTAGAGATAGTATATATACTTGATGTAAAAGCCCTTGCGAAGGCATTCACAATCTTACACAGCAATAAAAAGCTCTTACTCATCTCTTGCGACCTTAGCTAACCCTAGAAATCTCTACCTCCTCACGAAACCCTTACAAATCTAATTGTGCTAGCTTAGGCTCCCACATTCAGTATTACATAAATCGGTGGATCATATAGTACAAACCGAGAGTGTATAATTGGTATAACCGAAATTTTTTTTCATCTGATCTCAGATCTCGTCTCTCTCTCTTTCTCTCTTTTGCACCAAACCTTTAAAAAAAATATGCTTCAAAAACTCTTATAATCTGCTTTAAAAGCCTTATAATTTGTTTTAAAAAGAGTTTTCACGTCCTTATAATGTTTTCTAAACAGATTATAATGTTTTTTAAAAATCGTATAATCTGTTTTAAAAACATTATAATCTGCCTTAAAACCTTATAATCTGCTTTAATCTCCTTTAAAACTTTAAAATCTGCTTTAAAATCTAACCCAAATTTTTTTTTATATCAAACTTAAGAACAAAATCAATCAAAACGAACCAAAACCAAGATTTTTAGATGAAATCAACCCAAATCGAATTCGAATAAAAAACTGAGTTTCGTAGCCAAATCCAATCAAAACTCAACTAGATTTGAAAGAATAAAAAACTAGATCTATAAAAAAATGATGAAATTCAATGTATATCCGAGATAGAGAGAGAGAGAGTGACACCCCAATTTCAGGGCATATATGGTATATGCGGTATATGCAGAGAGGCTTAAAAGAATTAATTTGGCTACCTATATCACCAAAGTGCACTTATTTTTTTAGTCATAGGTCTTGAGAGAACTCAAGAGTTAAGCGTGCTTGAGCTTGAATAGTTTCAAGATGGGTGACCTACTGGGAAGTCATTTACAGTACCGTGAGAGTGATGTCAAAACACGAGGAAAGATCGCGTGGTGATTTGCAGGGTCAGTAAACATGACTTTAGAGCCTCTCGGACTAACGCACCGATCGTCGAACATGGTGGGCCCACAAGCCTGTGAGTGGGCGGGGGCCATGGGAGGGGCGGTCGGGGCATTATAAGTGGTATCAGAGCCGAACCTTGACATCTGTGAATAATCAGATTGTCGGGGTAACGATCTTGGTATGCGCAACGAGGACGTTGCGATCTGTTAGTACGGGTGATTGTGACACCTCGGTTTCAGCTCATATACGGTATATGCGGTATATGCGGAGAAGCTTAAAAGAATTGATTTGGCTACCTATATCACCAAAGTGCACTTATCTTTTCGGTCATAGGTCTTGAGAGAACTCCAGAGTTAAGCGTGCTTGAGCTGGAATAGTTTCAAGATGGGTGACCTACTAGGAAGTCATTTACAGTACCGTATGAGTGAGATCAAAACACGAGGAAAGATCGCGTGGTGATTTGCAGGGTTAGTAAACATGACTTTAGAGCCTCTCGGACTAACGCACCGACCGTCCGACATGGTTGGCTCACAGGCCTGTGAGTGGACGGGGGCCCATGGGAAGGGCGGTCGGGGAGTTAGAGAGAGAGAGAGAGAGAGAGAGAGAGAGAGAGTTAATAACTTTTTTTTGTCTTTTTCAGTAAAAGGTGGCATATTTGCAACACCATTTTCAATGGTGGCATTGTTGAAATTTTTTTTTCAAGGATGGCATATATATAACACGTGATGACAAAAAAAAAAAAAAAAAAAAAAACGCGCAATTCGCCTCCACTATGTTAAAAAACTTTTCATTTTGTGATTTCCAGATGTAGCATATATACCGCCAAAAGAGAAAGTTCATATTAGTGAAGTCAGAAGAGATCGAAAAAATATCAGGAGCCGTATGAATTGTCGGCAAACCCATGTTTGGAAACCGAGAGGACATTCAGACAATATATGATTTCTTGTCTCTTCCTTACAACAACATGGTCATTGTGTTTTCCATTATACCCCTATTAATTAGCTTCACATTCATGGATATAAAACTCGTAATTACTTGCCAAAGAAAATGCTTCAATTTTGGCGGACAAATATTTTTCCACACATGTGCTTGTAGTAGCCGTATCGTTGGGCCAAAACTAAGATCAAGGACGGTAAAAAAACTAATATTTTCGACTAGATATCCTGATCTGACTGTATTTACCAAATTTTGAATAATGCCAACCTACATAATCGACCATGAGAATCAGAGTTGTCATTATGCCATGAAAGATATAGCATTGGCTTAGGACAGTACCTTTCATATAAAAGTAAGACACTGGCTTAGGACCTTTCATATTGACAATATTATTATTTTATATATTGTAAAGTTTTTAATTTTTCTTTACAAATGCCTATCAAAAATCTAAAGCTAAAACTATTTTTTCTAAAACTTTTAGCTATTTTTCCATTGTATTTATTCTCACGATTGTTTAGATTTTTCTTTAAGTCACATTTTTCAATGATTTATCATTTGTTAGTCAATTTTCCACAAAGTTGTTGGTTTCTTCGCCTGAAGTAGGTTTTCGTATACTAACATAAATCATATACTCCCAAATCAATAACTATACTCTACACACCAACTAATTGTATGAGCCGGATAACACGTAAGAGACGGGTAAGATGGATCTAAGCCTAGATCCAATGGCGGAGCTAGGAAAATATTTTACCGGGGTCATATACAATTATGATTTTAAAATATTTGGAAAAACGTTATTAAAAAAAAAAGTTGTACTGTATTCTACAATCATCCATATTTTAGAATCATTTTTTTTATATATCTCAAACACTGGTTTTTCAATAAATCATACTAAACAATCATTTGAAAAGAGGAAAAATGTGAAAACATAAAATAACTAATAAAAATCATTAGTTTAGTTTATTTTGATGGCTTTATTTTAGTTTTAAGATTGTTGGAATAAAATTAGGGATTTTGCATTGCATATACACAGAGTTTGTGATATTTAGGTCACGTTGACTGATGTATTTTTGATAATCCGAAAGTAGCCCCTACCTTCCCAGTGAAATCTCCTCCGTATGGGTTGCATACCGAGATGGGTTGTCATCGGTTCGATTCGGGTATGAGTTGTTATCACCATCACCACCACCACCGGCGAAAACTCCACCACCGTACAATTACCAAGATCTACCACCACCGGTGAAATCACCTCCTCCCCCACCGGTCAAATTCACCACCACCGTACCATTACTGAAACAACCAACACCTTTTTTTTTTAATTTATGAAATACTGAATTAGTATTCCCATAAATACTAATCGTCTACGGCTATTTCAATAATTGCGGAAGTTCTCAAACAATAAATCATTTAGCCAATAATTCAGATATCAATGGAACAAATCAAATTCATTATTCAAACATTCCAATGAAACAACTCTATCAACCTAAAACCAGGTTCACTAGACAACTAACCAAACTAAACAATCCTCTTCATTTGGCCTTGATTCCGCGATCACACATTTTTTTTACCTACAACACATGGGAAAAAAGAGTTGCGTAAGTATTTCATAAATACTTAGTGAGCCGGTCATACCATCTACAGGCGTACCAAGCAGGCTCAGGCAACATTACAAAAAACCACATATTTATCACAATCCACCAAATACACAACATGGCATTTTTAAAACATTTCGAAAACAAAACTAATCGTGTTGAGCGACACCAGCAAGGCGTCGATCGACACTACTACTGCACTCGTGTCGATCGACACGCCTCTGTAACGCACCAGAATCGAGTTTCTCCTCTCACAATTCGATTCCGGTCGATACGAGTCGCAAACCTGCAAACGATCAACAAAATAATAATCAACAATCACACATCAACGATATCCATCCAATTCACACGAAAAATCCATCACAAAACATCACAAAAATCATCAAACATCCGTCATCGCTTAGAAACCTATGGTCGCGAACTCACCTCGGTTTAGGAATGCAAGGATACACAAAAATCAGAGCTTCCTACTTGACCCAAAGCTACTGATTCTCCTTCTCTATCACCTAGAACTTACCATTAGGGTTTTCCCCTAAAACAAATTAGGATTTTTTGAAAACAGAACCGACGCGCTGTCTGAAAATCAACACCGAGGACAGATCTTACATCAGAATAACGATCGGAAATAAAATTTGGAAACTAGACACGAAGAGATTTCCAATGACATATATATCGTCGCCTAATTCCTTGTGGAGCTTTAGCAAAACGCCATCAAAGTGGTCTGATCACAGACGCGATTCTGCACAGACCTCCCTCACGAAAACATAGATATCTCTTAGCATACACATCCGATTAACAAACCGATTTGCCTTACACCTAGCTAAGAGATAGAAGAACCCATAAAATTTCATCTCGAGTCTATCTGTTCTTCATGTCTGTTTTGATACTCTACCAAACGGAACAGAATTGTCTCTTTCTCTCTCAAACACCAAATCGCGTAGGAAACACCAAAACCTCTCTCAACCTCCCTAACCACGATTTTCTTCCTTAAGGCACAAAAAAATGAGGCTGCTCAACCTTAAAAACATGAGTCTAGGGTTTCCATAACCCAAACCGACCCAAACCGGACAATTAGAACTTAAACCGGTATAATCCGAAAACAAACCAAATTACTTAATTTGGTTTTGGGATGTTACAAGTCTCCCCCACTACTCTGGATTCGACCTCGAATCCTGAAAAACCATCTTTCAAAAGACCAAAAACCTGACCCCACTTGGTCAATACCACCGTAAATCCTTACCTGATCTCATAGACTCGCATCTAATCCTATGTTTATACACACGTTCCCTAGACATTTACTACTCTTAACTTATTATCTCATTTCCATGCTCTCAAAACGCATCCTTTAGCAACCAACGTACCATCCACTCATGGTATACAGGGAACCACTTTTCCCTCTAGACTTATACTGAGACCAACCCGTCTCAAATATGTCTCCGCAGACCACTCTCTCCAGAAGAAATGCAGGGGAACCTCACTCCCCTCAAGAGACCCATCCGTCTCCTGATGTTTATACTGAGACCCACTTGTCACATATAAGTAAGCATCCCACTACACCGAGACCCACCCATCATCGGTAAGTATCCCATCCATACTACACTGAGACCCACCCGTCACAGGTAAGTATGACCTCTATACTACACCAAGACCCACCCGTCACCGGTAAGTATAACCTAGATACTACACTGAGACCCACCCATCAAAGGTAGATCCGTCAGAGACCCACTTGTCTCCCCAAAACTGTAATGAGATATTCGAGAACGCTACCGTCCCTAGAGTAATAAATTCTAAAAGGTCAATAAATATCTATGACTAGATCTGCCCCACCAGGCTAAACTCGATATTCCCCACCCGGAATATAATCCCCCAAAAACACGACCCGCACTAGTCAACATACCACAATACTTATAATAACTAGACATCTTATAACAATACATGAAAATAAATAAGGAACTCCATCTTATAAATTTCCAAATATGTATATCGTTACAACAAAACGACAATAGCCAACATGCTAACACAAAATCCAGAACCACAAAGATACAGGTAAGCTCAAGCTGTGACCTGCTTGCCGAACCACTTCCTGAACTTCAACTTCGTCTTTGCCTCTGGCTCCCAAGTCTCATCCTCTGTACCGCTGCAGTCCCACAAGACTCTCAGCAACGATATCCTCTTCTGACAGTAAACTGGCTGGCACTCCATGAAACCTCACGATCTCTCTTACATACTTCTTAGCCAAAATTGCAGCTATATCGGTCTTCTTAACGGCCATAAAAAATTTGTCTACTTAGTCAAACGGTACACAATCACCCAAATAGCATCAGAGGTCCTCGAGTTAGGCGATCCGACCACAAAATCCATAGTGATCCTATCCCACTTCCACTCTAGAATGGGCAAACTTTGCAACTTATCACTCGGAACCTTATACTTCACTTCCACAAGCTGATACTTATCGCACGCTGCGATCCACTTGCTTGTATAACACAGAATTACACCCGCACCCTGAGGTCCATATCCCGTCTCATGCTTATGCCACGATCAAACATTGATTAGTCATACTTATGCTGACATCATCACACTCCCAGGATGTCTTCTTTGAGGTAATGATGCTGATGCCACTCCACTCTTAGCACGTCTCCCCCAAGCTATGGATATAAATAGGAAAAAAAACTTCCTAAAGAGTAATCAATTTCTATGTGTACAAGCACCTGAAACTAGAATTACCTCCCGATATTAATCCGGCATCACATACTCCAGCACATCCTCTCTGCTCCTACTGCACACTTGACCAACACAACCGATCCTCCTAAAAAATTAATTATGACCTCCGAAGCCCATCATCAATCCTATGTTTATGCGCACGTTACAAGTATTTATTATTCTTAACTCATTTTCACACCCCTCACACTCGCAATAACGAATCCGTTGAGCCATCGGTAACACATGGACCACAACCCCAATGCTCATACTGGGACCTCACTCCCGAGAATCATACAAGAGACAAAAAATGTCAAACGGTAAATGAGTTATTCGAGACCGCAACCCCTAGAGCAATAAATACTAAATGCCTATAAACATCAGCAATCAGGATTGCCTCAGGTGGCCCCAACAACATCCTGAAACCACAGGGTACCCCTCCATAGATATACACACACTCCTACGCGCCCAAAACGTCCCATCCAAAGAGACCTGATACTCAGAAACAACACTCCTCGACACATCAATCGAAACCTGATCACTCCCTCATGTCCACTTCGTCATAAATTGCGCCATACACGCAAATCCCTTGACAAATCTCCGATAATAACTCGCTAAACCAAGAAACTCCTGGTCTCGGTAGCATTAGACGGTCTAGGCCAATCTCTGACTCCCTCTGCAGAAACAACACGCAACCTCAATGGCAATCCAGATGACCCGGTATCACTCTAACCAGTCCATCCCCAGAATGTCATCAGATAACTCTCCTCGACTAATTAGAAAGCTCGCCACAAGCCAAAGATATAAGATACTCATCTTATAAATTTTAAATTGAAATAATCGTTCCAACACCAAACGAAAATAACCACAAATCCAAAAACATAACAGCCAAAGCTAAAAGTCTGAACTAAAAAGAAAAGATAAGAACCGAGATAAGAGAACCGCAGCTCAATCCATGAACTGATCCCTCAGATCCTTCCTGCTTGACGTCACTGCCTTCCAGCAACTTGGGAACAAGAGCCTGCGATGCCCAGGTTACCCACAATGAAAACAAAGTCGCGCCTCCCAAGAATCCGCTCCTCCAGGACAGCTTGTAACCCGGTGCTTCATGCTCTCGCACCCGAAGCAACCACGATCACCTAAACTCGACTTGTAAGTGTCCTTTCTCTTCCCCTTCTAACCTTGCAGAAGCTTACCGCCCTTACTAGAAGCAAAACCAACCTCTAGTCCCTCAAACACTGCACTAGCTGGATACTCTACATAACCTCACGTTACGTGGAGGGTACGCTCCTCCCTCAACCACCACTCATTGGTTCTCTCAGGTCCAACTCCGCTTGAGAAGGACACGGAACTCAAAAACTGCATATGTCCCCTCATCCCCTTATACAACAAACGCGGGTCAACAACT
Organism: Draba incana; assembly: GCA_963576765.1. Classification (NCBI taxonomy): domain Eukaryota; kingdom Viridiplantae; phylum Streptophyta; class Magnoliopsida; order Brassicales; family Brassicaceae; genus Draba; species Draba incana. The sequence continues at coordinate 12,955,879 of OY755212.1, read as the reverse complement.
GCAACCCTCGACTGCTCGAACACTACAACCCTGTGCTGCTCAAACACTATAGCCCTGTGCTGCACAAACACTACAGCCCACTGTTGCTCAAACACTGCAGCCCACTGCTGCTCAAACACTACAGCCCACTGCTGCTCAAACACTGCAGCCCACTGCTGCTCAAACACTACTAGAGCCTGCGACGGAACTACCACCAGAAATCACTCCAATAACTACATCAACAAGCTCATAATACGATTGTCACGACCCGGGGCTGCAGCGGCATCCCCACTTGGGCCCCCTGCATCGCCAGCAAACCCGGTACCCCTCCTGGCACCACCCGTACTCTCTTTCTAATACTCAAACTGGCCTCACCCCCACATGATACATATGTGACGCTCCAAAACGACTTTGCGTTGCACCCTGCGTCTCTTTGTCGACAGACTCGCTCACTCGTCCTCGACCAAGTCTTTGACCAACTCTGCCACGACCTCGAATACCACCAAACATCTCTCTGTATTTCCCCAAAACACAATAAAAATATACTGCATAATCTCTTTAAAGGTCGAAGAAGATGATTAAAGACTACTAATTGTCTAACCACCAATAAATAATTAAACCACATAGTCTCAATATATCTAATCTACAGTCCTAAAACCGTAAAAGCTCTGATACCAAAATGAAACAACCAACACTTTTTATTTATTTATTTATGAAAATAATCCGAACTAGTATTCCTATAAATTCTAATCCTCTACGGCTATTTCAATAATTGCAGAAGTTCTCAAACAATAAATCCTTAAACCAATAATCAAAATATCAATTCAACAAATCAAATTCATAATTCAAACATTCCAATGAAACAACTCTATCATCCTCTTCATTTGGCCTTGATTCCGCGATCACACATTTCTTTTACCTGCAACACATGGGAAAAAGAGTTGCGTAAGTATTTCATAAATACCATCTACAGGCATAACAAGCAGGCTCAAGCAACATTACAAACAACCACATATTTATCACAATCCACCAAATACACAACATGGCATTTTTAAAACATTTCGGAAACAAAACTAATCGTGTCGATCGACACCAGTAAGGCCTCAATCGACATGACTAACGTGACCGTGTCGAGCGACACCCGAAGGCTGTCGATCAACACTACTACTGCACTCGTGTCGAGCGACACCCTCCTGGTGTTGATCGGCACGCCTCTGTAACACACCAGAATCAAGTTTCTCCTCTCACAACTCGATTCCGGTCGATACAAGTCGCAAACCTGTAAACGATCAACACAATAATAATCCACAATCACACAGCAACAATATCCATCCAATTCACACGAAAAATCCATCACAAAACATCACAAAAATCATCAAACATCCATCATCGCTTAGAAACCTATAGTCGCGAACTCACCTCGGTTTAGGAATGTATGGGAGTCTAAACTAGCACAATTAGATTTGTAAGGGTTTCGTGAGGAGGTAGAGATTTCTAGGGTTAGCTAAGGTCTCAAGAGATGAGTAAGAGCTGTTTATTGCTGTGTAAAAGTTTGAGTACAAGATTGTGAATGAATTTTTGAATGCCTTCTCAAGGGCTTTTACACTGAGTATATATATTATCTCTAAGGCGGCTACGACTTCCTAAGTCCTTGCGGAATCCTGTTAATGCTAAGGTCGGCTACGTCACAGCGGGCTTCGCGCCTAGACTGGACTCCAGGCTCCCTTCATGTCTATGGGCCGGAGACTGCACCAAGCTAAAGATAAGATCAGCAACTAAGGTGATCGTATGATCGGCCCACGGTGGGCAAGCCTGCGGTCGGCCCATGGCGACAAGCCCGTGGTCGGTCCCGTGGCAGCGAGCCTGTGGTCGGTCCCGTGTCAACGAACCTGTGGTCGGCCTGCGAGGGTGAAGTCGCGATCGGTCTGGTCTCGATTCGTTCCTGCCTCGCCTAGGCTCGCTCTGCTGCCGCATGCTTTCGTTTTGCGAGAAGACCTAGGTGTCGTCATGCCTTCTACGTCAAGAATCTGGAGGGCCGTTCCTTCAATAGACTTGTCTTCGGACGTAAATGTTGAGCGGGTGAGAACCGACCCCAACAGTTAGCCCCCCAGCTCGGTAGTGTTAGAGATAATAGTACCGAGTTAAAGGTGTACTGGATATCGGCATTTTCGTTCAAAGTCAAAGTGTTTGCCTATCCTCTTCTGTAGCAGTAGAGAATGACTTTATACAGGAGGTTTGAAGACTCTGTAAGTGTTTCGAAGATTTTAAGACTCCTTGCTTCATTTGCTGAAGCTGCTGCGTTTTCTGCAGAAAAAAAAAATTTCTTTTCTTTTCGATGGTTTTAAGACTTCGTATTCCTTATGGAGGTTTCAAGACTCCGTGCTGCGATTGCCGGTGTCAACGACGTTTCCGGGTGATAGGCAGGCGATTTCTGGAGGGAAGAGTGTTTTCTTTTTTAAATGGAACTGGGACCCGCTTGGTGTGAGAAGGAGAGGATAAGGTTTTGACTAGGTCCACTCATTTTTTTTTCTCTCTTCCTTCCTTTCTCTTTCCTCCACCATCTTCTAGATCTCTTAAAAAAAAATTTGTTTTTAAACCTCCATTTTCGCCGACGCCGAACTCTCGTGCCACCGCCGACCGGAGACTCGCTGCCGCCGACCGCGAGCTCACCTTTCTCCCTTAGTGAGTTTCCTCTATTCACCTATCTCTCTTTGATTTCATAGATTTTTGGTTGGGAACCCAAGCTTTTTAATCTTGCTTTAAGAAGAATAATTCTTGGCCATGAGATATTCTTAGGAGTAGATCCCAAGTCCCTTGATTCCCATTGTTTCCAAGCTCCAATTGTTGATGGGATTGGCTTTGGATTTGCATAGATTTTTTGAGAATCCTCTTTGAAGCTTGTTTAGGAATAGAGCTTGTTCTTGGTGGAAACATGTCAAAACTCACTTTTTTGATCTTTATTTTGGGTTAATGTAGATTTGGTCACGTTATGGATAAGACGAAACCCAGTTCGGTTGACCGTGGTGGACCGGCGATGCCGTTGTATCAAGCCAAAGACGTCGTCGTGCCTCCGACTCGGACCTACCTCGTGGTCGCGGTTGTAAGCGGAACCAACCCCGCGGTCGCGACTTCGAGTGAAATCTACCCCATGGTCGTGACGTTGAGTGGAACCGACCCCGTGGTCGCGACGTTGAGTAGAACCGACCCCGTGGTCGCACCCTTGGGTGGAGCCGACCTCGTGGTCACACCCTTAGGTGGAACCGACCCCGTGGTCGCGATGTTGAGTGGTACCGACCATGTGGTTGCTTTGCCAAGCCAAACCGGGGACAAGGTTATGACGCCATCCTCGCCGGGGGTTGAGACGGCGTCTTTGGCATCTCATGAGAATGTCGGCATCGGAATTTGTCTCCGTAGCAAACTCACCATTCCGCGGGTTTGTCTTAGCAGACCCGATGAGGGTAATGAGGATGCTTTTGACGACTTAACGGAGGTCGAGGAGGAGAGGAGGCCTAGCGGTGATGAGGATTTGATGGCCCATAATGGGGGATTAGACTTTTCTTTCCCCTTAACGATGAGGACCCAGAGCTCCCAGCTGGTGGAGCCGACGCCGCTCTGTCATAGTCTTCCTCTACTTTCAGGTCACTCCCTTCCGGCGCCGAGGACGGTGATGATGACACATTTGCAGAGGTTGGCCGGCATGTGGTGGCCAAGAAGAAGAAGGCGAGTCCAAACCCTCCGGGATCAACTCTTTCCAACGAAGAGTCGTTAAAGCTTCTCCGAGAGAGGTGCGAGATTTCAGACGAGATCAGGTTGGTTGCTCCCAATCATACTCAGCGACCTGATGCTCCACCTCCGGGATACTTCACCTTGTACGAGAACTTCTTCGAACACTGCTTGATGTGGTTTCTGGTGCCCAGCTTCCTTCTTTGTTTCTTGGAGGCGAATGGTATCTCCCTTGCTCAGATCAACCCCAGGGGGTTGAGGCATATAATTGGCATCTATGTGCTGAGTAGGGAGTGTAACGCGGAGATTAGCACCGAGCAGCTGTCATGCCTGCTGAACTTCAGGCCTCGTGGTCGCGCAGAGGAGCTCAGGTATCTAGTTTCTCCGGTTCCGAAGCAAACGTTCATTGATGGGTTCCCAAGCAAGGATGATCACTTTGAGGACCGGTTCTTCTTTGTCAAGATTTCGGAGAAAACCGTTGAGGCAGATTGCATTTCCATCGTCAGGACAAGCTAGGAGAAGAGAGGTAATTCTACACTTAGAAATATTTTTCGTAATGTGTTCATGCTTCGTGTACTAATGTTTAGATAGTTTCTTTTTGCAGTGAAGCCAGCATCTCAGACAGTCAGCAGGAGTGACGCAGCGGCCATCCAGAACGCTTTTGCCTCTGGGGACGGTGACTGGGTGAGGTCTTTTACTCGTCAGAGGATCCAGAAGGCGCTTTCTACCAGGATCCTCTCAGGGAAGGTTCTCGGACGGGGTGCTCCTAGAGTTTCGGCATACCAGCAAGCGGAGAAGGCGAAGGTGGTGTCGACGAGCGTCGCGGTCCCAGCGAAGACGTGCTCGCAGACACGAGCTCCGTCGACTACGGCGCTAAAGACTCCTGCTACACCGGTCCAGCGCTCTCACGCTCTCGACCTTACCCCTGACGAGATGGCGAGGCGTCGTGATCAGTCGCAAAAGAGAGCTCTAGAGGGCAAGGCGAGAAGTACTCTCGATGGGGCACCTCCGAAGCGACAGAAGACGGACTCTTCTCTTGCCTTTTCTGCAGTATCGTCCTCTCTGACTCTCGGCTCCCGCTGGAGGGTTTTTGCTCTGGCGAAGGCCAATGTTTCCGAGGTTTGGTTTCTTTCCTTCCTTGTGCTTGTTATTGGTACTTAACTTCTTTTGGTCTAATACCATTCCCTTTGCTTTTCTCTGTACGCAGCTCTCCGCTCAGCTGGACCAACTGGCCTTTTGCTTTGAAGAGGACTCTCGCTCTCGTGACCAGGAGCTTAGCGAGGCCAAGAAGGCTAACATCGAGCTTGCTGAGAGGAACCGAGCTCTTGAAGACGACGTTGCTTCTGTGAAGAAGAGGAAGGAAGGGTTGAGTGGCAAGCTGTCGAGGGCGTCTTTGAGGCATGCGAAGGACAAGGAGGAGATGGCTTTGCTTAGGAGTAAGCTATTGGGTGTTGAGGGTCTCATGCATGTCAAGATTGCAGAGGCCGTTGATGAGGCCAAGGATGAGGCGGCTCGTAGCTCCGTTAGCCGAGCCAGAGAGGTCGCTAGGTTACTTGGTAGGATTGGGGGAACAGCGAAGGACAACATGCTTGACCTCGCTGAAATTGATACGAACCTGGAGTTCATTGAACGTCTCCGCAAGCCTGACGGACCGACTCTGGACGCCGCGGAGAAACTCTTGGTTAAGAGGAAGATCTCGATTTATGATGCTCGTGATGTGTTTGATGAGCTTGTCTCTGGCGTGAGGCAAGCCTTAGAGATCTCAGAGGAGGAGATCAGTAGAGCTTGTCCGGAGACAAGGCTTAGTGAAAATACTCACTCCCCACCCCCTAAGGCGGAGGAGATCAAGTGAGCTCGTCTGGGAACGAGGCTTAAGTAAAACACTCACTCCCCCCCCTAAGGCGGAGGAGATCAAGTGAGCTCGTCCGGGAACGAGTGTTATGTAAAACACTTACTCCCCCCCCCCTAAGGCGGAGGAGATCAAGTGAGCTCGTCCGGGAATGAGGCTTATGTAGCGCGGAATCCCCCCCTTTTGACGGAGGGGGCCAACTGAACCTATCCGAGGATAGGCTGCCTACGTACCCTTTCCAGGGATCAAGTCGCCTCGTAGTTCATATTTGGAGAGAAGACTAGTGGTAGTACTTCTTCAAGTGCTTGGCATTCCAAGAGTGGGGGATTGGAGTGTCGGTCAGGGTGGTGATTTCGTAGACGCCAGGATGAATGACTGTTGTGATCCTATATGGGCCTTCCCAGTTACCTTCGAGCTTGCCTGCGTTTGGCTCTGCTGTGTTCTAGAACACCTCACGCAGGACTAAGTCACCCTTGCAGAAACGTCTTTCTCTGACTTTGGAGTTGTAATACCTCGAGGCTGCGCTCTGGTAGTTGGTAATTCGGACAAGCGCTTGGTCACGTCGCTTATCGAGGAAGTCCAATGCATCAAGCAGCATTGAGCGGTTGATTGGTTCGTTGCTAGGTAAGAGCTGACGTCATACGCCAGGCGAGCAGATTTCGGACGAGATGACGCATTCGGTTCCATAGACGAGGGCGAAAAGAGTCTCGCCTGTTGCTCGGCTGGGAGTAGTGCGGTGGGACTATAAGAATCCCTCTAGCTCGTCGGCCCAGTGACCCTTCTTTGCCTCTAAGCGCTTTCTGAGGCCATCAAGGATCGTCTTGTTGATAGCTTCTGTTTGACCATTGCCCTAAGGGTATCGAGGCGTAGACTTGCTAAGTCGGATATTCCATTTTGCACAGAATGTCTCGAATCGGGTAGATATGAACTGCCAACCGTTGTCTGTAACAACCTCATATGGAACTCCGTGACAACATATGATGTTTCTCCAGACAAAGCTTTCTACTTGAACATCCTTGATGTTAGCATAGGCTTCAGCTTCTACCCACTTTGTGAAGTAGTCTGTTAGAACAATTAAGAACCGCTTCTGCTTTGATGGATGTAATGGTCCAACAATGTCCATGGCCCATCTCATGAATGGGTAAGGCAAAGTGACAGAAGAGAGTATCTCAGTTGGTTGATGGATCTTTGGAGCGTGTCGCTGGCACTTCTCACACTTGGCTGAAAATTTCATGCAATCGCCTACTATTGTAGGCCAGAAGTGACCATGTCTCTTGATTTTGATCGTCAGCACTTTGCCTCTTGAATGATTGCCGCAAGACCCACTATGGACTTCTTCCATTATTCGTCTTGCTTCTTCCCCTTCCATACAAGTGAGCATAGGACCGGAGAATCCCCATCTGAAGAGGTTACCATCAAGTAGAACATAACGAGCGGCATGCTTTTGTAACTTGCGGGCTACCCACTTGCTACTGGGCAATTTGCCATCGGCAATGTACTCTCGTATTTCGTCGATCCATAACTTGTCGCTGCCGTACTCTGGTTCTTCAGCGTCTTCATTTATTGGGATTGCTTAAAGGTGATGAGAGCTGCTGGTAGCGGAAATATCAGCGATGGGAATGTTATTGACAAGGCCGTCGACGTCGTGCATGTCAGTGTCTGGGATTTCGTGAGCTTCTGCCATCTCTATGTCTTCGTTGGTTGCTTCAGCAAGGGCGCGTCCTTGTTTTGCAGCTTGAGAGCGTGTTGAGATGGCGAGCGTTACCTCTTCCTGAATGCTGGGGAATTCAATGAACTCGACCGGAATGATCTGCTTCAAAGCCGGATCTTCTGGCGTAGCAGTGCCGGAGGCAAGGTTGGCCAACGCGTCGGCGTTCATATTCTCACCTCTGGGAATCCTTGTAAGGGCAAACTCCTGGAATGAAGAAGCAAGGTTCCTCACTATCTTCAGATAAGCCTCCATGCGATCATCCTTTGCGATTTACTCACCGCTGAACTGGCTGGTTACCAGGTGTGAATCAGAGAACGCGTGAATGTGTTCGATCCGTAGTCCTTGGGCGAGCTTCATGCCAGCGACGAGGGCCTCAAACTCTGCTTTGTTATTAGAAGCTATGAATCCAAGTTGAAATGATTGCTCAAGGGCCTCTCCGGTTGGCGACACTAATCGTATCCCAACTCCAGAACCATTCTTTGAGGATGAGCCATCCACGTATAGCTGCCAGATCCTGGGCTGTACCTCCTTAGAGTCTTTGTCTCCTGGGAATTCTATGAGGAAATCAGCCAGCACTTGTGACTTGTTGCATGTTCGCCCTTTATACTCGATGTCATACTCGCTGAGCTCCACAGCCCACTTGGCTAGCCTGCCAGATTGACTTGGGGTATGTAAAACTGAACGTAGCGGGAAAGTACTAAGGATAATAATTGAGTGAGATTGAAAGTAAGGTCTTAGCTTGTCTCGGCGTCTGTTAGTGTTTTGCTCACATAGAAGATAGGCCTCTGCTCGCCTCTTTCCTCCCGCACAAGGACAGCGCTGACTGCTAATTCAGAGACAGTAGTGTAGAAGTAGAGTGGTTCTCTAGTCACTGGCTTAGCAAGGATGGGTGGCGTTGCCAGATATTCCTTAAGCTGTTTGAAGGCGTCTTCACATTTTTCTGACCATTCGAATTGTTTGTTTCCTCGCAGAGTGTTGTAGAAGGGAAGACACTTATCAGTGGAGCGTGAGATGAACCGATTGAGCGCGGCCACTCTCCCAGTTAATCTCTGTACTTCACGTTTATTCCTCGGTGAAACCATCTGGATCAGTGCATCGATCTGCTTTGGGTTAGCCTCAATGCCCCGGCGAGTGACTAGGTAACCAAGAAACTCGCCAGAAGTCACAGCAAATCTCCACTTTGCTGGGTTCAGCTTCATGTTGTGGAGGTTCAGTTTGTTGAAGCATTCTTCCAGGTGGGCGATGTGGTCTTCTTCTTCGAGTGACTTGACGAGCATATCATCGATGTGGACCTCCATAGTCTTTCCCAACTAGTCCTGGAACATCTTGTTCACCAGTCTCTGATATGTTGCACCGGCGTTTTTTGGCCAAAGGGCATCACCTTGTAGCAGTAGATGCCTCGGTCAGTGATGAAGGCTGTCTTCTCACAATCATCAGGGTGCATCAGAATCTGGTTTTAGCCAGAGAAAGCGTCCATGAAGCTAAGAAGCTTGTTACCCGCCGTTGCTTCCACCAAACGGTCAATGTGAGGTAAGGGGAAACTGTCTTTCAGGCAAGCTTTGTTAAGGTTCGTGAAGTCAACGCAGATGCGCCACTTCCCATTCTTCTTCTTTACCACTACCGGGTTGGCGAGCCAGTCGGGATACTTGACCTCGGTTATAGACCCGACTCGGAGAAGCCTTTCGACTTCGTCATTAACAGCCTTTGCCCATTCAGGACCCAACTTCCTTCTTTTTTGCTTAACTGGTTTGAATGTAGGACCCACATTAAGCTCGTGGCTGGCGACGTTGATGTCTATCCTAGGCATGTCTTCAGCGGTCCAGGCAAAGGTGTTGACGTTCTTCCGGAGAAATGCCACTAGTTTTGTTTTGAGCACTTCGTCAAGGGCAGCTCCGATCTCGACGTATCTTTCTGGGTGCTGCTCATCAATGCAAACAGAGATCACAGGTTCACAGGTAGGTCGCTCTTCTTCTACACGACCATTTGTGATTTGTAATTGCTATAAGAGGTTAGCCAGGTCTTTCACCTGACTGGAATTGGTTCTTGCTTTCTTATGTGGCCCCTGTGAGGTCAAGTCGTCCTTCTTCTCTTCATGAATTCCCGGGTTCGAGCCCTTGTTCTCTTCACGATTGCACAGCTTGTGCTCTGCTAAAAAACACATGCGTGAATCCTTTTAGTTGCCAAAAATCATCTTTACACCGTCACTGGTCGGGAACTTTAAGCACAAGTGGTATGTTGACGGTATAGCTCGCATCTGACTGAGCCAAGATGTTCCCATGATCAAATTGTAGATGGCGGGATGGTCAGACATCGTGAAGTTAACCATCTTCTTGACGCCTCCAGCTTGAACTGGCAGGTAAATCGTTCCTATTGTCAAAGTTGTCTCGCCTGAGAACCCCGTTATAGGCTTCGGTTGCCCTTTGACGAGTGATAGGTCGATCTTCATCTTTTCGAGTGTGTCTTTGAAGATAACGTCCACCGAGCTTCCAATGTCGATTAGGACTCGAGCAACATTGAAATCGAAGACGGTCAGGTTGATCACCAACAGATCGTTATGCGGATGGTCAATACCTTCGGCATCTTCCTCGTCAAAAGTGATAGGATCACTAGCATGCTTCGTCCTCCGGGATGTAGAGATGTTGGCGCAGACTTCAGCGTGCCTCTGGTAAGCCTCTATCGCAGTTGAGTTGTCAGCACAATACTGCGATCCTCCCATGATCATGTTGATGGTGCCCTGGGGATTCCCACTCTCGGGGCTATCACCGCGACGCTGTTGCCTGGGATTTTCTGTCTGACCCTCGGTAGCATCCTGAGCCTTTTCCTCTGGCTTGAAATCTGACAGGCTGATGTTACCTTTGAGAGTGCCCTCGGCCAACCTAGCGGCCAGCTTCCGTCCCAACTTGCGGCACCTCGCAGTCGAATGTCCAGTTGCTTTGTGGAACTCACAGTACAACTTTTTGTCGTATTCTGTCGGGTTTCTAACCCATGTAAAGCTTCCTCTACCATGTCCACGGCCACGGCCTCGACCTCTGCCATAGCCAGGTGACTTAATTTGGTAATTATGAGCTTTACCAGCTCCCCCTTCAAACTGGACGAAGGCGGGCTTACCTCTCTTTGCTGCAGCTGGGATTGGAACATGAGAAGGTTTGCTTGTCTGCTTAGCCTTTCCGCCCCTCTTGGCAAGGAGTTCTTCTTTACTTCGGTCAAAGTCAGCTGCACGGTGAAAAGCGTCTTGAATCGTTGTTGGCGGGTTGATGGCGAGTTCCTGCCAAAACGTAGATAGACACCTAACCGCTCCTCTTAAGGCTTCCAACGCAGAGGTATTACTGATTCCATCTACCTTTGACAAGGTATGCTTGAACCTTGTCATGAAAGACCGCAAGCTTTCGCTCTCTCCTTGCTTGTTGGTCCACAGTTCCGCATCGTAAATCTTTCGTTCAGCGAAGATGTTGTAGTGCTGTACAAACATCTCAGAAAGTTGGTGGAAGTTGTGGGTTGAATTCTTCTCCAGCTTGTAGAAGCACTGGTAGGCAGGCCATTTGAGGCTTTCCATGAAAAGCTTGCAGTAGCCGACGTCCCTCTCGGCTTTCCTGAAATTCGCCCTTCCTAGGGCTACCTCGAACTCCATCAGATGATCAGCAGGGTCGGAGGTTCCTTGATAGCTCGGAAGCTTGATTCTTCCTGTATCGGAGATTCTGGCCCCCAAGATGTTTTCAGCGAAAGGGGTATTTTGAGCCTTCTCCAGCACATAGGCGACCCCAGGAGTCCTTCCCGTGCTTCGGTACATCTGCAGCTTGGTAGTCCGCAGATCGGAGACGACCTGATCTAACTGGGCTTTCAACATAGCCACCTCTTCATCTCGGGAGCCTTATGGAGCCCTACGCTCCTGCTCTCTCCTATAGAGCTCCGCTAAGACTAGAGCCCCCTCTTTATTAGCGAAATCGTTGTAAGCAGCTGTGTCGGTCCGGGCTCGTCTCCGAGGTGGTTGATCTTCATCCGACTCTTCCATCACACGCTCGGGAGTTGCATCAGATTCCCGACAAGGCGGTGGTGGAGGCAAGTCCTCTGGGACTGTGCGATCGGTCCGAGCCAGCAGCTCCTCGTTCCAGTTCCTTTGATGGGTTCGAGGCGTGTTGAAGCTGAGACGTATTGGATGGACACGGGACCTTTTGCGTGTTTTTCTCTTGAGCGCTCGCAGCTCGCTCATCGTAGCTTCGTTGTGCTTCTCTTGATCCCGTGCCCTCTTTTCCAGCGTCTCAAGCATCTGCTTGATCTCCGTGATATCTGCTGGGTTGTTCGCGGCGTGAGGCGCGGCGTTCTCCACGGAGTTCTCCCTTGCCTCGTCATTCCTGTGAGACGAGGATCCTTCGCTGCTCACGCTATTCCTACCAGACATCGTGATGGTGTTGCGAAACCTAGCTTTCTCGTGTCAGATATCTCTGGGTCCCCTTAGTCGGCGCCAAATTGTGGGAGCCTAAACTAACATAATTAGATTTGTAAGGGTTTCGTGAGGAGGTAGAGATTTCTAGGGTTAGCTAAGGTCTCAAGAGATGAGTAAGAGCTGTTTATTGCTGTGTAAAAGTTTGAGTACAAGATTGTGAATGAATTTTTGAATGCCTTCTCAAGGGCTTTTACACTGAGTATATATATTATCTCTAAGGCGGCTACGACTTCCTAAATCCTTGCGGAATCCTGTTAATGCTAAGGTCGGCTACGTCACAGCGGGCTTCGCGCCTAGACTGGGCTCCAGACTCCCTTCATGTCCATGGGCCGGAGACTGCACCAAGCTAAAGATAAGATCAGCAACTAAGGTGATCGTGTGATCGGCCCGTGGCAGCGAGCCCGTGGTCGGTCCCGTGGCAGCGAGCCTGTGGTACGCCTGCGAGGGTGAAGTCGCGATCGGTCTGGTCTCGATTCGTTCCTGCCTCGCCTAGGCTCGTTCTGCTGCCGCATGCTTTCGCTTCGCGAGAAGACCTAGGTGTCGTCATGCATTCTACGTCGAAAATCCGGAGGGCCGTTCCTTCAATAGACTTGTCTTCAGACGTAAATGTTGAGTGGGTGAGAACCGACCCCAATAGAATGCAAGGATACACAAAAATCAGAGCTTCCAACTTGACCCAAAGCTACTGATTCTCCTTCTCTATCAACCATAACATACCATTAAGGTTTTCCCCTAAAACGAATTAGGATTTTCTGAAAATAGAACCGATGCGCTGTCTGAAAATTGACACTGAGGACTGATCGTACATCATAATAACGATCGGAAATAAAATTTGGAAACTAGACACGAAGAGCTTTCCAACGACATATATATCGTTGCCTAATTCCTGGTGGAGCTCCAGCAAAACGCCATCAAAATGGTCTGATCACATACCCGATTTTGCACATACCTCCCTCACGAAAACAGAGACTTCTCTTAGCATACACATCCGATTGACAAACCGATTTGCCTCACACCTAGCTAAGAGATAGAAGAACCCATAAAATTTCATCTCGATTCTATCTATTCTTCATGTCCGTTTCGATACTCTACTAAACGGAACAGAACTGTCTCTTTCTCTCTCAAACACCAAATCGCGTAGGAAACACCAAAACCTCTCTCAACCTCCCTAACCACGATTTTCTGCATTAAGGCACAGAAAAATGAGGCTGCTCAACCTTAAAAACATGAGTCTAGGGTTTCTATAACCCAAACCGACCCAAACCAGACAATTAGAACTTAAACCGATTCAATTCGAAAACAAACCAAATTACCTAATTTGGTTTTGGGATGTTACAATTACAACTCTCCACCACCACCGTAGTATTATTAATCTCTACCACCGTTTCTGTCTCTCTCTCCCCGTACTCTATGTCTCCATCTCTCCGTCCCTCCGTCTCTCTCTCTCTCCGTACTCTCTCTCCCCGACTCTCTCTCTCCGACTCTCTCTCCGAGGTCAGAATCGTCTTTTTCACGCTCCGTTCCAAAAGTCAAACCGCAATTAAAATTCTTATAGTTAGTTTCTTAATTTTCCTAAACTTTGGTATTTTCTAGCTAGTTCACCCTTAAAATTATAAGTTTTAACATTTTCAAATATTTATATATTATGGTTTTATAGATAAACTAAAATTTTATAGGGGTCAATTGTTATTTTGGGTTTGGGACAATTTAAAAAGTTTAATATAAATTACATTGTTTCTAAAAAAAATCATGTGGGTCTTTCCTAAGAAAATTCCTCAGAAACTAACTACCTCCGCCACTGCCTAGACCTACTCCTCATGGAGTTTATCAAACGAGAAATGTTCCTACTATCTTTCCTAAGAAAATTCCTCAGAAACTGGCGATAGAGCTGGCCTAAGTATACTTTTGGATCTGAAATCTCTATATCGAAGTTATGTGGATCTTCAACATAATATTTTTGGATTTGGATGGGATCCCTTAACGAAAACGTTTCCAACTACGGATGAAGTACTGAATAGATATTTATAGGTATATCTTTTACATAAAGTTTTATTTGTCATGAATTATTTAAATATATTTGAATCGACTTTTTTTTTTTTGAAGAGTTGGTGTATTTGTTGAGTTTTTTTTTATATATATATTTGAATAACTTCTGCCCGCTGATATGCTCAAATTTGCCTTTGAACTACTTTCTCAAATTAAGAGATCAATCGTAGTACTTAGGGTTATGGAATCCACATAGAATCATAGAAACACAATAGATTTAAACGGTTGAATTATGCTAAGCATAATAATATGAATGAAAAGACAAGTAAATAAAGCAGGCAGTGAAACGAGTTGTAAATCAATAAAAACAAACACTAGACACAGGGTGAATCATAATTACATATATAAATAAAAGATATGATTTATTAAGCACAATTCGCGAACTTGAAACACGAATATAAAATCAATCAGATGTTGCTGCAGAGATTATCTATGTCAAAATCCTAGAAAGCCAACTGTCGTTGCGAATTCATATTAATTTAAATAAACATTAAAGATCACGTTCAATTGTTCACAAAACCCTAAACTAAATGTCTTTGCGAAAAAAAATTTTGCTCATCAAAGCCTAGTTCTAGCAATTAATAACAGTGTCGTGTCTATCAATTAACCTCAGATCAGATTCTAGGTCGCGAATCTAAAATCAGCAATAAACACAAGTCAAGATGAAGAACTTCTAATGATTTTATCCTAACAGTTAAATTGAATTTAACAATTCATCAAACACCTTTGAATAACCCTAAACCTAACAAGAAAACTACTCAGACATATTGAATAAAGGAAACATCTTATTAAAATAAAGATATCTCTTAAACTCAGTAAAATAAAATGTAACCTAAACAATGGCTTAAAATATTTATATATAGAGTACAAAAATGTCTTGGGCCTAATTGCAAACATCTGGGCCTTTTGAGGCTAAAACAAAAATCTTCCAAATATGATATTCTGGTCTATCCAACAGTCGTGTCGAGCGACACCAATAGCATGTCGATCGACACAAACTTCCTGTCGCTCGACATAGCTTCTAAATGTTGACTCTGAACTTGCGACTTTGACTGCTCATTCCAAAATGCTCCATAATGATCCAGTAAACACCAATTAAGCTAAAAACAATAAAGACTCGAAAAAACACCAAAAGGACTCTAGATAATGGACTTATATCATGGTTGAAAACGGGTAAAAACCATGATATATCAACTCCCCCAGACTTCTTTTTGCTTGTCCCTAAGCAAAACAGTTGTACTCACTCTTTTTGGATCCAAATACTGCATAGTCAATATCTGGTAATACTTTGATGTATCCCTAGAAGCTTAGCAGTTCTCGAGATTGATTCCAAACCCCTTGGAGAAACACAGACTTTCAGTTGCAAACCCCTTTCATTTATTTAAGTGCGGTCTCGTCGAGGGAATACATCGATCCCTGTACCTTCTAGATTCTTTCACTTCCTTTAACACTTTCCTCCGTTTCACCCTCTCTCTTTCTTTCGTAACTGTTTAATCCAATTAAAGATATCATAGAGATGCATGTCTTTTTACTTCTACTTGAATGGTTTTTCACCTTTAATTTTTTCTGATAGCACTTTTCTCCTTGAACTACACTTTTCTGTAGACTTTTTTATTTCCTTAGGATCACTATGACTTCTCTAGATCAGCGCTCATTACTATTGTTTCTTGTGAAAAGACAGGGTCATGAGGCTTTTTTGATCTAGGACAGTTGTATCATCATTAGGAAGAAGTTTCAAGAGCGGTCCATCCTCGCTTTCTTGTGTTTGAAAGCTGAATCAAGTCCTGCGATTTCCAGCGTCCAAGACAAGAAATTAGAGTTCATTAAGGGCGTGGTCTGCAACATCCTTTCTGGCGACCATTCCACTTGCAATTACCTACCTTATAAAACCAACCAATTTTCCATTGGAAATGGTCCTGTGAGTGTTGTTCAAAGCAAGTTTCCGGGGAGTTTTCGACCCGAAAAACAAAAATTTTAACTGACCCAATAAAAACTCAACAAAGAAAACATAGTTAGCAACTACCACCTCCCCCAGACTTAAACAACACTGTCTCTAGTGTTATTAAGCTTTAAGCTGGTGAAATAAAATAAAACAAACCTGAAACAAATGAAAAAAATAAAGAGAAAAACGTAACCTCGTCGTGGTGTCGATCGACACAGGTAGTGGTGTCGATTGACACCTATGAATTTTGCTTGTGTCGAGCGACATGGTCACTCATGTTGACCGTCATAGGCATCTGAAGTTCATCCTTACGTTTTATTCTCCTAAAAATTTAAACTAAAAACAAAACCAAACATATAATTGCAAAAGAAAACGAAAATAAAATAATTAATTAGACTCACAAATACGTTGCCTCCCACTAAGCGCTTGTTTTTCAATCTTAGCTCGACTTTGTTGAGGAATTCAGGCGTCGGTTGGATATGTGCTTTTCCACGGAATAATTCCAAAGAAAAGCTTCATCGTTTTCTGCACCATCTCATTAACAACGGTCTCTCCTTTCTCCTTTAACTCTTGACGAATGACAATTCTGATCTAGGAGAGAGGTTTTGAAGTCCTTTTTAGCTTCACCTTGACATGATTAACCTCTTGTGTACACTCCTTGGGTAATATACTTTGCTTTCCTGTAAGATCATCAAGAGAAAAACCAAGACTTCTACGAGAAACTCTTTGCTTGTATAAGCGTGTAACAGCTTTTTCACTCTTTAAATCAGTAATTACAAATCAGGAGATTTAAGTTCAGGAAGTGTCTACCTTTGCTCTATGGGAGGTTCGGGGGTTGGGAGATGTGAAATTATCTATTCAGCAACAGATGATGGACTAGTATCCAACTCCTTGATTGAGTCTTCATCTACTAAGGTTTCCACTGAAAAAGTTTGACCATCGATGGTGGATTTTCTTCTAGTCTTCTCTATGTCAGAATCCAACATCACCTAGATCAAGCTTGATCTTTCCTTTCCTCACATCAATTGTATCACCCACAGTAGCAAAGAAGGATCTTCCCAGGATCAGAGGGTCTTGAGGCTCTTCATCATACTCCAATACTACAAAGTCTGTGGGAATTATGCAGTCTTGAATCTTGATTAGCACATCCTTTAAAACACCTTCTAGGATTCTCTTGGATCTATCACCTAGGATAAGAGAGATCCTAGTCGCCTTGAAATCTGTCATTCCAAGTCTAACTGCAACAGAAAGAGGCATCAGATTAATATCCGATCCTAAATCACAAAGAGAATGAGGAAACTTCCTTGTCGAAATTGAGTAATTAAACATAAAGTTTCCTAGATCCAGTAGCTTTATTGGGATCCTTCTCTGAATCATGACGCTAACTTCCTCAGAGACCATCACTTCCTTCTTCTTCTTCTTAGGAACTGGAGTTGTGTTCAAAAGGATTGCTCTAATGTCTCTGGTAAGCAGTGCTCCTTCCTCATGACTCACACCATTTGCAACTATTCTCTTAACAAACCGTCTTTGCGTAGGAAGAAACCCCTCTTACCTCCTGATAGATTCTGTAGTTTAAGCAACCTGAATATCTAATTTCTTCACATGAGTACTTAATGCCTCGAATTTCCCATTCAAGTCATGATACACGATATCTATCTTCCCTTTGAAACTCACTGTCATCTTTTGCTGCCCTTATAGAATCTGCTCAAACATTGCCTCCATCTTGTTGTCCTATTCAGGAGGCTTCTGGTAAGATGAAGAACCATAGTTCCTGTTGAAGTTGTTGCTCTGAAAAGGCTTCTGATAAGATGACCCATATTCTTGCTGATTGTATCTTTGAAATTCGGTACCATTGATGTAGTTCACATCTTCTTCTTCATTCCTTACCTCAGGATTGAAAGTCTCAACTTCCTAAGCAAATTGAACCGTCTTCTTCCCAGCTAGAAGACTATGCATAGAGTCCAGCTTCTTAGTAACCTCAGCGAGCTGGTTGATGTTGATGTTCTGACCAGATTTTCTCCTCTCGTAATCAACATTCTTGGTGTTGTTGCTGTTATCCAGGTTCTCTATAAGTCGCAAAGCAGCCTCTGGAGAATTTGTGTTGAAGTTCCCAGTGCTTTTAAAAACTATTGAACACAATCTCTAGCTCACCTCCATAGCGTCTTCTCCGGTGAGTAATTATATTTTCTCTCTCCTTTATACTATATTATCCCTTTTCTAAATATATAAAGAGGAGGAATTTGATTATTCTCTTAAGCAATAGCAAATATTCTTAGACGAACACAGTACTCAACGCAAGAGAGCAGTAAAATATCGATCAAATATATACTCCGGGAAACAACCACCACTCTTTTTTTTAATTTTAATTAGCCCGAGTTGTTATTCCCATAAATAACAACTCTCAACAGCCATTTCTACAATTACTACGCGGAAGTTCTCAAACAATAATCCAATAAATAATTAAACTAATTCAAACCCTAACCAACACTTCAATTTCATAATCCAAAACTAAATTACGAAAACAATAATCTAGCAACCTAACACTGGTTCCACTAGACTAAAACATAAACAGTAAAATCCTAATCATCATCCTTCTACAGCTTTGATTTCGCGATCACACTTTTTCTTTACCTGAATCACATGGAAAAAAGAGATGCGGAAGTAATTAATAATTACTTAGTGAGAGGGTCCTCCCGTCAATAGGCTAAGTACGCATATACAATAAATCAAGCAAACAACTAATTTAAAAATGTTTAACGGAGAACAAATTGGTGTCGATCGACACTGCCACTGGGTGTCGATCGATACTTCAACAAAAGTGGCGTCGATCGACACAACCACTAGGTGTCGATCGATGCTTGATCCACAAAGGTGTCGATCGATGCTTGATCCACGAAGGTGTCGATCGTCACAACCTCTAGGTGTCGATCGACACTCAATTCACCATTTCGCAACTCAGATCATTAACATGATCACAAATCGCATAAACACATAATCCATTACCAGGAACATATAACAATCACAATTTCATCACACTAACACAAATCAATCATGATTCTATCACGAAAAACACCTAAATCGTTCATTGACACGATTTCTGGCATATACGAGCCTACAGTCGCGCACTCACCTCGAAAAACAAATTGAGGAAGGATATTGGGATGAAACAATGCAAATAACACCGAGCAATCCACCAAAACTCGACGCAACAACCCGCAAGCACAAACCCGGAAAATCTTAGCGAAGAACGACTCGAAAACACTTCGAAACACTTCGAAACACTCAACAACTTAGGACACTCTCTTCTCAAATCTCTTTCACTTGTTTTCCTTCCAAAAAACGCTCCTCAATTGCGGCTGGTCTTTATACAAAAAGACATAGGTTGCGCACCCAAAACCGAGCCAAACTGAGCAATTTTAGTTTAAACTTAAAGCTCTATCTAACAATGGTAGCCAATGGACTGAAGGAGGTCACGAGTTTTAAGCACATTATTCCCATTCTTTTTTATTTTTACCTGTCCTCTCATGACCATATTAGATTTCTTTAACTTCTTCATAACATAAATATTTCCGGACTTTCTCTCTCAACTTAAGCGAACCTGCAAGTTCATTTAAGTATTTCTAAGATAAGAAGTACCATGAAAGGAATCAAACAACAATGTATCCCGGTTAAGTTGTTTATGCTCGAGCAGACATAGGCTTGGTTTCAGTTGCAGACTGAAATCAAACTAGATTAAGCTGCAAAAGTGGAACGAAATAGCTGGAATCATTCTTTTCGATAGATATTCTTAAGGGATTCCACTCAAAGGTTGCTCCAATACAGCTGTCACTTTATGAAATTTAACCGTGACTTGGTGTGTCTCTCTCCAACACCTAAACGCAAAAGGAACAAAATTAACTTATGAAGAATCAGTAAACATTCCCAAAGAACACTATAATACTGTATTTGCTTCCTTATTCCCAACAATGACGCGAAGAGCTTATAATAGTACAATATACAGTGAAATGATTAAGAAAATATGGATAAACTGATTCGAGAGATTACAATTTCGATTTCAAATCGCGCAATTGGAAGAAAAATCTCAGAAAAATAGATTGGAAAATACTCCCACATAGCCTAAACTAAAGTATGTATAAAATAGAACCACATACCGAGAGATCGCAACTGAAGTATGTGCATGCATAGCCTATTACACACCAAAGTTGAAAGTTTCCAATACTAAAGTTTAGACCAATTTTATGCTATTTTATGATAAAAAGGAGATAAGATTTAATCGTAAGAACTGTGTATGAGTAGCTATGCCTCGCATTTAAGCTCGACTTCCTTGTAAATTAGCTATTTGCTGCTTTAACCGGATCAATTCCCGGGCAAGGATCATTGTAGCTCCCTGCATTAAAAACAAAATATGTAGAACACATCAACTACATACCTCATTGCACCTCGAAAAAGGAATTGCCGATCGATAAATACCTCATTCCCTACTACATTAAATAGCATTTGAATCCATTCACTACTACATTAGCCACACTCATATTTCTGATTTTCTTTTTGATTCCTCATAAGGCGAATTTTCATCAGTTTTTTTTCACTTATGTTCAATAATTTGACCTTTTTTCTAGTTTCAATAATTGAATCATAAGCTAATGATATGAACCAAAACAATACCTCTTGCAACTTGTGTCATCTCTCTTTTACTCTCCCTAAGCACTTGTGCAAATATCAAAAAATGAAACATTCAGATTCCACGACTCATCAAAACATCAAGTTTCGATATACATCAATGTCGTTTTCATAAACAGAGTTCTTGAATTCTGACGAAACCAATTCATATTCCAAAAGTAACATCAAAAGTATGATAACGATCGCGCCATAAAGAAGTCAACATTTAACGAACCAGTAGAAACCCATATAATCCAATTCTATTTAGGGAAAAACAAACCTAGATTTCAAAATCAAAACACAATTCGGTGACATATAAGCAAAACTCGAAATCAAACCTCTAGGATTTGGTTTTTTGGTGAAGATATTCATGTTTTTCTCCATCGTAATTTTATCTCTGAATTTAAGGTTGGGACAGAAAGGCCAACAATAAGAGGGTAGTGCTCATTAAAATCATTGAATTGGAAGTGAACAATAAAGATAATGAAGTGGTAACGGTGTTTAGTTCTTTAGAGGAGAAGAAGAACATTGTCAAGTTTCTCTATGCAATGAAATTGGCTTCTCGTTTGGGCTTTACGGGGCTATGCTTAATAATTTTAAGTTAAACTAATGAAAAATACGTAAACTAAACATAAAAAGAGAAATTAATGATTAGTTGATTATAATTGGGAATATTTTAGGTGATTATTTTATATGATGATGACATGGCAAATTGGTTGGCTGAAAGTATTTTGCAATTTTTCTATGATTTGTATGATAAGAAGGCCGCTTTTAGAAACAACAAATTCTTTCCTTTTTATATAAAGGAGTGATGCAACGCATCCTATCATTTTAGGATTATATTTTATGAATTTGTGTCAAACACAATTACGTGTGTTTTCCTTTTTATTGTGTTTTCCTTTTAACATACTTTCCTTTAATTTTAGGGTTTTGTCGTGTCTTCCTCTAGCATAAATAGACTTGGCATTGAGTCATATTGTTCTTCAAACTTGATTTTGATATTAATAAACCTTAAGCTTTTCATAGCTAAACGAGCTTTCATAGCACGAGGAAGAGTATTTCCAATCTCTCTCTTCGTTTATTTTAAACCGATTACACACGAATCTCTTTGGTATCTCGTGTGTCTCATTATCTAGCTTCCGCTCTCCATCAGTTGCTATCAAAATCAGTACGTTTCTTTAAGATGTTTTTAAGTTCTTTTATGATGCCTCCAAAGAAGAAGAACAACAAAAGCATCATTGATTCAGAACAACGCACCGATACTATGGCAACAAATTGGTTTGAGTTTCAGAGTGCTCTTCTTACGACGCAAAAGAGTATTCCAACTACGATGAAAATTTTGATTCAAGCGTTGGGTGATAGATAGCTCTAGAAAATCGACCTCAAAACCCAATTTGTGCTAAATCTGATGTGGAAGAAGTTGAACTTCATCGTCATGGTCGTCGGGAAGATGGTTTGGTTCAATGACGCAACAACGATAACAAGCGCTATGAAAATCGTTGGGAATTTGTCTTCAAAGTTGAAATCCCCGAGTTTCACGGCTCCGTTCGTGGTGATGATTTGCTCGATTGGATAGTTCACGTAGAAAAAGTTCTTGATTTCAAACAAGTGTCTAACAATCATTGAGTTCCATTGGTGGCTATGCGATTCCGTGGCCACACATCGTCTTGGTGGAAATAATTGAAATCCACAAGGACAAGAACGGGCAAGGAACCAATTGAGTCATGGGAAAAGTTGAAAAAGCATATTCGACGTACGTTTCTTCCTTAAAATTATGATCGAACGATGTACAATCGCCTCCAAAATTTGAAGCAAGGAAATCGAACAGTAGATGATTATGCTGATGATTTTTTTGTCTTATTAACTCGTAGTGAGTTGTATGATGGTGAAATTCAATTGTGTCTTGATGTGTAAAGTTTTAACCCAAAATAATATCTGCAAGTGCACAGACAAACGCAGTAATATAAAGGGTATCGAATCCACAGAGACCAAGGTTACACTATGAAATTATAGATTTTGATTTAAAGCTAAGATAGAATATGGTTTTGGTTGAAAATTTTAGAAGAATAAAACGGCAAATAAACAATATGAAATTCAATAAAAACAAGCACTAGAACAAGGTGATTCGCCGGTGATTTCGGATTCAGGACTGAGCATCTATTCAGGAATCAATTTAAGTACGGTCTAGAACTCAAACATAATAATATTATTGCCCCACTATCGTGATGAATCAATAACTTCGTCTAACAACCTAAATACCTAAACTATCGTTTGGACCCAGCGATGTTGACGAGCATTAGCGAGTTCATTCATTTTGTTCACAATTAATGGTAACAATCAATTGTCGTTGGTTACACACTAATTGCTCACCAATGGTTTATCTAGCAACCTAGAGCACTTTCGTGGATAAGTTAAACTTAGAATCATAGATTAGGTGATCAAATTAATCTAAGCATTATAAATCCCTATTGATGAAGACATATAATATTCGGTCCTATTCGGCTGAGCCACTAACATCTTAAATAACCATTGAAAACCTCAACCTAGCTAATGGACTACTCAAGCATGAAGAATAAAAACACAACAATCAATGAAAGAGAATTCATAATGAAATTATTGAAAGAGATAAAGGTTTAGAATTCTTCTCAAACAAATGTTGTGGAATGATCCTCCGGTTCTTACAAGCAATACCACGAAGGAAGAAAACAAATCGGAGCAATGAAATTGCAAGAGTTTCAGAATCAAAAACAATGGAATGAAAGTGTTTCAAGCCTTCGAAAAGAGAAGAACGTGATGTTTTTCGGTCTCTGGAGGTGAGGAAACGTGAAAAGGTGTTGTCCCCAACGGAGTCTTATACGCGGTTCTATACGCCCACAAAGCGTCATCCAACTTCTTTGATCAGTCCTTTCGTGTGACACTCACTGTCTTCTGCAGGATACTTTTTATCTCCCTATTGGAGATCTTAACCTGACCACTTGTTTGAGGGTGATAAGGAGAAGCTACCTTGTGCATAAGACCGTTCTTCTTTAACAAGTTCTCAAAAACCTTGTTTATGAAGTGTGAACCTCCATCATTTATCACCACTCTCGGGACTCCAAATCTCGGAAATATCATGGATGTGAACATCTTGATAACCACTTTAGCATCATTAGTCGGGCTAGCCAGCGCTTCAACCCACTTGGAGACATAGTCAATAGCCACTAGAATGTACTTATTTCCATAGGAGGATGGAAAAGGTCCCATCAAAAACCTCCACTTCCAGAATAAAGTTCTGAGACATCTCATTACGCTTGATGATGTTCCCTTGCCTCTGACAGGCGTTACATCTAGATACAAATCTATTCGCATCTCGGAACATCGTCGGCCACCAAAAACTGGCCTGTAACACCTTCAAAACCGTCTTGAATGTGGCAAAATGCCCAGCATAAGACGAACCGTGACAATGGTATAAAATCTCAGAGATCTCTGCCTCTGACACGCATCTCCTATAAAGTCCATCTGAACATTGCTTGTACAAATACGGCTTATCCCAAAAATACCGCCTAACATCGCGGAAAAACTTCTTCCTTTTGCTTCCCGTTAGGTTATCAGGAACCTTATCAGCAGCCAAGAAGTTAGCAAACTCACCAAACCATGGGAAGATCGAAGATTGAGCACTCTGAACCATTCCACAAAAGATTTCCCGAGCAGGTGCTCGGTCTGTCAGAGCAGGTGCTCGGTCGGGTGCTCGAAAATTCTCACTAATGCTGATCGAATAAATGTGCTCATCCGGTAGACTATCCTCCATAGGTGTCTCATCTTTAACCTGTAGCCTACTCAAGTGATCTGCAACTCCGTTTTCGGACCCTTTCTTATCCTTTATCTCCAAATCGAACTCTTGAAGTAACAAGATCCATCTCAACAACCTGGGCTTCGCATCCTTCTTGGTCAGCAAATAATTGAGTGCGGCATGATCAGTGTGAATAATTACCTTAGACTCGACGAGGTACGATCTGAACTTCTCAAAAGCGAAAACAATTGCTAGCAACTCCTTCTCGGTAGTAGCATACCGACATTGAGCATCATCCATCGTCCGACTAGCATAATATATCACATGGAGCTTCTTGTCTTTCCTCTGACCCAGAACAGCTCCCACAGCAAAATCACTCGCGTCAGTCATAATCTCAAACGGTAGATCCCAATCTGGCGGTTGGACTATCGGTGCACTTACCAAGGCACCCTTAATGGTGTGAAACGCTGCCAAACAGTCACTATCAAAGTCGAACTTCACCTCCTTGCACAGCAATCTTGTAAGGGGTCTAGCAATGTTGGAGAAGTCCTTGATGAACCGACGGTAAAACCCAGCATGTCCCAGAAAAATGCGGATTCCCTTAACCATAGTAGGCGGTTGTAAACTCATCATAACCTCTATCTTAGCCTTGTTAACTTCAATCCCTTTCCCTGATATCCTGTCCCCCAGCAGTATCCCATCTCGGACCATGAAGTGACACTTCTCCCAGTTGAGAACAAGATGTTTTTCCTCGCACCTTTACAACACCCTGCACACATTAGATAAACACACAGAAAAAGAACTCCCATACACAGAAAAATCATCCATAAAAACTTCCATAATATCCTCAATAACGTCAGTAAATATGGACATCATACAACGTTGAAACGTTGGTTGGGCGTTACACAAACCGAAAGGCATGCGGCGGTACGCGAAAGTGCCATAAGGACATGTGAATGTCGTCTTCTCTTGATCGTCCGGGTGGATAAAGATCTGAAAGAAACCTGAATAACCATCTAAGAAACAGTAATAAGGATGGTTAGCTAGATGCTCTAGCATCTGATCGATAAATGGTAAAGGAAAATGATCCTTGCGAGTTGCAGCATTCAATTTCCGATAATCTATACACATCCTATGTCCGGTTACTGTCCTAGTCGGTATCAGTTCGTTCCTATCATTTCTAATCACTGTGATACAGTCTTTCTTAGGCACAATATGCACAGGACTGACCCACTTACTGTCAGAGATCGCATAAATTACACCAGCATCTAGAAGTTTCATTATCTCTTTCTTGACGACATCTTTAAGATTCGGGTTTAACCGTCTCTGATGCTCGACAGAAGTCATTGATTCATCTTCTAGGTATATTCTATGCATGCATAAGTCAGGGGATATTCCAGTAATATCATCAAGTAAATATCCTAGAACCTTTCTATACTTTCTCAATTCGCAAAAAAGCAAGGTAATCTCTACATTGTTCAATTCTGCATTCACTATAACGGGGTACGTGGAGTTAGGACCGAGAAACGCGTACCTGAGCCCAGCTGGGAGGGTCTTCAACTCAAGCTTTGGAGCTTTCAGCTCACTCCAAGAACCATAAACAGTAGAATTTTCGGGAGCAGGTGCTCGCTGCTTTGTCTCGGATGCTCGCTGGGGTGCTCCCTAACCCTCGATTTTTATGCCCTCTCCCAGACTCAGAAATTCATCTCCCTTCTCCACTCTGATTTTAGAATCCATAAACTTAGCAAATCCTTGGGTGTCCTCACTCAGAAAACCGTGTTCACCCTCGGCTTTTGTCAATGCGACTTCAAGCGGATCACTTGCTAAAAACTCTTCAACCTCATCTTCTAACATCTCTGATCCATCGTGGACAACAAATGTGTGGCCATCTATCATCGGTTTCTTGAGAAGCTTACTCATCTCAAACCGAACTACCATGTCTCCTAGACGGAGATCCACTATGCCTTCTTCGACATCAATAATAGCACGTGTTGTGTGTAAGAAAGCTCTGCCCAAAATCAACGGATCCTTTGGTTCTTCATCAAGCTCTAGAACCACAAAATCAGCTGGGATTAAAGTATCCCCAATTTGGACGTGCAAATCTTCGATAATATCCACCGGAAGCTATGTAGACCGATCCGCAAAAGCCAACGAAATCTTAGTGGGTTTGAACTTGGTGAAGCCCAAACGCTTAGCCACAGAATATGGCATCAAATTGACACTGGAGCCCAAGTCACACAATGAACACGCAAACGTGCAAGGCCCTATCTTCAAAGAAATCGCAAACCTTCCCGGATCACCTTTCTTTGTCAACATTTTACTCTCAAGTATGGCGCTGCACTCTTTAGAAACCATCATCACACTTTCTTCTTCAACAATCTTACCAGCAACCAATTCCTTCATGTACCTCTTGAGTGATGGTATCATTTGAACGGCATCAACCAAAGGGAGTTTCATCGTCAAATCCTTTAGCATCTCCTTACACTTAGCATCCTCCAAATCTTTCCTAGATTTCTTAGTAGGTACTGGGTAAGGCACCCTTGGTACATAAACTCGCTCAGGCGAAGTTTCTATAATTTTTGTGGGAGCACCCTGTACGAGCAGGTGCTCGGCAGCAGATCTGGGGTGCTCGAAAAGTTTTTTCTCAACATCGATTGGGACAGAACCCTGAGGTGTCCCTGAACTTGAACCAGTCTCCTTATGCTTATCTTTCTCTGAAAAATCACTCTCATGAGCCCGGTGCTCGGTAACCTTCTCCTTAGCCTTTACGTGGGAGCTTGTGATTGTAGGTGGTACCAACACCCTTCCACTCCTCAACTCAACCGCATTTACCTGATACTCCTTTCTGGGATTCACCTCACCATGCCCGGGAAGTGTTCCAGCCGGTCTCTTGATAGCTTCGGCCGTTTGAGCCACTTGTGTATCCAATTTCTTCACATGTGCGGTGACAGCCTCGTACTTAGCATCTAGATCATTGTACATGTGATCTACCTTGGCGTTAATCTCAGTGGACACCTTCTCTTAGTTGACCATAAGTTGCTGCATAAGACTCTTCAATTCATCTTGAGATATAGGCGCGGAAGTAGCTTGGGTGGGTTGTTGTTGGTTGCCTCCTTGGAAACGATTTTGATTCTGGTTAGGGATGAACTGTTTCCCTTGAGTGTTGTTGGAGTAATACTTCTGAAATCCTAGACCTTGTGTGTTCTGATTTGTACCTCCTTGTTGCGGATAGACTTGGTCTTCTGGGTTCTCGACATTGGTGCTTCGGTAGGAGAGGTTGGGGTGGCTCCGATAGTTGGGGTTGAACCCACGGTTCTGGCATCCCTGGCCAGTCACGAAGTTAACCTCCTCTACTCCAACATCTTCATCATCATCAAACTCTTGAGACATAGGGGCAGCCCCATTCTCTTCCACAAATTTTACCTGTCTTTGATTCTCGCATAGAAGTAGATTCACCTTCGCCGTTAGCTCATCAATCTTCTGAGTGTCCACACTATTGACTTTCCTAGACCTATCATACTCAGGATCCTTGTTGTTAGAGCTTGAAGTGAGGTTCTCAATCAACTCAAAAGCACCATCTCTAGTCATAGTCATAAAGTCTCCATTACTCTCAGCATTTAGGGCATTTTGATAATCCCATTCAACTCCATCATAGAATATCCCCAGAATCTGTTCATCCTTAAAACCGTGATGAGGACACTCCCTACGGTACTCCTTAAGTCTTTCCCAAGCTTCACAAAAAGCTTCACCAGAATGTTGTTGAAAAGATGAAATCTTGTTCCTCAAAGATGCTGTGTTGGACTTAGTGTAGAAATGGAATGGTCCAAGAACGCAGCTCTAACCTCATCCCATGTCTTCAAAGAACCAGCCGGCAGCGACTTCAACCATCTAAGAGCCTTGTCCGCAAGCGAAAAAGGGAATAGCTTTCACTTCAAAAACTCATTCGGCACCCCATTAGAACCCGTAGTGCTGCAGATTTCCTTGAAGTTCTCGATGTGATCCATCGGTATCTCAGCAGGTAATCCGTGAAAGAGGTGTTGTTTCACCAATGAGATCATCTGAGGTCTGATCTCAAAATCTTGCCTCTGAATGGTTAGAGAAATAATGGCCGAACGGTTCTGATAAAATGCGTGGGGATTATCCGAATCCCCTATACCCGGGTGTACTTGCGGAGCTTGTGGTTGATCTCTTTGCAACTGAGCAATCTGATCCCTTAACAACTGTAACTGAGCATTCATCTCTTCCTGATCAGCCATAAGGACCAGATCAGCTGTGTTTCTTCGTTGACAGTTTTGACGTTCAAGGCGAGCTAACTCTTCGTTCGTGACACTAACTAATGATCCGGTGAGATTTCTTCTCGTTCTTGTACTGGTCATGCACCTGACACATAGCAAAAACAAATAAAAACAAAATTAGAAAAATTCTTAGACTATAAATAAAATCAAAAATCAAAGGTAACGCAATTGGTCCCCGGCAACGGCGCCAAAAACTTGATGTGTAAAGTTTTAACCCAAAATAATATCCGCAAGTGCACAGACAAACGCAGTAATATAAAGGGTATCGAATCCACAGAGACCAAGGTTACACTATGAAATTATAGATTTTGATTTAAAGCTAAGATAAAATATGGTTTTGGTTGAAAATTTCAGAAGAATAAAACGGCAAATAAACAATATGAAATTCAATAAAAACAAGCACTAGAACAAGGTGATTCGCCGGTGATTTCGGATTCAGGACTGAGCATCTATTCAGGAATCAATTTAAGTACGGTCTAGAACTCAAACATAATAATATTATTGCCCCACTATCGTGATGTATCAATAACTTCGTCTAACAACCTAAATACCTAAACTATCGTTTGAACCCAGTGATGTTGACGAGCATTAGCGAGTTGGTTCAATTTGTTCACAATTAATGGTAACAATCAACTGTCGTTGGTTACACATTAATTGCTCACCAATGGTTTATCTAGCAACCTAGAGCACTTTCGTGGATAAGTTAAACATAGAATCATAGATTAGGTGATCAAATTAATCTAAGCATTATAAATCCCTATTGATGAAGACATATAATATTCGGTCCTATTCGGCTCAGCCACTAACATCTTAAATCACCATTGAAAACCTCAACCTAGCTAATGGACTACTCAAGCATGGAGAATAAAAACACAACAATTAATGAAAGAGAATTCATAATGAAATTATTGAAAGAGATAAAGGTTTAGAATTCTTCTCAAACAAATGTTGTGGAATGATCCTCTGGTTCTTACAAGCAATACCACGGAGGAAGAAAACAAATCGGAGCAATGAAATTGCAAGAGTTTCGGAATCAAAAACAATGGAATGAAAGTGTTTCAAGCCTTCGAAAAGAGAAGAACGTGATGTTTTTGGGTCTCTGGAGGTGAGGAAGCATCTTTTCCTAGGTGGTTGCCCCCCCCCCCCCCCCCCCCCCCCCTTATTTATAAACTTCACTTTAAATTTAGGTCAAAGTCAGAGCCTCTGGCGAGCACCCTGGGCAAGCACGCGGGCGAGCAGGTCGAGCAGGTGCTCAGGTACGAAAAGTCGCCATTTTGCTCCAAATTCCTCTCCTTAGCTCCAAAAAGCTCCAGCAACTCCAATCCATGCTCCAAAGCCTCCTAGAACCTGAAAAGACACGAAAAGAACTAGAAAGACTCGAAAAACAATAGAAATCAATAAGCAAAGTAGGCTAAAATCCTAATATATCATGTCTCGCTTTATTGGAGGTTTACGACCTCAACTACAGTCGGCGGTAACTCAGTTTGATCCCGCTTCAATTGCGAACGCTCATCTTAAGGTTGTATTTTTTGAGCAACAACAACGCTCATCTAATTGGACCTCTTCCAGCTACAACTCAAGAATTCAAGATCAAAGTATGCTTCCGCAAGGCTCGAGACAGTGAGAAAATAATGGGACACTTAATGGTTTTTCTCTATCACAACCACCTGCAGAAGATTTAACATTGTGACGATCAACTCGCCTTAATGCCTTACGATGCTTTGCGTGTAATGAACCTGGTCATCGTCAAACAGAGTGTCCCAACAAGCCTCGGCGTGGATTGTTATTTGATGAAACACGCGGAGACAAAGAGGGAGTTTTGAAACTGATAATAATGACACTCATGACGACGTATGTGTTCTTCATGGGGATACAGGTGAGATGTTATGAGTTTCAAGATGTCAAAGAAGCTTAGATTTGATGGCGAATCCTTTTCCACCCGGAGGGACCTGATGCAGCGCATAATATCATTTAGGCTTATATTTTATGAATTTGTGTCGAACACAATTACATGTGTTTTCCTTTTTATTGTGTTTTCCTTTTAACATACTTTCCTTTTATTTTAGGGTTTTATCGAGTCTTGCTCTAGCATAAATAGAGTTGGCATCGAGTCATCTTAATATATAAAGAGAAGCTGTCGACGAGAGCGCGGCATTTGTCTAAGATTGATCGGATGATGAAATGTGTTAAAATTTCAATTTCATTAAAACAAATTAAAAACTAATAGAAAAATTCTAATAGTCCAAATTAATAGAAAAAAGAAAATTCCTAATAATTAACAAAATAACAACTAATAGAAAAAGAGAAATATTTTTAACTAATTAGGGAAAAAGAAAAAATGTAGTAGTCCAAACTAATTATAAAAAATAAGAACTAATTATAAAAAAAAATAACTTGGAAATTAGAGAGGAAATAAACCAAAAAAATAGAGAGAATATAAATTTCAATTAAGAAAAATAAAAAAACATAATCTTATTATATAAAAGAGATTTATATAAATTTAAAAGTTGCATAGACAAGGAAAAGAAAAATGAAATATATATAAAAGATAGAGAGGATATAAACGATAATGAAAATAAAGAGAATATAAACTATATAAAACCAAAAGTAGAGAGAATATAAATTTCAATTAAGAAAAAAAAAAGAAAAGAATGATAAAACAAAAGAGGTTATATAAATTGAAAAACAAATAAATTAAAGAAAATTTATGGAAATCTCAATCTAAAATTGTAAGATATGGATAACCAAGCTAAAGAAAAAAACAAATTTACATCTATAAGAATATTCATAAAGTAAGATAATGAAAATATTCGATCCATAAAGGTATTAAGAATTATCAAGCATGTTCATATTGTGCGACTATGAATCTCTATGAGAATTAAAAGACCCAAGAAGATTTATCAAACATGGATTTATATGTGATGTTAACAAAATTATTTATAAAATATTTTTCTACGGGTCTTTAATGAAATTATTTATCTATAAATCTTTAGTGAATTTGATGATTTTCTTTTATTTTACTCTATATTATTTGGATAGTTTATATAATTTTATTACATATTTAATATATTTAAAACGGGTAAGAATATAATTCCCATTTTTTTATCAAGAATATGATTTGAATATTCCGGTTATATATATTTTTGAATCCGCATGATATAAATTAAGACATGAGAATTAAGATATAAATTGAATTTCAAGGTTTAAAAACTCCATGTTTATATAGGGCTTGAATGGTATGTAACTTTTTCACGTTTTCACGTTTTGAAAACGTGATTCCGCCGAATACATACCATTCATAACAAC
The DNA here is from genome assembly GCA_963576765.1 of Draba incana. Lineage (NCBI taxonomy): Eukaryota > Viridiplantae > Streptophyta > Magnoliopsida > Brassicales > Brassicaceae > Draba > Draba incana. Next base: position 12,924,159 of record OY755212.1, on the reverse strand, counting down.
ACGCACGGAATGATAAAAATTGAAAATTAACAAGTGCTTTTATAATCTATCCCGCACATTTTAGATTTGTAACTAGTTTATACAAAACTTGATTCATCTACTTAAGAGTAGCTTTTTGGCGTTTCAAAGAAAGAAAAAAGCTTTTAGTCATTTTTACCCCCAAAAATCTCTCCTTTTTTTTGGCTACCTCTATACAATGTTATTACACGTATGTTGCTTTTAACTTATTTGAAATTTTTTTTTGGATTTTGGTAAAAAAAACGAGTATTGATATATTTAATTTTATATTTAATAGGGTCATTTTCGTAATCTAGTAGTATTCTTTTTATGATTCAGTTATTCAGCAAAAAAATACCATTCATGTGTTTTAATCCGTTCAGTTTTTTCACAATTCCGTGTTTTTTTTATTCAGCTGTTTCACAATTCCGTTCCTATGATTCCGCTATTTCATGATTCAGCTATTCAGTTGACATACCATTCAAGCCCATAGTATTTTAAAATATTTTTGGTAATTCACAGGGTTGCAAATTAAAATTTAAATATTTATATTAATAATTTTAGTGTGTTTTTACCCGCGTATTCACGCAGCTCCTTGTTAATAAACCTTAAAACACGGAATATTGATTTGATTCTTAATTACAACAGGAAAAGTTGTCGTGTGATATCGTTACTACTGCCAAGCCTCAGTCGCCATCAAGGCCATTTATTTTGATTATTCTTTCTCTAATGTGTACTGTAATAGTATCAAGGTGATGGTTATTTTTACTCACATTATGTATGTTTATTACAGACTCAGCATCGCCAAGCAGCTCGGATTGAGTTCAAAGAAGCGATTCCTCCACAATCGAAAAGCTTCTGAAAACAAGAAGAAGAAGCTTGCTAGCGCAGAGCCATATCCACCACCTAAGTGAGCGACTATGTAAATCCGCGCACTCTTTTATCCCCTGTTTTTGTAACTTCAACTTGCGATGCTTTAAAACAAAACAAAACAAAAAGTCGACAAAAAAAAAAACAAAACAAATAATATTATGGCATATGTTTGATTTTGAGAAATCTTTTGTCTGATTATGTGCCCGATGTCTTTGTCTTCTTGTATAATAACAGCTGGTCAAAGATTTGGCCATTTCACTCATATTCTGCCATACATAAAACATAAGAGACTAAGATGTATTAAACGAAAAAATACACTATTTAGTTGGGGCTTTATGGGACTCTTTGGGGTTTTTTCATTAGTTTAAATAGAAACAATACAAAGGAGATTTGAATCCACGATTCTTATAACTAAGGGAAATGGGAAAGTGTAGAGATATGTTCCTAACTATAAGGAAGACTCAATCTCACATTATTAACAATATTTCAATTAAAAAATAATAATTAAAAGAAACAATTGGGCTCATGATCGATGCACTTCGGTTTGGTATATTTTTGGCACTTCTTTGTTTGTCTAATGTATGCTCAATTGCTATATCATCAATACTCCGGCCGTCGAAAAGAACCTTGGCCTCAAGGTTCGTGTTGAATCCATGAAAACTTGAGTTGAGTTGCTTTTCTTTGTTCCATGTTGATTCTTCTTGTAAAAAAAATTTCCAACAAACTAGAACTTCAAAAATCATGTTTTTAAGGTCTCAAAACAATACGGCCTCCGAAGAACAACGAACACAAAACGTTCGTTTTATTTTATTGAACATCAAATGCTTTTTTTTTTCTCTTTTCAAAATAAAGAATAACTAAAAACAAGGAACCAAAATGATGTAACGAGAAACAAAAATGAAAGAAGTAATTTTTTATTTTTTTATTTCTTTTTGCAAGGAAAAATGAAAAACAAAAAATAAATTTGATAGATCTCGATGACCGTTGATTCCAAAGAATAGCCGTTCGCCGAGGATTCTTGATAATCGTTGATTTACGAAGAATACCGACAAGAAGGAAGATGAAAAAAAAATGATGCTTTTGATACCACAAAGTGGTGAAGATCAAAAGCAAATCCTGCTCTAATACCAATTGTTAAGGCCTCAAATGGAAACTAATCAATTGTTGATCAAAAACAAAACTTAGAACAAGAACACACATTCTTTGGGTAGTTAAAACTACCTCTTTTTGGTTTTTTCATTAGTTTAAATAGAAACAATACAAAAGAGATTGGAATCCACGATTCCTATAACTAAGGGAAATGGGAAAGTGTAGAGATAGGTTCCTAACTATAAGGAAGACTCAATCTCACATTATTAACAATATTTCAATTAAAACAAATAATTAAACGATACAATTGGGCTCATGATCGATGCACTTCGGTTTGGTATATTTTTGGCACTTCTTTGTTCGTCTAATGTATGCTCAATTGCTATCTCATCAATACTCCGGCCGCCGAAAAGAACCTTGTCCTCAAGATTCGTTTTGAATCCATGAAAACTGCTTTGCTCTGCAAGGATGTCAAGTTCGAGTTTTCTGCAGAATGTCTATCAGCTTTTGAGCAGATTAAGAAGGCTCTAGTGAGTGCTCTTATAGTGCAACCTCCAGACTGGGATTTACCATTCGAGATCATGTGTGATGCTAGTGACTTTGCAGTTGGAGCTGTGTTAGGACAAGAAGCTTCATGCTATCTACTATGCAAGTCGAACACTTGATGAAGCACAAAGAAATTACGCGACTACTGAGAAGGAGTTGTTGGGTGTGGTGTTTGCATTCGAGAAGTTTCGTCCTTACTTGATCGGTTCTAAGGTGACAGTTCATACGGATCATTCAGCATTCAAGTGCTTAATACAGAAGAAAGATGTGAAACCGAGATTGTTAAGATGGATTCTACTTCTTCAAGAGTTCAATATTGAGGTGAAAGACAAGAAGGGAGTTGAGAACGGCATAGCTGATCATCTCTTGCGGATCATAATTGAATATGAAGTCCCCATAGACTATTTCTTACTGGAAGAACGTGTAAATTTCGTCGAGAGTGGTTCACAGAACTTAGTGTCGATCGACACCCACTTTCTACGAGTGTTCAGAAATCGCAAAAACCAAGGTGTCGATCGACACCATTTCCAGCATCGATCGACACCAGGTCGACAGATTGGATAATCTTTCGAAAATCATCACCGAAGCCTTTCATAAACCTGTTTTTGCTGTCACAATGTCTAATCGACCATGGTACGCTGATATCGCAAATTATCTAGCTGCAGAGGATGTACCTGCTGATTTTAAAGGATATGAGAAGAAACGGTTCATGCGAGAACTTAGGAGGTACTAATGAAATAAACCTTATCTTTATAAGCATTGTTCAGACGGTATCTACATAAGATGCATTACAGAGGCTGAGGTTCAAGACGTGCTCTTTCATTGTCATGGTTCAGAGTATGTTAGTCACTTTGCTACGTTCAAGACAATTGCTAAGGTTCTATAAGCTGGGTTTTGGTGGCCTACGATGTTCAAGGATGTTCACACTTTCATCTCCAAGTGTGATGCTTGTCAGAGGAAAGAGAAAATCAGCAAGCGACATGAGATGCCACAAAACTTCATCCTTGAGGTTGAAGTCTTTAATTGCTGGGGCATCGATTTCATGGGTCCTTTCCCATTGTCTTATGGGAATAAGTACATTCTAGTTGTTGTGGACTATGTCTCCAAGTGGATTGAGGCGATTGCTAGTCCAAAGAATGATTTTGTCGTGGTTCTTAAGCTGTTTAAGACCATTATTTTCCCTAGATTTAGAGTGCCTAGGATTGTCATCAGTGACAGAGGCCCACACTTTATCAACAAGGTGTTTTCTAACCTTCTAAGTAAGTACGATGTTCAGCATCGTGTGGCTTCTCCTTATCATCCTCAGACAAGCGGACAAGTAGAAGTTTCAAATCGACAAATCAAGGAGATTCTTGAGAAGACAGTGGGAGTTACCAGAAGAGATAGGTCTGCAAAGTTAGATAATGCGGTTTGGGCCTACATGACTGCTTTCAAGACACCTTTGGGTAAAACGCCATTTCATTTTCTTTATGGAAAAGTATGCCATCTTGCAGTGAAGCTTGAGCACAAAGCAGCATAGGCAGTCAAACAGATGAATTTTGACTTTAAGCCAGCTGCAAAAAAGCGTATGATTTAACTGAATGAAGTGGACGAGATACGACATCACGCTTATGAAAACTCCAAGTTGTACAAGAAGCGGACTAAAGCGTATCATGATAAAAAGATTATCTCCAGGAAGTTCAAACCAAATGACCTTGTACTCCTATATAACTCTCATTTACAACTTTTTCCTGGAAAATTACGTTCTCGTTGGTTTGGTCCTTTTACAATCAAGGAGGTTAGACCCCATGGAGCAGTTATCCTGATCATTTCAGAAGGAAAGGAGTTCACTCTCAATGGCCAAAGAGTGAAACATTATTGGGCGAAAGCCGAGATTCCAGCAGGTCAAATTGTTCCTCTGGACGATGCACATGTCGCCTAAGCCCTAACAAAGTCAAGCTAATGACTGAAAACGAGCGTTGAGTGGGAGGCAACCCACTAGTAAGTATATTTATTTAGTTTATTTTATTTTGTTTACTAATTTCGATTTTTTTTTAGTTAAAGTTATTCAGTTAAAAAAAAAAAAAAAAAAAAAAAAAAGGACTTATGCAATATGAATTACACCGAGTTTTAAAGAAATGCAATTAGTGTTCTAGAACTCAAATCACTAAGATAGATTCATTCCCCTTTCGATTCTCCGAACCCTACAATTTCTACCCTAATAGACTCAATTTTTGATGGTTATTACAAGGTGAAATCATGCAGTAAGATTGAGATTCAGTTGTTCATTAAACTCCTTAACTAATTGGTTAAATTGTTAAGACGTCTAACCTATCAAATACTTGATCCGGCGGTATAAAAGCTTTTGGAATTTATACCAACCTTAGATCGATCACTAGGTAGCTAAGCTAGATCAAGCATTATGCACGAGTAAAGATAAAGAATCAAACTAGAAACAAACTCAATAAAGATGTAAAATATGTAACAAATAACTTTTATAATAACTTTATATATCAAACATACAACTACTCTACATGTTATGAAACATGGAGCAACTAGATAAGTTGATAAAACTGTAGATTCGTGATAGATAAGTGCTCATCATAGATGGATCTCTAAGAACAAAGCTTGAGAAGAACATCATGGCCTTCATAGCTCTTTAACAAACCATATAAATGTACTAAAGAGGATAACGAAAATACATGTTTATTATTGATTTGTGGTGCCTAGGCTGCTCTCCTTCTCTCAAGAGGCTAAAAGCAATTATATTTAAGTGAAGGAAGAGGTTCTAGGTCAGCAAGTCTTCTAGGGTTTCAATTTGGGCAAAAACGTCTTTGTATCGATAACTGCCTAAATGAGGCCACGACACCGGACGGTGGCACCGGACACGGGAACGTGTCCAGTGTCTGGGCCATATGTTCCTCTTGTGTTTGGCCATGGTCACGTGTACCGGTCCAACCCCGAGATCGGTGCCTTGACTCGTTTTGTACCTGCTTCACCTTCGAGGCAAATTTGCATGTCTTTAATGAATCTTGAATATCTTATAAACCATAACTCCATTTGATGTGATTCCTACTCGATTGGAAATCTAACTCAAAGGGCTATCGTCATGCAAACTTCCATCGCTGTTACAATTGATTTGGTCTTCCGTCCGAGGTGGTCTTTCAGACATATACCTTTTGTCCAACTTGAAGAATTGTGAAATCTTGAACTTTGAGAACTTGGATTGGCTCCTTTGACTTTTATAAGTTGTTGTAGAGTAAAAAATACTCGTTTTCACGACATTTTTGATGATTTGACCTATATGACTCTTAAAAACCAAATATACGAGAAAACTACCTTTTTGATAAAAAAGCTTATTATATAGTATAGAAAACTTATGACAATGGATATGAAAAGCGGTAAAATATAGGGTATATCATAACCAAACACAACAAGATTGGTTGCCATAAGGTCCGAGAGAAGATCGAGCTAGGGATGACTCTTCCGTGCTACACAAGGAGTGAGGATCAATTGATCGATATCCTCACCAAGACCGCAAGTCTTAAATTTTGCAACCACGTCTTTAAACTTGAACTTGTGGACTTGTCCAAACCATGGTCAAGTTCTCTTCCCACAACCGTTACACTCTTTTTCCTTTAGTGAGTTTTTATCCCATGAAGTTTTTCTTAATAAGGTAATGTGTTATGGGATTCCAAGCTTAGCCTAAATCCCTTATGCTAACCTTGAGGGGGAGTATTGATCATAGGTGAATAAAGTCCTTGGTAAAATAATCCAAGGTAAAATAAATAAGGAAGGACGGACGGACGCTAGGCCGCTAAGAGGCTCGGAAGGACGGCCGGTCCTATGCCTCGATCCTTTCCGAAAGTGACTCACGGGTCACTCCTCAGCCAGATCACATGATCCCATGTTACCGTTTGAATTCAAACGGTCACATGCTATTTTTGTTTCCTATTTAAAGTTTTGCAATTCCCATTTGTAAACTATCTTAGTTTTATTTTAATAAAACAAGTTCATACACTTTCTCTCATCAATTCATCATTCTCTCTCTTTATTTGAAACTCTCTTACTTTTACTCTATAATTCCGCAAATTCTAACACACAAATCATCGAGGCGGTTCAAAACTTGGAGCACAATCTCATCTTCAATGAGTTATCATCACGAAAGAAGTGTACTTTCCCAACTGAATTAACCTTTTCGCTTCTGCAAAGATTTGGTGGTAAATCCTCTATTTGGATTGGACGAAATCTCAGGGTTTGGCAAATGAAGATGATATGTAAGAAAGTGGAGCCACTCCACGTTCGTGATGAGCATGCAAATATAGTTTTAGCAAGGGCAATTGTTTCAACTATCGTTTTAACTATGTTGGCCTACCATTAGTTGAAGCGTAAAGAACCAAATATATTGTTTTACATTTGATAATTATCGGTTATGGATTTCGAGAAGATGTGAAACTTAGATATAATCATACTTCTTAATTTCACTTCAAATTTTGCTCTAGTTTTTTCCCTTGTTAATAAGTTGCTGGAAATCATCGATATAAGATTAAGTACATTGTTTTTGTAGGTAAGAGTATTTCTCATGGTGAATCTTTGAATAGTGTGGGTTGTTTTGCTTTGCTTTTTGAACTAACCAGTAAATAGAACTTGTTATGATAGAAAGATAAATTTTAGAAATTTAAGAATTTACTTGTGGAAATGTTTTGTACATACTAGTTAGAATTCAAAAATGTTAGTTATATCTTGTTATGAGTTGGGTTGAATTTAAAAGTGTTAATGTTAGAATTCACCATGGTCACAACAACTTAACAAGAAAATGTTTTAGCAAAAAAAAATTAACAAGAAAATCAAAAACAAATCTCATAAGTTACATTATGATAAATATTGGTTTTATGGTTCTGACACCACGTATTACTTTCATATTTGAAACTAGGCTAAACTAGTTAATCCATATGAGCACAAGATATTGCTTGAGACGCAAGTGAGTCTAACAAAACTCTGCCTCCCTTAATACTTTCCCCACCTCTGGAAGCTCATGGAACCCATGAGCGCCATAGTGGCGTCTGGTTCACCAACACTATACCAAAACATGTGCCTTTCTGATGTTAAATTGTGGTTTCATTATCGTTTCGTAACAGCTTCACGTATATGGTTACTTTGGAGTCATGAAGTCTCTTCGGGATACAGCTTTTTGCCTTTGTGCCTAGGAGACAAGAAACCATATCTTCTTTGAATACCCATTCGTAACTCAAATTTGGTCAGAAATAGCTTTATGTGTCCTTGGTTACGACTATATCACCGGCTGGAATTCACTTGTCACTATAAAATCACATCCTCAACCATAGATTACAAGTAACCGTTCCATTTGGTCAGTTGAAATGGTGTCACGCTTTAGACCTATTAAAATCGGTAAGTGAACTACTCGATGATTACACTTACTCACTCACTTTAGGAGAGTAGTCGGGTGGTAAAAACCCGGATCATAACAAAATTTTCTTATCCTGTTTTATAAATATTTTTAAAATTTACACAAATTTTATAACTTTCACACATTCTTAGACATGTTTACATGAAGCATCATCGACGTCATGGATGTTTGTGTGCTACTTACATGTTCTAGTGAGTTGATGAATTATAATAAAAAGTTTATGTTACTTTCCCATATATTTAGTTGATTTTTTAATGGTAAAATGTGAAATTAAATACATTAGTGGTTTGTATTACCAGAATAGAATTAAATTTACGTGTTTTTGTTGCGATATGGAAAAAAAAATTGATCAAAAAATCGCCACTCAAAATAAAATAATAAAAAGTAAAAATGTGATGAGATAAAAGGAAAGAAGTGAGCCTTATGGTCCCTTCTACTTAAACCCCATTTGTCCTGTGCTTTCTGCCTTCGCCGTTGAAATGACATCGTTGCGTTAACAAAGGAATCACAAGCTCTAGCACTTCCAGTGCCAATGTCGACACCGAGAAAAATGGAACGAGACATGAATAGAGCAGTGTTCATTAACGCAAAGGAATCACAAGCTTAGGAAGCCCTCTTACGAACTAGAGGAACTCAAAAGAAGACTTGATAAAGTTGAAGACTAAAAGATTTTGTTGTCACTATAGCGACGACAAGAGAAGAAGTGAAAGATTGGTTGAAGATCTGAGGCTTCTTATATCTTCTCATCTAGTATTGATGAGTCAATCGTCTTAACAATTCGATATGTTAGTTAAAAAGTTAATGAACAATTGTTCCATATCATGTAAGTCGACGTATTGCTTGTCATCTTCCGATCCATGCCTTGGCCGATTGTTACTCTCATGCTTTTTTTGGTGTTGATTTTTCCATGCGATTGTCCATTTTTTGCACTGAAACTAAGAAAAACAAAAAATCAAACCGAGTTCCAAAAAACCAAAGCAATATTGGAAACAAAGAAACAAAACATGAAACATTAACTCATGATCAAAGTGATGCTCAAATAGACAAGACATGAAAATTTCTAACATGAATCAAACGAGTGAGTTTCAAAATCATTTGGGAGAAGAAGAAAAAACGAGTCAAATTCACATAAAATTATTCGTAGATTTCAAAACAGCAACACGTGAAACATTAATCCACGATTCATGACGCTGCTCAAACAGACAAGGCAAGAAGGTTTCTAACATGAATCAAACCAGTGAGGTTTCAAAATCATCCAGGAGAACAAAAAAAAAGAGATTCACAAGAATTATTCGGATATTTCAAAACAACAACATATGAAACACTAACCGATGATTCATGACGATGCTTAAATAGACAAGATAAGAAGATTTCTAACATGAATCCAACTGTTGAGATTTCGAAATCATTCAGGAGAATGAAAAAAGAAACATAATAAAATTCACATAAATTATTTGGATATTTCGAAACAACAACATACGAAACAGTACTTCTGGTCATGACAATACTAAAAGAGGCAAGATAGAAAGATTTCTAACATGAATCAAACCAGTGAGGTTTCAAAATTATTCGAAAGAATGAAAAAAAATAGAGTAATGTTCACAAAAAGTGAAGTGAACATATGTGATTTCAGCAACATAATTGGACAAAAATTTCACAATCATAAAAGCTCAAGGCAAAATGAAAACAGAGTAAAATTCACATAAAACTAGTCAGAGATTTTAATGAACCTAAATGAACAAATGTGTTTTTAACATCATAATTGGTCGAAGATTCACTACAAAAAAAAACGTTTATTGATAGCACATTATCATAGCTAAGTTTTCGTAAGTGCTATGAAAAGTGATTCGGTGGATTCGACTTATATATGATAGCATTTAATAAACGCTAAACTTGAATTTAACTAAGTGGGAATCTAAAATTATCATTTTGGAGCCCAAAATCATAAGAAACGGCAACACTTACTAAATTCTTTTCACTTTGCGCCTAAGTTATAAGCCAAAACACAAAAGATCCCAATTTCTTTTTTCTTCTTTCTCATTTCACAAAGTAGATAAAAAAAAAAAGTTTATCCTCATTTTTCTCTTATCTTCGTCTCGAGTCTCTTCTCATTTTCAATCCTCGTCTCCAGTTCATTTCCAACTATAAAACCCGTTTGAATATAACTCAAAGAAATAGTCAGATTGTCTTCACTCTCAGAAAAAAAGCTTTTCTTCTTTCCCCTCCTCCTTGTACTTTCACTTTATCATTTTCAAGGCAAAATTCGTAGGTAATATTTATGGTAATATAGAGGGAAAACGGCTTATTAGTACCTGCACTCTGGGTAACTGAGAAAATTCCTACCTCCTCTTTAAAATGTGTTTAAACCTACCTCAACTCTTAGTAAAACAGCTTATTAGTACCTACACTCCAGGTCATTCCAAAAATTCATACCTCATCTTTAAAATGTGCTTAAACCTACCCCAACTTTTAGTAACCAGGCTTATAAATACCTGATCAATTACAAAGTAACAGTAGAACATTTATAAATTAACTAGATTAAAATTCCTCGCGATGCGATAATTATTTAATGTATAGTAAACAACTAAATAGTTATGGTTAAAAAATATTTTAGGGAAAAACATATTATATTCTTAATTTAGTCCCTAACATAGATAATGCAGTAGTTAAAGTTATAGGTTTATATGTCATTTGAAAAATTATAGTCTTATATCTCATATAATTTGAAGAATTTGATAATCAATAAAGTATACAAGTTTGATATATGTAAATATGGTTTAAATTATTAAACTATTTGATATAAAAATTAAATCATTCCTATATGTTTGGACAATCCTTCTTTAATGCTATTTCTTAGACGTTAAACATGTAAAAACACACCACTAATCAAATTTTCCTTATCTTTTCTTTTTTTTCCTTGATCTATTTCTACTTTTATCCATAAGTCAATTATTTTTTGTTCCTCATATATATAACATATGTTAAACCTCTGCCTATATATGACGATAGAAACATGGTCGTTTCTATTTTTAATTATATAGTTTGCTATTTTCCATTTCTTAGTTTGTTTTTTATGTTAAATTTCTCTTTACTAAAAATTGTTTTCAACTAAATATTTTATATAACTATTCGTATAGTGGTTCTTTGCAATTTGTAAAATTACTTTATGCTTGTTTTTTCCATTTTAACTTTTTCCCTTTTGGGTAATTAACAATTTTGATAATCATAATTTTAGAATTATTTAATAATTAGTTTATCACGTATAAAACTCTACACTTGATGAAGATAATCATAATTTTAAATTATCACGTATAAAATTCTTCCGATTGATGAAAATCAAGTATATATACATTTTTGATGCAATAAAAAAAATTAGAGATTAGTTGCAACAAATTTTCATCTTTAGGAAGAAAATACATAACACAATAGTCATACATATATATATATAAGATTTATAATTATTAATTATACAATTATTGAGATCATATTTTATGTATGAATTTTTTTAAAAAAAATATCTTATTATCGTATTGATTTTCGTCAAATTTTACATTAGCCTAACTTGGGGCCAGAAAAATTTATTAACTTATAGTAATAAGTAATTTATAGAGTATTAATTTATAACTATTCTACTGTAACTCTGTAATTGATCAGGTATTTATAAGCCTGGTTACTAAAAGTTGGGGTAGGTTTAAGCATATTTTAAAGAGGATATATGAATTTTTGGAATGACCTGGAGTGTAGGTACTAATAAGCCGTAATATAGATGCTTAAAAGTTTATGATGTTCTTCATGGTTTAGACTTTATCTAGTCTGATTATAAACATGCTTTATGGGCCGGTTTTAAGATTGAAATTCAGCTCCAACAGTTTTGTCTTTTTACTCACCAGATATTTTTAATATTAGGTTTACTTTTCCGTAAAATGTTAAACTAAATGTTTAGTAGTTTGTGACTTTGTGTTACCATAATCGAAGTAAATTAACGTTTATTTTTGTTGGTATCTTGGAAAAAAATGAATAAAAAAAAAGTGTGATAAATTGTCCCTTCTAGTTAAGCCCACCTCCGTCCTCGGCTTCCGCTGTCGCCGTTGAAATGACCACCGCTGAGTTAACTCCGTTCCCGTCTCGCTCCATTTTTCTCGGTGTCGACGTTGGCACTGGAAGCGCAAGAGCTGGTACTCCTTTCCTTTATCATCAATTTCGCAAACTGTGATTTATTGGCCCCATCGATTCCCTTTTGTTTTGATCCTTTATTCGATCTATACTGTACCGGAATCTCTCAGGTGACCGTGAAATAATCCCTCCTAGAGAGATTTGGTTTTGCATTCTTTGTTTCATGTTCTTGAACCTGGAAGTATTACGTTGATTGTGAATTATTCAAGGTAAGGCAATATGGGTTTGATTTCTTGATGCAGGTTTGTTTGATGAAAATGGAAAGCTTCTAGGCTCTGCTAGTAGCCCAATACAGATTTGGAAAGACGGGGACTGTGTCGAGGTAAACAATACAAGGCCACGATCTCAAGTTAGTTAGCAATTAACCGACATTTTCTTGAAACAGCAATCGTCAACCGATATCTGGCACGCAGTTTGTGCAGCTGTGAGATCTGCTTGCGCTCTTGCAAATGTTTCCGAAGTAGAAGTGAAAGGAATAGACTTTGCTGCTACGTGTTCTCTCGGTTTGTACCATCTTCGTGGTTACGTTTGTTTTTGGCTTAACAAGAGAACCTTAATGTAATATTCTTTTCTTTAACAGTGGCGGTCGATACTGAAGGGTCTCCTGTAACAGTGTCTTGGAGTGGTGATCCAAGAAGAAATATTATTGTATGGATGGACCATAGAGCTGTAAAGCAGGCAGAGAGAATCAACTCGTATAATTCTCCTGTCCTTCAGTACTGCGGTGGCGGCCTATCTCCTGAAATGGAGCCACCAAAAGTACGTACATGATGTCATTTCTTTCTGCTTGTTTTTGAGTGTGACGGTAATAAAAAAACTCTGCTTTTTTGCAGCTTCTATGGGTGAAAGAAAATCTACATGAGTCTTGGTCAATGGTGGATAAGTGGATGGACTTGAGTGATTGGTTGTCGTATAGGTATTCTCTATGCTCTTCGCTCTTTCTAACCTTTTTGAGTTAATTTATCTATGCATCACATGATTCTTGTTGTTTCCTCCTAGAGCAACTGGAGATGATACTCGTAGTTTGTGCACCACAGTATGTAAATGGACGTATCTTGGTCATGCACATATGCACCAGATGAGTGAGGAAGCTTCTCGTGATATGGAAGCGTGTGGATGGGATGATGACTTCTGGGAAGAGATTGGTTTAGGCGATCTGGTTGATGGCCACCACACGAAGATCGGTATGCTTTTTTTTGTTTGCTTCAATTGTTAGAAATGCTGATAAAGGAACTGTAAAACCTCTACTTTTCTTTACCTTGTAACAATGTTATTTTCTATTGTTACTTAGGACGAAGTGTAGCTTTTCCAGGACATCCACTCGGTAATGGTCTAACCGCAACAGCTGCTAAGGCAAGTGTAGTTTTTAAGGAATTTCTGTATTTTATTTTCATTCCGTTACAACTTTCGTTTTAATCCTATTGTTTTTCTGAATTTTCAGGAACTGGGTCTGTTGGCTGGAACTCCGGTTGGGACTTCACTAATAGATGCTCACGCCGGTGGTGTGGGGGTCATGGAAAGTAAATTAGATTCAGACTCCGTGACGAAAGGTATTCTTTTGCCATTTCCTTTGCCATTCTAGTCTAGTGTAGCGTGGTATATTAGTCTCTTAGGAATTGGCTTTTTCAGAGTCAGATGTGGAAACCTTATGCTTTCGAATGGTTTTGGTATGTGGCACATCAACTTGCCATATGGCTGTTTCGCGTGAAAAGCTGTTTATTCCTGGCGTCTGGGGACCTTTCTGGTCAGGTACATACGCATTCGGTCTCTATTCTCTCTCTCTCTTTGATATGTTAAATCTCATTCATGTTTCTCAAAATACAATCGTAGCTATGGTGCCAGAGTTCTGGCTTACAGAAGGAGGACAAAGTGCCACTGGAGCTTTACTTGATCACATAATAGAAAATCATGTTGCTTCTCCTCGTCTTGCAAACCGTGCCGCTTCCCAAAGTATCAAACCAAATCTAATATCTTCCACTTTTTACCTTCTATTTGACAAAGCGTTGGTTGAACGATATTGTTTTGGCTTCCGCAGAAGTTTCTGTGTTTGAACTCCTGAAAAACATTTTGAAGTCTGCGGCAGAAGATACGAGTTCTCCTTTTATAGCTTCCCTTACCTCAGACATGCATATCCTCCCGACTTTCACGGAAACAGGTGAGTAAAATAGAAACTGTTACTTGGATCTTCCCCGTTTGAGTTACTGATTCAGAGCTGTGTTACAGATCTCCCGTTGCAGACCCGAACTCGAAAGGAGTGATATTTGGAATGACACTCGACACAACCGAGAAGCAGTTGGCTCTTCTATACCTCGCCACAATTCAGGGAATCGCATATGGTACACGCCATATTGTAGAGCATTGCAATGCCCATGGTCACAATACGTTTTCTTCGCCTCTTTCACAAATGTTTCACATGAAAGAAAACCCGCCTCATATTTCTATGTCTCTTCATTTGATGTTAGATTGACACACTGCTTGCTTGTGGCGGCCTTTCAAAGAACCCGTTGTTTATTCAAGAACATGCTGATATTGTTGGTATAGTACTAACCACACTATTTGCTCCACTGCTTTGTATAATCAAAATCGCACACAAAAATGGAGTAATCTCATTGAATCGGTCTATTGGCTGGCGAATTTGGCAGGTTGTCCGATTATTCTTCCCCGAGAAAGCGAGTCTGTTCTTTTAGGAGCAGCAATTCTTGGAGCAGTTGCTGCCAAGAACTATCCTAGTCTCCATGATGCTATGAAAGCGCGTAACGCAGCTGGACAAGTAAACACTCTAACTTATTTGCTTGAATACTCTATTCATACATTGATCATGTCATTAATGCGTCGCTTGTGATAAATATCAGGTGGTTCACCCATCATCAGACCCAAAGGTTAAGAAGTATCATGATGCCAAATACCGTATTTTCCGTGATCTCTATGAACAGCAATTGTCTCACCGTTCCATCATCAATGAAGCTCTTTCATAGTGTCATGTAATATACAGAAACTGTATAATAGTACTCTGGAACATTCATCTTTCTTTTGCTACTTCTTAAATAAAAATTGACTTTTGTTGCTCTTCTTTGACAAAACCTCTATAGAGAGTAATACACAAAGCTCATATTTGCTCATTTAGAGCATTAGATATGTATTCCTTTTTTCTTTTTTTTTCTATAGTTTTTCACGAATTTCAATGTATCTCTTGTTACTCTTGGTGTTTAAATTGTATCCTCTGTTTAGATTTATCAGTTATAAAAAATGTCAAATGGTGATAATAAACTAAAACATAACTCTATGTCCAGATATTGATGGCTGACTTAGTTCGAATCAAAAAATCAATTATCGTTTTATTTAAATATTATCATGTTAACGAATAGTTCTTTATTTCAAATTTTCTTGCCTCCAAGGCTTTTTTGGGGGTGGCCTATCTACCTACTATGCATAAAATAATACGTTAAACACATATAAATTACTATAATACATTCTTAATTATTCACAAAATCTAAGAATTCAAAATAAATTCAAAGGTGGGTATCATAATCGAACATGTACACCACTTAATCATAGAGTTGACACTTTCATCTTTAAAACCTCCATTTTACTAAATAAAAAAATCATAAAAACAAAATTCTTCTCTTCACGATTCTAAGCTTATATAAATCCAAACATACACAATTTGTTCAAGCTTCAACCGCAATGGCTCCTCCAAAACACTTTATTCGTGTTTTGGTTGCAATCGCGGCTCTGATACTAGTTGTAACGTGTTTTCATTGCGTCGATGCAGCAAGCTACCAACAACAATTCATGGCTCCACAAAACGCAGTAAGATCGCGTTTAAGGCTCAGACCATTAGTTTGGGACGCCAAACTAGCCCGTTACGCGCAATGGTGGGCCAATCAAAGACGCGGTGACTGCGAGTTGATCCATTCGAATGGACCATACGGTGAGAATCTCTTTTGGGGTTCAGGCAATAGATGGAGCCCGGTTCAAGCCGCTAATGGATGGTTGTCCGAAGCAAGGAGCTATAATTATTACTCTAACTCGTGCAACGCTGAGATGTGTGGCCATTACACGCAGATTGTGTGGAGGAGCACACAGCGGATTGGTTGCGCTCACGTGTTCTGCAATCGCGGAGGCGGCGTGTTCTTGACTTGCAATTACGATCCACCGGGGAATTATCTTGGTAGGAGGCCTTATTGAGTTTGATCCATCTGTATATCTGAAAATAACTCATGGCCAAAGAGGTTGTTCTTGCGTTTTAACTCGTTTCTTTTTGTATACATTGTCATTTTTTAACGTGAGATCGGAAAAACTACACAACACAATGTTTGTTTTCCGACATTTTCTTATGTGTATTTCTGTGAGGGCCATTTCTTTTGGTTAATAAGACTAACTAATTTTACAAACAAGTTAAAAAAAAAAAAAAAAAACAACGTTTTGGTCCGTTAGAGAAACCTGTGTAATGTGTGTAACTAATTAAACGTATGTATCCCTCTAATTGCTACTATTTGTGTTATACTACTTGGATTTTATGTTTAGTGTCTTTGCTGCATGAAAGACTCTAAAGTAGAAGCAATTGTTTGATTACTCCGTTTCTTGTTGCAAAGAACAATGTAAAGAGTATTTGGCACTTTGAGATTGACCTTGTCTATGTCTCTATCCATCATGGTGTTCAAGAGCTCTTGGAAAACAGAGTTGCATAGGTAACTTAGGAGAAAAGCAAAGCGGGTTTTAACTGCCGTGTAAACCACTAAACATCCCTTCCCCTAAACAAGCAAGTTGGCTAAAAAACCAAGTGACGATTCATTTAAATGCAACTACAATGCATACATTACCATCTGATAGCAGATTTTGGACCCTAGATTAGCGTATCTAATTACCATATAATACACTTTTGTTAACGACTACGATCTTGTAGCATTTGAATTTATGTCTAGTTATGAATGAGGCTTTTCTGAAGATAATTGTTTTTTTTTTCAATAAAAGAAATACTAAAGCCGAAACAAGAAATGTAAACCATCCCATAGAATTGGATCACAGGGTCCTTCATCCTCAAAGCTATCACTACAATTGATCACACGGAAATGAGAAAAACACCAAATCAATTGTCGATTTTAAAGGAGAAACAAATCGACAAGACATCTAGCAAGCTCGGAGATAATAAGACGACAATCTACAAGATCCAGAATGGGAGAGTTCTCACAGCGGCCGTTGGATGAGACATCACTTGCCCCTGCAATAACATATAGAAGGATAGGGTTACATTTTCTAGTTACGTAAAAAAGCAATCTGATGGTAAAGTTTGACCGCAATGAGAGAGATGGGAAAAAAGAAAGGATCAAAAGAGCATGATGCTACTTACGAATTCATCATCAGAGTTATGTTGTCTCCTTTCAGCAAGATCCTTCCTGAAAATCCAGTATTTGCAACAAGTTAGAACCAAAACAATACAGAAACAAGCAATATAAGAAATGTGAACCAGTGTCTTGTAAAACCAAGATTTTGAAGAGAGTCGCAAACAACTCACCAAGTGGTTTTCTGGTATTCTTCTTGATGCTCACTTCCTCAGCCTCATCCAGTACCAAATTCATGTACTCATCAAAACCCTGCACAATGACAAAGTTAAATTAATGAAACATTCAAAGTCAACTAAACAACGCATGATTTCGTTTAAATAAAAAGAACCAAGACAAGGCATTAATAAATCTTAAGCTTCACATAAAAGAACCATCTCTGTTCTCATCTCGAGATAGAAATTTTAGCAATCGCAATCTTAATAATTCACCACCCCGAAGAATTGAGCTTATTGCTACTCATTGGTGATTCTTACGGATATCAAACAATGAATATAACTGAACCAGTGAAAAAATTCCAGCAATATGGCAATTCAATCGCAATCTTAATAATATCGGAAAAAAATTGCTTCTACTTGGTCCATTACTATGTATATAACTAAATCAGTGTACCAATCAAGAAACTAGAACAAATGTTAAGATTCACTTAAAAAGTCTAGCTTAAAGAGAAAATATCACATTACTGGTGTTCTCAGGTTAACACAAGCAATGTATGAACAAATCCACAAAACTTCGATTTTTTGAGCTATTTAGATTCTTAGGAGAATAATTTTGATACGATATACGAAGACTTACAGTAATGCGCCCCTCGATCCTCAAATCTTTCTGCTCAAAAAGCCAAATCTGGATCCGAGCTTTCTGCATACGAATATAATACGAATCAGAAACCAAAGTATATAAATCTCAAATTGACTAGTAATCGATGAAACTTACACTTTGCAGAAACCTGAAAATCAGATTCTGGAAAATCCCCAACCGAGATACAAAAGCAAAGAAACCGAGTCAGTAAACGAAATCGAGAGAGATAATTAGATACACAGAGAGAAGGGAATGAAGAAAATTACAATAGGTTGGGTCATAATCCTCTGAACTTTAGTGCTCGCCATGGCTGCGAAGCTCGAAACTGTGGAGAAGATTAGATTTCTCTTAAAACCCTAAAAACGAAATTGCAAAAAGAAGAAGTGAGATTTTTCTCTTCCTCGTGAGAGCAAATATGATTCTTATTACCTTTCGATTATTATTCTGTATTTTGCTAATTCATCCTCCATAATCTGCTATTTATTCATTTTCTCCCCGAACCAATAATTGTACAGTTTAAACCCAATACTATCTCCATAAAGTGATAAAAAGTTATAGAAAATTTAGATGGACTATGTTTAGATTTTCTGCTTTTAAAGGGAATTTTGCTAAAAGATCCCAATGAATTAGATAAGGGCATGTGCAATGGTCATCCAAGAGAGGTATAAAAGACTAAATTGCAATTAAACATAATTTAAGGAGATCCAAAATAATTGGACTCGGTCTTATTTAGGATCTATTTTCAGTGTTTACACACGGCGACCACGTTAAGATTAGAACGCATCGTTTCTTGTCCGTTTATGATTTGGAAGATTATGTTTGACATTTTTTTATGTCATGTATGTTTTAAATTTTATTCAATTTTTTTATGTTTTAAATGTTTTTTAATAAAAATGTTTTATAAATTAAAATGAATTAAAAATAATAGTTTTTTTCTTTTAAGACCCCCAAAATTATGTGTCTCCATTGGAAGGGACCATAATCAAAAGTGTCTTAAAATAAAAAAGTTGATTAAATTTAATTCAAAATTACTTCAGACACCCATGATGGGTGTCTCCATTGAACATTCTCTAATGTCTTAATACACTTTTGTCAACTTTACCACTTCTTGTCCATATTACCTTTAATGCAAATATAAATCATTCAAAATAAAAGATTTATAATTTTTATAAATTAAATAAATTATAAACATATAATGAATAGTCATTTGTATATAAATTTCCTTTTTTTTAACTTTACAAGATTTCAAGACAAGAAAATCAAGATTGTATTATTTACAAAAAAATTTTAGTTTATTTAGTTAGATTACATGGGAAATTATGATCATGCACTTTTATACGTGCAACTCTCGCCAACGGTAGAAGAGAATCGCAGTTGGAGGCCATTAAAATTTAAAGTAGCATGGCTGAACCATGATGGGTTTAAAGAGTTGCTAGAGAACTCATGGAACAGGTCACGGAACACACAAGCAGCCTTGGGTAACTTGTAGGTTATTTTACGACGATGGAACAGAGAAGTGTTTGGCGATATTCAAAACGAAAGGATAAGCTATTGCAAGATATCACGGAGGTTCAAAATTCGATTGACCAAAGTCCCTCGGATCAACTCTTTGTTCAGGAAGAGAAACTATTGAAGGAATTGGAAACTGTTTTAGAACAAGAGAAGATGGTGTGGTTTCAGAAATCGAGAGAAATATGGGTTGATCATGGTGATCGGAACACAAATTTTCCACTTATCTATGGTCATTCGGCGATGGAGAAACCGTAGATACATTGAATAATGATGAAGGAAATTGGGTTTCAGATACAGAGACTCTAGAGAAGCTAGCAGTGGAGGATTTTGAACGCCTCTACTCTCTTCATGACCTGCCTCCAATGAGAAATGTAGTACCATGGGAGGGTTTTGTGAACCTAACACAGGAAGATAAGGTAGAGTTGAACAGGTTGTTCTTAGTGGCAAAGATAGAGAGCTCTACTCGTAGTATGGAAAGTTTTAAAGCTCCCGGACCCGATGGATTTCAACGTGTCTTCTATCAAAAGGGTTGGGATGTAGTGGGTGAGTCGGTTTGCGCTAAAATTCTTTGATACGGTAATTATGCTAGAAAACGCTAATAATGCTCTTGTTGTTCTTATACCAAAAGTAGTAAAACTGGAGAAGATTACACAGTTTAGACCTATTAGTCTATGTAATGTGCTATTTAAAATCATTACAAAGACAATGGTTGTTCGGTTGAAGAGTGTAATGACGAAACTTATTAGTTCGGCCCAATAAAGCTTTATTCCGGGGAAATTAAGCACGGATAACATTGTAGTGGTACAAGAGGCGGTTCATTCTATGCGGCAAAAGAAGAGAAGGAAAGGTTGGATGTTATTAAAGCTGGATTTAGAGAAAGCCAATGATTGTATTCGACGGGACTTCTTGGTAGAAACGCTTATCGTGGCAGGCTTATCGGATATTTGGGTTCAGTAGATTATGCAATGCGTTTCGGGTCCTTCTATGGGTTTACTTTGGAATGGAGAGAAACAAAAGCGTTTAAGCCATTGAGAGGACTTCGTCAAGGTGATCCTTTGTCTACATACTTATTTGTATTATATATGGAGCGGCAATGCCATCTAATTGATGTGGCCATGTTGGATAAGAAGTGGAAACCAATTACTTTATCTAGAGGAGGACTGAAACTGTCCCACATATGTTTCGCGGACGATTTAATTTTATTTGCAGAAGCTTAAGTTACGCAAATTGAGGTTATAAGGGGTGTTTTGGATCGGTTTTGTATGTCCTCTGGCCAAAAGGTGAGCTTAGAAAAATCCAAAATTTTCTTTTCTCATAATGTTTCGTGGGATATGGGACGCTTGATTAGTGAGGCAAGTGGGATTAAGTCAACTCATGATCCTGAAAAATATTTGGGAATGCCAAAATTGCATTAAAAATAAATAAAGACACTTTTGATTACGTATTAGAGAAAGTTTTGTCTAGATTAGCGGGTTGGAAGAGTCAAGCGCTTAGTCTTACCGGACGAGTTACTTTAACTAAGGGGGTTTATCGTCGATTCTGGTTCACTCAATGAGAACCATCATGCTACCGGCTACTACGCTCAATAAACTTGATAAAGTTTCACAGAATTTCTTGTGGGGGAGTACGATAGAGAAGAGAAGACAACATCTTGTGGCGTGGGATCGGGTATGTTTACCGAAGAAAGATGGAGGGTTGGGAATTCGTAAGTCGAGTGATACGAATAAGGTGCTTATCGCGAAAGTAGGATGGCGTTTATTAAAAGATGAGAAGAGTTTATGGTCAAGAGTAGTGAGGAGAAAGTATCAAGTTGGGGAAGTACATGATCAATCATGGGTTTCAGTGAAAAGTAATTGGTCCTCTACTTGGAGGAGTGTTGGTGTCATGTTAAGAGATGTGATAACTCGTGGTCAAGGTTGGGTAATTGATAATGGTAGTTGAGTGAGGTTTAGGATGGACATATGATTCTCGGACACACCCTTTGTCAATGAAGTAACGGGGCAGCTTCCTCATGATCTTCAAGAAGTGAAGGTTTGTGAATTATGGAGGGATGGCAGAGGATGGGACCTTGCTCGAATAGCTCCGTATGTGACGAAGGATAAATGTTTGGAGCTTGCGGCGTTTGTAGTAGATAGAGCCACCGGGCTAGAGATCGATTGTCTTGGGGAGAAACTGCGGATGGGAGATCTACGGTTCGTTCTGCTTATAACTTGCTAACGCGAGATACATCACCAAAACAAAACATGGAGGAGATTTATAAACTCATTTGGCAGGTTCAAGTCCCAGAGTGGGTTCGTATGTTTCTTTGGTTGGTTACCAAACAAGCCATTATGACAAATCATGAAAGGTTTAGGAGACACTTGAGTTATTCGGATGTGTGTCAAGTTTGCAAGGAGGTGTAGAGACGATTAAACACATTCTTCACGATTGCCCATGTAACATCCCAAAACCAAAATTTGGATTTTTGGTAGGGGTGTCGATCGATACCATGTGTGGGTGTCGATCGACACCACTGTTTCGGGTTTGTTGCGGTTTGATTTTAAATCGCTTGGTTTAGGTGCGGAAGTCTAGGTCTGCGTATATAAGGACCCATCCGCAGTTGATGATCATTTTGGAGGAGAATAAAAATGTGTTTTTGTGTGGAGAAGAGAGAAAATAAGAGATTTGAGAGAGATTGAGCATAAAAAGGGTTTTTTTTAGGCTCAATTGTTAGTTTGGTCGTGGAAGAATTGAGGCTTGGGTTTCCTTGACGTTTCCAGCGTGAGAACAGTAGGTTTTGGTGCTGGTTAAGTATGATCTTCGTGGTAAAATCAATCTTTTCCGTTCATAAGCTAAGGTGAGTGCGCAACCATGGTTTCTTGGCGATTTAAGTTGATAAATTCGTGTGTTTGTGGAATTGAATGATTGTGAATTGTGTTTCTTTGTGTATATTTGAATTGTATTGTGGTTATTGTTGTTGGTGCGTGAATTGATCTGTCGTTGTTCGCGATTGGGACACAGAGGAGATGGCTCGATGGGAAAGAACGTATTTCTGCAATGATATGGTCAAATTTACCCTAGACCTACTCTCTCAAATTAAGTGATCAATTGCAGTACTTAGAGTTATCGAATCCACAGCGAGTCTAGGAAAACACAATAGATTATTAAATTCAGATTATGCTAGGCAAATAATTATGAAAGCAATAAATAAGCAATTAAAACAAACGGTTGTGAAACAATAAGAGAAAGACGCTAGGCACAGGGAATTCTACAGTGAATCAGAATTGCAGATAAATCAGTTATTAGGAATATTAAGCTCAGCTCATGAACATGCACACGAAAGTAAAACAAACCAGCTGTCGCTGCGAATATTTTCTATGTCTAAATTCTAGAAAACCAACTGTCGTTGCGAAATCAGATTAATTTAAACAAGCATTAATTTCAAGTACAATTGTTCACAAAACCCTAAATCAAATGTCTTTGCAAATAGGAATTTTGCTTATCAAAAACTAGTTCAAGGAATCAATAAAACTGTCGTTTCTATTAATTACCCTAAGATCAGATTTCAGTTCGCGAGGCTAAAATCAGCAATAAGAACAAGTTAAGGTGAAGAACATTCTAATTATTTTATCCTAATAATCAGATCAGATCAGCAATTCATCAAACACTTTCAAAAACCCTAAACCTAACAAAAGAACTACTCAGACATAATCAAAGAAGAAAACATGATTTTATTCAGAGAAATTCTAAGTAATTCAATAAAATAAAGCATAAGCCTAAACAATGGCTGTAAAAACGTATTTATGAGGGTACAAAGTCGGCTAGAAACTTAAAAGTAAACATCTGGAACTTTTGGGCTTCGAACGGACTTTTCTGACGAAAATCTGGGCTTGGACGAACATCGTGTCGAGCGACACCATAGATGGTGTCGATCGACACCAATCTTCAAATCGTAAATCTTTGCTTCCGAACTCATCGTGTCGAGCGACACGCTTGGTCACGTTGCTCGACATAGCTTCCAAATCTTGACTCCGAATTTGCATTTCGCCACTTTATTCCGCGAATGCTTCAAAAGTCCTAGTAAACATCTTTTAAGCTCCAAACGTCTTTGTACCTAATATAAAACATAAAAGACTCGAAAACACCAAAAGACTCTATAAAACGGACATATATCATGGTATAAAACTGGGTAAAAACCATGATATACCAACTTCCCCAGACTTAGTCTTTTGCTTGTCCCTAAGCAAAACAGTGTACTCACCCCTTTAGGAACCACGTACCTGCAAAGTCATCCGCTGATACTTCGATGTTTCCCTAGAAGTATAGCAGTCCTCTAGATTGAATCCAAACCCCTTAGAGAATCTCAGACTTTCAGTCGCAAACCCCTCTAGTTTAATTAGGTGCGGTCTCATCGAGGGAATATCGATCGCTGGACCTTCTAGATTCTTTCACTTCCTTTAACACTTTCCTGCGTTTCACCCTCTCTCTTCCCTCTAAATTTGTATCCAATTAAGGATATCATAGAGATGCAATGCCTTTTGCTGAACTTTTTTCTTCGAGATTTTTCTGATTTTTGGACTTGCATTTTTTTCTGCAGATTTTTTTATTTCCTTGGCATCTCTATGATCACTAGATCAGCGCTCACTACTATTGTTCTTATGGAGACATGGTCATGAGGCTTTTTCTTTTTGATCTAGCACAGTTGTATTCGTCATTCGGGAAGAAGTTTCAAGAGCTGTCCATCCTCGCTTTCAAGTGTTTGGAAGCTGAATCAAGTCTTGCGATTACCAATGCCCTTGACAAGAGATTAGAGATTCATTAGGGCGGGGTCATTAACATCCTTTCTGGCGTTCTCCAGAAATCTGAACTCGCTCCGTTAAACCGATCCATTTCCAGTTACCCACCTCAGTAAAACCAGCCAACTTGCATTGGAAATGGTCCTTGAGTGTTGTTCAAAGCAAGTCTAAAGGAGGTTTTGAATCTAAAAATTTTTAAAATTAAACGAAAAACTCAAAAGAAAACACAAGTGTTAGCAACTACCTCCCCCAGACTTAAACAACACTGTCCCCAGTGTTATTAAATCCGAGATTGCTGAAACAAAACAAACAGGAAACGAAACGAATGAAAAATCAAGTGAGAATATGTCGAGCGACACGACCTCTGTGTCGATCGACACTGATGGATTTGGTCGCGTCGAGCGACTTGAAAAGCTTGTCGATTGACTGTTGAAGTTACTTGGTGTCGAGCGACACTGATATGGGTGTCGCTCGACATAGTGGTCTGTCAAGAATTTTCCTTTGTATTTGAACGGTTATTTTCCTGAAAATCAACACAAAAACGAAAACCAAACATTAAATTGAAAAAGAAAACAAAAAATCTAAGTAGATAGTTAGTAGACTCACAAGTGGGTTACCTCCCACTAAGCGCTTGTTTTCAGTCATTAGCTGGGCTGTGATGGAACTCATGACTATGGTGGATCTTGAGGAAGTAATGTACTTCCTTTATCCTGGATGGAACTCGCAACAGCTTGTTTCAAACGGACCTTCTGGACAGCTCCCCCAGACTTATCAGAAGCAATCTCAGGGAAAAGGTTCATCGTTCTCTCCATCATCTCCTGAAGAATTGCTTCTCCTTGATCTTTAAGCTCTTGGGGAACAATGATTCTCATTCGCGCGAAAGGCTTTGAAGTCCGTTTAGGCTTCACCTCTTCTTTTCTGTTTCCTGCAAATTCATTAGATGAACCAAGTGCTCGAGAAACTCGATGCTTGCGTAAGTGCGTAACAGGCTTTTCACATTTTAAATCTGAATTGACGAATGCAAGAGATTTGAAATTAAGTGCAGGAGACTCATACCTTAGCTCCATTTAAGGATTCGCAGGAGATAGTCCTGAAACGACTAAGTCCTTGACGATTACTATAGGGATGTCCTCTGGAAACTCCTTATTCTGCTCTTCTTCCAGTGAAGTATCCAAAGAGAAAGCTTGACCATCAATGGTGGGTCTTCTCCTTGTATTTTTCATGTCAAAATCCAAGACAACATCACCAAGGTCAAGCTTAATCGTTCCTCTTCTGCAGTCAATATGCACTCCAGCTATTGTTAAGAAAGATCTTCCCAATAGAATAGGATCCTGAGGTTCTTCATCGTATTCCAAAACGATAAAATCCGTTAGAATGATGCAGTCTTGAATCACTATCGGAACATCCTCAAGAATTCCTTTCGGGAAACGCCTTGAATTATCTGCTAGGATAAGAGACATCTTTGTCTTCTTGAAGTCTGTCATGCCAAGTCTTGCAGCTACTGAGAGTGGCATAAGGTTGATTCCAGAACCCGAATCGCAAAGTGAAGGAGGAAAGCACTCGTCAAGATGGTGCAATTAAGAACGAAGCTTCCTGGATCAGGTAGCTTCACAGGAATCCTGCCCTGGATCATTGAACTAACTTCAGCAGAAACCACTATCTCCTTCTTCTTCTTCTTGGAGACTGGAGCAATGTTCAGGAGAATTGCTTGAAGGTCTCGAGTCAGCAAAGATCCTTCCTCAGGACTAACTCCATTTACTACCATTCGCTATACGTATCGTCGAATCGCAGGAGAAAGCTTGTTGGCATCCACTAGAGGCATCTCAACAATGATCTTCTCAATCATCCTCTTGCACATGGCCTTTTCAGCTTCCTGTTTGGACTTCCTAGCTATGGGAAATGGCAGCTTTAGCTTATGGATGGTTTCCTTGACGATCAGAGAAGCTTTCGGATGAACAGTCTCAGCCTGGGCTGCGTGTCGAGTGGCGTAGGGTCTCTGTCGATCGACGCTGCTGATTTCATCGTGTCGAGTGACACGGCAGTGGTGTCGATCAACACCACCATGAAGTTTCAGTTCTGCGCCGAGTCGAGCGTCGAGCAATTCTAGCTGTTCTTCAAGTGTCGAGCGACACTCGTCCACAGTGTTGATCGACACTGTCTCTGTTTCTCCGAAAATTGCTTCAAATTCGTCGAAATAATCCTCCTCTGCTGTCAAAATGGCATTGCAGGCTCTCTTGGGATTCATGTCCGTCTTCGCAGGAAGATAACCCTCTTGTCTCCTTACTGATTCAGCAATTTGAGCTACTTGAACATCCAGCTTCTTGACATGAGTACTCAGAGCTTCAATCTTTCCGTTTAAATCCGTGTAGAGCGAATCGAACTTCCCAT
The DNA here is from genome assembly GCA_963576765.1 of Draba incana. Classification (NCBI taxonomy): domain Eukaryota; kingdom Viridiplantae; phylum Streptophyta; class Magnoliopsida; order Brassicales; family Brassicaceae; genus Draba; species Draba incana. The sequence continues at coordinate 12,897,259 of OY755212.1, read as the reverse complement.
TCCAATCTACAGCCAACTTTTGTTGTCCCTCTAGAAGCTGCTCCATCATAGCTTTCATTGTACTATTCGAAGACAGAGGAGGGGGCTTCTGATAAGAAAACGATCCATAATCCTTGTTGTAGCCGTTCTGGAAAGGTTTCTGACTACAATACTTCTGAAATCCGCTTTGATGAAGATAGTTCACATCTTCTTCTGCAGGTTCGACGTCTTGCGCAAAGTGAACTGTCTTCTTCCCAGCTAGAAGACTAGTCATAGTATCAAGCTTCTTTGTTACCTCAGCAAGCTGATTCCCATTGATGCTCTATCCAGACTGTTCCCTCTCGAAATCCAAGTTCTTCGTGCAGTTGCTGTTGGCAAGATTCTCAATCAATCGAAGAGCAGCTTCTGGCGAGTTGGTGTTGAAGTCTCCTTTACTCGCAGCATCCAAGGTAACAGCATATGGCACAGCAATTCCTCTAAAGAAGATACTGAGCAGTTGAACCTCGTTGAACCCGTGATGCGGACAATCCCTCTGATAACCCTTGAATCTCTGCCACGCAGCCTTAAACGCCTCTTGATCTCCTTGCTTGAAGGTAGTGATCTTGTATCGCAGGTCCTCAGACTTCGCATCATCGAAGAAATTGCTCAGGAAAGCATTCTTCGTGTCTTCCCATGTAGTAAGCGAGCCTGGAGGAAGCGTCCTTAGCCAACGTTTGGCTTCCCCATGCAGCGAGTACGGGAACAGCTTGCAAAACAGATAATCCTCAGAGACTCTGTTAGCCTTGATGCTCGATGCAAGATCTTCAAATTGCTCGATATGATCCATCGGATGCTCATAAAGAAGACCACAGAACGGGTCTTGAGCCACAAAGGAGAAGTACGCAGGCTTGAGCTCGAAGTCATTGCGTTGGAATGCAGGAGGTCGAATCGCAGCTCGATTCGCATAAAACTGCTCCGAACGATTAAAATCAGCGAGGGTGCGATTCTGGACAGTGTGTCGAGCGACGCCATCATCATGTCGTTCGACACCAAGCTCTGGATCGCGTCGAGCGATTTCCTCATTACGTCGAGCGACACGCAAATCCTCTTCACGTCGAGCGACGTCCTCTCTGTGTCGCTCGACACGAAGCTGCTCCTCACGGACACGAGCCTGTTCCGCTTCTTCATCCTCGCGAGCTCGTTGCTGTTCAGCCTCATCGACGATCACATTCCCAGCCTCGTCTAGCCTCTGTCCATCCTCATCGTATCGGTTTCCTTCTCTGTCGAAGAAACCATCCTCTCTTTGGAACATAATTATTTGCTCAACCATCTTCTTAGCTTTTTTCGTCGCTTTTCTGTTGGTTCGTTCTAGACGTGCTAGTTCCTCAAGTCCGAGTTCCAAAAGTTCTTTGTCTTGGCTGCTCCTGGTATTGCGATTTCGCATGTACCTGAAACGCAAAACAAAGAGAGAAAAACGAAAACAAAATAAAAAACAAAAACAAAAGAAAACAAAAATAAAAACAAGAAATAAAAAGACCTAGACAAAATCCTAGTAATAAAAATCTAATGGTTATTTGACTCCCCGGCAACGGCGCCAAAATTTGATATGGTCAAATTTACGCTAGACCTACTCTCTCAAATTAAGAGATCAATTGCAGTACTTAGGCTTATTGAGTCCACAGGGAGTCTAGGAAAACACAAAAGATTATTAAATTCAGATTATGCTAGGCAATATTTATGAAAGCAGTAAATAAGCAATTAAAACAAACGGTTGTGAAACAATAAGAGAAAGACGCTAGGCACAGGGAATTCTACAGTGAATCAGAATTGCAGATAAATCAGTTATTAGGAATATTAAGCTCAGTTCATGAACATGCACACGAAAGTAAAACAAACCAGCTATTTCTGCGAATATTTTCTATGCCTAAATCCTAGAAAACCAATTGTCGTTGCGAAATCAGATTAATTTAAACAAGCATATATTTCAGGTACAATTGTTTACAAAACCCTAAATCAAATGTCTTTGCAAATAGGAATTTTGCTCATCAAAAACTAGTTCAAGGAATCAATAAAACTGTCGTTTATATTAATTACCCTAAGATCATATTTCAGTTCGCGAGGCTAAAATCAGCAATAAGAACAAGTTAAGATGAAGAACATTCTAATGATTTTATCCTAATAATCAGATCAGATCAGCAATTCATCAAACACTTTCAAAAACCCTAAACCTAACAAAAGAATTACTCAGACATAATCAAAGAAGAAAATATGATTTTATTCAGAGAAATTCTAAGTAATTCAATAAAATAAAGCATAAGCCTAAACAATGGCTGTAAAAACGTATTTATAAGGGTACAAAGTCGGCTAGAAACTTAAAAGTAAACATCTGGAACTTTCGGGCTTCAAACGGACTTTTCTGAAGAAAATCTGGGCTTGGACGAACATCGTGTCGAGCAACACCATAGATGGTGTTGATCGACACCAATCTTCAAATCGTAAATCTTTGCTTCCGAACTCATCGTGTCGAGCGACACACTTGGTCACGTCGCTCGACACAGCTTCCAAATCTTGACTCCGAATTTGCATTTCGCCACTTCATTCCGCGAATGCTCCAAAAGTCCTAGTAAACATCTTTTAAGCTCCAAACGTCCTTGTACCTAATAGAAAACATAAAAGACTCCAAAACACCAAAAGACTCTATAAAACGGACATATATCATGGTATAAAACTGGGTAAAACCATGATATATCATGCAACAGGTGTCGATCGACACCAGAGACATTTTCGTGTTTCTCGTGTTTTGTAAATTGTTGAACTGTCGATTGTTGATGTGTTGTTGTATTGATGTTGTTTATTTATTAACTCTATGGAGCATGAGTGCTAGACCGTAGATGGGATGACTGTCTTAGTAAATATTTATGAAATACTTACGCAACTCGTTTTCCCATGTGTTGCAGATAAAGGAAAAGTGTGATCGCGGAATCATGGCGTAGGAAGAGGATGATTAGGATGTTTTTATGAGTTTGCATTTTAGTAGAACCTGGTGTTTAGGTTGCTAGAAATGCTAAGTTGTGTTATTGGAATTTGGAATTGATTTTGTGAGAGTATTTGATTTATGGATTATTTGTTTGAATTGATTTGTGTATTTTCCGCTGGTTATTGTTCTGTTGGTATAAATTAATCATGAGAATTAGTATATATGGGAATACTTATTCGGGTTAATTAATTAATTAATAATAAGAAATAAAAAAAAGCTTGGTTGTTTTAGGCCGGCTATGGAAGGTTTATGGCGGCGATTAGTGCCCATTGCCTGGCGTTGGGAATTTTTTGAGCAAGGCTTATTCGGTTGGGTTTATTCTAATCTATGTGTGAGAAACTCAAATGTAGAAGTTCTTTGGGCTGTAACGTTTGCAATGACGGTTTGGTGGGGTTGAAAATGGAGATGTGGGTGTGTTTGGTGAGAATAGAGTATGCAAAGGTAGATTGAAGTTTATTACAGATTTGGCAAAGGAGGTTGCTACGGTCAATCTAGAGAGAGGAGGATGAGTTGGGAAAGGAGAGCGAGTGGAGAGGATGATAGCGTAGACAGCTCTGAGGGTAGGATGGTACAAATTGAATACATATGGGGCCTCGCATGGGACTCCTATCTTGGCGACGGTTGGTGGTGTGATACGGGATATTACTGGTGAATGGCATGGTGGGTTCTCTTTGAACATAGGTAGATGCTCTGCTCCGATGGCTGGGATGTGGGGAGTTTACTATGGATTATGCATCGCCTGGGAACAAAAGATTACACACTTAGAGTTTGAGGTGGATTCGGAGTTGGTGGTTGGTTTTCTTCAGACAGGGATTGGGGATTCCCAACCGTTGTCTTTTTTGGTACGGTTGTGCAATGGCTTGATCTCAAAGGACTAGATAGTCCGAGTTACTCATGTGTATAAGAAAGCTAATCGTCTAGCAAATGGGTTAGAGAACTATGCGTTTATTTTAGCTTTTTGGTTTTCATACTTTTAATTTTGCACCTTTGGATGTTGTTTCGATATTGCAAGAGGGTGTCCATGAACAGCCTCGAGTAAGACGAATGTGCGTGTAATTGCTTTTGATTTTTTAATAATATTTGAGAGATCCGTCTCGCGGTCATTCACCAAAAAAAAAAAAAAAAAGAAAGATAAATATTGAAACTTGATCAATAAATTACATTATAAAGTGTATTTTTTCACCAACACAACAATAGCAACAGCCATAAGCTGGACAAATATAAATAAGCTAGTTCAACGGGTAAAGATTTCTCCTTGATTCATTAACCGTTGATCATTAACGATTGAAAAGGAACCTTTTTGATCTCCACAAAAGTCGAATATTCAGTCTTCATCGGTTGTTTCCATGGCTCACCATCCATTTGCAAGAATGCATCTTTCCAATCACCTCCTCTTAGTTCAAATCTAATCGCAGCCGCCTGGAAAAAACAATAAAACGGTTTAAGATCAAACCGAGGTTGTTAATCGCATGGCAGCGGGTGTTTTCGTACCTGAGCAATGTGTTTAGCCGAGATGATTTGAGCCATTACAAATGATGCGTGCCATCCTTGCTTCAAACCGAAAATCTCTATCAGCCTGTCATCACAATGCGCCTCCACGAACCCTCTCTGTAAAGAAACCGAAATTCATTTCCCTAAAAACTCGAAGAAGAAGAGTAAAATAGAGAAGATTAGTGCAATGAATATAACATTACCTTTTCTAGATATTTTGGTTTGAGATTACCCCATGGATGCCTTCCACTACCATAGTTATTAAGATTCAATACCACAATCGATCTCACGCTATACAAAACCAATGCCACATTCGATAGTAAGTGAATGACACTTTTTTAAGTTTGTAACACAATGATGGGATTATAACTTTTGCACCTTTTAGGGATCAGGATCTCTTCCCATTCAGCGCAATTTGCTTTTTTAATGTGGATTTTCATTATGTTTCTTAGTCCCCTGCAAATTCATCTTACCACAACATATCAACACAACAAAGAGATAGGAAATGACTAAATCCACAAAAACAAAAAGCTTTGCTCTCTTCACTGGAAATACTAACCTTAAACTCGGATTGCTAACACAAGGCGTGCAAAACCAACCCTGTGTGCAACTGTAACTCGAATAAATAATCTGCAAAACCGTAACAGAGTGATTCATAATCTCATTACAAACCCCCAAAATACAGCTAATTAGTGCGAATATTCAACGTTCAAGATGTAACAACCTTATTTGAAACGGGGCCTCTAGCTAGATACGGTTTCTCATTGCGAAGATGGTGGAACCCATATGCAACTTGAGCATCCATACCTAGACGAAACAAGAAAAAGACAAGAATTACCTACACAGTATAAGTTTGATGAAACTTTTTTAAGTATATAAAAATAGAAAGTTAGTTAAGTTAATCCAAACCTATGCTAAAGTAGTTATAGAACACTCCTTCATATGATTTTGCTTTAAGAGGTACATCTCCTTGAGCATCCAAAGCCTGATCAAGTGCAGTTTCCTCAGTAGGCTTCAAAGAATAAGGAGGATCAACGACTTCTCCAGATGGCATCGACACTACAATCTTCCAACTATCTAATCGAGCAACAGAACCCATAGTTGCTCGATGTAACGTTCTTTTCATAGCAGATCTCCAAGCAATAGGGAATGAACCACCCTAGAGAAAGAAAGAGAGTGAGAACAGTTTATAAAAGAAAGCGTCATAAGAAAATCGTTATAAAACTCACCCAACTAAAACTCCTAGAGACGTCATTTCCGGTACCAAGCGGGATAACTCCAACAGGAGGAATATGTGTTTTACCGTCTTTGTGAAGCTCACCGAGACATCCACGAACCCAACCAACAGTACCGTCACCACCTGCCACCATAATCCGTATCCTTTCTCTGCATTCTCTTGCACATTCATCTCCTTTCGCTGCAAATGTCTCCAAACACGCCAAACCGTACCGTACAAATTCGTGTGGTTTCACCTCTGTGAGATCAAAATACCTATAATTACAGAAATCAACATTAGCTCATAAACCAAGTACAAATATCAAAAAAAAGGAAAAGAAAAAAATCCTAAATATTATGTCACCCTTCAAAATAGCAACATAAATTTGCATACCTAACACTCTTGTCGGTCCAAGATATTAAACTTTCCCCTTTTCAAGCCAACAAAAGTTTGAACTTTCACTACCAATAAACTTTTCACATAAAAGCTACCCAAATCCAACAACAAGAATCTGAATCTTATGCCATAAAAGTTTATAACTTTCATTTTTTTTGAAACAAGGGTACATAAAAGTTTATTAGTTTCCCTAAGATTTAATCATATTTCAGACCAATAAGAATATCCTAGCTCTCAGATCCAATCATTCCCTTAAACCATGAACTAAAAATCCCACAACAAACAGAACCTGTTCTTCGGACATCAACTGTTGAAGCCTCTCTTTAAGAACAGGACCATGACGACCTCCACTTTTGGGGTTAATGAAAACAACCATCGGTGCATGTGGAGCCATATCTCCAGGTAGTAACAAATGGTCAGGAATCATTGTTGAATCATTCCGCTTGATGCAATCTCTCATTGCTAAGCGAAGATACCCAGGCATCGCTAACCTCTTACGAAGCTCTTCTCTGTCTACACCGACCCACGAAAGCTTACCTAAACCGCCGCAACCTCTCATCGTCACCGCGTCAGTCGCCGTCTCCGACGGTCGTGTTGTCACGAATTTAGGCGTCTCCATAACTCTTTATCTCTCTTCCCCGGTGATCAAATGAAGAAATGACGAAACCCAGGTGATCAAATTCGTTGAAAGACTCTAAATTTATCGGAGTTGGAGACTTTTTTTTAATTTCGATGACAGTTTGTGTTTTTGTTTTTTTTAGATTACTTTTCGAAGACAGAGCAAATCGGTCATCGGTGGGTGCGATGGTGTGCATATTTAAATGTGTTTTGATTTTGCCGAAAAGTTTGTTTATGACTTTTATGCATTTTTAAGGAAATTGCCCTTATAGGAACAACTAATTTACAGAATTGCCACTTTGTAACTCTTTTTGATTCGTTCTAAAGAGCAATTGTTTATCGTAAGAATTTACTGCAGGTGAAGACAAATAACAAAGAACAAAGATCTCTTCCCCTTTTTCCCTATTAATCTCACTTATCATTTTTTAATCAAGCTTACCGTGGACTGCAAGTTCGAATTTTGGGATTAAGCGAGGGTTAATGGTTTATGAATCTTTAAATATTTTGAAATCCAAGCAAATTTTAGTGTTATTGGCTCTATAATTTTAAAATTCATGTTAAATTCTAGTGTTATTGGTTCTATAATTTTTAAATACTAATTAAAATCTCTTATTATTCAATTTAAGGATTTACCTATGCATTTTGATTTCAAAGTGGATTTTATTAGATTTGGAAGGATTTTGATGTTAAAAATATAAAGGATCAAATCTGAAGTAAAACCTACGGATTTCTAAAAATTTGTAAATATTTCCGATAACACTTTCTAAGAATTTATCAGTAGTGAAATCAATAAACAAAAGTTAGGAATAGACAAATCTTGTCATATTTCATTTCTAGATTTCATTGTCTCAAATAGTTGTTTTTACTGTTGATGTTTTTTTCTATCGTAGTACAACGATTTAAAGATTTGTTTATCTGTTTACCCTAGTTACCACTAATGGATACTCATACACAGTTTTTGAAGCTCTCCCTTAGTTAACATGCACTAATTTGTGTATACTTTATACAACCATAATCTTATAGAAAAAGACTATTCACGATAGTAAAAGCTAAAAGGGTAATATGGGCAATTGAAGAAACTGTGGGCTATGTCAGAATGACATATGGGCCGTATTTATGATTATTGCCTCACTGGTGTGTAACGTGAGTGCTGGATCGTGAAGCTGTCCAATATTCATTTTCTTTTATGGTTAGGAGATATGCATTTATTTTCGAGATAACTGAAGTTTCAATCTTAACTGATGTAAGCAGATAAATTGCAAAGGTGGTACATAGCCACTTGGCTAAAGAGCTCTTGGGCAAATGTATGTGTTCTAACTTTTAATATATGATGATTGTTGGTCAATATAATTTATTTTCTTCAACATCTTTAGCATATTGCTATTGATATAAATTTCTTTAAAACAATTTCTATATAATTAATTATATACATAATAGACAACACAAATGATGATTTTGGTCCCTGAGAAAAAGTTAGAATGTTTACTTTTCTTCTTTTGTTGACTGGGATGTCGGATCAAATCATAATCTATCTTACAAGTTTACATATATATTGGGCTTTCTTTTCAGGACCCGGCACAGTGTAGTCATGGACTTTGAGCAGTAGATTTAAGAAAATTCTTTTACTATATAATTGCCTTAATCATTATGATAATACTGTATAGAATAATTTTAGTGATCTTGTGAATATGCACATAGAACCGGCCCTGAATGACAATTTCAATATGGCAAAACAAACTATATAGTTATTATTATTTTTATATCCAGCACAACAATTTAGATTTAAACGAAATTGATTAGTGATAACATTCGGTCTACATAAATTTTTTTCAACTGAACCGAATTCATACTCTATCATGTGTCATTGTTATGTTTAATCATGTTGGATTATTGACTCAATAAGTCTTTGGGATCACTTAGTCTCATGTTTAAAAATTCAGTATGTTACATCATTTTTATTAAACAAATCCATATTGATGCTTTGTAAGTTTTTATGCAAATATATATATATATATATATATATATAATATTACCAAATGTAGAGCTATATAAGTTATCATTTTTTAGTTATAACAGTGTATTTTTAAAAAATAAGAACTGAGCTGTAACATATATATATATATATATGATCTTTTATTAATATGGTCTTATTAGAACATCCAATCTTTTTAAGGTAAAAATCTATTTTCTCAATACGGATGAAATAATTGAACAGATAAACGACAGCACAATTTCACTGCTAAAGATAAAATATACAATACAGTTAGCATGCATTTGCTAAGTGATGTCATAGTAGTTGTACCTTAGTGTGTAGTTGCTCACTACAGAAGTTAAGTTCATGTCCCCTTTCCAAAAAGCTCAAATTCAACATTAGGTTTCAATCATGTAAGGTTGAGAGTTGTGACCCTTTTAATTATAATATAATACATACTTATATTCGTTAATCATTATCTTCATATCCTTTTCATGGTTATAATTACAAAGAGAAAAGACTAAGAAATATATCAAATAGGAAAATAGGTCTTTGAATAAAGTTGCTGCATTATTTTTATTTTCCACTTGAAGATAATTCAATTACACTCTATCATTGGTGTTATTATGAGTTTCTTTTTGTCACTTCAAGATCAAGTATAGGCATGGTGTATGATGAAACATTTTTGTGTGAGATAAATTGAAACTAATTTAATAAGAATTTTCAACTACTACAGTGTCTTTCTTACTTTTGGCTGACGATATATAATTAACTATGAAGTGAGGAGACATATAATGCACCAAAAAGTTAGAGAGACCATAAGGTCCATATATACACCTAAATAACTGAATGATAGAAAGACATGTTTTGGTTTGTCTTCTCCTTGTTCTAGTGCTTCTCTTTGGCTAAAATTCTTTTATTTGAAAATAATATTAAACTATATCCCCTTAATTATTTGTTGTCAATAATTAGGTTAACCTTGCTTTATTTCAAACAGATCCATATTTTTATAATGCTGGAAAGTTATTGGACATGCTTTTAATGAATTATATATAAACTAAGTACCACAAAACTTCAGCCTTATCTTCCACTCCTAAATATTACTACTATATTGTAATATCTAAAAAGGCGAAAAGGCAATTTTTAAAGCTTTGTCTTCAAGTGTCTAGCAGCGAACCGGAGTTATTTGACTTGTAAAAGAAGTTTACAGTAATTCAGAAAATATCATTTGTTGTGTCTGGTAATTAAGTGGTCTATAAGACTTTTAACCCAATAAAAAGTATTACAAATATACAATTCATCAAAAAAAAAAAAAAGTATTACAAATATACACTCTGAATAGTAGATCGATTTTCATTAGTGTACTATATAAGTATATATAGCTACTACTATATTGATTCTGAAATCAATCTGAATTTAGATAGATAAATCCAATATAAATAGCAGGGTTTATAGCAACACAATTTTGGACAATTCTGCAACAAATAACGTGGTGACAATATCGGAAATAAACGGTACTTATATTGCGTATGTTTGAAAAATATGATATTATCTAAAATAATGACGAAAAAAAACTAAAATAATGTGTTGTTTGATAAAATAACATGATAATATTCTTATGAAAAAAGCGTGAAATCTATACCATTTGTATTAAAAAAATATATGCGCAATAAAATACGCAACTTATTTATAAAAATGTCATGACACCATTAATTGCAAATATTGAGGATAGTAAGATCATTTACATTATTACTCATAAAATATTGATACACCACTACAAGAAAACAGGGATTTAGCGTCGGCATATTTCGACGCTAATTCGACGCTAAATCGACTTAGCGTCGAATTAGCGTCGAAATGTGCTTCGACGCATAATCGTCGACGCTAATCCACTTTCGACGCTATTTCGACGCTATTTTAGCGTCGAAATGGTTCTCGACGCTATATTCGACGCTAATATTTCGACGCTAATTCAACGCTAACTCGACACAATGTTTCGACGCTAATTCGACGCTAAAGTCGCGTCGAATTAGCGTCGAAACATTTCGATGGTAAATGGATGCTAAATCGATGCTATTTTAGCGTCGATTTAGCGTCGACACCTGATCATTCGACGCTAATTCGACGCTAAATTAGCGTCGATTTAGCGTCGAATGATCAGGTGTGGACGCTAAATCGACGCTAAAATAGCATCGATTTAGCATCCATTTACCATCGAAATGTTTATTTTATTTAAAAAAAAAATTATTATAAAAATTATAAAAAAAAAATTTATAAATTAAAAATTCATAAATAAAAACTATAAATTAAAAATTATTATAAAAAAATATTATCCGATAGAAAATAAAATTATCCGTTACAATAAAAATAAAACGCTAATCCTACGGCTGTTGTTCGGTCCTTAGGTTCACGATATCTTCGAGGTCTTGCTGGAACTGCGATGCAACGGGAGTTGTAGAAGCCTGTGTAGAAGGCGCTGGAGGTTGATCCGGCATCCTTCTCATGGCGCTGGCTAATGCTGGGTTGTCCATTGCAATGATGTCAAAGAGACCGCTCAATGTTCGGACATAGGACGTCATCTCTACTTGATGCGTCCTTAGCGCCGCAATCTCGGTTTCAGCAGCTTTCAGCTTAGCGGTCACATGCGTCTCAGACGAACCCGGCGTGAAAGAATATTGAGAAGACGAACAAGCTGCGGGGACATCTAGGATGGACCCAAAACCCATCGTTCGTCCTTTCTTCTTCGGTGCAACCTAAAAAGTATAAATGTACGACAATAAAAAATTGTATAAAAATATGTTATAATTAAAAGTTTATAATATAAAATAAAAACCTAATAAATTACCTCCTCGTAAATTTTATCGAAATCATCGACACCCATCGTCGACTGGACAGACTCATCTAGCTCTTCCAGTCGTGCATTGTACGCGTTGAACGTTTGTTCCGCTTGAGCGGTAACAAACGTCCCATCCTTCTTCCGATGTGTTTTCTCCATCACTTTAATGATCGGAGGAAGCTCACCGCCATTAGCCTTTTAAAAAAAAAATTGTTGATAAAAATAAAATATATAATAAATAAATATTTAAAAGTAAATTAATCAAATTAACTAATTTAATGCAATTATTACCATGTCAAGGCGTATTGTGGCGTACGATGATTGACCCGCACAATGCTTTGAAGGTCCATCTCCTTCGGCCACCGGCGTTAGACGGGATGCAGAACACTTCCCCGCTATAGCTTGATTTTTGGGATCCAGCCAATAATGCACTAGACCCAACCAAACAGCGGGATCCATCGCGAGCGGCTTCGCCTCATCTCCTTTCTGCCCCCACTTTTTCTTCAAGTTCCCGACGTAACCGTTGAGACGCAATAGGGCCTTCTTCTCGAACGCCGCTCGCACTTGGGGCGTATGATCATTGTCCCAATGCCACCCTTGCTACAAACATACGAATAATGTTATGAATATATTTACTTAAAAATTAAATAATTTAATAAATAAAAATAAATTAAAATTAATGTTAAGAAATAACTTAATAAATAAAATTAAATTAAAAAAATTAAATTAAAAATTGACTTACCGCCCATGACTCGAACCAAATATCCCGAACATTTTGCGGCGTCTTGCTCCAATTAGGATGGACCATAGTGAAGTGGGCCTTGATTGCGTTGGTGACCGAACGCGCGACCTTGTTATCCGTAAACCTATTAAACAAAAATTTATAATGTTAATAATTTAATTATAACTTGTAATTAAAAATTTATTAAAGAAAACTAATTTGTTTACTAATATTGAAACAAAATAAAAACATACCATAATGTACCCGGAGGCCTCAACGGATGGATAGTCCTAAGCCGTGTCTCACGTCCAGGTTGGCGGAGAAGCTCAGCAATCCGCATCATAAGAGGCGCGTTTGGCGGTGGAGGGGCCTGATTGGGGTCACCGGGATGGTCATCTTCGGCTTCTTCTGGGTCTGGCTGAAGAAACGGTGCCTGAGCTTGCGGCGGAGCTCGGGGCGGAGGTCCTGGCTGTCCCGATGCCGGAGATCGTGGACGATAGTTCGCCGCATGCGAACCGGACACCGATCCTGACCCGGATCTGTGACGACCATCATGTCCGGGAATCGAACCATCGTCGCCAAATAACTGGGCGTATGAAGGAGGACGATGTCCATCAGCCTATAAAATATAATAAATTTATTAAATTTAAAATTGTAAAATCAAAATTTTAAATGTAGGAAATAATTTAATATTTTTGATATAAATTTAACATTTATGTAATTATTTTAAATTATCGTAAAATAAGTTCTAAATTCGTTTTGCATTTAAAAATTTTATTTTACTTTACATAAAATCAAAACAAATTTATTAAATTTAGAAATGTAGAAAATAAATTGAAAATTTAGGAAATATATTTATAGTGCTGAAATAATTTTTGGAAAAATGTAGCTATTTTAAATTTAGGAAATAATTTTATAGACTTTACATAAATATATTTTTTTAAATCTAAATTCAAATAAAATCTAAATTTAATTTTATCACTTATCAAATCTAAATTTAATTCAATTCCACCTTTATTCAATTCCATAACTTATCTAATCTAAATTTTAATTTCATTTCCTAAAATCTATTTCATACCAAATTTCCCAAATTCTATTTACTACATATTACATAAATCCATTTTCCAAAATCAATTTCATTTGAAATTCCATATCTAATTTAACTTATTCCATATCTAATTTAACTAATTCAAAATATCTATTAAAAATTTCCAAAAAAAATAAATAATAATTTTTACCATTGAACGGTCGGGCGGAGGAGACGGTGGAGGATCCGGCGACTGTGGGAGAGAGAGAGATGCGGGAGAGAGATCCGGCGACTGTGGGAGAGAGAGAGATGCGGGAGAGAGATCCGACGGCGGAGGATCCGGCGGCGGGAGAGAGAGCGACCGGCGGCGGGAGAGAGAGAGACACGCGGGAGAGAGAGAGACACGCGGGAGAGAGGAGTTTCACCGGGAGAGAGAGAGAGATTCGCCGGAGATGGAGAGACAGCGTCGCCGGAGAGAGTGATTCGCCGGAGAGAGTGTTTCGCCGGAGAGAGAGTGATTTGCGGGCAAACGGAGAAGAAGACTTGTTCACTGTTTTTAATTAGTGATTCGACGCTAATTCGATGCTATTTAGCGTCGAATTAGCGTCGAATGGCAATAAAATATAGTTTCCTCTTCCCCACGCAGACGTCATTAGATCATAATTAATTAGTATTTTAGCGTCGATTTTGCGTCGAATTGACCAACAATTCGACGCAAAATCGACGCTAAATTCAAATAAATTTGGTTTACCGCCGTTGGTGTGAACCAAAATATTTGAATTTATTCGGTTAACCACCATTGGTTAAATCAAATTAATTCAATATAGCGTCGAATTAGCGTCGAATGAAAATAATATTTTATTTTTCAAACCTTAAAAATTAGTAAAAAGCTGAAGAATTTTGTTACTTTCTTCCATGTTTTGGGTCAACACACTTTTGGGTAAAGGAATAAACACCAAAAAAATGGATCTGAACGTGACCACACTTAGGATCATGTGGTTATATACAAGAATAATCTTACGGTTAGTTACACCATGCTCTGATTACCTTTGATTGTTCATGTGATCTGACGTTAATTCGACGCTAAATGAAACAAATTTTGCATTTAGGGAAATGAAATTTTTTGAACTATTTATTTCAAATTTCCTTTCCCAATAAACTTTTGATTGCATCAACATCTAGATCTAGAATTGTGTTTGGCATTTCCGGGCTTTGGGCGCCTATCAAATCATAGTACTGATCCTTACATTCTTTTGAAGTACTTCCCCCGTAAGTACCTGACGGTTCAGTGGCCAATAAACTTTTGATTGCATCAACATCTAGATCTACATTTGCGTTTGGCATTTCTGGGCTTTGGGCGCCTATCAAATCATAGTACTGATCCTTACACTCATTTGAAGTACTTCCCCCGTAAGTACCTGACGGTTCAGTGCATTGATATGGTTGGACGGCTTTGACAACCCGCTTTTGGTAAGGACATTCTAGCTGGTTATCATAGTTGTGTTTTGAATAACTGAACCCATCTTCTAATTTGGGTCTCCCAACATTTGGAGGAGAGCATGAATCAGCTTCCCACGAGAATTTAGGAATGTGGTCGATGTTTGGCAAGCACTGCCTGTCCGGCACTATTGTTGATGTGGAATGTTCTTTATGTATTGGTGAGCACGTATCAAATTCCCACGAGTAAGTGGGCAGCTCTTTAAACGATTCGTCGCAATAAGATTGGGTTTCCCACGAGAATTTTGGTATTATTGGAAATCCAAAAGGATCAAGGTCGGGTGTTGTTTCTGCGTCTTCATTAGGAGATGGAGAAGACATTTTTAATTTGTGTTCTCCATGGGTTTACTAGTTACCGATTTTATATGTGTATGTAGGCGATTTTAGCATTTAATTTGCATCGATTTTGCATCAAATAGTAGCATCGGATTAGCATCGACATTTTTAGCGTCGATTTTGCATCGAATTATAGGTACCAAAGTATGTCAACGCGTGGTAAATGTGTCACCTACCTACCAAATTTGGCAGGCATTATTTAGCGTCGATTTAGCATCGAATAACATGCATTCGACGCTAAATCGACGCTATATTTTTTGAATTGCGTCGATTTAGCGTCGAATGCATGTTATTCGATGCTAATTCGACGCTAAATAATTCTATGCATTTTGACTATATAAGTCAGAGTAGTGCAACAGAAAATCATAACAATAAAATATTCAATTTCGAAATGCCAAACAGCGATCTATGGAATTACTATATGCAAAACCGAGGCACCATTCAAACCCCTCAAAACACAACTTTTGTTCCTTCAAGCCCTCCATACGATGGGTTAAATGTTATTGATGCTTTCCCGACAATTTCACTCCAACCAACTCAACAATCCCAAAACCAACCGCCCGGAATACCGGGACCTGGCGAACTCATACGGCGAGGACTGTTTCGCAAGAGGTCGCACGATGCAAAGGTGTTGCGAGGTGAAAGTTCTCAGACACGTCCAACACAAGATTTCATTCGGGAGGTCATCAATGAGCCAGAACAGGGCGACGACGATTTTAGTAGACCTCAATGGACTTCTACTATCGATTACATAATCCGTGAAGGTATATATATATATAATTAACAATAATGACTGAAGATGACAAATACTAACTCTATCATTCATAACTGTAGGTTCTTATAACAACACGAGCACACCATTATGGACCCAGGTTGCAGAAATGCAATCCCCGCATTCCCAATTTGTGAAAGTGCAAAAGGTTGACGTTCGAGCTCGATAAATATTTTATCCATTTACAGATACAATTTATCTGACAAGTAAATTGTATCTCTATTAATTTTCAGATTGTGGCTATGCTCTCTAGTATTACCCCAAACGGGCTGGGAGATCTCCTAGTAACCTTAAAGGATCCGTCAGGCAAAATCGAGGGAACCATGCACCATAAAATCTTCAAAATTGACGAGTACAAACTAGCCACTGTTGTAGGTGCGGTGGTCATTCTAAAGAATGTTACCGTATACCGTGTCAACTGGAACTCTAAGTACCTCAACATCACAGAGCGAAACATTGTTAAGGTGGATTTTCCATATATTTCTAAATATTTGTGATCATTATAAACTGATTTTCTTTTTCCAAACAGATAATTGGTGCCAATTCTATGATTGCCAAATACGAACCAACCGAAGTATCTACTATCAATGAGGAAGATGAAGGAACAACTGGGTACGAATATGAAACAGTTCCAGACTCAGATGATGAATAAACATCCGACCCGTCAATGGTTCAGAATAAGCTTAATTAAGGCTTTATGTTGCTTTACTGTTTAATAATTCCCTAGTATCCATAGTACGAGTTTATAATAATGTTCTTATCTGTAATAATATTTCCTAATTTCTAATTAATGTAATATTTAATGTGTAATGTAATATGTTTATATCATAATATTAAAACTAATATTTTGTTTATATGCTATCTTCCATTTGAATAATAAAAAACTTCCAGAATTTGATAATCACATATAACAATTACAATAACATAAAACGATAACAATCAAACGAATTGGAAAAATATATACAAATGAAATAAAAACAGTCATATATGCTTCACTCTGAATCGTCATTTGAGTTGTCTTCATCCTCATCGGTACTTTCTCCACTCTCGTTTGCGAACTCGTCTTCGGAGTTTTCTGCATCGTTAGCATCCGGAAGTATTTCAGCTTGTCGATTTTGCGGATCTATAAGAATGATGTTGTCTATATCTGCTTCTGGAGTTGTAAGATCCACGGCCGTTTCATTTTGCATAGGAGCGTCGTTTGATTGAACTATCATTCCTCTAGGTGCTATTTTAAGCACAGATAACCATGGAATCCCTGTTTTTCTTACACGTGGATATGGAATGAAACATACTTGATCCGCTTGTGATGCAAGGACAAATGGATCATACTTTGCATAAGAACGCGATCCATTAACATCGATGACACCAAACTTTCCCACTCGAACCCCTCGCCCGACAACTGGATCAAACCACTCGCATTTGAAAAGGGTGCACTTTAAGTTAACCAAACCAGGGAATTGCACTTCAATAATATCTTGGATAATGCCATAAAAATCTGTGTCCCCGGCTTGAACTACCACACCAAAGTTCGCAGTTGATCTACTTTTGCCATGGTCTAACGTATGGAACACATAACCTCGTGTAAAATACATTGGAGATGACGAAACTTTCCCCAACGGACCTTGGATCAACTCTCTAAACCATACAGGGTATGACGTATCTCCATAATCAACCTGGAAGATACAGAATAGACATTGTAAATATAGTTGTATATAAAAAATTGTACATAAAGGTTTTTATGGAAACAACATATATATAACTTATATACCTGAGTCCTCAACCATTTAGCAAAGTGTTGATCTTTCCGTTTTTCAATATCATCGGCGGATGCATTTGGGAAAGCCTCGTATACTTGGCGAATGAATTCACTAATATAAAATATTGTTATAACAATTGCATTTGTTATATATGTTTCCTACCATATATAAGTACGAAAATAACCCTTTCCACCTCAATCCATACTTGGTAATTATAATATGTACCTCAGAAATGGGCTAACTTCGTCGCATTGTAAGAGAATATATGTGAATGCACAATTGTAGTCTTCGAACGAGGACCAATCTTCTTCTCTTATGGTTCCGGCCTGCCTACCAACTGCACAAAATATATCTGGGACATCTGGAACTGCATACGTTTGTGCGATGCCACCATCGTCGTTCCTACGTGGAGCTCGTTTTCGTGTTCGGACAGGAGGAGGGAAGTAATATGAGCAGAAATTAGAGGTTTCTTCGGTTAAACTGCCCGCAACAATTGATCCCTCAACCCTTGCCAGGTTTTTTGCCTTTCCTTTTAAGTCTTTCATGAATCTCTCGAAAGGATACATCCAACGAAATTGAACGGGCCCTCCTAAATCAGCTTCGTGAGGAAGATGGACAGGAAGATGCTCCATCACATCAAAGAAAGATGGAGGGAATATCTTCTCTAAGTTGCACAACAATATTGGGATGTTATTGTTTAGCTGTTGAATTCCATCCTGAGTCAGAGTTCGCACACACAGATCCCGAAAAAATGCTCCAATACCTAAACCCAAAATCCAAAATCAACCAAAACACAAATGTAATTTTCCAGACATAATTTATTTACATATTTCATTGAAAATATACCTGCAAGTGCTTCATGCACGTTCGTTGGCAAAAGTTCTGCAAAGGCGAAAGGCAATAATCTCTGCATAAACACATGACAGTCATGACTCTTCATACCAGAAAATTTTTTCCCTTGCTCCACAGACTTAGAGAGTTTTGACACGTATCCATCTGGGAACTTAACTTCGGTGGAAACCCAGTTGAAGAATGTTGGCTTGCCTTCGCTTGACAATCTAAAGCTAGGCATTGGAGCTCTCTGATCTCTCCCATCTCCCGTGAGATGCAACTCAACTCTAGAGCATATAAGAGCCAAATCCAGTCTAGACTTGAAGTTGTCTTTCGACCTGCCTGGAACGTTTAAGATGGTGTGCATGATGTTATCGAAAAAGTTTTTTTCAATGTGCATGACATCAAGATTGTGGCGCAGTAGATGATCCTTCCAGTACGGTAGATCCCAGAAAATGCTCTTCTTATGCCAATTATGTTCTTCACGGTATCCATCTGGGAGATTGGTCTGAATATTAAACCAGTTACCACCACGTTTTGCTGTTTCTTGAGCTCCCCAATAATCAAGTTGACCTTCAATTTGTTCTCCTGAAAGATATGGAGGTGGGGGGATACGTACACGTTTGCCCTTTGCAAACAACCTCCTGTTCCCCCGGTACGGATGGTTCATTGGGAGAAATCTCCGGTGACAATCAAACCAACAAGGTTTTCTACCATTTTGTAGTTGGAATGCATCTGTTGCATTTTGGCAATACGGACATGATAACCTACCATGTGTTGTCCAACCAGATAACATTCCATAGGCTGGAAAATCGCTTATCGTCCACATAAGCACAGCTCGCATGGTAAAATTCCTTTTCCGGGAGTAATCAAAAGTACGAACCCCAGTAGACCACAACATGTTCAACTCGTGAATCAGCGGCTGTAAAAACACATCAATAGATCTTCTTGGATGCTTCGGACCAGGGATTAAAATACTCAAAAACAGAAATTCCCTCTGCATGCACATATAAGGCGGAAGGTTATAAGGTGTTAATATAACCGGCCACAAAGAATATTGCCTCCCAGACAAACCAAACGGACTAAAACCATCTGTACATAGTCCAAGATAAACATTGCGCTTCTCGTTAGCAAAATTAGAGTGTATCGAGTTGAAGTGTTTCCAAGCTTTTGCATCAGAAGGATGGTGAACTTCTCCTTCAGTAGTTGAATGTTCCGCATGCCACCTCATTGATGCAGCTGTCCGTTCTGAATGGTATAACCTTTGTAGCCTATCTGTTATGGGCAGGTACCACATTCTCTGGTACGGCACTTTCCTACCAGTGCCTTGGGGCATAAATCTTGGTTTGTGGCAAAATCGACATTCCTGCAGATCTTCATCATCTTTCCAAAATATCATGCAATTGTCAATGCAAACATCTATCATCTGCGAGGGTGATAGTCTCGAGTTTTAACCCAAAATAATGCTGCAAGTGCACAGGCAAAAGCAGTAGTATATAAGGTATCGAATCCACAGAGACCAAGGTTACACTATGAATCTATAGATTTCAAATAAAGCTAAGATAAATTAAATGAGTTGTAAACTGACGTGAGCAGGTGCTCAATGTAAATGAGCAGGTGCTTGGAATAAAAATCGGTAATTAAACAATGATAAAAGGCACTAAGCCGAGATGATTCTTTGGTGATTTCGGGTACTTGGGTTGAGCTTCTATTCAGGGTCTATTTAAATGCGGTCTAGAACTCAAACATAAATATGTATTGCCCCGCTTTTGGCGATGTATCAACACCTTTGCCTACAGCCTAAATACCTACACTTTCGAGTGGATTTAGTAATGAAGTAAGCAAGCTTTAATGCAATGGTTCAATATGTTCACATTCAATGGGAACGATCAATGGTGTTTTGGTTACCACCGAATGCTCATCAAAGGTAATTCTAGCAACCTATATCATTTTTGGTGAATAGATTAAACCTAGAGATCATAGACTAGGTGATCAATTTAGCCTAAGCAATGAGACTTCCTAGAGATGAAGACATAAGAATTCCCTATTTGGCTCAACCATCTAAAGCCCTAAATCACCATCGAAATCACCCCGACCTAGTTATGGAACTACTCGGACATGATCGAATCAAATGAAACAATAATAATCTTGAAACTCATAATGAAATGAATAAGAAGGATAAGGGTTAGAAATTCTTCTTGAGAAGATACTACTGTGATGATTCGGAAATGACAAGTAGCTTCAATGGTGGTCGGTAAATGAATCGGAAGTGATGATGCAAGAACAAATACTTTTATTAAAAATCGTAAAAAGAGAACAAGAGTATTCTGATTTTTTTCGTGAACAAAGACTGCCCAAGTCTGATGAAGATTACCTTCTTCAAATACAAGAGAAAGCATTAAAAACTAAAAATATCTTTTTGGGCAAAATAAGGAAAATAAGAAGAAATCCCATTTATGATTAAAATCAATCATCTCCCTAATGAAAAGGGATTGATGTTGACTCATTAACTCCTGGGGATCGTGTGGGCCATCAGATGAACTCGGCGGCCACAGCTTTATTAGGTTTAGGTTCTGGTGTCTTGGTGCGAGCAGGTGCTCGCTCGGACCGAGCAGGTGCTCGGTGGAGTGAAAACTCTTCTTTTTGCTCCAATTCTTCTCCTTTTCTTCATAGAGCTCCAGAAGCTCCAAATTATGCTCCAAAGCATTGTAGAACCTGAAAAGACATCAAAAGAAAACAAAAAGACAAGAAAAGCAACACAAAACCATGGGTAAATTAGGCTAAAAACCTAACATATCAACTCCCCCGGACTTGCCTTTTGCTTGTCCGCAAGCAAACAAGAAGAGAGAAATCCGGAGAAGTGTTTGAAGGTGGGAACTCAAATCCAAAAGAAACATCGAAGGGTTCAACAAAATGTCCTAAAGAGAACTAATGCGATGCACAACAAATCTTACTCAAGAAGCTTTCGCCATACTCATCTCTTATCAAAATAATTACTCCAAATCCTTAGACTCAAAGAAAGCATGCAATCAACTAAACTCAACTCTTTAACATTCATTAATGTGTTTGGTGCGGTCTCACAATTGGACAATGAATCAATACCATTTGGCTCGGTAGAAGAGGGCTTTTAGATGATGCAAAGAGGCTGTTCATAGTCCTTTTGGTGGCTAACTCTCAAATGCAAGTGTTACATTTAGCAAAAGCAAGAAAGAAAAGAGACAATTGATGCATACAAGGCTAGGAATCCAAATTTCTACCCATAACCCCATTGTTTCAATCTTTCATCTCTCTTTTCTCACTACCCATTTGTTAAACCACTAGCCAATTTCGGCTAAACCTTTCAAACTTCCTCTTTCTTCTTTAAATTTTCCGAATCCTAGGGAATTTCTTTTCTTAACTTTAGCTCTTTCCATCCTAGCATTCTCTAACACATTTTTCTTCTTTTTGATTTATTCTAAGAGAATGCTAAGCTATCATTTTTCTTTTAAACACTTAGAGCTATATACTTTTCTTTTCAAACTTATTCCCTAGAACTCATCCTTTCTTCTTTTTTTTCTTTTCACACTTAACCACAAACCCAAAGATAATCAAGTAAACGCTTAACCAAATCGGTTTCATACCCCACCTAAGACTAGTCTTAAACTCAAGAAACTAGCCTAATGGAAACTTTGCCTTGTCGTCTCTAATGCTTGCAAGATTTTACCAATGCAACACAAAGAAAAAGGCCTCACTCAAAGAATAAATGCAAGGGTTAGAATGAAATGGTCGGGTTTAAAGGTGTGGTACTATCCTCATCTAAAAGATGAACTTAGATCGGGATAGCCATTCAAATCAAGATAAGAGAGGTAAAAATAGGCAAACATGATTTGAATGTAAGGTGTTTATCCATAGTTATGATTCAAAGTCCAAAAGTGAGAAAAATTAATCAAGATTAAGTTCAAGTTGATAGAGTTGAATCTAGATCATGCAAGTCTCTAATGAGTTGGGACTTTCAAAGAAATAAGATCCAAGTATGGATGAGCCTCTAATTCATGATTGTTAATGCATCGAAAAAGTTCTAATGAGGGCATATCATGGAATCCTAAAATGAATCTTTACAAGGAAATTTCATCATTGCTCCCTATGCAAATGCAATCCTAAAATGCTCTAGACTCGATCCTAGCATGAAAAAGATAATAAAAATGTTTATGCCATGAGAAACTATATGCATTTTTTTTTTTTTTTTTTTTTTTTTTTTTTTTTTTTTTTTTTTTTTTAAATTTTTTTTATAAGTGCAAAAGACTCAAAGCAAAAACATTTAAAACATTAATCCACTCCCCCGGACTTAACTTTCACCGTCTCGGTGAAAGAAAAGTACCGAAAGAGTAGACTAAAAACAAGTTCAAATCAAAAACAAAATAAAAACAAAATAGAAACAAATGTGATATAAACAATGGGAATAGTAGGGTGAAAGTGGATATCACCCGGATGTAGCATCGTCGGAGACATGATCAGACCTCTTCCTCCTTCTCCTTGCTGGCTGGTCCGAGCAGGTGCTCGAATGCGTGCGAGCAGGTGCTCGTTCACGCTGAGCAGGTGCTCGCGGAGTTTGCACATCCGGAGCATGGCAGCAGCCTCTGGACATCGCCTGCATGAGCCTCTGCAGTAGGCTGTTGTTCTTCCTAGTGGATTGGATCATCCACCTCCTATACTCAACATCATTAGCATTATCATCAATATGGGGAAGATCAAACTCACCTTGAGAAGGAGTGTCGTGGTACGTGAGAGCAAGGCGCGGAGCCGAAGGACCAGCATCCTCGGAGGCAATTGGAGGTTGCCTCGATGTGCTTCGACGTGATGTGCTCAGGCGGGAAGCGGAGGAGGGTCGGCTCGGGTTTGGTACCAAGTAGTGCGGAGGAGGGTTAAACGCAAGATCATCAAGGGAAGAAAGTTGCGTGATTTCCAAGTTGGGCAGCTCCACATAGCTCGCCTCACCGTTTCCATTGAAGAATTGGTAAGTTGACGGTTTGATGATGATTTTGGAAAGGAGCAGGTGCTCCATATCAATGCGCTTCATCTCCGGGACGTAGGAATATGGAGAAAGATCCACCCTTAGATTGCGGAATAGCGGTGTGAGCAAGCTTCCAATACGCTCCGTCCTTGGTCCTTTGTTTGTTGCGGTTGTATTATCTTTGATCGCACAAATCATCTCCGCGAAACGTATACCCAAATTTGATCGATACTTCTCATATTGTGCCGAGTCTCCTTCACCTACAATGGGACCACAACCAAGCAATAATAACAATAACTCATCTTGATGGACCTTGTTACCTACGGATCTTCCGAAAAGCATGTTGCTCAAGATCCTTGCCACTATGCGGAGAGCGGGATGGCGTAGGCGGTTTTGGCTCGCGGAATTGGATGAGTACTCTCCCGAAGCAATCAAACTCCAAAAACTCTTGGCCTCTTGAAACCTCTTTGGACCCGATAGCCTTGTGTCCGTCTCGTAAAAGCCGTATGCTACACAAAAATCAAACATTGAAATCGCATACCTCTTTCCTCCAGCAAAGAAAGAGAACGTGGCTTCCTCGAAACAAGGGCTGTCCGGATTAGCGTAGGAGAGAGTCGCGGTGGCTAGGCATTGCCTAGTGAGGTCCGGGTAGAGCACATCTTCCTCCAAAGCAAAGGCCATGCAGCGAGCATTGTAGAGTATGCTCCTCACTTGTTGTTGAAGACCAAGTTCGACCAATGTTCTATCGCACATGAACCGAGTAGGTTCGAGGTCAACTTGGAGGAGTTGATTGTAGTAGAAAGCGTCGATTTCGTCCCAAGAGTCTGGTGAAGAGTGTGGGAGGTTGGCTCGGTCAATGTCAAAGGGCTCACCTTCCGGCCTAGGCCAAGGAAAGGTGAGAGGACAAGCGGATGCGGAAGTACCGGCTTTGCCTTTGCCCTTTTCTTTGTTGGAGAACTTTGTCTTTGGAGCCATGAGGAGAGAGGCGTGGAGATTTGGTTTTCCGGCGTGAAATCGGGGTGGTTATGGGTGAAGTTTGGTCTCGGAAAAGAAGAGATGAAGTGTGGCGGTGGCGGTGGTTTTTGCCGAGTGAGCAGGTGCTCGGGATTTAGAGAGTTTGAGCGGCGGCGAGAGAGAGAGAGAGAGAGAGAGCAGTTGAGAGTTTGGGGGCTTTAGGGATTTGGTGAGAGAGGGAGTAATGGGATGTGTGGTTATGAGGAGTGGTAGAGATGGGACTTTAATGGAGAGGAGTAATGTTGAGTGGCGGTTTTCAAGGGAGATGGGAAAGTGGAGAGAGGCTCGGCAGTTTTGGGGAAGAGGGGGAGATCAAAAAGTTTGGCTTTATCTGCAAAAAGGAAGAAGAATGAGTGGTTAGGGTTTTTGGCAAAAATTGAAAAGGAAATAAAGAAGGAAAGAAAATAAAAGTAAATAAAATAAAAAGGAAAGAAGAAATAAATCAAATCTTTTTCTGTTTTCCTTTTTTTTTTATATTTTTTTTTTTTTTTTTTTTTTTATTATTTTTTTCTTTTTATTTTTTTTTGAGTTCTGCTAATCTGAGAGAATTGCTGCGTTTTGGTTTCGAGCAGGTGCTCGCTCCTTCCGAGCAGGTGCTCGGTGCAATTTTACACTTTTTCGCAGAATGTAATTACTGAAATCACAAGTGAAATGTTAGTAATAAAAGGAATTAAAATTCAAAATTTATACAAAAATCCTTACCGGTGGGTTGCCTCCCACCAAGCGCTTGTTTTAAGTCGTTAGCTCGACTTTGGAAACCCTTTAGGCTCGAGGAGGGTCACTAAAAGTGACTGATTCAACTTCTCCCACGTATGTATCCGCAAGGTATGGCTTGAGACGTTGACCATTAACAACAAAATCACCTCCTTTAGTGTCTAGCAACACTACGGCCCCGTATGGTTTCACCTCTTTGATGGTGAACGGACCACTCCATCTCGACTTTAGCTTCCCTGGAAACAACTTAAAACGAGAGTTAAACAATAAAACTTGATCGTTAGGAGCAAAGTTTCGAGGGATAATCTTCTTGTCGTGGTAAGCTTTGGTCCGTTCTTTGTAGATTCGGGAATTGTCATAGGCGAGATGCCTAATTTCTTCCAACTCATGCAGCTGCATGGATCTCCTCTCGGATGCACTAAGGATGTCATAATTAAGTCGCTTGACAGCCCATGCCGCCTTGTATTCCAATTCTACCGGTAAGTGACATGCCTTCCCATACACCAAATGAAAAGGCGTTGTCCCCAACGGAGTCTTATATGCTGTCCTATATGCCCACAAAGCGTCATCTAGCTTATTCGCCCAATCCTTACGCGTTGTACCAACTGTTTTTTGCAAGATACTCTTTATCTCTCTATTGGAGACCTCTACTTGTCCACTAGTTTGAGGATGATAAGGAGAGGCTACCTTATGCGTGACTCCATTCTTCCTTAACAAGTTCTCAAAAACCTTGTTAATGAAGTGTGAACCTCCATCACTTATCACAACTCTCGGAATTCCAAACCTAGGGAAAATTACCGTCTTGAGCAACTTGGTAACAATCACAGCATCACAAGTCGGGCTGGCTTGTGCTTCGACCCACTTAGAAACATAGTCAACGGCCACAAGTATGTACTTGTTCTTATAGGAGGAAGGGAACGGTCCCATGAAGTCTATACCCCAAACATCGAAAACCTCTACTTCTAAGATGAAATTTTGAGGCATCTCATTGCGCTTGCTGATGTTTCCTTGCCTTTGACACGCGTTACATCGAGCAACAAACCTATTCGCATCCTTGAACATCGTTGGCCACCAAAGACCCGCTTGTAGCACTTTTGTAACCGTCTTGAATGTGGCAAAGTGTCCGGCATAAGATGAACCGTGACAATGGTGCAAGATCCCAGGGATTTCCTCCTCCGAAACACATCTTCTATACAGCCCATCCGAGCATTGCTTGTACAAGTACGGCTCGTCCCAATAGTATCGTCTAACATCTCGGAAAAACTTCTTCTTTTGGCTTCCCGTTAGGTTTTCCGGAACCTTATCAGCTGCCAAGTAGTTAGCAAAGTCACCGAACCAAGGGAAACTCGAAGGTTGGGCATTCTGGATAATTCCACAAAAAATCTTCCGAGCAGGTGCTCGGTCAGTCCGAGCAGGTGCTCGCTCAGCTTCTGGAAATTTTTCGCAGATCGAATAAATTTGTTCATCTGGCAGGCTGTCTTCCATAGGTGTCTCATCCTCAACTTGCAGCCTACTCAAATGATCAGCAACTCCATTCTCGGACCCTTTCTTGTCCTTGATCTCTAAATCAAACTCTTGAAGCAAAAGTATCCATCTCAATAGCCTAGGCTTGGCATCTTTCTTGGTCAGCAAGTACTTCAACGCAGCATGGTCGGTGTGAACAATTACCTTAGAACCGACGAGGTATGATCTAAACTTCTCAAAAGCGAAAACAATCGCCAATAACTCCTTTTCGGTGGTTGCATACCGACATTGAGCATCATCCATCGTCCGGCTAGCATAATATATCACATGGAGCTTCTTGTCCTTCCTTTGACCAAGAACAGCCCCCACAGCAAAATCACTCGCATCCGTCATAATCTCAAACGGTAAGTCCCAATCCGGTGGTTGGACTATTGGTGCACTAACCAAGGCACCCTTGATAGTATGAAACGCAGCCAAACACTCTCTATCAAAGTCGAACTTGACTTCCTTACACAGCAATCTAGTGAGAGGCCTAGCAATGTTGGAGAAGTCTTTGATGAAACGACGGTAGAACCCGGCATGGCCTAGAAAGCTTCGGATTCCTTTGACCGTAGTAGGCGGTTGTAAACTCATCATGACCTCTATCTTAGCCTTGTCAACCTCTATCCCTTTCTCTGAAATCCGGTGCCCAAGTACTATCCCATTCCTGACCATAAAATGGCACTTTTCCCAATTCAGCACTAGATGTTTCTCCTCGCATCTTTGTAATACTCTGCACAAATTAGACAAACAAACAGAAAAAGAACTCCCATACACAGAGAAGTCATCCATAAATACTTCCATAATATCTTCAATTAAATCAGTAAAAATGGACATCATACAACGTTGGAAAGTCGCTGGGGCGTTGCACAAGCCAAATGGCATCCGGCGGTATGCGAATGTGCCGTATGGACATGTGAACGTTGTCTTTTCCTGATCATCGGGATGGATGGGTATCTGAAAAAATCCTGAGTAACCATCTAGAAAACAGTAGTAAGGGTGATTAGCAAGACGTTCAAGCATTTGATCAATAAAAGGCAAAGGAAAATGATCTTTGCGAGTAGCAGCATTCAATTTCCTATAGTCTATGCACATTCTATGACCCGTTACCGTTCTTGTTGGAATCAATTCGTTTTTCTCATTCCTAATTACCGTGATACCTCCCTTCTTAGGTACAACGTGCACCGGACTTACCCATTTGCTATCAGATATAGCATATATCAC
This sequence comes from Draba incana, assembly GCA_963576765.1. NCBI lineage: Eukaryota > Viridiplantae > Streptophyta > Magnoliopsida > Brassicales > Brassicaceae > Draba > Draba incana. The sequence goes on along the minus strand of OY755212.1, from coordinate 12,869,346 downwards.
ACCAGCTTCTAGAAGTTTCATTATCTCTTTCTTTACAACATCCTTTAGATTCGGGTTTAACCGTCTCTGATATTCTATAGAAGTCATCGATTCATCCTCTAGATTAATTCGGTGCATGCACAAGTCGGGAGATATACCGGTTATATCATCTAACGAATATCCCAAGGCCTTTCTATATTTCCTCAACTCACACAAAAGCAAAGTGATCTCAACATTATTCAATTCTTCATTCACTATAACAGGATATGTAGAGTTAGGACCTAGAAATGCATACCTGAGCCCCGCTGGGAGGGTTTTTAATTCTACCTTTGGAGCTTTCAGCTCGCTCCATGATCCGGTGATGTTCTGGTTTTCGGTCCGAGCAGGTGCTCGGTCGGAGCGAGCAGGTGCTCGCTGGGAATCTGGCAGAACATCGTTTTCTGTGCCCTCGGTCAGACTCTGGAACTCATCTTCTTTCTCTATTCTGGTGTTGGAATCCAGAAACTTGGCATATCCTTGGGTGTCTTCACTTAGAAATCCGTGTTCACTTTCGGCTTTTGTCAATGCAACTTCGAGAGAGTCCTTTGCTAGGATCTCTTCAACCACATCTTCCGACACCTCGGAGTCATCGTGGATCACGAAGGTTTGCCCATCTATCATCGGCCTCTTGAGCATCTTACTCATCTCAAACCGGACCACCATGTCTCCGAGACGGAGGTCTACTATACCTTGTTCAACATCGATGATTGCACGCGCCGTGTTTAGGAATGATCTCCCCAAAATCAGTGGGTCCTTTGGTTCTTCATCGAGCTCTAGAACCACGAAATCGGTTGGGATTAGAGTGTCCCCTATGCGGACGTGTAAATCCTCGATTATACCTACAGGCAGTTTAGTGGATCTATCTGCAAAAATCAAGGAGATCTTAGTTGGTTTGAAATCGGTAAAACCTAAACGTTTAGCAACGGAATAAGGCATTAAATTAACACTTGAACCCAAGTCTACCAATGAGCATGCAAACTTGCAAGGCCCAATCTTTACCGATATAACAAACCTCCCGGGATCGCCTTTCTTAGTCAACACCTTACTCTGAAGTATGGCGCTACATTCTTTGGAAACCATCATCACACTCTCCTCTTCCACAACTTTTCCAGAAATTAGCTCCTTCATGTACCGTTTGAGAGAAGGTACCATTTGAACCGCATCGGTTAAAGGAAGCTTTACCTCCAAGCCTTTAATCATTTCCTTACACTTAGCATCCTCCAAATCCTTCTTAGATCTCTTGGGAGGCACTGGGTAGGGTATCTTAGGCACATAGACTCTCTCGGTCTGAGCTTCTGGAAATTTCGCGGGAACATTCTTATCGAGCAGGTGCTCGGTCGGCTGAGCAGGTGCTCGCTGGGGTGTTTTCTCCAGATTGATCGGAACAGTAGCTGGCGTGGTTTCTGAGCTAGAACCAACCTCCTCATGCATCACATCCTCAGCCAAATCATTCTCTTGTGCCGGTTGCTCAACAACTTTCTCCTTGGCCTTAACTTGAGAGGTTGTGGCCGTAGGTTGTGCCAACGCTCTTCCGCTTCTTAACTCAACAGCATTGCATGGCGAATACTCCTTCCTAGGGTTCACTTCACCACGGCCAGGAAGAGCACCAACCGGTCTTTGAATAGCTTCGGCGGTTTGAGCTACTTGTGTATCCAACTTCTTTACATGTGCGGTCACGGCCTCATACTTTGCATGGAGATCCTTGTACATGTTGTCCATCTTACTGCCCAGCTCGGATGATGTCTGCTGTTGGTTGGCCAAGACTTGATGGATGAGACCTTTCAAATCATCTTGTTGAGGTTGAGGCGCGGAAACGGTTTGTTGTTGGTTTGTTGCTTGAAACCGGTTCTGATTTTGGTTGGGAATGAATTGCTTCCCTTGATTGTTGTTGGAGTAGAACTTCTGATTTGAACTCCCTTGTTGCGGATAGACTTGGTCTTGGGGGTTCTCCACATTGGTGTTGCGGTAGGAGAGGTTTGGATGGCTTCGGTAGTTGGGGTTGAACCCTCGGTTTTGGTACCCTTGGCCATTCACATAGTTGACCTCTTCCAAACCATCTTCTTGATCTTCCACAAACTCTTGAGCATTAGGGGCAGCCCCATCTTCTTCCATGAACTTAACCGGCCTTTGAGTCTCTCGTAGAAGCAAGTTCACTTTTGCGGTTAATTCATCGATCTTTTGAGAGTCCACACTATTGACCTTCTTGGTTCTATCGTACTCGGGAGCCTTGTTGTTGGAGCTTGAGGCAAGGTTTTCGATGAGCTCAAATGCACCTTCCTTAGTCTTGGTCATGAAGTCTCCATTACTTGCGGCATTCAAAGCATTACGGTAATCCCAATCGACTCCATCGTAGAATATGTTCAAGATTTGCTCATCCTTGAAACCGTGATGAGGACACTCCCTCTTATACTCTTTGAGTCTTTCCCAAGCTTCACCAAAAGCTTCTCCGGAGTGTTGTTGAAAGGATGCAATCTTGTTCCTCAAAGCGGCCGTTTTGGACTTCGTATAGAAATGATCCAAGAACGCGGATCTAGCCTCATCCCAAGTCCTCAATGAACCAGCCGGCAGCGACTTTAACCATCTTTGTGCCTTGTCCGCGAGAGAGAACGGGAACAACTTACATTTCAGAAAATCGGTTGGAACACCATTAGAACCCGTAGTACTACAGATTTCCTCGAAGTTCTCTATGTGGTCCATCGGTATTTCAGCGGGTAGACCATGGAATAGATGCTGCTTTACCAATGAAATTAACTGAGCCTTGACCTCGTAATCTTGTCTCTGAATGGTCGGAATGACAATGGCCGAACGGTTTTGATAAAACGCATGGGGATTATCCGAATCCCCTATGGTTGGCTGACCCCGCGGCTGTTGCCTTTGCAACTGGGTGATTTGATCTCTCAAAATCTGTAACTGAGCATTCATAGCTTCCTGATCTGCCATGTTTTCTGTGCGAGCAGGTGCTCGATCGGTTTGAGCAGGTGCTCGGCGGCGATTCTGACGTTCGAGATGAGCGAGTTCTTCGTTCGTGAAACTGACTAGTTCTTCGTTTAGATTTCTCCTCGTTCTTCTACTGGTCATACACCTGAAACATAACAAAAATAAAAACAAAAGAATAAAATTAGCAAAATTCTTAGACTATAAATAAAACCAAAATTCAAAGGTAACGCTATTGGTCCCCGGCAACGGCGCCAAAAACTTGATAGTCTCGAGTTTTAACCCAAAATAATGCTGCAAGTGCACAGGCAAAAGCAGTAGTATATAAGGTATCGAATCCACAGAGACCAAGGTTACACTATGAATCTATAGATTTCAAATAAAGCTAAGATAAATTAAATGAGTTGTAAACTGACGTGAGCAGGTGCTCAATGTAAATGAGCAGGTGCTTGGAATAAAAATCGGTAATTAAACAATGATAAAAGGCACTAAGCCGAGATGATTCTTTGGTGATTTCGGGTACTTGGGTTGAGCTTCTATTCAGGGTCTATTTAAATGCGGTCTAGAACTCAAACATAAATATGTATTGCCCCGCTTTTGGCGATGTATCAACACCTTTGCCTACAGCCTAAATACCTACACTTTCGAGTGGATTTAGTAATGAAGTAAGCAAGCTTTAATGCAATGGTTCAATATGTTCACATTCAATGGGAACGATCAATGGTGTTTTGGTTACCACCGAATGCTCATCAAAGGTAATTCTAGCAACCTATATCATTTTTGGTGAATAGATTAAACCTAGAGATCATAGACTAGGTGATCAATTTAGCCTAAGCAATGAGACTTCCTAGAGATGAAGACATAAGAATTCCCTATTTGGCTCAACCATCTAAAGCCCTAAATCACCATCGAAATCACCCCGACCTAGTTATGGAACTACTCGGACATGATCGAATCAAATGAAACAATAATAATCTTGAAACTCATAATGAAATGAATAAGAAGGATAAGGGTTAGAAATTCTTCTTGAGAAGATACTACTGTGATGATTCGGAAATGACAAGTAGCTTCAATGGTGGTCGGTAAATGAATCGGAAGTGATGATGCAAGAACAAATACTTTTATTAAAAATCGTAAAAAGAGAACAAGAGTATTCTGATTTTTTTCGTGAACAAAGACTGCCCAAGTCTGATGAAGATTACCTTCTTCAAATACAAGAGAAAGCATTAAAAACTAAAAATATCTTTTTGGGCAAAATAAGGAAAATAAGAAGAAATCCCATTTATGATTAAAATCAATCATCTCCCTAATGAAAAGGGATTGATGTTGACTCATTAACTCCTGGGGATCGTGTGGGCCATCAGATGAACTCGGCGGCCACAGCTTTATTAGGTTTAGGTTCTGGTGTCTTGGTGCGAGCAGGTGCTCGCTCGGACCGAGCAGGTGCTCGGTGGAGTGAAAACTCTTCTTTTTGCTCCAATTCTTCTCCTTTTCTTCATAGAGCTCCAGAAGCTCCAAATTATGCTCCAAAGCATTGTAGAACCTGAAAAGACATCAAAAGAAAACAAAAAGACAAGAAAAGCAACACAAAACCATGGGTAAATTAGGCTAAAAACCTAACATATCAGAGGGCAATCCTAAACTAGATACTAGTTTATTTATGTGGTAATATGACTCAGCAGCTTGATTACCCTCTGGCAAATAATCTTTTAGAAGAGATGCCCAATCATCCATGGAACTCTCAGATTGATTATGATCAGACTTTATTGTCATCATCCTAGATGCCAACGATAATTTAGACAGACCTTCCCTACAACCTTCATAGAGTGGTTGTTTTGCAGAATCAAGCATATCATAAAATTTTTGTGCATCTAGATTGGGTTCCTCAGCAACATCAGGAGTATACATAACTCCAGGAAATGCATCGGTTACCATTTCTTCGAACCTATTATGCTCTAACCCGACATGAGCATCATCATTTTCTATAACAAATTGATGCCCATCATATTGTTCATTAGAATAACCCTGACCCTGATCCATAGGTTGATAACTAGTACTACCCGAAGTTTCATCTTCATATCCCTCTCCATGATAAAACCAAACATAATATTCAGGTGTAAACCCTCTATTAAATAAATGCGTACCAACTGTATCAATTGTCTGTGGCGTCGAATTTTTGCACTTCCGACAAGGGCACACCATAAATCCGGTCCGTTGAATTGTAGGCACACTACTCGCTTGAGCCATGAAAATTTGAAGGCCGTTGAGGAACTCTTCTGAAAGGCCTCCATAGGCATCTTTACGTCGATACATCCAGCGTCTTAGTTCGTATATATCGCCCATTTGGGAAAAAAATTTTGGAGAAAAGATTTAAGATGTTATTCGGATTGAAATTTTTGTTAGATTTTGAAATTTTTGCGATGGTGGGTGGCTATGTATAGGAGAATTTAGCATCGATTTTGCATCGAATATTAGCATCGCTTTAGCATCGAATTGCTTTGCGTCGATTTTGCATCGTTTATGAACGACGCTAAAGAAGTAGGTGAACCCGTGTTAAATGTGGCATCTACCTACCAAATTTGATGCAATATTCGACGCTAAATCGTTGCTATGCAATCGACGCTATATCGATGCAAATTTAGCGTCGATTTAGCGTCGAACATAGGCTTCCGATGCTTAATCGATGGTAATTCGACGCTATATTAAGTTTCTCCGGTGTTAACATCGAATTTGGGTTACAATGTTTCCGAACGGTCAACGGGTTAGTTAAAAAGTCTTTTGCTTTCGAGTTCGTTAACTAACCTGTTCACCGTTCGGAAACATTGTAACCCAAATTCGATGTTAACACCGGAGAATCCCCCTCTCTTTATGTGCTTTCAAGCTTCCTCTTCTCTGGTCTGACTGTGGGTTTTCATTTTAATGGTCTTTTTTAATTATAAAATATACTAAAAATTAAAATCTTAATTATCCGATACAAATGAAATTAAAACGCTAATTCGTAGACGGTTTTTGGGTCCTTAGGTTGATGAAATCTTCTCAAATCATATCTTTGGATTCTTGTTCGAACTGCGTTTGACCGGGAGGTGTAGGAGGCGGTGGAGGACGATGTATGCCTTGCAAGGCATTGGCTAATGTCGGGTTATCCAATGCAAGGATGTCAAAGAGACTGGCCAGCTTCGCTTGTTCCGTCTTTAGCTGCGCAATCTTTGCAGTAGCAGCTTCCAACTGAGCTGTCAAATGCGGCTGACACGACGAAGAAGCTGCCGGGACATCGTTGATGGATCCAACACCCATCGTTCGTTGTTTCTTCTCTGGTGCAACCTATAAAATAAAAGTGTTATAAATTGCTTTGAAGTGTTATACAATAAAGTTATAATAAAAAATGAATTATAATATAATATAAGAACCTTATAAATTACCTCCTTGTGGCGGAGCTCGTGGAGGTTAGCTATCAGAAATTGCGAACCCGACCCTGATCCGGACCCGCGCCGACCACCGGATCTGGGAGTCGTATCATCCTCGGCAAATAACTTTTCGTATGAACGAGGAGGTCGATCCCCCTATAAAATAAAACAAATGTATGAAAATAAACATTTGTAAAATATAAATTGATAAATAATTTAAAAACTTGTAAAATAAGTTGCTTAAACAATTAATCGATTCTTAAATTATATATAATATATGATTACAAACACATAAATCCATAAATTTAACATTTAGGGAATAATTTTATATTTTCGAAAAATAACATGTAAATTCATTTATAATTTTAAAGAAAACTTATAAAGTTCTTTAATTGACATAAATAAAATTCATTAAATCTAAATTGAAATCTATAACTATCAAATATAAATTAAAATCTATACCTTAGCAAATGTAAATTCAATTCCATAACTTATCAAATCTAAATTCAATTCCATTTCGGAAAATATGTTTAACATCAAATTCCATTACTAATATATATGATAAATTTATAACAAATTACTAATTTAGGAAATTTAAATTAAAATCTATACCTTACCAAATCTAAATTCAATTCCATAACATATCAAATCTAAATTCAATTCTATCTCCTAAAATATTTCCTACATTTTTCCGAAAATCTATTTCACATCAAATTCCATTACTAATATATATAAAAAATTTAAAACAATTTAATAATTAAGGAAATATAAATTAAACTCTAATTTATTACAAATTACTACTATTTTTAAAATTACTAATCTATATCCTAATCTAATTACCACATATTTTTTAAATCAAATTCATAACTAATTTATTACAAATTACAAATATATATAAACAATTTAATAAAAATTTAAATATGTACCATATCGTCGGAACGAGAACCGGAGGAACCGTTGAGCCGGCGGCGGCGGAAGGAGAAGATCCGGCGGGGCGAGGACGGACAGGAGACGTTAGGAGAGAGGGAGGAGAGGGAGAGGGAGAGGGAGAGGGAGAGGGAGAGGGAGAGGGAGAGGAGAGGGAGAGGAGAGGGAGAGGGAGAGGGAGAGGGAGAAGGAGAGGGAGAGGGAGAGGGAGAAGGAGAGGAGAGGGAGAGTCGGCGTGAGGGAGAGGAGAGGGAGAGAGAGAGGGGAGGGAGAGAGAGAGGCGGTGAGAGAGGTGAAGTGTTGTAACATAGCGTCGAATTAGCGTCGAATTTTGTGATTCGATGCTAATTCGACGCTACATAAATGTTTTTTTTTTTTTTTTTTTGGTCAAAAAATGTTTTAAATGTTTAGGATTTGATTAAATAAATCGTACCATATACAAAAACTTTCGGTACCGTTTAAAGATTTTAAATCCGCTACATATATCGATAGCGTTTAAACAGAGTTTTTTTTTTTTTATTTAGGTTTTATGAATCCTAAATCCTAGACATTACAATATAATATATGAAATTTTCCTTTTACCCTACTATTTAATTGTTATAAATGTTTGGTTTCGACAGAAACTTTGATACCAAAGAGCTGATTTAGCCTCATAATATACTCTAAATGCCAAATGTGGTAAGGAGTAGATTATGGGGCTAAATCCACCCTTTGGAATCAATTCACTATCGAGAATTTATTATATTGTAAAGATTAGAACTTTATTGTTAAAATTATTTTTAGGTTTGTATATTTGATTTGAGAATTGAGTATATATAAAAAATTTAAACTTGGGATATGAATAAGTAGGTGATTTTAGCATCAATTTTGCATCGATTTTGCATCGAATGGTAAATAAGTAGGTGGACCGTGTTAAATGTGTCATATACTAACCAAATTCGACGCTATATTCGACGCTATAATCGACGCTATGCGTTCGACGCTAAATCGACGCAAATTTTGCATCGATTTAGCCTCGAATTTGGACTTTCGTAGCTAAATCGATGCTAAATCGACGCGATTTACCAACGATTTAGCCTCGAAGTGTTTCGTCCCTAATTAGCGTCGATTTAGCGTCGAATTTTGTTGTGGACACTATTACGACGCAAAATCGACGCTAATTTAGCGTCGAATTAGTTTCGACGCTAAAATTCGACGCTAAATCCGTGTTTTCTTGTAGTGCACATATATGCCTACGGACCATGTGAACTCACTTGGCATGTATGTGTTGTTGTTAAGTGGTAGATATCCAATACATGTAAGAATCAACTTATGCATATCAGTATATGTGTATGAAAGAGATTGTGACTACTCTTGCCTACTAGCTATTAAAATAAATCGCTAGACTAAAAAAAACGGTAAAAGATGTTCCTGATTACATATCATTAAACTGTGAATGTACAAAATATAATTATATAAATTAGATCCAGCAGTCTAAATTGAATATGAAAAGCAATGGTGTCATGTAGGTTAGAATAGATCACTAGACAAAGTGTCGTAGTCGTTTGTTTCTATATTATCATACGTTAGGTTTAAATTTATTATCGGTGGTTGACCGGTTTGTAGGTTGATGCTTTGAATCAATGGTCATAAATGATAAATCAAAGTATGACCTCAATGAGCAAAAAAAGGACCCATCATGGCATGGTCCGATCGCTTTACATTTTGAATATTGAAACACGTTTTGGTCAAAACCGGTTTGGTACTTTTCAACTTTTTATTTTAAATCATGTGTCTCTAAATCGCGTATTGACTAAGAACATCTCCAACATATTACTCTATTTTTCACTTTAAAGTATCTATTTTATATTAAGAAATGAGTTCGATGTACATTGATATATCATGGTTTTTACCGGTTTTTATATCATGATATATGTCCGTTTTATAGAGTCTTTTGGTGTTTTCGAGTCTTTTATGTTTTATCTTAGGTACAAGGACGCTTTGGACTCAATTGGTGTTTACTGGAGCAATTTGGAGCATAACGGAATGAGCGGTCAAAGTCACAAGTTCGGAGTGAAAATCTGAAGCATGTGTCGAGCGACGCAGATGTTGTGTCGCTCGACGCGACCAAAATGCGACAGAATAATATTTTTTGGAAAATTTCCGTTTCCGCGCCAGAAAAGCTCAGATGTTTGCAATTGGGCCCAGACATGTTTGTACCCAATAAATAGTACTTTTAAGCCATTGTTTAGGCTATGTTTTATTTTACTTAGAGATTTTTATACTAGGGATTTATTATTCATGTTTATGTCTGAGTAATTTCCTAGTTAGGTTTTAGGGATTTTTCAAAAGTTTAATGAAGAGATGTAGAGTTTAATTACTATTGGGATTTGCATCATATTTATTTATATTCTTCACCTTGACTGCATTAACTCTGATTTAGCGCTGAATTGTATATCTTAGGTTGTTTAATAGATAAGATATCATTATTGAATTACCTGAACTGAATCATAGGTGAGCAAAGATTCGATTCGCAACGACAGTTGGCTTTGAATCCTTGTGAACAATCGAACATGGTTTTATTGCTTGTTTAGATCAATTTGATTTCGCAACGACAGTTGGTTGTCTAGGATTTAAACATAGATAGTATTTGCAACGACAGTTGATTTACTTTACAACAGTGTTTTGAGTTCTAGAATTGTGCGTCATCAATTATCCCAATAGTAACTTTATTCTGCAACTTGGATTTATTCCTGCGAATTCCCTAAAGCTTAGCGTTTTTCCTCTGTTGAATTTAAAGTTTACAATCATCCTGATTTATTTTCCTGCAATTTAATTACAATCTTATTGCTTAGCATAATCTGAACTTATAAATCTATTGTGCAGCTGATTCCCTGTGGATTCGATACCCGAAGTACTACACTCGATCTCTTAATTTGAGAGAGTAGGACAAAGGTAAATTTGACCATATCAAATTTTGGCGCCGTTGCCGGGGAATCATAAACCATTAGATTTTTATTATTAGGAATTTGTCTAAGTTTTTCTTTTTCTTTAATTACTAACTAGTTTCTTTTGTTTTCTTCTGTTTTGCGTTTCAGATGTATGCCTAATCACAACACAAGAAGCAAGAAACACAAGGAGCTAGTTGAATTCGATCTTGACTATTTAGCACTTCTAGAGCGCACCAACAAAAAAGCGACAAAAGAAGCTAGGAAGATGGTTGCGCATAAGGTCGTATTTCAGAGAGACGGTGGTTTCTTCGATAAGGAAGGAAACCGGTACAACGAGGAGGGACAGAGACTAGACGCTGAGGGAAACGTCATCGTGGATCCTGCCGAGGTACAGGAAGCTGCGATCGCTCGACGCGAAGAAGAAGATCGGCTGGCTCACGAGGAGCAAGAACGTGTCGAGCGACACGAAGAGGATATCGCTCGACGCATTGAAGAACGTCGTGTCGCTCAACAGCAAGCTCTTGTCGCTCAACAGGAAGGAGAACAACATGTCGATCGACACGCAGTAGATGTCGCTCGACAGGGAGTTCAGGATCAGCCAACTGGGCTGAGAAATGTCGTGAACGGTGCTCCAGGACGTACACTTGCAGACTACAATAGGCCAGAGCATTACTACGCTAATCGATCTGCGATTTACCCACCTCCTTTCCAAAGGAACGACTTCGAATTGAAGCCCGCCTACTTCGCTTTTGTGTCTCAGAACCCATTTTGTGGATTACCTCATGAGCATCCAATGAACCACTTGGAGATTTTCGAGGATATTGTATCAAGCATTAAGGCTAATGGTGTCTCCATGGACTATTAATACTGCAAGCTCTTCCCCTACTCTCTCCAAGGGGAAGCTAAGAACTGGCTTAGGATGCTTTCACCAGGATCAGTTACTACCTGGGAGGATACTAGGAATGCTTTCCTTGCTAACTTCTTTGACGATGCCAAGTCCAAAGATCTAAGGTCCAAGATAGCTACATTCAGATAGGGAGACTTTGAGGCATTCAAGGCTGCGTGGAATAGATTCAAGAGCTATCAGATTGATTGTCCTCATCACGGGTTCACTGATGTCCAGCTACTTAATATCTTTTACAGAGAAATTTCCACAATCTATGCTACCACACTGGATGCTGCGAGCAATGGAAACTTCAACACCAATTCTCTTGGGACTGCCACCCAACTTATTGAGAATTTGGCCAACAGCAATAGTACCAAGAGTGTGGATTTCGAGAGGAGCTAGGGGAAGAACGTCAATTGTAATCAGTTTGCAAAAGTTACTAAGAAGTTGGATTCAATGCATGATCTTCTAGCTGGAAAGAAGACGGTTCAGTTCGCTAAGGAAGTTGAGACATTTGAGCCTGAAGATGTCAACTATGTTACTGGATCTGGATATCAAAGGTTCAATAATCAGCAAGAATATGATTCCTCATACCAGAAGCCGTTTCAGACCAGCAACTACCAGAGAGACTACGGCTCATCTTCTTATCAGAAGCCTCCACCTCCAACAGCAGAGAGTAAAATGGAGTCTATGATTGAGCGAATGCTGGAAGGCCAACAGAAGATGACAATGGACTTAAATGGAAAGCTGGATTTGATCTACACGGACTTGAATGGAAGGATTGAGAGTCTGAACATCCATATGAAGAAACTGGACACGCAAGTAGCTCAGACAAGCGAATCAGTGAAGAGGCATCACTGTAACATGCTCAGTTTGAAGTCTAGAACAGAGAAGAACTGGGCTACAAAGCAAATCGACAAGTTTACAGAAGAAGAAAAAGCTCAGATTTTTGGAACAGAGTCCCTGTCGATTGATACTCAGATCGTGTCGATCGACACTAAGGGAAAAGATGTGTCGATCGACGAAGCAATCTGTGTCGATCAACAGGAAGAAAAATTAAGTGTTGAGCGACAGCAAGACAGTGTCGCTCGACACCAGCCCCAGATTCGACCGACTTCCGCAAAAGCTTCTATTTGTGCCGTCGAACGGGTCTGCAAGCCACCTTTTCCATCTTCCAGAGCTCCTAAGAAGACTTCTACAGATGCTACTTCCAGTGACAGTGAGCAAGAGCCCAAGATAGTCGAGAAACCAGTCCTCAGGAAGTTGCCCAAGTTAGATAATCCGTGGCAGTTCATAGTTCCATGTTCGATTAATGGAATGGAATTGGAGGGCACTCTCTTGGATAATGGAGCTACAGTGAATGTCATATCTCACAATGTTGTGAAGCAGCTAGGAATCACGAGTATACATCCTTCGAATGCCTTTGTCGGTCTGATCAATTCTACTGATGTAGCTGATGTGGGTTTCATCCTGGATTTAGAGATTCGGATAGGAGATTGTCTTGTACCAGCTGATTTCCATATCATTGAGACAACGAAGCCGATGGTTCTAGGAGAATCTTTCCTCACTTCTATTAGTGCGATCTTGGATTACTCGAATCAGAGAATATCCTTCACCAAGATCAACAAAGAGGTCTTCTACCCAGCGATTCTGATGGATAACTTTTCTTGTTGGACAGTCGTAAAAGGAGAAAATCTAAATCCTGCAAGTCTCCCAACCCCCAAGCCTCCCATAGAACAAAGGTACGCACTTCCTGTTCTTAATTCTATACCTCTTCATCAAAATTTAAAAGTTAAAAAGGTTGTACCGCGCTCATGCAAGCAACGAGTTTCTCGTAGAATGCTTGGTTTTTCTTCTGATGAATTTGCAGGAATACCTAAGGAGTGCAAAGAAAAGGAGACAGGAGAAAAGAGAAGGAAGCGAGCTTCAAAAGCTTTCTCTAAATTAAGAATAATCATCCCTTTAGACCTGAAGGAGAAAGGAGAGGAGATCATTCAGCAAATGCTGCAGAATACGATGAAACTTTTCCCTGGAATAGTTTCTGATTAGTCTGGGGGAGCTGGAAAGAGGAGTTCTAAGAAGAGTAGAGCTGCGAGTGTTCTACATGATAAAGGATATACCAATCTCCTTGAAGATCCACCTGACGTCTGAGTTTAAACACAGTCAAGCTAACGACTGAAAACAAGCGCTTAGTGGGAGGCAACCCACTTGTGAGTCTACTAACTATTTCTTTTGTTTTGATTTTGTTTTCTTTTCCAATTTTATGTTTGGTTTTTGTTTTTTTTTTTGATTTTTAGGAAAATAAATGTTCGAAAATGAGTGAGAGTGAACTTCAGACTGTGGTGTCGAGCGACGCCATATCCAGTATCGCTCGACACCAAGGAAAATCATCTGTCGATCGACAACCAATCCAGGTCGCTCGACGCGACAAATTTATAAGTGTCGATTGATATTAAGGTCATGTCGCTCGACACGACCCCCAAGTTACGATTTCTCACTTGATTTTTCATTCGTTTCGTTTCCTGTTTTTTTTTATTTTGCCAATCTCGGATTTAATAACACTAGGGACAGTGTCGTTTAAGTCTGGGAGAGGTAGTCACTGACTTTTGTGTTTTCTTTTGAGTCAATTTTAAAAATTTTAGAGTCAAAACCTCTTTTAGACTTTCTTTGAACATCACTCAAGGACCATTTCCAATGCAAGTTGGCTGGTTTTACTAAGGTGGGTAACTGGAAATGGATCGGTTTAATAGAGCGAGTTCAGATTTCTGGAGAACGCCTGAAAGATGTTGCAGACCCCGCCCCTAATAAACTCTAATTTCTTGTCTTGGGCATTGGTAATCGCGGACTTGATTCCTTTTTCAGCACTAGCAAATGAAAGGATAGCTCCCTTCTTTTTCCCTTTACAGAGGTAATTAATTTTGAGTCTTAGAAAGAGAAAAAGTGCAAAGATAATCACGACCCGGTCTCCCACCATAGAACCACAGTAGTGCAGTCCTCATGACCCTGTTCTCACAAGGAACAACAGTAATGAGCGCTATTTTAAGACTCCATAACGATCCTCATGACCCTGTCTTCTCACAAGAAACAACAGTAATGAGTCAAGTATCCTATGAATCCCATGAAAATGGACAGAATAAATAAAGGGAAGAGAAAAAGGGAGCAGTGCATAAAAGTGCTAAGGAAGGGAAAGAATCTAAAAAGTCTTGCGATCGATATTCCCTCGATGAGACCGCACCTAAATTATTAAAGGGGTTTGCGACTGCTAAGCTTCTAGGGACACATCGAAGTACTACCATTGACTTTGCAAGGTATGTGGTTCCTAAAGGGGTGAGTACTCTGTTTTGCTTAAGGACAAACAAAAAGCTAAGTCGGGGGGAGTTGATATATCATGGTTTTTACCGGTTTTTATACCATGATATATGTCTGTTTTATAGAGTTTTTTGGTGTTTTCGAGTCTTTTATGTTTTATCTTAGGTACAAGGATGCTTTGGACTCAATTGGTGTTTACTGGAGCAATTTGGAGCATAACGGAATGAGCGGTCAAAGTCACAAGTTCGGAGTGAAAATTTGAAGCATGTGTCGAGCGACGCAGAGGTTGTGTCGCTCGACGCGACCAAAATGCGACAGAATAATATTTTTTTGGAAAATTTCCGTTTTTGCGCCAGAAAAGTTCAGATATTTGCAATTGGGCCCAGACGTGTTTGTACCCTATAAATAGTACTTTTAGGCCATTGTTTAAGCTATGCTTTATTTTACTTAGAGATTTTTATACTAGGGATTTATTATTCATGTTTATGTTTGAGTAATTCCCTAGTTAGGTTTTAGGGATTTTTCAAAGGTTTAATGAAGAGTTGTAGAGTTTAATTACTATTGGGATTTGCATCATATTTATTTATATTCTTCACCTTGATTGCATTAACTTTGATTTAGCGCTGAATTGGATATCTTAGGTTGTTTAATAGATGAGACATCATTATTGAATTACCTGAACTGAATCATAGGTGAGCAACGATTCGATTCGCAAGTACTACACTCGATCTCTTAATTTGAGAGAGTAGGACAAAGGGAAATTTGATCATATCATACATGTAGAGTAAAAAGGATAGTTACTCTATTTTAAAGTGAGATTTAGAGTGGGGTTGGAAAGGATTTTATTCTAAACTTTCTTTTTGAATGAGATTTAGAGTGGGGTTGGAGATGCCCTAAATGAAACTCAGTGGACGTTGAACTCTATTAAATTAACCATAAGCTCCAATGTCATGAATTTAAGACATTAATTTTAACTCTATGAACTATATGAAAATGTTTTGGGGGCAAAATCAATACAATATTCAAGATCCGATAATATTGGACAAAAATCTTTGGAAGAGTTAAATTGTTTAAAACAACAACCAACGTCATTCATTGTGAGTTTTGTAATTGACATTACTCTGTGTTGATTAGAAAAAAAAATAAACGTGATTTTTAGATAATTAAATACAATATAAGACCTAAGTTCGAAAAAAACTATGCTGGTTTAAAGATAATTTGAGCTATCGAGATTATAATCTCCTAGATGACCAGAATCATTATGTTTTTAAATGTTGACAAAAAAAATTGTAATATTGTAGGTATCAAATATCGAAATAGCAATATTTCAAATATAAACATGCACCGAAATAGAGAAACATACACGATGTTATTTGAATTGGTTATCAAGCATCACGTAAGAATCCTTATCAATCATTCCCTACTATTAATGTCTTTAATCACTAATTTGATGTAGCACGAGTGTTCCCTTTAAACCAAAAGCTTAAAATTTCCAGTAAAAAAAATCAAATAGTTGTAATATAAGGGTTGTGCTGATGAAGAAATCGTCATGTAGATCGAAACCAACAATTGAATCCTGCAATCTAAAGACATGTATCATTCTTTGATCTTCTATTTGATTATGGTCGATGTTCTAACTTTTACAAAGCAAAAATATATGATTTTTACTGATATCAAAAAATTAGTTTGGGTTTCGGCTTGGATAATAAATCCATTAAAAACGACATCAAATGAAAATAATGTTATTTAATTGCATTGAGTTATTAGTAGAATACTGGCCAAGGAATCTATAATAAATGGCATAAATTGGTCCATGACTGTGGTTGGATTTGCTGCTTTCATTCTAAAAAGGTGAAATAAAGACGAGCCACATACTAGCCGAACCACCTAATATTTTAAAAGTATAACTTTCTACTGAAATAAATGTCCCCTAAATATTACAAAACTATATCTAATACTTAGTTTATTAAAAATTCGATCTGCTAACAAGACTAATATATTCCATAAAATTCCAAGAAGAAACATACGAAAGAATAATCAAATGTAATCTTGAATAAAATAAAAAATCCACTACCTCCCCAATAAAAAAAAAAAATGTAATCAATTTCATTATTCGCTTTTTCATCATATATCACTAGAAGATTCCTCCTTTTCTTTTTATGGAAATATCCACTTTCTCCTTTCATATAAGCACATCAATTATTCTCAGCCGTTGATTTTGATAACATAACCGTTAACCTTTTTTTACTGTTGAATGTTTTTACCGAACCTTTTCCCATCCCGCCAAAGACGGTTCGGAGACATCATAATATTTACATCTTTACCCTCACCAATTCTCATAATTACGAATCTACCCCTCACCGGAAAACCAAAAAAAATCAAACGACCACCGTTCTGATACCACTCGGAAGATAGCCTCCGGAGATTCGATCACTCAAATCATCTTCAAGCTCAATCCTAATCACAGAATCTTCCGAAGACGATACTCGAGTTTTTGCGCTATTCAAGCTCGAACCCATTGCTTCCTCAAGCCATTCTTCTAAGCTAATCTTGCTGAGCCAAATCGCACCGGCGATTCTCTCAAGCGCATCATCTTCAATCTCAACTGTTAATCCATCAGTGAGATCGTTAGAGCAACGTTTCTTTAAAGATTCCGCGGTCTTGCTCTTGATCGAACCAAAATCGACTGGTCTAAATAGTATCGCATCGTCTGCTAAAGCAACTAGCTTGTGAACAAAGTTACTATTATCTTCTTGATCGTTCTCAACCGTTAGATCGCTCGATGAGTCGAATTCAGCTGCTTCGTTCAAGTCGAAACAGATCTCTTTCCTCTGCTTTGTTTGGTCATTGTCGTCGTTATAAAGCCAATTCGGTTTTCGTTTACGGGTTTTACCGTTATTGCAAACAGAGAGCCTTAACTGCCATCCTTTGCTCACTAGAGACTCTAGTCTCGTTTCATCGATAGGAGCAACGTTTTCCGCTGAACCGAGCGATGAATTTGTCGTAAGGATTATAATGACGTTCCCTAGACTAACCTCGCGGCCATACGAATCGCAGATTCTCCCTCGTTCCATCGCTAGCTTCACGTTGTTACGTAGCAATAAATCCGCTTCATCGACGTCTTCCATTACAATAACCGCAAACGGATTTCTCCTAACCGCTTCCGCTAATCTATCCAACGCGGTTTTACCACGGAGGCTTAAACCATCATCCATCCTAGAACTAGAACCGAGGCTGATGGTTATCGGTTGGCTTCCCGAGACAAGAACAGATAACGCAGACGCCATTTTGCTCTTCCCGGCTCTGTCTGGACCAGTGAATATTAACCATATATCACCTTTCGATTTCCCGTTTCCGTGTTTGCATTCTGTAATCGCTGATGCTATCGAAGACGCAGCGTCGTGCTGCCACCAAACGCTTTTCCCTAAACCTTTTAGTAGCTTCTTGAACAAATCGATATCGAACGAATCCCCTAGCTTTCCGAAACGCGCTTCTCGGGACTCCTTCTCGGGTGAGGATAAAACTCGGTTAGGCCGTCCAAGAACCAAATCCGTCCCGACCAGACTCCCCCGTGGACTTATATCCTTTCTCGAGTTCCATTTCGTCATAGACAACGGCAAAGGAGCAATTCTTTCAGATAAAGACGGATTCGGATGTAATCGCAAACACAAATCGTTCCATTTCTTCTGCAACTCCACAATCTGTTGATTTTTCGTCTACCGGAAAACAAAACAAAAATCAAGATTCAAATTTTCACATTCTTGTTTCTTATTTATCTCAGAAGCAATTTTTAAAATTAAACTAACCAGATTCTTGTCACCGTCACCGTCGGATTTAGCGTTCTGCAGCCATTGTGGCAAGACCGGCCGGTTATTTCCGGTTAAGGAATTTTCCAATTTAGCGACTTCGTTTTCGTAACTCTGCAGACACCGTAAACAACAGCTCATTTTCCCCGTCGGAATCTGAAAGCTTCTTATCGGAGATTTCGATTCAGCCAAGATGATGCTGCTGCTGTTTAATAACATAGCGTTATTATTATTATTATTGCTTCCAAGCCTGAGCAAAACAAAACATTAAAAAAAATTGAAACTTTGAAATAATCCGATTAACCGGAATAAAGAACCCACCTTGGGAAAATCGCCGGAAGTTGAGATTTAGCGGCGATCGGAATAGCTTGAAGATCGCAATCGTTTTCCATTGAAGGGTAATAAACTTGACAACGAAGATAAGTCTCACAAGTAGCCGTACCAATAAAGCATAACTTTCCTTTGTATCTCTCTAGAAGCTTCTTCATCTCCGCCACAGCCCCTCCTCCTCGTCCGCCGTTCGCCGCCGGATTTTCAGCTAACCATTTCAAATCTCCGAGATCGAGAATAACACCGCCGGTTAAATCCGAATTCCCGATCCGGGTTTCCACTAAACCGGAAATTTCACCAAACCTAGTCGCCATTGGTTCGTTATTGTTATTACTAGAAGCTAATTCCTTCTCTAATCGGACAACCGTGAAATTCCGAAGCGGTCCGTCGGAGAATTCGCCGCTCTCGATTTTCCCGAGAATCTCTTTAACCAGAACCTGAGGCTCTGAATCTCCGACGAGAACCGGGTTTCTTTTCCGGGTCCGGATCATAATCTCAATGACCCGTTTCGCTTCGTCAGTCTTCTGCATCGTCATCATCCCGGAGCCGCCGTGTTGATTTAACCGAGGGTTAAGATAAGGATTCCGGTTAACCTGCGCCGGTACGGATCGATAACCGAATCCAATCGAAGACGGGTTAACGATTCCGGTTTGTTTACCAAAAAGCGACTGTTCGATCGCGGATTTAACGGCGGGGCTAGAGAAGCTAGCTTCACGCATGACCCGACTCACACTCGGGTCATCAAGTATCGATATAATAAGCTGTTCAAGCTCAACTTTCACAGCTAAAAGCGGTTGCTGTTGCTGTTCAGGACAACCACGTCGCTGATGCGCCTGAGCGCGTTTCAAAGCAGCGGTTAAAGCGTTTGAAAGTAGCGGTTCCTGCGTTTGCGACGACGGAGAAGCGGTTGTTGTGGTAGGTAGGCGTTCGAGAGCGACGCTGAAACAGAGCTCGAGAGCACGACACTGGAGAGGGTGAGAAGAGTTTGGGTGTGATTTGATACAAGCTTGTCGGAGATAACCAGAGGAAGAAGATAACAGAGTAGCTGCCACGTGGAGAGGTGTGGTGTGGCCATGGTTACGACGTGTTGCTTCTGCAATTGACTGGTTTAGAACAGTCGCTGCTTCCGGCGTCAGCGTTTGCTGTATTGTAATCAGATCTGCTCTCATCTTTTGTATAATAAAAAAAAAGTAAGTCTTTTACTTTTTTGTTTGTGTTGGTGATTTGTTAAGAAACCTTTGAATGAAGAAATTTTTGGACCGGCCAAGATAAAGAAGGAGGAGAGAAAATGCAGAAAAGAAAAATAGTTTTATCAGGTAAAAAGGATGATACACAAAAGATGGCTTTTTACAGGAAAAACAAAAGCGATCAAACAGAAAGGTAAAAATCGAAGCTTTTTGAATTTCACTGTCTCTCTCTCTATATCTCTATCTTCTTGAGTTTCTGTGTGTAAGCGCGTGGGAAAATGAAAGAAAATTGGAGGAGGAAGAAAAGGAAAAAAATGGGATCATCTGATTCACAGGAACTTCATAAAAACTTTCTCATAGCTTTTCGATGTCTATCTATTTGAATTTATTCGACCACCAGATATTATAAGTAGCATTGTTTAAATTACGAAACTACCCCTTTAGTAGTGGGACAAATAATGGTTCAAAAGTCATTAAACTTAGTTTGAAAAAATTTGCTGAATTTCTTCGTACACATTTGTTAAAACTAAATTATTTGGTTGCTTAATTTGTTAATTTTTTTGGACCACTAATATTTGTACACAACTGTTAAGTGTAGAGTAAAATCATTGTTTTTTTAATTTAATGATTTAGGAAATAAATGAACATTCTTTTTGTATGAGTTTACTAGGAAGGTAGAACATTTTTTATTTTTTAATTTTTTTATTTGCTATACGGTTGAGAACTAACTTTAGTGGGGAATTATTGAAGTTACTACATTAAACGTTCGTTACAATACGAGAGAAGGTTAATTACTACTTTCATATGAGTGTGGAAAATTAAAAAAGGTATCAACTACTAAAGTTTTGATGACGCAAATAAAAGTTGAATCTAGTCAGAAATGAGACAAAACAGTTTCACGCGTTTCAAAAGTAGCGCGTGTACGACATTGCTTGAATGGCTTTTTGTGGTCGTGATCGCTAACGGTGTACGTCACGCGCCATAAAAAACGTGTGAGTGAGAGAAAACAATATTTTATATTATTGTTATTCCTTTTTATCTTTTTTTGTTTTTTACCTTTTAAAACGAAATATCTGTTTTTCACACGCAATCCCTGCAAAAGGAATCGCCACAAAAAGCTTTCACCTTTTCGTATTTAGCCCTCTCTCTCTCCCCCTGTCTCTTTTCCGCCGATTTTAAAGGTTTTATTTTTATAAAACAATAATTTTGTAGATTTTGGAAACAAATTGGAGTAATATTATATATATATAGAGGAGTCAAAGTTAAAATCAAGTTTAAATAGTTAATCTTTCTTATAGATATTATTGAGGGAGAATTACAAACATAAAACCTTTGAAAATATTTTTTTAAATATATCATTCTTAAAAAATTATTGCAAACATGCCATCTTTTATTAAAAAAAAAAATTAATTATTTTTCTCTTTCTCAAAATTCAAACCCTAAAATATAAAATAGTTAACTCACCAAAAAAATATAAAAATTAAGTTAAATAAAAAATGACATTCGTGCAAAGATTTTTAAACAATAGCATAAATGTAAAGTAACATGTCAAAAGTGGCATATCATTAAAATTCTCGATTATCAATTAAAAGTTAAAACCATGAGTATTTTATTTTCTTGATTGTTACGTTTTATATATCTTTTATTTATTTAAAATTTGGAATGATTTACAGTTTTACTTAAAGTTAAAGCAATAAATTTTTTAAAATAAAGTAAAAATATACAAAAACATCAATTTTACGAGTTGATATATTTGACTTGAAGATATAATAATATCCATTAATGTTTTTTACCCAATACTTTGTTTTCTTCAGAGAGAGAATTATACTTCAAGTATCTAGTCCATTATTGCTTCAACTATAACAGCTTCTGTTTTTAATGTATCATGTGCCAGTCTTGTTTTTAGATTTTGAAATGAAAAGAGAGTCCAAAGTGTCACAATCATTTTGAAAATAACATATAACTTTTCTATCAAAAGAACGACAAAAAATAATGAAAACAACATCACATAGGTCTTACGAAATCATATCCTCGGTTTATAATAATCATAAATCTTAGGGCTCGGTTCGGTTTGGTTGGTTTGAATTTGAGAAAGATTAAATCGTTTATTTGGTTCAATCCGGTTGTTTGGTTATGAAATTGCCTATCTTTAAAACAAATTTGATATTTTCGGTTTCCATTCAGTTATAAACGATTCCCCAACCCTAATAAATTTGATTAAAATGTACTTACAATAAAGTCAATCACTCAATTACTACTTAAAACAAGATAAACCATAAAAAACCAATTTGACATAAACTTGACTTATACCAAATCAGAATAACCAGAGGCTGGACGACAGCTTGACATACTTTTTGGAACAAGGAAAGAAATTACATAGATTGTAATTTTGATTTTTGTAACCAACTCAACAATACAGATTCATTTTTTCATTATATGGATAAAGAATATTTAATGCAGAGACAAGAATGGTAAGGTCATCACATGTGCCAATGTGTGAACCGACCCAATAAATGGAGAGACCATTTATTACACAATCTTTTTTGTGCAAGAAGACTCTTACTTCTACACCAAACTAATTGTCTTTATTTCATTTGTTTCATCTCCATCATTGTAATATGTCTATGTAACTTGATAATACTTAATACAGTACTTATGTCAGATTCAACATTCAGGACCAATAATGCAATCACTATAGATTACACATACGAGTATATTTGATCATTTTTTTTTTTACCGAATGTGATCATATTTTATATATTTTTTTAAATGTACTTTTTGATAATCAATGTTTTACATATTCAACCTTCCATATCCACCTAATAATTAATGAATTTATAAATAATGGTAGTATTACTTACTCCCTCCGTTTCAATATATATGATTTTTTATACCTTTTGCATATATTAAGAAAACATATTAATTTTGATCTATTAATACAATGTTTTTTGCACTAAACAATTTCATAAATTTAAGCCAATAGTAGCTCAATAAAATCAATTAATGTATCTTGAAGTTTAAAATTCATCTTCATTAGTTCTTAAAAACTGCATTGAAAATTGAAAACATCATACATTTTGAAACAAAATATTTTTCTAAAAAATCATACATATTGAAACGGAGGGAGTATTTTTTATACCTAGGAGATTTTGGAATTAAATTATAATTCAATTTCCTATGACATGTGAAAAAATCCGACTATTTTGTCATAAGGTTTTTAGTTATGTTTTCACTAGTTCTCACCATTTTAAACTCTAGGTTTTGTGCAACTATCGAAATTGTTTTCTTTTTTTGAAACTTCCATTGTAATTTTCTTTTTCTAAAGGATGGAAATATTACTCTAAAATTGAAAACGATTTAAGTTTACAATCGAAAGATTATAGTACTAGACAATGACCTCATAGAAAAAAATTATAAAAACATGGAAACATAAACCATAAACCAAACAATTTTAGTTTATCCACTCAACAAAATCACAAAGAAAAATGAAGTTAGACGAAGTGATAGCGATCTTGATGTTTTTCCCATATATGTTGCTCAAGACGAGAGACGAAAGCGAGTTACGGAAGCTGAGCTATCTATAGGCTATAGCTAAAGCCCAAGAAGCTTTCCACCCAACGACAAAACTAAGGTGTCAACGGTAACATATTGAAAGTCTTTGATCACATACTTCTCTATAATCATGTGAAAGCGGTTTGTCGAGCGATTCCAAGAACTAATTCTAAATGAACCCTCACAAACCAATTTTTGTGTCCGATGCATACTATTGTAATTGTTCGATACTACAATTTGTTTTTGTTAATTATTAGGCGAGATCTATAGTCAAGATCCAAAATTAATTGTTGACAATTTCAGTTAGAATGTTGCACATTTAAAATGTACCAATAACTTCAAAAGGGGCAGAAAACAAAACCCGTCCAAGTAGTCGAATAAAATGTAAATAATGATGTTTTGGCTTGTTCACACAAATTAAGAAATACTAAATTAGTAAATTGTAAGCAATTAATGTTTTACTCTTTAACACTTAGTACTTCTTAATAGCCAATAGTAATTCAAAGTTTTAAATACTTTTAGTTAATATTTTTTTTAAGTTTACTATTTGTTAACATTGATTATCAAAAAGTACATTTAAATTCTAAAACATAATTTTTGTGGAATGAAAAAAAAAATCTAAAACATCATATATGAAGGAACCAAAAGAGTAAAATATTTTACTCGTTATAAATAAGAAAGCTTTACAAATGCCGTAATAAGTTTGGTCCTATCACACTATCATTTTTTATATATAGAAAGAAAGTAGAAAAGATAGAATAATTGGTTTAAGAGTAACGCACGCTTTGCCTTTAGGGTTACGCGTTTATCGAGTTCACTCACTTTTTAACCAACTCTTCTTTTGCAGCCTTTTTTACACCAAACTTTTCTCTGTTATACTCTTCTGTTGTCCAATTCCATAACCTCTTCTTTCAGCTTTCGAATATTTCATTAAAATTACCAATATTATTATATGATTATAAAAACTATAAACATCGATGAAAGATATATCTTCTGTTGGAAAACATACTGTATTAAAATACGCTTATTATTTTCCCTACAAAAGAATACAGCTAACACTCACTTTTTTGAAAATAGTCAGGTAATAATTGGTAAGACCATTTTCAAATATGAAAAAAAAAAATTGATCAATTTTCAAATATGAGATGATGTGAGACAATTCATTATTTAAATATAAATTTAAGCTATTAAAAAAAATTTGTATCAGTGAAGCCTAAAGTCTTATATCAAATAAATTTGTACTCTGATAACAATTAATTAGGTAAAGATCTAGAAGACGTCTACAATATATTTCGAGATTAAATAGAACTTGTAGTTAAAGTTTTTTATTTATCTAGTTCATGCATTCACCATTTCACCGTACTAAAACAAATTTAACTACATCCACCACCAAGTTTATTTTTAAACCGACCCAAATTTTATTCACATTTGACAATACGTAGCTAGACAAAAGGTTGCATTATAAGATAGTAAATGAGTTTCAAATATAAAAGTAAAATGCTAAACCAAGATTTGGATTATAATAACTTTAAACATATCCCAGCGTACCGGTTTAGATTGCAAACATGGTCTCCGAGAAAATGGAACTTGTCGTGTAGCGGTAGAGAAGAAAAAAAAAGCTGACGCAAAGAAGAGAATAGTTTTCAATTTTCATTGCGACGAGCAATAAATAAAAGAAATAGTTTGATAAGAAGTTAAAGAGTTTCAGCTTTCTGCATTTATTGCAACTTCACGTACAACTCTTGTCGACCGACTGTTTCTTTAATTTTTTAATGTGATTTACCAATATGCCCTTTACTTCTGTCTTTTGTAATTGAGTAGCCAAACAAAAAAAAACTATTTGGAAAGTGGTGAAAATTTGGATGAACATTTGTAATACATGAACGAGATAACAATGAATGAATTTACTTTGTTCGCCCTAACCCTCAAAAGATAATTTTCTAAATAGAACTTTGATCAGAGATCTTCGATGGGCCGGTGGCCGACGGCTCCTATAATGCGGGCACCGACCTATCTTGCTTCCATTTTTTGTTTTTTTCTTTATTTCGGTTAATTTTTGTTTTTCAACATGATATTGGATAAGGATTTTTGGCTATATCGGAAGTGATTGTACGATTTTGGCTCGGGAGAAAGCGCCGTTAGACTTCGAACTCGTTTGTGGGGGTTTCTTTGGCTCGGTGCTCCGTCTTCGCTTTGTTCTCAATCTGTTCGTCGGAGCTGTTTCCGCCTTTCTGATCTGCTGGTTGGCGGTCTCCTTCACGGTTGGGTTGGGTCCATTCTTTGTAGCTTTCTACAACTTGGTTTCGATTCGTCGGTTGTCTGTGGGAATCGGGTCTGAAGTGCATCATTCTCATGTTTTCTGGTTTAGTCGGTTGGGGCCCTTCCCTTTATCGTTTGCCCTAGAGTTGTTAATCTTGTAGAATATGATCTATTAGTTCTCTAATCTCTAAGGCTTGGCTGAGTTTGTGTCTTTGTTGTTGTTGTGTGCTTGGTCTTTGTGCCAGGGTTAGTAATTCTGCGTTTAGCATCTAGTATATTGGTGATTCTATTTCGGACTCCTTCCATCGCCGTTTTAGTGAATAATTAGTCCTCACTTTATATCTTCCATGGTCAGTTCTTGTAATGCTAACCTCGTGGAAGAAAGTAGGGTTCGTGATTTAGACGTTTAAGAGTGAAGATTAGATGGTTAGACGTGTAGATTCTTGATCGTGGTTTTTGGTCATGCTATTCATCGCATTTGAGTCTTATTCTTCGTGGCTATCTCTAATCCCGTCGTCTGCTAGTGAGCTTGTTTGTTTCCGCGTCTTCTGCTCTTTCCACACTTTCTGAATATTTACGATTGTATATCAAAATGTTTAATATTTTTGGAACCTTTCGAAAAGCTTAAGAACCCTAGGGATAATTCGTTAGCCGCTGGCCTATGTAGTTCGACAAATTTTTTTTTTGCAATATATATAATTTCAACCGGTGATAAAAGGAGATATGAATAATGTTTTTATTAAGGATATTCAGGAGGAGGAGGTGCGGAGGGCAATTTTTGCTATGCACCCAAAAAGGCCCTAGGGACAGATGGAATGACGACCCTTTTTCTATCAGCGGTTTTGTCCATCTCTAAAAGGAGAATGAACGGGTTTTATCGAGAATTTTTTTAGGACAAAAGGTTTTGACACTCGGCTAAATCACACAAATATTTGTCTCATCTCAAAGATCGACAAACCTAAGAGGATGAGTGGATTCATGCCAATTAGCCTATGTAATGTAGGCTACAAGATTATTTCAAAAAATTATGTGCTTACAGTTAAAGAAATTACTTCCTAAGGTTATTTCGGAAACATAGTCGGCATTCGTGTCCGGGAGGTTAATCACTAATAATATCCTAATTGCTCAAGAAATGTTTCATGGACTACAAACTAATGCCTCTAGTCGAACACAGTTTATGGCACTGAAAACAAATATGAGCAAAGCTTATGACAAGATTGAATTGGATTTTTTAGAAGCGGTGTTGGTTAAGTTAGGGTTCAGACCAACCTAGACATCCTGGCTAATGTTTTGTGTCAGATCCGTCTCTTATCAGGTTATAATTAATGGGCAACCACGTGGACGGATTGTGTCAAAGAGGGGATTAAGACATGGCGATCCTTTATCCCCATATTAAATTATTTTATGTACGAAAGTCTTGATTGTCAATATCTGAAAGAAGGAACATGAAGGTCTGTTGACAGGGATTACCACAGCTCGTAATAGCCCACCAAGCTCGCATCTGCTCTTTACAGACGATAGCTTGTTTTTTGAAAAGCAGAGGACAAAGACTGTCAGACAATATTGGACGTACTACGGATATATGGGATGGCGTCTGGTTAGGAAATAAACTTTGATAAATCATCTGTTATGTTTGGCTATAATGTAACACATGAGGTCAAAGATAAGGTAAAAGGCATAATGAGAATTGATAAACAAGGCTGAATGAGCTCGTATCTAGGAATACCAGAGAGTCTAGGTGGATCAAAGGCAAAAAAAATTACCTTTATAAATGAGAGGTTACATGACCGGGTTAGCAACTAAGTTTTTATCTAAAGAAGGGAAAGATGTTATGATCAAGTCAGTAGCCATAGCTCTCCCTACATATATTATGTCATGTTTTCGGTTACCACAGTTATTAACGAATCAATTGACTAGTGTTATTGCCAAATTCTGGTGGAGCTCCGAAGGAGGTACTCGTGGCCTACGCTGGCAGGCTTGGAATAAATTGTGCCTCTCAAAAGCGGAGGGTGGATTAGGTTTTTGATCTTTGACGAATTTTAATACGGCTCTATTGGCAAAGCAACTTTGGCGATGATTTCAGTATCCCAACTCTTTAGTGGCAATAGTACTCAAAGGGAGATACTTTCGGGATAGACATCCTCTGTTGGCAAAAAAAAGCCTTATTCACCCTCCTATGGGTGGACGAGTTTGTTATTAGCCAGATACCTCCTATACAAAGGAAGTCGGTTTGATCTGGGTTCCGGGCATACGGTATCAATTTGGAGGGATCCATGGATTCCATATTATTATCCTCGGCCAGCGAGGGGACGAGGGAGCATCCTTCACCCAAATCTACAAGTGAATTATTTGTATAATCAGATTACAAAAGAATGGCATATGCCTATACGAATTTATGGATCCACATGACATTCATTTGGTTTGTGGCCTCGACCTGGGGCACTCTTTTCTTAAGGATAATTAAATTTTGCATTTTACAAAATCGGGAAGATATACTGTACAATCGGGTTATTGGTTGGTCAATAAGATAAAACGAGAGAAGGAACAAACATTGATTAGTGAGCCGAGTTTTACAATTCTTAAAGCTCATGTATGGAAAGTGAAATGTCCCACGAAAATAAAGCATTTTCTTTGGCAGATTCTTTCAGGATCCATAGCTGTTCGAGTAAGGATAATTCAACATGGAGTGATTTATCCCACGGTGTGTATGCATTGTGAACTAAAAGAGGAAACAATTAACGATGCTTTCTTTGAATGCACTATAGCTAGACATATTTGGGCATTATTCATATCCCCTCAGGAAAGGACCAACCTGCAGATGTCGTCCATTTATGCTAATATAGACCACCTTTTTTGGAGGTTGTAGGAGAGTGATATCATCAATAGCAACCGAAATATGTTCCCTGGGTATTATGGTTAATTTGGAGGGCAAGGAATAAAAAATATTTTCAGGGAGTGGAACAGGAACCATAAGCCATAATTAACATGGTAGATAAGGAATATTGGGCTTGGACGGCTGCTCCGTCTATGATTATAAGAGTATCAGACTTGGCGGTTGACACTCCAACTTTTGATTATTCATCTACTCAACTCATGTGTCGAGTAGATGGTTCTTAGAAGAATACTGATCCAACATCTGGAATGGGGTGGATATGTTTCCAAGGAGATCACTATGTGCTATTAGGGGCACGAGATTTACTCCAACGCAAATCATCACTACATTCAGAAATGGAGGCATTCTTTTGGGCGATATCTTGTTTGAATGGACGAGAACTGGAGTGCCAGCTTTTCGAGGCAGATAGATTTGACATGGTTGATATTATAAGACTTACAAAGGATTAGCTGGCTTTTTCGCTTCTTTTCGACAAGTTTCAGAGATTGACGGCACCCTTACCCAACTTCACCGTATCAAAAATTGCACGTTCGAATAATATCCAGGCGTTTAACCCGTTTTGCGCGTTCTCATGCTATTGCATTTTCATTTGTAAACTATTATCCACCGAGTTGGGCAACCGATCATGGAGGCATTTTCTGATTTATATGTTTTGTTGAAAAGAAAAAAAATTGAATTTTCGTTTATTCTGTTTCAAACAAAATTATATGATTTTCTATATATATAAAGTAATAAAAAAACGTTATGTATAACATTTACTTATTAAAATAATATATTGGCTGCTAGGCATATATACCTATTATTCGTCATTTACTCGTATCCATCTTGAGCATAAGATTGTAGTTTTTGAATTGGATAAAAAATATTACTCTCTCCGTTTCATATTAATTGTTGTTTTGATAAAATGTATCTGAAATATATCTGAATGTGTTTGAGTTAAATACATCTAAATATTAATCAGATACATTTTTTAAAACGACAATTAATATGAAACGGAGGGAGTATAACTTTACTATTTACCAGTAAGGGTCGGATATCATATATTATTTTTTAATTATCCTCTATGTTGCATATTAGAGGATTTGTTTTTAATGCTTCTTCATCTTTAAAATTTATAAATGTCTTGATATTGTAATTTATAGATAAATCATATTGTAATCATCTGGTAAAGATAACGGATCAGATTTCCAATGAAACGGCGTTTTTTTACAGATACTATCCATCAAATATGATATTTGCTTTTGGCAAATTGGATACAATTTCTTGCTAAATACCCGTTAAAGTCTGGTTGGATCATGGATGTTCCAAAATTTTAAGACATCCCGGCCTGCCCTATTGGCTACAAGTAAAAACGGTGAAAATAGGTTGAACAATATAAAGTTTATGAAATTAATCCTATTCCGATTGTTCCACACCTTTTTCATATTATATTCAGAGCTATTGGTACATATAACCAATTGTTAGGGGGAAAAGTTTGTATAGCATTTGAATAATTTTGTTTTCTAAGAACACAAAATTTTATATTGTTTTCAAATGGAATCATAAAATAAATTTCAATCTACAATGTAATTTTTTTGTAGCTTTGTAAACTTTACAATATTTTTGATTGACAAGCTTCCAACATTACCCATAGGCCATAATTTATAGATAACACAAAATTTCATATTG
This sequence comes from Draba incana, assembly GCA_963576765.1. Classification (NCBI taxonomy): domain Eukaryota; kingdom Viridiplantae; phylum Streptophyta; class Magnoliopsida; order Brassicales; family Brassicaceae; genus Draba; species Draba incana. Next base: position 12,839,243 of record OY755212.1, on the reverse strand, counting down.
TTTCAAATGGAATCATAAAATAAATTTCAATCTACAATGTAATTTTTTTGTAGCTTTGTAAACTTTACAATATTTTTGATTGACAAGCTTCCAACATTACCCATAGGCCATAATTTATAGATTACAGAAGTTTAATACTATAGTTATTTTTTTTGCTCTGGTAAGAACTATTGAATGTCCCAGAATTATTTTTTCAAAATTTGCTAAAGTAATTCAGGTTGAAATGTTTTTCTTCTTACCACATAATTTTGTAAGGCCAATAAAAAAATGAGATGTACCGACTAGTTGTGCAATCAATACATTCATGATGATAAAGTTGAATTCTCTTTGACGCGTTAGGGTCTCCCGAAAAAGGTCCACCTTTTTTTTTCATTCTAAAGGAGCAAAGCATTGTGATTTTCTTTTTTCATAAGATACATATGATCGTGGAGATATGAAAAGCATTCCTTAAAGCCTACTAGATAGAGATTAAAGGCTATCATAGTATCATATACATGATTAGAGGGCGCGTATTAGTTTTCTCACTAGTCCAAAATTTATTTGATGCACAATAAATAAAATATTGAAATATACGTACACTAATGAAATACAACGTTGAAGTGCAAAATTATTCAACAAATAACGTTTTTGTTTTCATTTGAATTTTTATTAGATATTGCTTTTTCAAATAACGTTTCCTGTGTTACGAGAAATTTGGTGTGACACCCCGGTTTCAGGGCATATATGGTATATACGGAAATGCTTAAAAGAATTGATTTGACGTATATGCGGAGAAGCTTAAAAGAATTGATTTGGCTACCTATATCACCAAAGTGCACTTATCTTTGCGGTCACAGGTCTTGAGAGAACTCCAGAGTTAAGCGTTCTTGAGCTGAAGTAGTTTCAGGATGGGTGACCTACTGGGAAGTCATTTCCAGTACCGTGTGAGTGAGGTCAAAACACGGGAAAAGATCGCGTGGTAATTTGCAGGCTCAGTAAACAAGACTTCCGAGCCTCCCGGACTAACGCACCGACCGTCGGACATGGTGGGCCTATGGGCCTGAGAGTGGACGGAGGGCCCATTGGAGGGGCGGTCGGAGCGTTACATTTGGTAGTATGTTTCATCACCTAAAATACGCATAAATATTAAACTAATTTACACTATTCGGGTATTTTACATCAGCCACGGTCACATTGGATTATGGAAGAGCATAGGATATAAGGATACATTTTATGGGTTACCTTCTATTCTTTTTTTTTTCATCTAAAATTATATATTAATTTTTTTGTTGAAATACAAATGTCCGCCACTAACAGATTAACTCAGGAGTTTTCAAGTCTGTGAAAGAGAGACGGAGAAAAACTACAATTACAAATAAAACCTAATGAAATAGCCGCTAGTCCTATCACTTTTCAAATACTTCTAAATTCATGATTTTGATATATATATATATATATATATATATATTTGATCAAAGATTATGATATATATATATATATATATATATATATATATATATGAGAATTACAAATGTACTACCATTGAATTATATTTTTTTCATTCATGCCACTATTGAATCGAATTATTTATCCAAGCGTACCATTTTTTAATAGGAAAAGACAAAATTGTTAAAATCTCTCTCTCTCTCTCCCTCCCTCTTACTAATAAATGGTGGTGATGGAATCAAAGAAGAAGAATCTCTTTTTCTCATTCATCCAGATCTATATCAAATTTCATCATTTTTGTTTTCTAGATTTAGTTTTTGATTCTTCAAAACCTTGTTTTATTTTATTTATGTTACATAGTTGAGCTTTTTATTCGATTAGGGTTACAAATCACAGTTTTTGGTTCGATTTGGGTTGATATCAATATGGATCTAGATCTAAAATTATAGGTTTTATTTCGTTTTGGTTGATTTTAATAAAAAAATTAAGGTGGGTTAAAACAGATAATAAGTTTTTAAAACAAATTATAAGATTTTTAAAACAGATATAAGGTATTTAAAATAGATTATAATACATGCATGGTTGGTTTTGTGATTTATTTTTAAAAAGTATTTGTGATATGTTTTAAATACCTTATAATATGTTTTAAAAACCTAGTATTCTTCCTCTTTTTCTTCTCCAATCAACAAGATCTTATTTTAGATTTTTTGTGGAATTTCCATATCAGGTTTTTAGTTTGGGTATGAGAGAGAGATAAGATTTGATTTAGAGAGAGAAAAAAATATTTTCAAATATGGCATGTTTGTAATTCCTTCTTGTAAAATAGCATGCCAAAAATAACATATATCAATTATTCTCTCTCTCTATATATATATACTAGATTAGGACCCGAGTTGTGCACATGTTAAATTGTAACTATCAATTTAAATTTAAAATTATTTGATTATAAACAAATGAAATAATTTTAAATTATGTTAATAATTTTAAATTATGTTAATAATTTTATGCATTAAAAGATCGGATTGAATACAATGTGTTTATGTATTTTTGGTGAATTTTATAATTGTGTAATATAGGATTTGATATATTCATTTTTGTTCGAATTTATGTTAAGAGAAGAACCTAGGCAAAGGCATGAGATGTGTTCATTAAAAATAATACCACAAAGATTCAGTTTGGAGGTCTTTGCCCAGAAGATAATTTGAAAGGTTAAAGACTACAATTGATGGGGTTTCTTCAAAAATTTCCATTATGGTTGTAGATTATTGTGATGGTCAAAGATTTGGTAATTATTGTATAATTTTGATTGTAATAATTTGATAATTTGATTGTAATCTGATAATATAATTTGATTATATTGATTGTGTTGACAATGTGATTGACGATATGATTTAAGTAAATTACTTAGAAGCATTTCCCTTTTAGTGTGAAAAATAAAATAGAAGTTTTAAAAATGTGTTTGGTAATGAGTGTACAAAAAAAATAGAGAAAGAAATTCAGAATATATTTAACTAAATTACTTAGAAGCATTTCTCTTATTAAAGATTTGTAGTTTGTTAGGTAATTGGATTTTTATTAATCAAGTTACGTTCATTTTGATTTTGAGAAAAATGAATTTATAAAGCGTAATTACCAATTAAAATGGGATGGCTAAAAAATTATAAATGTTTGACCTAAAAAAAGAAAGCAAAAAATTTAGAAATTTATAATATTTGTAGTTTGTTTGGTAAATTAGAGTATTAATCAAGTTACCTAATTTGGTAAATTAGAGTTGTTTGGGGATTGGATTAAAATCATCATATAGTGTTTGGAAGTTAGCATAGTAGGCGAATGGAGTGTTTGGATAGTAGTATATGAGACATTAAATTATTTAATAAAAAAGTAAGAAAAATTGTGGGAGTGACACATCATTTTATTGTATTGTAAAAATATAATACTGTGAATTATACATACAAAAATCTAGAATTAAATTATTTAATAAAAAAGTAAGAAAAATTATTCTCTCTATATATATATATTAAAAACTTTTAATCTGACTTATGATATATTTTAAATTGTCATTTAAAGGTGATTGTTACAAATGAATAGCACAAAGCTGATAACATGTATAATGATGTCCCTAAAATTTTCATATATTTTGCCGTCTAAAAACACACGTTGTTTGAAATTCGAATAATTCTAAAATATTAGAAATAAAAAATATTAGAAAGAAAAAAAAATATAGCATGAGGTTAGTACAAAAAAACATGAATTTCAAATCAGATAAGATATAAGTTCACTAAAAAAAAAGGGAAAATTGGATTAAAAGGTCTTCTAAATTTAAATTTGTCCATCTACACCTTTTTTTTACACTGCCAAATTTTGCCACAATTACCCTTTTAATATAAATAATTAGTTTTTCAAACTTTTTTTTTCAAACATGTAACAGATGAAATAATAAGACTTTTTTTTTAGAAAATGTAATCTACTGATTGTACATGTTCTACAACTTTTAAAATTTGTATTTTTAACTTTGCTCTTTGTTCTAAAAATTTAGAGCACGCGCACATTCCAAACGATTTAGAACAAAATATCAGAATACGTCATCTACACATTGGTCAATGTTCTAAAAAATTTAGAGAACACTAATATTCTAAAAGTTTTAGAATCAAATTTCAGAATACATAATGTTTGCTTTGCTCTACGTTCTACAAAATGTAGAATATGTATTCTTCAGTATGTTCTGTGTTCTGAAAAATTGAGAATACCAATTCTAAAATTAATTTTCAAATTCTAAAAATTTAGGATATCAAATCTTTCAGTTAAAGAAATCAAATATTCATTTATATTAGATTTTGCATAATAAGTAAATAAGATTTAAAATCTTTTGAAAATATTTATATATTCCGAAAAATATTTATATTTTACGAAACATAAGATTTTCCAAAAATTAATATTTATATTATAAATCTTTAAAAGTTTCAATTAATGTCATTAACAAATAAATGAATTTTCTGAATAAAATTAAAATAAATCCGAAATTTTATTATAAAATAAAATCAAAATAAAATTTGAATTTTTTTTCATTAAGAGTGTTTGAATATATATGTTTTTTCATTTAATATAATTTTAAAATAAAATCAGAATATAAAAGTAAATCCGAAATTAACAAATCCGAAGTAAATAAAAGTAAATTAGTTTTCAGAATAAAATTAATATAAATCCGAAATTATTAAATAAAATCAGAATTAAATATGAAAATCAATTTTCAAATCCTACAATCAAGGGAAAAATCTTATATTTTGGAAACAATTAATAAATTTAAGGGTATTAGAGAATTTTAATTACAACTAAAGTGTATGTCACCAATCTAAAAAAATAAAGGTGTAGATCACCAAATCCAAAAAGTTTTGGCATAAAAATCCAATTTTCCCAAAAAAAAAAAAGATTTATGATCTAATTAAGATTTTTTTTTAATTTAGAAACTAATGAAATTAAAATTAGAAAGTCAATATACTGCTATATTCTTTTAATTTAATTAAATAAGATTATGTTTTATTTATTAGTCAAAATTTAATAGTTGTTATACTCTCAAGTAATAATTCCTGTTCAACCTGTTCCATTTATTTTAAATTTTTCTTTGGATTTCATGTATAATAGGGCCTCTCTTTGTAGAAAAACATTTGATGCTCCAATGATCATAGCCAAATCGAAATCTGTCATGAAGGATCTTTTTGTATTTAAATAAATTAAATTGTTATTAAGCTAGAAAACCCATTCTCAAATTTCAACCAAACCCATTAAGTTCATGATTGGTAGGGCCATATCACATTGATGGCTCACTTTTCTTTCTTAATAAGTACAAATTCTTAGGAGGGATTCAAGTGTCACATGATGCCACACTTATTTCTTTCAAAACATCCTTAATTACAATGTTTTATTTTATGCATTTCTTATGATCAAAGACTTTTTTTTAATGATACTAAATCTAATCGTAGATTTCACATAAATATTACAACAACATATTCAAATCTTGGATATATGCATCATCTGAGTTCATATGATGCAAATCTTTGGGTTCATATGCCGACTCTTAACGTTCCGCTACTTCCAAATGACAGGATCCACGCGGGGTATAGGTGTATTTTTGTTTTCTTATAATTGGAAGTATTTTTTTGGGTAAAGTATGTAAATGATTTGGTTCCTTTCAAAAACAACGATAACATGTTGACTCGTAAAATCTTTTGATTTTCTTTGTTTGTTTGTCTTTAAGTCGTAAAATGGTTTCTTGGACGCGGTTTCAAGACTTGGACGTTAAGAAAATGTGATTATGTACATGTCCACCTTTCCCGCTCACGTCTACGGTCCATAACATTTTGGCAGTCTTCCAATTTCCATTTATACCACTATATGTTCTTTTCCATCAGTCCATTTATGCCACTCTATGCTAATCTACACATCTTATATATTTTTCATTAAGGATCCAATCTATGATTTATTGTGGTGAAAGCTACCAAAATTTATTTATGGTGGGAAAAGGATGCCTAAACAATAACGAGAATTATTTTGATAAGCATATTGAATTCTTAAAATCCAGAAAATAGTTATGCAACATATTTCATTGTATTGCCATCGTCATATAATGCAAACAGTGCCGGCCCTGGCACAAGCAAGGGAAGCATGTGCTTGGGGCCTTTCGATATAATAAGCATGTGTTTGGGGCCTTTCAAATGGAATGCAAGCCGGAGCCGGGGGTGGAGAAACAATTTCCAAACCAAAGTGATTTAAAGAAGTTTTTCTGGAGAGTAGCCGAAAGTTACACACTACCAGAGTATGAAGCTAATATGGATGTTGTCAAAGACTACGATGTGAATGCCCATGAAGCTATATTGCAAAGGAATCCAAAGAATTGCAGCTTGGCCTACTTTAAAGAAATAACTTGTTGTATAGATGTTCACAACAACATTTTAGAATCATACAACAATGCCATTGATCCTTCAAGGTACATGCCTATGGTAGAAATGTTGGAGACTATACGAAGAGGAACTATGAACCGTATTGCTTTGAGGTATAAGAAAGCAGTGAAGCATAGTGGGATTTTCACTATCAGAGCAGGTGAGATGGTAGCGGATGAACATAAGAGGCTGAAGTATTGTAAACTGGTTCCTGAATCTGATAGTAGGTTTGAGGTTCTTGAATGTGGTAGAGGTCACAATGTTAATATGGTAGACAAGACATGTGTATGTCGTAGGTGGCAAATGAGTGGAATCCCTTGTCGTCATGCTTTGAGAGTTATTGCAGAGAAGAAGCTTAATATTGAAGACTACATGAACAATTGCTACCTTACTTCAAGATGGGAGTTGATTTATAGGTCTTCTATGGAGCCCGTGAACACCTCTTTCTTTTGGAAAAAGATGGTTCAAAGATATTGCCACCACCAAGCTTACTTGATGAAATTGAGGTAAGGAGAGGGAGAAAGCCAAAGCCAAAGAGGAAGAAGCCAAGACATGAGTCACCAACAAAGAAGAAAAAGGTTCCAAGGACATTCCGAGTTATGCATTGTGGAAACTGTGGAGGGGCAGGACACAATATCTTGAAGTGCAAAGAGCCACTAAATAACCCTAATAGGCCAAAGAAGAAGTCTAAGAGAAGACAAGATAAAGATGGTGAACCAAGTCAGTCAATGAGCCAAAGTCAACCAATGAGTCAAAGCCAACCAATGAGTCAAAGCCAACAAACATGTCTTCTTTTCTTAATCTCTATTGTCTGTAGCTTGTATAAGAACTTTGTATGAATTTGGTTATGAATTGTTTGCATACAGACGGATGAAGGAGAGATGGAGGAGGATGAAGAGATGGACTTGGAAGCTGGATTCAGAAGAGGTGGACTTGGAAGCTGGATGAATTTGATTTCCTTTTATTGTCTTAGATGTTGTTGGATGAGTACAATGGTTATGTTGTTGTTATTTTGGATAATGTTATGTTGTTGTTATTTTGGATAATGGTTATGTTGTTATTTTGGTGTTTTAAAGTTACTAATGTTTGTGTTATTTTAGTCCATGTTTTACCATCATTTCAGAACACAATTAAGAACACAAACAAGCTTTATATTCACAAGTTAGAACACAAATAAGAATAAGAACACAAATAGGCACAAGATTTATAGGTGATCATTTCTGAACACAAACAAGTTCCACATACAAGTACAAACAACAAGATTTCTAGAACCTGAGCTAGATAATATCAAAACACAAACAAATCACTACAAGAAAACACCATCAATTCTGACATAATTTCCAGCCGTCGGAATTACCGTCGGTCAATTCCTACGGTTTTCTGATGGTACTCCGATAGAAAATTCATTCTGTCGGTATTCCGTCAGTTTATTTTGACGGCTTTCCGACGACACGTGTAGCCATCCGTTTGCCGTCATAAATCCGTCAAGAGTGACCGACGGAATACCGACGGCAATAATCGGTCGTATAATTCCGATGGTAATCATGACGGAACACCGACAGAAATCAGATATTTTTTATAGTGCCGACGGAATTCCGACGGAATTCTGACGGATTGCGATGTCGGCAAACTTTGAGTGGTTAACACATCGTCTGGGTTGGCCGATGGGATTGATGTGTTGTTATGTCGGAGGTTTTGACGGTTGTCTGACGGATTTCTGATGGATTTTCATTCTACTTAAGTTTTCCAATTTCTTCGGTTGTTCATATCAACATTTGAAAACCAAATTTTTTTTTTTAGATATGAGTTCTTCGTATTTTCGGTCATGGATGGACGGGCCAATGATGGAAGAGGGGTCTAACTTATTAACGACCGAATACGCTAATGGTATTTGCGAGTTCATGAAGTTACCCAGAAATCAAGAGGCGGCCAACAAAGGTCAGGATATCAAATGTCCTTGTTCTAATTGCTGTAATAGAATTAGTGTTGATGTTCCTAATGTTTGGAACCACTTATATAGATATGGATTTAGGGCGGGATATAAGGTTTGGTATTTACATGGAGAAAGGAATTATGAATATGGTAGTAGTAGTAGTAATGCACCTTATTTTCCGGATAGCATAGGGGAACCTACAGCGGAAGTAGATGTTGGGGTAAGTACGGTTGCGATGGTTAGAGATAATTTCCAGTCGGGTGGTTATGAGGGTGGTAGGGTTGAAGAGACTAATTTAGAATCTCGAAGTTTTTTCGATATGTTAGACGCAGCAAAACAACCACTATACAGCGGTTGTAGGGATGGTCATTCACCGCTATCTTCTGCTACTAGGATGATGAACATAAAGACTAATTATAATTTGTCCGAAGATTGTGTTGATGCATTCGCCGAGTTCGTGAAAGATATTTTGCCAAAAGATAATCTGGCCCCCGAATCATACTACGAGATCCAAAAACTTGTTGCCGGTCTTGGTTTGCCCTACCAGGTTATTGATGTGTGCATCGACAACTGTATGATATACTGGAGAGAAGACGAGAACCGAAATAAATGTAAATTTTGCAACAAACCACGGTTCCAGGACACAAGTGGGAGGGTGAAGATTCCATTCAAACGGATGTGGTATTTACCCTTAACGGAGAGGTTGAAGAGGCTGTACGAATCTGAACGCACAGCTAATTCTATGAGATGGCATGCAGAGCATAGTCAAGATGGAGATATCACGCATCCTTCTGACGCGAAAGCGTGGAAACACTTTCAATCAGTATATCCAGATTTTGCCTATGAACGACGAAATGTATACTTAGGCTTATCCACCGATGGTTTCAATCCGTTTGGCAAGAATGGAAGGAAATATTCATTGTAGCCGGTCATCGTGACACCTTACAATCTGCCTCCATCTATGTGCATGCGCCGAGAGTTCTTGTTTCTCTCAATTCTAGTTCCCGGGCCAGATCATCCTAGACGGTCGCTCGATATATTCCTCCAACCATTGATCTGTGAGTTGCAGATGTTGTGGGAGAATGGTGTTACGGCATACGATGTTTTTGTGAAGCAGAATTTCAACATGCGTGCGGTTCTTATGTGGACCATAAGCGATTTTCCGGCGTACGGTATGTTATTCTAGATGGTCAACGCATGGAAGGTTGGCGTGTCCTTATTGACAAGACAAAACTTCAGCTTTCCAATTACAGCACGGCAGGAAGACTTCATGGTTTGATTGCCATAGGTGTTTTTTGCCGGGTAATCATCCATATCGTCGGTCTAGAAGACATTTCAAGACGAATGTACAAGTGTTTCATGGTCCACCTCCTGAGATAGATGGTCGCAGCATGTTGGAACAGTTACAAGATTTTGGTGCAGAGCGAACTCCGGAATGTGGGGGGTAATGGCCATTACCCCGTCGACGGTTGTGGGGAATATCACAATTGGCACAAGAAGAGTATTTTCTGGGATTTGCCTTACTGGAAAGATCATCTACTTCGGCATAATGTAGATGTCATGCATGTGGAAAAGAATTTCTTTGATAACATCATGAACACCGTATTAAACGTACCTGGAAAGACCAAAGACAACTGGAAGTCTAGATTTGACTTGCCATCGATTTGTTCGAGGCCATCTCTTCATGTTTCGAACGGTAGATTGCAGATGCCTGCTTTCCGGTTAGACGCAGGGCAGAAAGAAGTATTTTTTGAATGGTTCAAAAAATTTGTAAAATTTCCAGACGGCTACTCATCTAATCTACGTAATTGCGTGGATTCCACGGAAGCCAAGTTTATAGGGATGAAGAGTCATGATTGTCATGTCGTGATGCAGCGTCTTCTTTCATTTGTATTTGCATATCTTCTTCCAGAACCTATCCACCAAGCTATTGGAGGTATATATCTTACTCCCTTTAGTTTCTTACAACCATAATATTACTTTATATGTACTAACTTGTTTAATTTTCGTTTGTAGGAGTTGGTGCATTCTTCCGAGATTTATGTTCAAGAACGCTTACCTCCCATGGGATAGGTAACTTGGAGGCCAATATCCCGGTTCTCCTTTGTAATCTTGAGAAGATATTTTCACCGTCTTTTTTTGACGTTATGGAACATCTTGCAATTCACCTCCCACGCGAAGAAGCCTTAGGAGGCCCTGTTCAATACCGATGGATGTATCCGTTCGAGCGTTACATGTTCCACCTGAAGAAAAAGGTTAAAAATTTGAGCAAGGTTGAGGGATCTATTGTCGCACAAAGCATAAACGAGGAAGTCTCACAATTTTCCGAATATTACTTTCCACCGGTAGTTAGTACTAAGGGGAGACGGCCTCCCCGACATGATGATAGAGGTGAGAAAGCAGTCTATGACGTGGTAGTTCCCGAGTTGTTTTCCCAAGTTGGTCGAGCAAGTGGAAAAGGAAAGAAACGCAGACTATCACCACAAGAGGTCACACATTTGCATACGTATATCCTAAGAAACTGTGATGAAATTTTGGAGTACGAAAGGTATATATATCAGTTATCATACTAAATTTATTGAATTATGTTACTTCATCTACTAACGACTGTTATGTTACAGGATATACATGTCTCTCGCACGTGCTTACCATCGTCATAAGACAGATGCCGAACTTGCTGTCTTGAAAGACGAAGAATTTGAGAGGTGGTTGAAATGTTATGTAAGTTTAATATAATTACTGACTCTTACTTTTCGATGTTGTCACGTTCATATGTTACTTATATCTTACTATTATCATTTTTAGGTTTCCGATTGTTGTGAACGTGGTCTACCCCTCCTGACATGGTTACTGGAGTTTGTTCATGGTTTACGCAGCACCGCGACTTCATATCCCCGGTTTTGCTCTAGGGGATATTCGTTCAGGATCCGCGAGGAAGGACGTCAAACGTCAACTGCGGACTATGGTATTTCGGCGAATTCCGGCGATACCATGTACTATGGGATTTTAAAAGAAATCTTGGAAATCCGCTATCCAGAAATGTTGAACTTGAGGTGCATTGTGTTTCTGTGTGATTGGTATGATCCATCCAATGGTCGAGGGGTTCGAGTTGACCCTCTTGGTGTTATTTCGATAAATTCAAGCCGGAAACTACAGTATTACGATCCATTTATCCTTGCGTCTCAAGCAGACCAGGTATCAATACACTAATATGTTTACCTATGTACTCATAGTTAAGGTTTCTTGTTCATATAAATTAACAATATCAACTAATTATTAATAGGTTTGCTACATTCCATATCCTCGAGTAGCCTACCGTACAGATCCGTGGATCACAGTAACTCCAATAAACCCCAGAGGAAAAATCTATGGAGTTCCAGAACATGATGGAGTTCCAAAATAATGACGGATTTCTGACGGTTTCTTATTTTTTTTATTAATTTTTCACATATAGGAAAAAATAAACTTCAATAATGTGTTACGGATTTGTATAGGATCCTTAATTTAAATTTGTTTTGGTCACATACAGATAAACTCAATATTTGTGTAGGAAGTACGATATTTTAAAAATTGTCCTATTTTTTCCAATGAATTGAATTTCAATTCTTATAAGTGTTTGTAATTTATAAGGATTTATACAAATTTATAATATGATTAATCTACAAAATTCTTCAATTTTAAAAAAAACCCACATGAATCTCTTAGTTTTAAAAAGTAAAAACCTTTTAAATCTTTTCAAAAACTTTATAAATAATTTTAACCGGAAAAAAAAATAAAAAAAATAAAGGATCCGTCAGAATTCCGTCATTATTGTCTGACGGTGTTCTGACGGATCCTTATTTTTTTTATTTTTTCCGGTTAAAATAAAAGAAATAAATAAAAAATAAAGAATCCGTCACAAATCCGTCAGACAATAATGACGGATTTATGACGGTTTCTTATTTTTTTATTAATTTTTTCCATATAGGAAAAAATAAACTTCAATAATGTGTTACGGATTTGTATAGGATCCTTAATTTAAATTTGTTGTGGTCACATACAGATAAACTCAATATTTGTGTAGGAAGTACGATATTTTAAAAAGTTTCCTATTTTTTCCAATGAATTGAATTTCAAAACTTATAAGTGTTTGTAATTTATAAGGATTTATACAAAATTATAATATGATTAATCTTAAAAATTCTTTAATTTTAAATTTGATACAAACTAAAAAAAAAACACATGGATCTCTTACATTTAAAAAGTAAAAACTTTATTAAACTTTTTAAAAAACATAAGAATCAGTCAGAATTCCGTCATTATTGTCTGACGGATTTCTGACGGAAAACCCTAATTTACTCCCGCCTAAACACTTCGATCTCATCGAAAAAGCGGGAATATATGACGGAATTCAGACGGATTTTAATATACCGTCATAATGCCGTCGGAATTCCGTCGCAGTGTTCTTTAAAATCCCACACTTCGTCTTCCCCGCAGACACAGAACCAGAGCAACCAAAAAATTTCCCCAATATCCTCCGTCACTCCGTCCGATTTGCCGCCGAATCACCGCCGATTATCACTGCCGATTGTAACCCGACTCACCAAATCAATGTAAGTTCTTGTTGGTTTAAAGATTATGAACAAATCCGTGGAAGATTTTTAAATCCGTTCATTGTTTAACATGATTTCGTAATTGATTTAGGAATTTAAGAATTAGGGATTTAGAAAATTTTATGAAGTTAGGGATTTACAAATATTTTTGAATTTAGGGATTTAGAAATTTTTTTGATGTTTTAAATTTTGATAAATTAGGGATTTATGGATATATAGATTAAGGTATTATGATAATTTGAAGAACTTACCATTTGCAATTAATTTAATTTCAATTCTAATAAGTGTTTGTAATTTATTGAGATTTTTAAAATGTAATTTCTAAAAATTTGTAAAAAGAATTAAACTCTTAAATTTTAAAAAAATTTATAAACTTTTAACATTGTCAATAATGGTTGCTTAAATTGAGCGACTCCCTTAAATTTTTAAATTTGTATTGTTTTAAATGTTTCTTTCATGTTTTTTAAAATTTTTTTACAAATACAAAATCACAAAGTAAAATCTATTTATATATAAGATGAAAAAATCAAAAAATAACTATATCTACAAAACCCTTTAAACCATTTAAAAATTTTACGTGTTTGCTCTTGCTGATGTCGGGGAATTTATTCTTTGCTTTTTTCAAGAATTTCCAATATCGCAAATTACCAAATTACCATAAATCCTAAAAGCCATAAATTCTAAAATCTCAAAAACTCAAAATCATAATTCCCAAAAGCCCTAACTCCGTAGTAAAGATTGTAAATTTTAAAGAAATAATTGACATACTAATTTTAAATATGTAAGAAAAATAAAAGGTTATTTAAAAGTTTTGAAATCGTAGGGATTATGACCTATTTCATGGCGGTACCGGAGGCGGTGAATCCAGTAGGGGAGGTGGGACTGCGAGTAATTCGCAGATCCCAACCACTCCTCTTATGGGTACAGCTGGCTCTGCTGCTCGTATGGCAATGACCATCGAGGAGTTTATGTCGCAACCTGGTCGGGATAGGTTGACACGCCTTGACCCGGAGTTACCTCCACACACGACCTGGTAATGACTACTATTGAAAATTAAAATGATTATATTAGCTTAATAAAAATTGTTTACAAAATTTGAAACAAAATACCGTGTAGGTTCCAATTTTCGGGAAACGGTATTGCGGGTTGTATCAACGAAATGGTCAACAGCATGATAACTAAGCCGTATCCCACATATGAGTCGATGCCGGATGCAGACCAGGACACATGGTTTCGGCAATTTGCGGTATGTGTTTATATTGTTAATTAAATATATTCTAAATTAAATATACAATAATTCGAGTAAATTCTTTCTTTGCAGCAAGAATTTACGTGGGACCCCCAACTAACTCCTCAGGTCCGACGTAATTTCGACAAAAAGGCGAAGAGGAAGTACTCGCAGAAGATAAACGAGTGGAAGTCCGGGTGGATAAAAAAGGGGAAGGTGCCTAAGGTTATTAAAGACAACCAAACATTATGGGATGGACTTGTTGCACATTGGGAACTGGAGGCCACTCAAGCGACCTCCGGCCAGAACTCGACTAACCGGAAGAGCCAGCAGAATGGGAAGGGAGAGGCGACCCACAACCTCGGTGCAACGAGCAAGGCGTCACGTGTTCAGCAACTGGTAATTTTCCTAATTTTCCAAATATTTTTAATTATCGCTAACATTTTCCGTACTTGAATATGCTAACAGTTTGAGAAGATCGGTGTGCGTCCTTCGCATGTTGATATCATCAGAGATGCCCACACCAACAGAAAGACGGGAGAAATCCAAGATGCGATTGCTCGGGAAATCGTGGAGAGCGTGGAGAAGGCCGGGCAGCAATACCTCCTATCGCAACCGATCGTCGAAGGAACTCCGCCGCTAACCGAAGTTCCATTCGACAAGGTCAACGAGTTCACTTACGAGGTTAGTAAACGTGCCAATTTTAAACACATTTAAAATACCTTTTAATACTAATACGTTTTGATATTGAATTTTTTTTTTCTTAGGTAACCCCTAAGAGCAGAGGTCGTGTCTACGGCCTTCCCGTAGACAGTTGCTCATTCGTTTCATCGGTTCGCTATCACGGTGGTAGCAGTTTGGTCGCACAAAACGCCGAACTGACCCAACGGGTTAGCTCTTTGGAGGAACGGTACGACAGAGAGAAGGCGGAGGCGGAGGCACGTCTGCAGAAATAGATTGAGGAGGCGGAGGACCGGCAGAAGAGGGAGATGGCGGAGGTGGAGGCACGGCGTCTGAGAGAGAAGGCGGAGGCGGACGACCGATACCGTGCAATGGAGGAGAAGATGAACGAGTTCTTACGTCGTCAAAGGCTTTAAATTTATATTGTAATTTAAATTTAATTTAAAACTTTAATTTTTTTTTAAAAACAATTTCTATTTAATTATAATTTTATTATTATACATTTAAATAAGAAAATTTTTTTTTATACATTTTAAATAATGTTTTTTTAAATAATTCCAAATCCTTCAGAATTCCGTCGGTGTGGGCCAACGGATTCATGACGGGCCATGGATCACCGGAATCCGTCGACACTACGTCGGAATTCCGTCTGATCAAAGAAATCCGACGGTTTTCAGACGGCTTGATACACTGACGGAATTCTGACGGTCCTCTTAGCCGTCGGCTTTAAAGACTGTCGGAATTCCGTCAGTTTATTTAGCCGTCTGAAAACCGTCGGAATTCTTTGATCCGACGGTATTCCGACGTCGTGTCGACGGATTCCGGTGATCCATTATCCGTCAGGAGTCCGTCGGTCCACACTGACGGAATTCTGAGGGATTTGGAATTCCGACGAGATAACCGTCGGAAATCCCCTTATTCCGACGGATTTCTGACGGTTTTGGCCGTCGGAAACGTCCCTGTTTTCTTGTAGTGAATACAAGAGAAGCATCACAACCATACACACGATCATGTTCTTCAAATTTTGAATCTCCATTTTGCAATCTCAAAGTTTCTTTCCAACTACACTCTCACAAGTTCTCTTCTCCATTTCTAGAGTTTCGATCTCTGATTCACAAGCTCCCACTGACTTGTGTAGCTTAATAGAAGCTTCTTCAATATCATCTAATCTTTTTACCAAATACTCTAGTTCTTCTACCATACACTCATCAGTCCACTTAAACACATGAAACCATTTATTCTGCAAAATCAATTATCCAATTTACACATCAAACCATTGTTAACACAAATCAATACACATTTTTAACAAATATTATTTATTTCAGAGAATACAAATCAATACCTCCTCTGATCCATTTGGACTGGCATGGAAGAGTCTTCCAGGATTTCTAGCCGTCCTAGACGTTCTCATCACTACCGCTTCACCGCATCTACATGTCTTCGGGAAGCCTCTGCGCAACTCAACCATTTTCGAAGACCAAGCTTCTACAATGTCAAGAAAGAAAATAGAGAAGAAAAGAGGATTTGGTGTATAGATTTGTTTCGTGTTTACAGAACCCGAAAAGAGGACTCAAGAACAGAGAATTTCGGGTTTTGTCGAGAAGAAGAGAAGAAGAAGAGAAAATTTCTAACGAATATATTCGATTTAGGGATTTCAATTTTATTTTAGCCCCAATTCATAAAACGACGTCGTTTTAATTAGATGAGACGACGTCGTTTTGGTCACATAACACAACGACTCGTCCACGTGTCAACAACCGTCGTCCTAATCACTGCGCCATCGTCCTAGTCATTGTTCCGTTAACGGTCAACGAGTCAAAGTACAAATTAGACGGACGCTTGCTAGTTCAGGTTCAATATTTGAAAATTAGTTTGGTTCAGGTTAGATTTAGTCAAGTCAATAAGTCTAGGTCCAAATTCGCACGATGGCAATAGTCAAGGACTGAAAAAGCCATTTTCCCCATTGAAGATGTATCCTCTAACCAAGGGGCGAATCTACTTGTAAAGAGTGTAAGAGAAGATCGAAGACAATCATACGTAGGCTGGTTCCCCTTTTTGACTAAATGATTTGTTTGATATAGAAAGGATGTTTGATACCTCACCCCATTCTTCCTGAAGCAACATTTTGCTTGTTTTTTGTGATTGTTGTATGCAATCCATTTTTATATCTTTGAGGCTCCAAAGAAAATTTGCTTTGGCTACTATTCTTGGAAAGGGTTGTAATTATTTCTTTGGTATAAAAGGCAATTTAAATGGAAAAAAGAAATCGACACATTTAGGTTTAAATATGACTTTAAACTCAATATCTCTTTGAGAAAATGATTTTTTAAGAAAACGACTTAAAAATTTTGGAGTGGTTTTTTAACCTACAAAATATTACTAATAGATTTAAAAAACCATCATCATTTTAGTCAATAAACATTATATAATGGGTCTGATTGGTAACCTAGCTTTTTTAAAAGCTGGAGCGGTAAGCTTTATAGCATAGTGCAAAGCTGTATAGATAAAGATTTGAGATAAATATTTATAAATAAAGATTAGTGTAATAGTGTTAGTAAAACTTTTGGTAAAGTTTTCGTGATTGGTACAATCTAAAGCGGTACAAATTAAAAAGTGGTTTAAAGATTATAAAGATCTCACCAATCTAACCCAATATGTCGTTATTGACATATCTCCTAGTAGGAGTTTTGCAAGTGTGCATTGAACTTTTTTGTATAAAACCAATGACCGGAAAATATGTAAATACTGTTTTCGTAAGCAATGTTGTTCGATACTTTTGTTTTGTTTTGTTGAAAAAGCGATATTACATCCAACTCCAGAGATGAAGTGTAATGGGTGCTTTGCTACAATTTCAATTCAAAAAGCAATTAAAGCCTTTCACTAATTTGTACTCAGTCAAAGAAATCTACAAATTCTCCCTTTCCAAGGCTCTCAGTGCAATCACCTCTTTCTCTATGCAAAATAAAATAAAATAAAAGGGTCAAATTTAAAGAATTTTTTTTTCTTGTCAAAAGTTTATGCTTTTTTTCATTAAACCAGCATTAAACCGGGCTAAACAAGAATGTTTACAATTGCTAATCTTGCCTGGTTATCGGCTTCGACATTACAACTTCTCAATACATGAACAAACTGAAACTCGAGAGATTTTGATAGATTTAGGATATCTTGGAGGATTCCAAAAATTTCCAATTGATTGGTACATGAATTGATCAGACTAATGAGCTGCATGGAATCCAAGATCATGGTGAATGATCGAATTTCATGAGATGCGGCTTGGTGAAGCGCTTCTCACATTGTTAGAGTCTCAGCCATCAATGCCGATTTGACTTGTGTCTCCCGTCAGTGACTGGAGTTGATAGTGGAGCTTGACAGATCTGTAATTACCCATCCTAGACCTGCGATTCAAGAGTCCTCTCTCCATGATGCGTCCGAAGCTATGAGGAATCCCTCTCGAATTGGAATTGCAGGGGTCACAGGTTTTGGATTGGCTTGATCTGTTGGCTGGGCCTGGATCCATTCCTTGGAATCTGTAATTGCCTTAGTGATTGTCTCTTCGATCGTGAAGGTTTTTCCCTAGAATATTCTGTTGTTCCTTGTAATCCAGAGAGAGTAGAGAATCAATGGTAGGATTGGTGTTTCAGCCACTCTAGTTGGTTGTAGGTATGTTATCTGGCTAGAGTTTGCTAGAGAGTCTCTAAGGTTCAGGATTTGGCCATGATTGAAAGGGTCTCTTAATGGAGCCATCTCTCATACTTTTTGGGCAAACTCACAATGATAGAACAAGTGTTCCACCAATTCAGGAAGGCACATCTGATGCAGTTGACTTGGTGGATGATCCCTCGAGATGCTAACCGTGTACCAACATGTAAAGCTGTATTTACCAGTTTCCATAGGAAAAGCTTTAGCTTTTGTGAAATTGTTCGGCGTATAGTAGGTTGTGGAGTAGTACCTCTGGCTGTGTGATACCCTAACTTAGCTGAGTACTCTCCTGATTTAGTACCTAGCCAAACCCATTTGTCCACTTCTTTTCCTTTGCTTAGTTTTAGGCTAATGATTATCTCTTCCCAAGCTGGTAAGATTTCTCTTATCCTTTCTCTGTTCCATTCTCATATTCCTTCCATTAGCAGCTCGGAGATTAACATATTTGCTGTCTCCCTTGTAGGTGATCCTGTTGGTAGCATGGGTTCATGTAAGGAGAGCCAAAGATCCTTCCATACTTTGGTGGATGATCCATCCCCAATTGCTTTACCCAGGTTTTTCTTGAGTAGATTCAGACCTATGGTAATGCCTTTTCAACCATGTGAGGCAGAGTTTAGAGATTGACATTCTAGAAAGTTGTTGGAAAGAAAGTATTTGCCTTTGAGGATTTTAGCCAGTAGACAATATGGTTTTTGGAGGATTCTCAAGCTAAGCTGAGCTAGGATTGCATCGTTAAAGCTCTGGATATCTTTGAAGCCCAGTGCTCCATCATCTTTTCCTTGGGTAAGTCTTTCTCAAGAGACCCAACACATTTTCCTTTTTTTCATTGTTTGCATCCCACCAGAAGCGGGTAAGAGTAGATTGGATTCTTTTGCAAAGACTGACTGAGATTTTGAAACATGACATTGTGTAGGTTGGTATGGCTGAGAGAACTAACTGAAACTTCACCATTTTGGCCATTTGAAGAGAGGTATTTAGGAGACCACCTGAGAGCTCTTTGTATAATCCTGTCAACAATCAAGCTGAATAGGTCCTTCTTCCTTCTGGAAAATTGCTCAGGAAGTCCCAGGTATTTTCCCAAACCACCTTCTTGAAAGATTCATAGGATTCCCTTCACTCTTTCTTTGACCTCACTAGAAGTCTTAAAAGAGAAAGTAATAGCAGACTTTTGGCTGTTGATTATGTAACGACCGCACCCTGAATTGTAAGTTTTTGTGGGTTTCGATCGACACCATGGGTAGTGTCGATCGACACCAAGGTTTGAGAAGCAGGTCGGTTCGAGTTTAATTGCTGATTTTGTCGCCGTTCGGTTTAGGGAAAACCCTAGGGTTGAGTATAAAAACCTTGTGCTTGTGAGCAGTCGTATTTTACAGGAAAAATCAGAATATTTGGTGTTTGAGAGAGTTTTGGAGATGAGGGGAAGAGAGAATTGATTCTTGGTGAGAATGAGGCAGTTCAGTCCGTTTGCTAGAGGAATGAAGAGGACATGAAGAACATAGCAGATCAAAATGAATTTTTTTGGGTAAGTTCTCCTTTCTCTTAGCTAGCTGTGAGGCAAATCAGTTTGTCAATCGGAGGTGTGTGCTAAGAGATATCTTTGTTTTCGTGAGAGAGATCTGTGCAAAATCGGGTCTGTGATTAGACCACTTTGAAGGCGTTTTGCCCGAGATACAGAGGGATTTAGGTGGCGAGTTTTATGTCATTAGAAAGCTCTTCTTCTTTAGTTTCTGGAGTTTGTTTCCGATTGAGATTCTGAGGTAATCTCCGATTTCTGTGTCTTTTCGAAGTCAGAGCGACGTTCCTATTTTTCTGGAAATCTGATTAGGGTTTTGGGGGAAACCCTAATTGTGTGTTCAAGGTTAGAGGAAGCGGTTCCCGGTGTTTGTGTTAAATCAAAAACTGTGAGGGTTTCGAGTTGCTTATTTCGTGTTCTTAGCCTTATCCTTTCCTAAATCCCTAAGGTGAGTGCGCGATCGTGGTTATGGATAGTAATGTTAGGTTGTGGTTTGATGATTTGTGATGGAATTGATATTGATATTGCTTTTCCTATGTTGTTTTTGTTTGATTTCATGTGTGAATTGTATTATGGGTCGTTGAGCTTGATCCCCGATGAAACAGAGTCGAGCAATGAGAGGATTTGGCTTGATCCTTGTTTATGTGTCGAGGTGTCAATCAACACCTAGAGGGTGTGTCGATCGACACCAATAAAAGATTTTGTGTTTGGTTTGTGTAGGGAAAGGAGTGTTAATCGACACCTAGTGGTAGTGTCGATCGACACCTTGTCGAAATTGTTGAGTTCGTGGTTTGAGTGTCGATTGACACCGAGGTGGTGTGTCGATCGACACTGAGTTCCTGAGTGCAGGTTGTTGTTGAATGTTCTTATTTTGGTAATTCGAATATTGTGAATTGTTGGTTTATTGTTCTTATTTTGGTAATTTGAATATTGTGAATTATTAGTTGATTGCGTAGTAATTGGCATTATTATCCTTATTATGAAACCGGTAGAAGGTATGACCGCCTCACTGAGTATTTGTGATAATACTTACGCAACTCTTTGTTCCATGTGCTGCAGGTAAAGTTAAAGTGTGATCCTGGAATCATGGTTGGGACGAGAGGATGATTAGGATCTCTAGATTATGTGTTTATGAGTTGAATGCTAGAACCCGGTTAGGTTGCTAGATTTCTGTTGAATTGATATTTTTTTAATGAATGGTTGTTTGATTTAATGGTTTAAATTTTTTATGTTGATTCTGCTGGTTAGTTGATTGCTTGTTGGTTTGAATTAGCCGTTGAGAATTAGTATTTGTGGGAATACTTAATTCGAGTTAATTAATTAATTAAAAAAAGTTTGGTTGTTTCAGATTCTCTGTCCTAATGCTTCCTTATATTCCTTCAATTGTTCTTGAGAGTTTGAAAAGTTTTGCTGTTTCTTTTGCAGAAAAACATGGTGTCATCTGCAAACAACATATGGTTTATCTTTGGTCTCCCCTTTGCTACTTTAACTCCTGGTAAACTTCCATTTTGTTGTGCCTTTTTACATGCCAGACATAACCTCACTACATAGGATGAATATATAAGGGGAGAGAGGGTCTTCTTGTCTAAAACCCCGTGTAGATGGAACCAGACCTTTAGCTGTACCATTTAGTAGGAAAGGGTAGGATACATTAGTGATACTCTGCATTATCCAATTCACCCATGTCTCACTGAAACCTAAGTAACATGAATAGGACAACCTTTATGAAACACCACTCCAAACGGTCATAAGATTTTGGCATATCTGTTTTAATTGCCATTGAGCAATGTTTTGTTGCATCTGAGTTCTTAAGGAAGTGAAGGACTTCATGTGTTATCAAAACATTGTCAGAGATGGCTCTCTCTTGGACAAAAGCACCACCTTTTGGAGGACAGGTTGCAACCTTCTGGTAAGGATCTTGGAGAATATCTTAATATACATTGCATAGTGCAATTAGTTTGTATTTAACAACTGATATAGGGCTATGTACCTTAGGAATTAATCTGACATGAGTCTTATTGATTGTTCTTGGTAGTGCACCAGAGTTAAAGATTGATTTAACTTCCTTGATAATTTCAGGTCCCACCACTGTCCAATTAGCTTGGAACAAGAATGGTATTTTCATGCTGCCACCACAAGAATGGTACTTCTTTATTTCCAGAATTCCTCTTTCCTGTAAGTTGTAGCTAGATCGTAGTTTATCTTTTGAATTTCCTCTACTTTTGAGTTTGGATTTGCCATTGCAGTTTCTAGAGCTTTCCAATTTGCTCATGACTATTCTCATGTTGTTCCTTATTCCAAGCTATGATGGCTCTTATGAATCTTCCAATTGTTTCTTCAACTTTTGCTTCTCCACAGCCTGACCAGGTGGTAGAGATTAGTTTTTTTACTTTGTAACATCCCGTAACCAAATTCTAGGAACTTGGGAGGGGTATCGATCGACACCAATGTTTCAGTACAATTTCCGGTTTGAGTTAATTGTCCGGTTCGTTACGCGGTTTGGGAACGCAGCCCTAGGTCGGGTTATTTAAGATTCCAGCCGCAGAAGGTGATTTAAGTGTGAATCGAGGGGATTTGTGATCGTTCTTCATCATTCTTTGTTTCTGAGACTTGTGTGGTCGTTTTGCGGGATTATGGTGCTATCTCAGTGGATTCTAGCGACATAGAGTGCTGTTCATCTCTATTTCTTGCCGTTCTTCGTGTTCTTCGCGTTTTTTCCCTTTGTCCTTTGCGAAATCGAGGTGAGTGCGCGACCGTAGGCTCGGATAGATTAGAATTCGGATGATAATCGGTTAGGAAAGTTTGTGGTGATAAACTGGCTGTTGATTGTGTGTTTTATGTGATTTTCGTGTGTTTGTTGATGATTTTTGTGTTTTCGGATCGTGTGTTAAATCTGTTCTTCGTGGTAGAACAGGGTGTCGATCGACACCTAGTGGTAGTATCGATCGACACCAAGGTGAAACCACGCCGATATTGTTGAAGTGTGGATGGACACCTAGTGGTAGTGTCGATTGACACCCAGTTGAATTTACGTGTGCATTTTTAATTGTTTATTGTTTGGTTTTTGGCTTATCCGTACTTAGCCTGTTGACGGGAGGACCATCTCACTAAGTATTTATTAATACTTACGCAACTCTTATTTCCATGTGTTGCAGGTAATAGAAATGCGTGATCGCAGAATCAAGGCCGGTGAAGAGGATGATAAGGTGTTTAGATTGTTTATTTTTCTAATAAACCTGGTGTTTAGGTTGCTAGTTTTTTTTTTATTGGAAATGTTTGACTTATGGAATTGATAATTGGTTTAATGTTTTTTTATTGGATTATTCTATGAGAACTTCCGCGATAATTTAAATAGTTGTAGAAGGTTAGTATTTAAGGGAATAATAACCTTAGCTATTAAAAAAAATGTTGGTTGTTTCATTTTGGTATCAGAGCCTAGACGTTTTTAGGACATTGAAATTGGATGAATTGAGACTATGTGGTTTAATTGTTTATTAGTAGTTACACAATTAATAGTCTTAGATCATCCTATTCGGCCTTTAAAGAAATTCCACGGTAAGTTGTGTTTTATTTCTTTGTGACTTCTAGTGTGCTTATCTTTTGTCATGTGTTGCAGAGAGATTGCTCCAGGTACTAGAGGTCGTGGCAGAGTGGGTGTCCGTGGTGGCAGAGCAGCTCCCCATGGCAGTAGAGCTGCAGGCCGTGGAGGCCAGGGTCGTGGTTTAGGACCCGAGATAGAGTCGTCTAGCAGCGTTGCTGCGTCCCAGACTCATCATGTTGGATCTGCGAGTGAGGCCAGTGATCATGTCAGTATGACTGTTGGTGCCAAGAGGGGTGCCTAGGGAGGTGTTGTTGGTGGAGTGGGCCCAGGTGGGGGTGCTGCTCCAACTCAGTCTCGTGATGACATTATTATGAGACTTTTGACGCAGGTGTTAGAGCGGTTTCTGGCGGCAAGTCCGATACTGGCTCCAGCAGGACCTCCGGTGGTGGAGGCGCAGCAGAGGGCTGCAATTGCTGAGCATCCTCCCTATCTCGTGATGGTGGGACTGATGCAGAAGATTGATAGGCCTTTCTTCACAGGCAGAGTTGGGCCAGAGGGGGCCAACGAGTGGCGCTCAAGAGTGGACCGCATCTTTCGATCAATTCGATGTCCTGCTGAGTACCAAGTTAAGTTGGAAGTTCATTACCTTAGCGAGGACGCGCATAGTTGGTGGAGATCTATTGAGACTCGGAGGACGGTGTGGACTTGGGGCGAGTTCGTGGCCGATTTCAATGCCAAGTTTTTTCTTCGAAAGGCGTTGGATCGCCTAGAGATGAGATTCATGGAGCTAGCTCAGAGAGAGAGTACTGTGCGTGAGTACGATGCTGAGTTCAGTAGACTTCTAGTTTATGCTGGCCGTAGCTTGGACGATGAGTGGACCCTGATGCAGAGGTTCTTGCAGGGGCTTCGTTTGAGCATTAGGACCCAGTGCCGTGGTTCTATGTATGCCTCGAAGGCGGAGCTGGTGGAGCTTGCTGCTTCTATAGAGGAGGATCAGCGTGAACAGGCTGGTTCGGTTGTTGTTCCACCTGTGACGGTTCCATCTGTGGCTGCTCCTGCTGTTCAGCCAAGGAGACCGCAGCAGCAGGAGCATTCTTAGAGTTCTGGTTCTGACAAAGGCGGCAAGCCTACGCAGAGTTAGAAGATGAGATTCGATAAGGTTTCTAAAGGTGGCCAGAGTGGTCATTGTTGAATTAGATGCGGGAGCACTGAGCATCGAGTGACGAGCTGTCCCAAGAGGGAGGCTTCTCGAGATGCCAAGGTGTGTTTCCATTGCAGGGAGGCAGGGCATATCAGGCCAATGTGTCCTAAGCTTTAGCAGATGGCAGTGGCGGCAGTTCAGTCGGTGGCAGTTCAGCTTGTGGCTCAATTGGCAGCAGTGCAGCCTTTGGCTCAGATTAGACCGTCATCATGAGTTTATGGACCTCCAGAGGCGAGGCAGCTAGGCGGCGCGCAGATCACATGTAAAATCTTAGACTCGAACTTTGTAAATTCTTAATAGTTGAATTTTTGTTGTGTTTTCGGTTTTTCTTTTGCGTATGATAGTGGTTAGGGTTTCTCAACGCATGTGAATTGTGTAGGGACCTTATTAGTGGGAGGTTTCAAATCCCACGTTCTTTTTGATTTTGGAGCATTGAACTGCTTCATTACTCTAGAGCATGCCGAAAGTAGTGGCATTCAGAGTAGTGCTGGTGAACTTTCGAGTCTGGTTAAAGTGGCTGGAGGAGGATTCCAGGCTACTTCCGACCGAGCGAGAGCAGTGGATGTTCAGATTGCTGGGCAGTCGATGCCGGTAGATCTGGTGATTAGTCCGATGGAGCTATACGACGGGATTCTTGGGATGGATTTGCTGTCGTTTTATAAAGTTCATATGGACAGTTTTCGAGGCAGAGTCATTTTTGAGCGAGATTCGGGTAGGTTAGTATTTCAGGGCGTGAGACTTACTTCTAGGAGTCTAGTAATCTAAGCAATTCATACCGAGCCGATGATAGCGCGGGGTTGCGAGGCTTACTTGGCTTCTATTTCAATGCGGAAGCCTAGTGGTGAGGTTGCTATCAGGGAGATCCGAGTTGTTCGGGAGTTTGTGGATGATGCTCAGTCGTTGCAGGGATTACCGCCGTCTTGGTCCGATCCTTTCACAATTGAGTTAGAGCCCGGGACAACTCCAATTTCTAAGGCTCCTTACAGGATGGCTCCAGTAGAGTTAGCAGAATTAAAGAAGCAGTTGGAGGACTTGTTGAGTAAGGGTTTTGTGCGACCGAGTGTTTCACCGTTGGGAGTGCCAGTTCTGTTTGTGATGAAGAAGGACGGTAGTTTCCGACTGTATATCGATTACCGAGGTCTGAACCAAGTCATTGTGAAGAACAAGTACCCTCTCTCGAGGATTGATGAGTTATTGGATCTGCTGAGGGGTGCTACTTGGTTCTCCAAGATAGACTTGGCATCGGGGTATCATCAGATCCTGATAGATGAGGCAGATGTTCGTAAGACAATATTTAGGACGAGATACAGACATTTTTAGTTTTTAGTCATGCCTTTTGGTTTGACTAATGCGCCGGAGGCTTTTATGAGATTGATGAACGACGTGTTCAAGGAGTATCTGGATGTGTTCGTTATCATCTTTATCGATGACATTCTGGTTTATTCGAGGAGTCCTGAGGAGCACGAGGCTCATCTGAGATTGGTTTTGGAGAAGCTTCGGGTAAAGAAGCTCTATGCTAAGTTGAGCAAGTGTAGTTTTTGGCAGAGACAGATGGGTTTCCTTGGTCATATTGTGTCAGCAGAGGGTGTTTCAGTGGATCTGGCGAAGATAGAGGCTATCAGGGATTGGCCTAGACCAAGTAGTGCTACCGAGATCAGGAGTTTCTTGGGTTTGGCAGGGTATTACCGGAGATTCATCAAGTGTTTTGTGAGTATGGCGCAGCCTATGATGAAGTTGAGTGGGAAGGATGTTCCGTTTATGTGGTCGCCGAAGTGTGAGGAGAGCTTTGCAAGGCTCAAGGAGATGTTGACTAGTACGCCGGTACTGGCATTATCCAAGCCGGGGAAGTCTTATACCGTGTACACTGATGCTTCAGAAGTCGGTCTGGGTTGTGTTCTTATGCATGAGGGCAAGGTCATCGCGTA
This sequence comes from Draba incana, assembly GCA_963576765.1. Taxonomy (NCBI): domain Eukaryota; kingdom Viridiplantae; phylum Streptophyta; class Magnoliopsida; order Brassicales; family Brassicaceae; genus Draba; species Draba incana. The sequence continues at coordinate 12,812,571 of OY755212.1, read as the reverse complement.
TGCTTCGAGGCAGTTGCAGGGTTGTGAGCGTAATCGTCCTACGCATGATCTTGCGTTAGGAGCAGTGGTGTTTGCTCTGAAGATTTGGAGATCTTATCTTTACGGTCTGAAGGTAGTGATTTTTACGGATCACAAGAATCTGCAGTATATCTTCACTCAACCGTTGCTGAATATGAGACAAAGGCGCTAGGATGAGTTGTTGGCAGATTACAATATGGAGATTATTTACCATCCGGGTAAGGCCAATCAGGTGGTTGATGCTCTGAGTCGGAGGAGAGTTGATTCGATTTGTGAGCAGGTTATCGAGGACTTAGTGGGCGAGATTAGCACTTTGCGGTTATAAGCTATTTCGCAGGAGCCTTTAGGGTTAGAGGCGGTTGATCAGGCAGATCTTCTGAGTAGGATTCGAGTAGCTCAGGAGAGTGATCACGTTTTGATTGAGGCGTCAAAGGCCGATGTTTCTGAGTATCAGGTCTCTTCGAATAGGACTATTCTGGTTCACGGGCGGGTTTGTATGCCTAAGGACGTAAGTTTGAGGCAGGAGATTCTGCGAGAGGCTCATGCGAGGAAGTTCTTGATTCATCTGGGTGCGACCAAGATGTACCATAATCTTAAGAAGTATTATCATTGGGTCGGGATGAAGAGAGATGTACCTGACTGGGTCGCGAAGTGCGATACGTGCCAGTTAGTGAAGGCAGAGCATCAAGTTTCGGGAGGGAAGTTGCAGAGTTTACCTATTCTTGAGTGGAAGTAGGATATGATCACTATGGATTTTGTAGTCGGATTACCTAAGTCAAGGATCTATGATGCGATCTGGGTGATTATGGATCGGTTGACTAAGTATGCACATTTTCTAGCCATTAGAAAGACCGATGGAGCTGCGGTTTTGGCAAAAAAGTTTGAGCGAAAGATTGTGAGGCTACTTGGGGCGCCAGCCAGTATTGTGTCAGACCGTGATCCTAAATTTGCTTTCGAGTTTTGGGGAGCTTTTCAGATAGAGATGGGCACTAGAGTGCGTATGAGTACAGCGTATTATCCGCAGACTGATGGTCAGTCGGAGAGGACTATTCTGACTTTAGAGCATATGCTGAGGATGTGTGTGCTCGATTGGGGGAGTCACTTGGCTGATCATCTGTGCCTAGCTGAGTTTGCGTATGAAAACAACTTTCAGGCGAGTATTGGGTTGGCTCTTTACGAGGCTTTGTATGGGAGGTCATGTAGGACACTGTTATGCTGGACCCAAGTAGGGGAGAGGAGCATTCTTGGTTCGAGTTTTGTTCAGGAAACGACGGAGAAGATTCGCATTTTAAAGCTGAACATGAAGGAAGCTCAGGATTGACAGAGGAGTTATGCTGATGAGCGGCGGAGAGAGCTTGAGTTTGCAGTTGGAGTTGGTGTGTATCTCAAGATGGCAATGTTGAGGGGTCCTAACAGATCCATAGCAGGGAACCAGCTGAGTTCGCGGTTTATAGGTTTGTTCCCGGTGGTGGAGCTAGTTGGACCGGTGGCGTACCAGTTGGAGTTACCTCCGATTATGAAGGTATTTCATAAGGTGTTCCATGTTTCTATGTTGAGGAAGTGCCTGCATGAATCAGAGGAGTTAGTGGCTAAGATTCCTAAGGATCTGAGCCCTGATTTACCAGTTCCGACGGTTCCTGTGAGGATTCTCTAGAGGAGGGTCAAGGTTCTGTGTCCGAAGAAGATATCGTTGCTGAGAGTCCTGTGGGATTGCAACGGTACAGAGGATGAGACTTGGGAGCCTGAGATAAAGATGAAGTTGAAGTTCAGGAAGTGGTTCGACAAGCAGGTCGCATCTTGAGCTTACTTTTATTTTTGTGGTTCCGGATTTTGGTTTAGCTTGTTGGCTATTGTGGTTGTATTGCATGTATTTTTCGTTTAGTTGTAATGATATACATTATTTTTTGGAAATTTATAAGATGGAGTTCCTTATTTATTTTCCGGTTTATTATAAGATGTATGATTCTCATAGATGTTTGGTGGGCTGAACGGTATGTGTCGTGTTTTGGGTGATATTCCGGGTGGGGAATATCGAGTTTGGCCACGTGGGGCAGATATAGTCATAGATGTTTCTAGATGTTTTAGAATTTATTACTCTAGGGACAGTAGCGTTTCCGAATAACTCATTACAGTTTAAGGAAGACAAGTGGGTCTTCGGCAAATCTACCTATGACAAGTGGGTCTCAGTGTAGTAACGAGTTTATACTTACGGGTGGCGGGTGGGTCCCGGTGTAGTATTGTGGGATGCTTATTTATCTGTGACAAGTGGGTCTAAGTATAAGTATCAGGAGACGGGTGGGTCTCTTGAGGGGAGTGAGGCTCGCCTGCATTTGTTTTGGAGAGAGTGGTCTCACAATAAGTCTAGAGAGAAAAGTGGTTCCCTGTGTACCATGAGTGGATGGTACGTTGGTTGCTAAGGATGAGTCCTGATAGTAAGGTAATGAGTTAAGATTAGTGAATGTCGGGGAAAACGTGTGTATAAACATAGGATTAGATGCGAATTCAAGGATCGAGTGAGGATCTCTAGTGATGTTGACCAAGTTGGGGTCGAGTTTTTAATCTTTTAATAGGCGGTTTTGCGGAATTCAAGGTCGAATCCAGATTAGTGTCGATCGACACCAATGGGGAGTGTCAATTGACACCAATATTTTGGTACAATTTCTGGTTTGAGTTAATTGTCCGGTTCGTTACGGGGTTTAGGAACGTAGCTCTAGGTCGGGTTATTCAAGGTTCCAGCCGCAGAAGCACGAGTTTTTCAGAGAAAAACTCGAGAAGAAAAGGTGATTTAAGTGTGAATCGAGGGGATTTGTGATTCGTCCTTCAACATTCTTCGTTTTTGAGGGATTGTGGTGCTATCTCGGTGGATTCCAGCGACGAAGAGTGTTGTTCATCTCTGTTCCTTGCCGTTCTTCGTGTTCTTCACGTTTATTCCCTTTGTCCTTCGCGTAATCGAGGTGAGTGCGCGACTGTAGGCTCGGATAGGTTAGAATTCAGATGATAATCGGTTAGGAATGTTTGTGGTGATAAACTAGCTGTTGATTGTGTGTTTTGTGTGATTTTCGTGTGTTTGTTGATGATTTTTGTGTTTTCGGATCGTGTGTTAAATCTGTTCTTCGTGGTAGAACTGGGTGTCGATCGACACCTAGTGGTACTGTCGATCGACACCAAGGTGAAACGACGCCGATATTGTTGAAGTGTGGATCGACACCAAGTGGTAGTGTCGATCGACACCCAGTTGAATTTACTTGTGCATTTTTAATCGTTTATTGTTTGGTTTTTGGCTTATCCGTACTTAGCCTGTTGACGGGAGGACCATCTCACTAAGTATTTAATAATACTAACGCAACACTTATTTCCATTTGTTGCAGGTAATAGAAATCCGTGATCGCGGAATCAAGGCCCGTGAAGAGGATGATAGGGTGTTTAGATTTTTTAGTTTCCTAATAAACCTGGTGTTTAGGTTGCTAGTTTTTTTTTTGAAATGTTTGACTTATGGAATTGATAATTGGTTTATTATTTTTTTATTAGATTATTCTATGATAACTTCCGCGATTGTTTAAATAGCTATAGAAGATTATTATTTATGGGAATAATAACCTAAGCTATTAAAAAAAAAATGTTGGTTGTTTCATACTTCATGGTTCTTATTTAGGCTTCTATCAAATCTGTTAAAGAAATTTTAAACTCTTCATTTTCAAGGATGAATGATGCTGATGAATCTTAGCCCAATTCTAGGATTTTCAAAGTATGTGTGTTTGGATTGATTTATAAACTTTTGTGGTATTCAATTAGAAAGTTACATTTCGTGTAGTTTTTAAAGAATTTCAAATTTTTTTATAGTTAAAAAGACATCAAAATTTGGTAGGAGAATAGATCGATCATCCTAATTTTTTTAAACAATAGAATTATGAAAGTGTCATTTAAAAACAAGTTAATAAATAGGTAAGACGATATAGAATTTAAAATTGCATTGATTGCTGTTTCGGGGATCAAATGTATGGTGATCAAGTATCAAAAACAAGAGAATTCCTCTCATATGCAACATATAGTTTAAAAAATAGAAAATTAAAAACTTTAAAACTTCAAACTTATACTTTATTATCTGTAAAATTATTAATGATAATCTAGTGATACAAAAATTCATGTTGCGAGAATCATTCAACTGTGTTGTTGTCATGTTTTTAAACTTATTATTAAAAAAATTATTTTAACTCAAATGCTATACTATATACCATAAAATTTACTTTACAATTAAGTTTATCAATTATTAGTGATATAAAATAAAATTATTTACAAGCAAGATAATAAATCGAGTAACGTGACGGGTAAGAAGACGGGTACCGAGACGGGTAGTTAACAAAAATATGATACTCGATACCCAACCCTTACCTGCGGGTAATACAATTATAATACCCTTTACCCGACTTGGAAGTCACGGGCAAGGGCGGATCCACGTTGTAGTTATTGTGGTACGTGCCACACACTGATTTTCTAAAACAACTAATGAGCCTATATTGATTTGTATTACTAGTTCAGTTGGTCGTCGGTGATTTAATCTGCCCTCTAAAATTTGTGTTCGCCTCTTCTTACCTTTTTCTTTGATACTGATTTTTTTTACAACAAACTTTATGTCTACATATCTTCTTACGTTCCCTAACTGTGAAATGATTTTTTTTCTTTTTTTATTTGTTTTCTTGATGCATATGTTATGTTATTTTCATAACTGTAAAATGATTTCTCTCCTTTTTTATTTGTTTTCTTAATGCATATGTAATGTTATTCCTACTTTTACAAGAAAATAGCAGTTAAGTGACTTAAGTCTATAAAATGAAATTTTTTTTATTGTAATATACAATTTTTTGTTTGACCCTAGAACTGAATAAACATCTTTAAAAAATGTGTTTACTTTTATATTTTTATTCAAACTAAGCCCTAAATATTGAACATATTTTTTATTTTTATTTTATTATCATAATGAATTTTAATTAATTGTTTAATATATAAATATATTATGCCCATATAAAATTATTTTCTGGATCCGCCTCTGTTCACGGGTACGCTATTTTTCGAGACGGGTATGTTATTTTTCGAGACGGGTATGTGCCAGGCCTACATTACAGTGTTTATAGTGTCTAATTGAAAACGTAGAACATAATTCTAGTCAAATGCATATCCTAACATATTTAGTCCATTATAGCATCGACGCGCAAAATTGTAGTTGGGATATGGACCATATGGTTACACACAAATATCAGAACTTATGTAACCTGTTAAGCATTTTGAGTGATATGCTCAAATTTAATCCTGAGTTACTCTCTCAAATTAAGAGATCGATGTAATACTGAGGGATCGAATCTACAAGGAATGAAATCAAACAATAAACTCCAAATTCAAACTAAGCTAAGTGAAATATGATTAATAAAAAACAATTAAAATAAAGCGAGCAGACGATGATTTTGGTTCTTTATTCAATGAGACGAAGCGCTAGGCAACGGGTAATTCGCAGGCATAATTCAAAATTGAAGCACTAGACTACTGTCGGAATATTTATTAAGAACGGTTCTGGAACTCGAAAAGCAATTGGAAAACTAATCAACTTTCGTTGCATAAGCTATCTATGACTAAATCCTAGAAAACCAAATTTCTTTGCGAGTTCTATAAAATTAGTTAAGCATTATAAACAGTTCCGATTTGTTCACAAAGATACTAAGCCAAATTTCTTTGCGAATAGTCTCTTTGCTCACCTATGATATTATTCCAGCTAACTAATAATGCTTTTGCATCTATCAATCAACCTAAGATATCTAAATTCCGGATGATCAATCCAAAATCATAATTAAAACTATCAAGGTGAAGAACACAAATTGATTGATCCCAACAGTAATCCAATTCTTGACAAATTATCATCAACCTTTGAAAAACCCTAAACCTAACTAGAAGATTACTGAGACATGGAGAATGAAAACATCATAGTAACTGAATAATACTACAGTAAAGAGATAAGAGTAAGGGATACAAAAGGGTTCGAAGAATTCTCTGGAAAGAGTCTAAACTTGTCTCCCTAAAAGCTCTGAATAAAATATCTCTTTAGCTCTCAATAAAATAAAGCATAAGCCTAAACATTGGCTTAGAAAACTATTTATAAGGTTATAAAAATGACTTGGAAAATAATTGTAAATTCTGACACTTCTCGGCAAAATTGGAAATCTTCAAAACTTGTCATTTTTGCTTGTCACGATCGGGTGTCGATCGACACTAAGTCTAAATTTCCAATCTGACTTGAAATCTTCAATGCTCATTCCTCGTTGCTCCAAAATGCTCCAAAATCACATGTTATGCTCCGAATGCCTGAAATCCTGTAAAAGCCTCTAAAATGTACGAAAAACACTGAAAAGACACTAAAAATGGACTTATATCATGGCTGAAAACCGGCAAAAACCATGATATATCAACTTCCCAAAACTTAGCTTTTTGCTTGTCCCTAAGCAAAACAGATGTAATCACTCCTTTTGGATCCACATACCGCATAGTCAATCTGGTAGTACTTTGATGTGTCCATAGAAACTTAACAATCCCCCAGATTGATTCCAAAGCCCTTAGAGAAACTCAGACTTTTTGTTGCCAAACCCTTTCATTTATTTAGGTGCGGTCTCATTGAGGGAATATCGATCGATGGACCTTCTAGATTCTTTCCCTTCTTTTAACACTTTCCTGCGTTTCACCCTCTTTTTTCCCTCCGTAACTTTTAGTCCAATTAAGAACATCATAGAGATGCATGCCATTTCCTTCTCTTCGACTTTTATTTTTGATGATATATATTTTTTTTCTCTGATTGCACTTTTCTGTTTGGACTGCACTTTTCTGCAGACTTTTTTATTTCCTTGCCGTCTCTATGATTTCTCTAGATAAGCGCCCAATACTATTGTTCTATGGTGGGAGACATGGCCGTGAGCGCTTTATTTGATCTAAGACATTTGAATTCATCACCTGGGAGAAGTTTCAAGAACGGTCCTTCCTCGCTTTCTAGTGTTGAAAGATGAATCAAGTCCTGCGATTACCAAGCTCCAAGATGAGAAATTAGAGTTCATTAGAGGTAGGATTTGCAACATCATTTCTGGCGCTCTCCAAAACTCTGAACTCGCTCCGTTAGCCCGATCCACTACCAGTTACCCACCTAGTAAAACCAACCAATTTTCATTGGTAATGGTCATTTGAATGCTGTTCAAAGCAAGTATAGGAGGAGTTTTGACCCGAATAAAAACCAAAAACTGGACTGACTCAATAAAAACTCAAAACATAACAGAATAGTTAGCGACTACCTCCCCGTGACTTAAACAACACTTGCCCAGTCTGAATGAGCCTGAAATTGGTAAAAGAAAATAAAACAAACGAAAAATATTGAAAACGAATGAGATGGTGTTGATCGACACCAAGTTTGAAAATCCGAAGTTTTCACCAAAATTAGATTATGATGATTGTCAATGGTGCTCGTCATAGTTTGATTAGTCTCTCAAAGTTAGCACTATTAGACACTCACAAAAAACACGATTAAAACCAATTCCATAACATAATCTCATAAGTTCAACAAACTACGAAAAGCAAAAACAAACTGACACAAATGAAACAAAAGCTCACTCAAAAGAAAATAAAAAGAAAGAGAAAACAAAACAAAACAGAAAAACCGGGATAGATAATGAAGAACTAGCCCTCCTCCTCAGAAGCGGAAGGAGTAGCAACATAAGATGGCAGACGAGATTTAGGGTTTAGGGTTTAAGGTTTAGGGCATTCCACAACCAAACATCCCCGGAAGAGCATCCCAAATCCTCTTCAGTGCTGAAGTATGGAACTTGTTAACTGCTACTAGAGGAATTTGCCTCCCGCTAGAAGAACGAGTGCCAACCGGCCTAACAAGCCTCGGATCAGACTTAAAATGCTAAATTACCTGCGATAGAAACTTGTCATAGTAAAGGTAACTGAACGTGGACACGATTGCCTGCAATGCTGCAGAAAATTCACATAGCAGAATCCTTGAGCCAAATAGTCTGCCTCAGGATAGGGGTGACTCGCTTTCTACCTTGCAAGTAGAAGTACCAATGCCACATAAACGAAAGATAGGGGTGAGTAGACTACCAACAATAATTGGTTTGTTGCTTCGCTTTTTGAAAGGCGTCATCTTCAAAGAAACCAGATGATGAGCAAACACAGCCCCATAATGTACATCCTCAGGAAAATCAATAAGATAAAGGAAAATCTTTGCGAAGAGCATAATATAGCACATCAAATTGTTAAACTCTCATTTTCCCTGGCTTGTTCTTGCAGAAAAGAGTAGTAGATAGCATTCGAATCACGTAATGGATATCAGAGTGGCGAATGTCAGTATGCGTCGCACTCTTGTTCTCATAGACATGCGTACCAAAAAGCGCCTAGAAATATCGTATATTAGGTAAATGCTCTGAAAGAGTAATACGAATGCGATCCACTATCTCAAAACTGTTAATCGCAGTAAGCTCATCCAAGGAAACTTTGTACCGAATACTGCGAGCCATAATTGTCAGAGTGCCCTGGTTAGGCCGCTTCACAACCTCATCAGCAAAATAGACTTGCCTCACTAGATCCGGATATATCGGGTAGTGCTTGGTAGCAATTGTCCCTAGACCTGCATTCTGTAATAATCGTATCACATCATCTTTGATTCCGAGAGTGATATACCTGGTATTTTACCACTTTTACTATCCGTTTTTATCTATTTTATATACTATTTAATAAGCTTTGCTATCAAAGGAGGTAGTTTTCTCGTATATTTGGTTTTGAAGAGTCATATAGGTCAAATCATCAAAAATGGAGTAAAAAATGTGGAAAATGAGTATTATTCATCCTAAAACAACTTACCAAGGTCAAAGGAGCCAATCTAAATCCCCCAAGTTGAAGTTTTCACAATTTCCCAAGTTGGACAGAAAGTATGTCTCCAAAAGATCACCTTGTAAGGAAGACTAAATAGATTTGGAAGGAAATGAAATTACTTATGGAGATAGCCCTTTGAGTCAGATTTTCAATTAAGTGCGAATTATATCAAATGGAGTTGTAGTGTAGAAGTTATTCAAGTTCTACTGAAGGCATGTCATTCTGCCTAGAAGAAGAATCATGTCCAAGATGGGCTTAAGCATCAAACCAACTTATGGGACGGCTCATTTAAGTGAATCCAAGAACAAGTAGCATGTTTTGAGCCAGACCCCAGACCAGTTCACGTGACCGGTGTGACCGATCGGTACCGTGGCCACTTCTGCGCACTTATCGACAAAAAGATGTTTTTGCCCGAACTGAAATCCTATAGCCTTTGCCGACCTAGAACCTCTTCCTACACCTATATATACTTGCTTTTAGCCTCTTCAGAGAGATAGAATAGCCATAGGCACCACAAATCAATAATAAACATGTATTTTTGTTATTTTCTTTAGTTCTTTATCTTTATCCTTTGTAAAAGAGTGATGAAGCCATGGTGTTCTTCTCAAGCTTTGTGCTTCGAGATCTACCTATGCCGAGCCCTTACTTAGCACGAATCTACTGTTTTATTAACTTCTCTAGGTGCACCATGTTTCATAACATGTAGAGTAGTTGTATGTTTGATATAAAGTTATTTTAAAGTTTTCTTGTTGCATCTTTTACATCTTTATTGAGCTTGCTTCTAGATTGATTCTCTATCTTTATTTATACTCAAGGTGTGATTTAGATTAGTTACCTAGTGACCGATTTTAGATTGGTGCCGATTCCACAAGCTTTTGCACCGATCAGATCTAGTATTTGATAGGTTAGGCGTCTTAACAATTTGAAAGATTAGTTAAGGAGTTTAATGAACAATCGAATCTCAATCTTACAGCGTAATTCGCCTTGTAATAACCCCACGAAAGCCGAGTCTATTAGAGTTTGAATTGTAGGTTTCGAAGCCTCGAAAGGGGAATGATTATACTATAGTGATTTGAGTTCTAGAACACTAGTTGCATTTCTTTAAAAACCGTGTAGAACATGTTGCATTATTTCCTTTTAATTTCTTTTAATTTGCGTGTTTTGATTTATCTATCCCTTTATTTTATTGCTTTGCTTTATTTCATCATAAACCCCAAAATCCAAATATATTTTATTTTAGCTTGTTTTGCATCATATAGATTTATAGCGTAACAACATAGTCTCATGTGGATCGACCCCTAAGTACTATAATTGTCAACTGTGCACTTGCAGATTATGGTTTATAAATTTAAAACCTTTTGCATCACCCATTTAGGCGGCATCAGAGAGCCGTTACCGAATGAACATCAACTATCTGTGTCTGCTTCAGCGTCTCATCCAGCCAAGGATTGTAGAATAAACTGTCATAATCATCCCACTCCTCCGTAATAGCCCATCTCTCAACCTCGGGCTTAAGAGCCTCTATAGTTGGTACATCGTCTCAGTGCCTCCTAATCCTAATCTTTGCTCCGTCGCGTGTAGGCCAGGGGGGGAGCACTTAGAGTTTGTCCGTCAGAACCAAGTCCTTCTGGTTCGGGCTAGGAAATGTTTCTTCCTAGGCGGCATCTGCAAACAAAAACAAGAGAAACATCAACACAAATTTGGAATAAGCAAACGAAACTGAAATCTGCATGTGTGGTGTCAATCGACACTACTTTGTCCGTCAGAACCAAGTCCCTCTGGTTCGGCACTAATAGGCTTGGAAGCCGTTCGGGCTAGGCAATGTTTCTTCCTGGGCGGCATCTGCAAACAAAAACAAGAGAAACATCCACAAAAATTTGGAATAAGCAAACGAAACTGAAATCTGCATATGTGGTGTCGATCGGCACTCACAAGTGGTGTCGATCGACACCACGAAAAATCGTGCAAAGTTCAACAAACCTAACAATTACGAAACAATTCCGATTCATGGCAAATTAAACACCAACGTTCAACCCAAACACTTTTCCAATCAATATTTCATCATTACATCCAACCTAATCCGTTCTAAAATCAAATCTCCAACAAATTTTCATCACAAATCCACAAAATTCCAAAACAAATGCTCAATAACGCAATTTAATCCCATGGGTTATCAAATTCACTCTAAAACAAACCTAGTTAGGCCGAATTCAACATGATAATCGAGTGAAAAGAGAAGAAATTCGAAAAAACCTTAAGGCCGAAACTAAAAAGAGAGAATTTTGAACACATACTTTCAGAAAGAGGATGAAAATCCGAGTGGAATGACTCAAAAATCACTCAAATCTGTGAAGATTTGAGGATATTAGGGTTTATGATGAATGTGGATAATTTTCGAATTTGGGAAAATGAAGAAGAAACAATTGGGTTTTATAAAAGATCACTTACCTCGTCAGTCTGCGGGGTGGCGATGCACACCACCTGTTCCTCGCCTCTCCTTTTTTTTTCTAAAGCTAAAATTAACAATTCTTGAAACACTTAAACTAAAACTAAGATTAGTAAACAAATGAAAATAAAATCAAATTAGTATACTTACCAGTGGGCTGCCTCCCACTCAGCGCTCGTTTTCAGTCATTAGCTTGACTGTGTCAGAGCTTAGGAGACGGGTGCATCAACCAGAGAAAAAATCTTTCCTGCTGAATTTTAACTTGTTCGCCCAATAATGTTTCACCCTTTGTCCATTCACGGTAAACTCCTTGCCTTCTGAATTAATTAGGACAAGTGCTCCATGGGGTCTAACCTCCTTGATTGTAAAGGGACCAGACCACAAGGACGTAATTTTCTAGGAAAAAGTTGTAAACGAGAGTTATACTGAAGTACCTGGTTATTTGGTTCGAATTTCCTTGAGATGATCTTCTTACCATGATATGCCTTAGTCCGCTCCATGTATAACTTGGAGTTTTCGTAAGCGTTATGTCTTATCTCATCCAGTTCATTAAGTTGTATTAGATGTTTCTGTAGCCGGCTGAAAGTCAAAATTCATCTGTTTGACTGCCCATGCTGCCTTGTGCTCAAGCTCTACTGGAAGATGGCATGCTTTCCCATAAAGCAAATGAAATGGCGTAGTTCCTATAGGTGTCTTAAAGGCAGTCTTATAGGCCCAAACCGTGTTATCCAACATAGCAAACCAATCTCTTCTAGTAACTCCAACTGTCTTCTCAAGAATCTCTTTGAGTTGTCGGTTACAAACCTCAACTTATGTGATTGTCTGAGGATGATAAGGAGAAGCCACACGATGCTGAACACCGTACATACTTAGAAGGTTCGCAAACACCTTGTTGATAAAGTGTGGACCACCGTCACTTATGACTATCCTAGCCACTTAAAATCGAGGGAAAATAATGGTCTTAAATAGTTTAAGTACCACGGCCGAATCTTTCTTTGGACTAGCAATTGCCTCAACCCACTTAGAGACATAGTCTACAGCAGCAAAAATGTACTTATTCCCATATGAAGACGGGAAGGAACCATGAAATCGATGCCCCATCAATCAAAGAGCTCAACCTCAAGGATGAAATTTTGTGGCATCTCATGTCTCTTGCTGATTTTCCCTTTCCTTTGACAAGCATCACACTTAGAGATAAAAGTGTGAGCATCCTTAAACATCATAGGCCACTAGAACCTAGCTTGTAGAACCTTAGCAACTATCTTAAAAGTCGCAAAATGACCACCATACTCAGAACCATGACAATGAAACAGCTCGTCTTGAACCTCAGCCTCTGCTATATATCTCATGTAGATACCGTCTAAACAACGCTAGTAAAGATATGATTCATCCTAGTTGTACCTTCTAAGCTCCCTCATGAACCGCTTCTTCAAGTATCCTTTTAGATTAGTAGGCACATCCTCTACAGCTAAGTAGTTGGTGATATCAATGTACCATGGTCTATCGGACATTGTGACAGCAAAGACAAGTTCCTAAAAAACCTCGGCGATGATTTTTGGAATATAAACCAAGTTCTGGACCTGGTGTCGAGCAACACTAGTAATGATGTCGATCGACACTCTATTTTTAAAAAGTTCAGAACATTCGTGGAAAGTGGGTGTCGATCGACACTCCTTCCTAGTCACTTTAATGTCAAACTCTTGATGAAGCAATATCCATCTCAACAACCTTGGTTTCACATCCTTCTTCTGCATCAAATACTTGAGAGCGAAATGATCCGTGTGCACTGTCACCTTAGAACCGATCAAGTATGGACGAAACTTCACAAAAGCAAATACCACAGCTAACAACTCTTTCTCAGTAGTGTCATAATTCCTTTGTGCCTCATCTAGTGTTCGACTTGCATAGTAGATAGCATGAAGCTTCTTGTCCTTCTTCTGTCCTAGCACAGCTCTAACTGCAAAGTCACTAGCATCACACATGATCTCAAAGAGAAGATCACAGTCTGGAGGTTGCACAATGGGAGCCCTCACTAAAGCCTTCTTAATCTGCTCAAAAGCTGAAAGAGACTCTGCAGAAAACTCAAACTTTACGTCTTTGCAAAGTAAAGCAGTCAAAATTCTTGCGATCTTGCTGAAACCCTTGGTGAATCTTCTGTAGAAACCCGCATGTCCAAGAAAACTCCTCACAGACTTCACATCATTTGGCAGTTGAAGACTCGTCTTAAGCTCGATCTTAGCGCGATCTACCTCAATTCCAGCTTCTGAAACTCTGTGTTGATGTACAATGCCATCTTTCACCATAAAGTGGCATTTCTCCTAGTTCAAAACAAAGTGCTTCTCCTCGCATCTACCTAGTACCTTCTCCTGGTTGCTCAAACAGTCCTTGAAAGAGGATCCATACACTAAAAATCATCCATAAAAACCTCCATGTTATCGTCAATCATGTCCGTGAAGATAGACATCATACATCGCTGGAAAGTCGCATGAGTGTTGCAAAGTCCAAAAGGCATCCTGCGATATGCAAACATGCCATAGGGACAAGTGAAACTAGTCTTCTCCTGGTCGTTTGGATGGATGGGGATTTGAAATAACCCAGAATATCCATCAATGAAGCAATATTAGGGATGATTCGCGAGCCTCTCCAGCATCTGATCAATGAAAAGAAAAGGAAAATGGATTTTCCTTGTGGCCGCGTTCAGCTTCCTGTAATCAATACACATCCGATGTCATTTCACAGTCCTTGTAGGAATCAACTCGTCCTTCTCGTTCTTCACCACTGCGACACCTCCTTTCTTAGGAACCACATGAACCAGACTAATCCAAGCACTGTCTCAGATGGGATAGATGATCCATGCTACCAAACGCTTCATGATCTTCTTCTTAACAACCTCGGTCATCCTCCAAGTTAATCCTATGCATGCACAAGTCTGGAGATATACATGAAATGTCATCAAGAGAATAGCCAAGAGCCTTGTGAAACTTGCGCAGCTTTCTTAGCAGTATAGTGAGTTCTGCTTTATTCAAAGAAGCATTGACTATAACAAGATAAGTGGAATTAGGACCAAGAAAAGCGTACCTTAGCCCTGCAGAAAGTGGTTTGAGATCGATTTCAGGAGCTTTTTCTTCCCTCTAATCGCTAAACCTTGCAACTTTCATAGAAATTCTAACCAATTCCTTATTAGCGACCACTTGCATCACTTGCTCGCTTGGATCCATCATTGAAGCATAACCCTCATCAATCTCATCCAGATACTCGACTTCTGATGTATAATTAATCAAAGCCCTTTCCAAGGGATCCTTAGAGTTCATCTCATGGAAGTAGTCCTCTGCAAGTTGATCGAATGTATCGATGTTGAAGGTCTGTCCATCTATAGTAAGCTTCCTCATGAGCTTGTCCATATCAAACTTCATCTCTAAATCGCACACATTCAGTGTAATCCTTCCTCCTTTCACATCAATTATCGCTCCAGCTGTAGCTAAGAAGGGTCTTCCCAGAATTAGAGGGTCCTTAGGTTCCTCGACATATTGCAGAATAACAAAGTCTGTTGGTATCATGCATTCTCCAACCTTAATTAGAACATCCTCTAGGACACCTTCTGGGATCATTACCGTTTTGTCTAATAGGATAAGAGAGATCCTAGTGGGTTCAAAGTCTGTCATTCCAAGACTTATAGCAACTGGGAGTGGCATCAAGTTAACACTCGAACCCAAATCGCACAGAAAACGTGGAAACCTCTCCGTAAAGATCAAGCAATCTAACACAAAGTTTCGAGGATCAGTGAGCTTCTTTGGAATTCTGTTCTGAATTACTACACTAACCTGCTCTGAGATCATCGTACAACCTTCCTTAAGACTCAAATTCTTAGTGACCATCCTCTTTACATACTTGCAGATCAACGAAGTTGTTCTTATTGCATCGATCAAAGGAATCTCAACAATGAGCTTATCCATAATGGCTTTGCACCTATCATCATCTAGCTCCTACTTATACTTATTTTGACTCCTAGTATATGGAACCTTAGCCTTGTAGACTCGCTCCTCTGAAATAACCGGAGATTTAGCAACTTCTGAACCTTTCTGCGAAGGGTGTCGATCGATACTCCCGTGTTGTCGAGGCCTCATTAATTTTTGCTGATCCAGAATCTGTTTTCTCAAAGGGTGTCGATCGACACTCTTCCTCAGTGTCGATCGACACAGATTTTGGATAAAGAATCTCATCATCTTCGACTTTGATAACCTCAACCATTTGCTCCGTATTAACACCTCTCTTCAAAATCGGTTCCAGCTTCCTTGCACTACGTGCCATGACAGCTATAGCACTATGTTTGGGATTCATATCCGTCCTCGATGGAAGAAATCCATCTTGTCTTTTCACTAACTCTGCAGTTTGAGCAACTTGTGTAAATAGCTCCTTGACGTAAGTGTTCAAAGCCTCGAATTTCCCATTAAGATCATGATACATAGCATCCATCTTCCCATTGAAGCTCACGGTCATCTTCGGTTGTCCCTCTAAGAGTTGCTCAAGCATAGACTTCGCCTCGCTATTCGAAGATTTAGGAGGAGGTATCTCATAAGAAGAAGAATCGTAGTTCCTAGTGTAGTTGCTGCTCTAAAATGGCTTCTGAGATTTGGACTTCTGATACTGCGGGCTTGAAGGTCTCTAGTAGTTATTGTTGTAACCTCTATTTCCTTGCTCATTACCAAACCTGTGAAATCCAATTCCATTGACGTAGTTCACATCATTTTCTTCGTTCCTCTCCTCTGAAATCCTATTCCATTGACGTAGTTCACCTCTTGAGCGAACTGAACCGACTTCTTACTTACTAGAAGACTATGCACATCATCCAATTTAGCCTTAACCTCTTCTATTTGAATACCATCCTTGTTCCCACCTAGCTTCTTCCTTTCAAAATTAGTGTTCTTGCTACTATGGCTAGAAGCTAGGTTCTTAATACGAGTTAGTCTTGAAGTTCCCACTGCTTGCAGCATCTTGCGCCATGTGGTACCTCCAATCCACTCCATTTAAGAAGATACAAAGCAACTGAATATCGGAAAAGCCATGATGAGGACAATCTTTCTTATAAGCTTTAAATTGTGCCCATTAAGCCTTAAATGCTTCGGTCTCTCCTTGGCAAATTGTAGCAATTTTCATTCTCAAGTTCTCGGATCTCGCATCATCGAAGAAATCGTTGAGGAAAGCATTCTTTGTGTCTTCCCAAGTAGTTAGCCATCCCGGTTCAAGCTGCTTGAGCCAGTAAGATGCATCCCCACTAGGCCTGGGATTAAAACCCGAACCCGACATACCCGACCCGACCCGACCCGAAAATACCCTACCCGAACCCGAACCGAAATTTTCAAATACCCGAATGGATCTTAAACATAATTGAAATGGGTAACGGTTCGGGTCGGGTTTTACCCGTTACCCGAATGCACAACCCGAAAACCCGATAAGAAAAACGTGTTTTTTATTTTATCGGGGGTTTTAATCATTTTTTGGGGGTTTTTGGAAAACAATTGTATAAAAATGACTAAAACATAGTAAATCCAAAAACAATTAGGGTAAATCTAAAAAATATTATATTTTTTTTAGTATTTAGGATAAAAATTACCCTAATGGATCCTATTTTAAAACTCAAACCCGACCCGAACCCGAAGCTACCCTACCCGAACCCGACCCGAAATATTCAAATACCCTAATGGGTTCTAAACACCTAAACCCGAACTACCCAAAACCCGAAATACCCGACCCGACCCTACCCACTTACCCGAAATCCCAGGCCAAATCCCCACTAAGAGAGTTGGGGAAAAGCTTAGAGAAGAGGTAGTCGTTGTATACTCAATTAGCCTTAATGTTAAATGCCAAATCCTCGAACTTCTTAATGTGGTCCATAGGGTGCTCATGTGGAAGTCCATGGAAAGGTTGTTGAGCTACCATGCTAAAATAAGCAAGCTTCAACTCAAAATTGTTTCTCTGAAACGTAGGAGAACGAATGGCAGCTCGATTCGCGTAGAAATTGTCCGGTCGGTTGTAATCTCCCAAAGTTTGTCCACGACTTATTCAACAAGACAAAGGATCGACTACATTAGTGTCGATCGACACCGACGTTTTCCTCACGTCCATGCAGCTCAACAATTGCATTACCTTCGTCATTGATCCTTTGTCTAACTGCATTGTACCTTAGTCATGCTGGATCATGCATAATCATCTCCTCGAACCAGTACCAGTACTTGTCCGTTAGCCATCTTAGCTTCTTTAGCTGTTTTTCTATTGGTACGTTATAAGAGTGCTAACGTATCAAGTTCGAATCTAACTAACTCCTTGTTTTTATTTCTTCTAGTGAAGCGATTAAGCATACACCTGAAACATAAAACAAAAGCTAGTTTGTAAATTAAAAACAAAAATAAAAACTTAGACAAAATTCTAAAATTCTCCGGCAACGGCGTCAAAATTTGATATGCTTAAATTTAACCTTGAGCTACTCTCTCAAAATAAGAGATCGATGTAATACTTAGGGTTCAAATCCACATGGAATGAAATCACACAATAAACTCAAAATTCAAATTAAGTTAAGTGAAATATGATTAATGAAAAACAAATAAAATAAAGCGAGCAGACGATGATTATGGTTCATTAAATTCAATTAGACGTGACAAAAAAATATATTCAACGAGATGAAGCGCTCGGCATCGGGTAATACGCAAGCATGATTCAAAATTAAAGTACTAGACTATTGTCGGGATATTTATTAAGAATAGTTCTGGAACCCGAAAAGCAATTGTAAAACTAATACACTTTCATTGCATAAGCTATCTATGACTAAATCCTTGAAAATCAAATTTCTTTGCGAGTTCTATAAAATTAGTCAAGCATTTAAAATAGTTCTAATTTGTTTACAAAGATACTAAGCCAAATTTCTTTGTGAATAGTCTCTTTGCCGTCCTATTATATTATTCCTGTAGGGGTCGGATTCCACCCCTTGGAGATTAATCTAACGACAAGAATGATTCTGCAAAATTCAAGAAGAAATCAAAAACAGACTTACAAATGCCTAATTTGTAATTATGCCCATAACAGAATTAGATTCATATTTAAAATGAGTTTAATGATGTTGTGGGCCTAAAACCATTTTATTTGTTTAATGGGTCAGACCTAACTCTAATACTTAAACCTAGAATAAAAAGCTATAAATAGCTCATTGTATTCACCTAGAAGGGGGATCAGAACTTTTTCAGAGAAGAAGATTAATAAAAGCTTTCTTAACAGCAAACATAAGTCTCAACATCTTTCTGCATAGTAATTAAACTCGAAAGTCTCGCATTTCCTCGACAAGCCTTACAAATTCAATTGTGCGAGTTACGAGCTACGGCGAGCAGCAACGGATCA
This sequence comes from Draba incana, assembly GCA_963576765.1. Lineage (NCBI taxonomy): Eukaryota > Viridiplantae > Streptophyta > Magnoliopsida > Brassicales > Brassicaceae > Draba > Draba incana. The sequence continues at coordinate 12,793,820 of OY755212.1, read as the reverse complement.
CTGAGGAACAAAGCTACGGCGAGCAGCAACGGATCACTGAGGAACAAAGCGTCGCCGAGAGTAATGCGTTGCTGAACAAAGACGCATCGCCGATCAGGAGCATCACAACAACAAAAACGACGGATCTAGAGACGATAACACTAGAACTAGGAACACGACACGCAACACAACGATCATTCCCGACACTCCAGAGGCAACAATCACAGCGATAACCCCTGAGTTCTTGACCGGCATGAGGACGATGCTAGAGACACTGCTTCGGAAGCACATAAGCAGGAGAAAATCAATCAGTTGCTGCGAGTCCTCGCGACGGTGGATCGAGTTCGCAACAGAAGAGTGGGTGTATTCAGATGACCCGCAACAAGGATAATTCCGATGTTTCTAGATTTCGCAACTCGAGTCTGAGCACCAAGAGGGCAAGGTCAACCTCCTCCTACGCCAACTCCGTAGGGCGAGCAAGCCACTACTACTCAAGTTGCAGCTCAGCAACCAAATACCACCGCAACTACGAAGAATTACTCAGTGAATCTGAGAGCTGCACGCAATCCGGGGAACATCACCACTAGAAGAGCAACAACGAACACTGAGCGAAGCAATGCTAGAGCAGAGCGCGAGCAAGACTTCGACGACGAATAAGATAACTTGACCTTGTATGAGCGATCCGTGTTCAAAGAGGAACAACATGCAACTTTTCTGGCTCAGAAGGCTGAGTTGGCTGAGATGCGATGCAGTATAGAGGGAGTTGGCTGATATGCGACGCAATATAGAGCATTCGGTCGAAGCTACACAAAGCAGTCAGCAAGGCACCTGAGCTCGATCGGGTACTCGTACAGGTCCAGAACACCGATCCCTCAGAATACTTGACTGCATTTACCATCGCACTAAGACGAGCTAACTTCAAGGAAGGGGAAGAAGATGCTAGACGCTGTCTCTTTTTGTAGAATATCTTAAGGGAGCAGCTCTTTAATGGTTTTCCAAGCTCGAAAGGGACTCCATCGTCAACTTCAAGCAGTTGTCTGCAGCGTTCCTGAAGCACTACGCCATCTTCATCGAGCATGAAACATCTGACGCGGATCTCTCGACTATACAACAAAGTCAGGACGAGACGCTAAGAAGCTTTATAAAGTGTTTCAAGACGGTGGTATCTAAAGTTGAGGGCGTCAGCAATAAAAACACGCTCGGGGAGTTGAAGATGACATTGTAGTGCAACTCCGAGTTTTGAAAAGAGATGATCTTGAACAAACCCGCAACGATTCAAGATGCTCTGCATCGAGCCACCGACTTTGCGACAATCGAGGACAAAAGGAACATTTTCGCCCAAGCTCTAGGAAAAACAAAGTCTTCCTCACCCTCCACCTACTCAGAATCAACTGCAAGTTAAAAGGAGTAACCAAGGATCAGAATTCTTACATCACGAATCCAAGGGTGCTCACAATTACCTAATGGAACTCCAAGGTAACACTAGAGGACAAGGTGGAGGTCACAGCCGCGGTGGTTGGTCAAACACATTGACAAGTGATGAGAACAACTACGACGAAGAAGCATACTGCGAGTACCATAAATCCATCGGCCACTCAACAGCAAAGTGCCGTACCCTTGGCTTGAAACTTGTTGCCGTGCTAGCCACTGGAAAGCTTAAGGGTAACATTGACATTAAGGATTTTGAGACAGACACCATTGAGCAGTAACATGTGCAAGGCGAACAAGATGAATAACCTGCACTTAGAAGGCAAAAGACCGAGCCACCAGTAGGCGGACCTCGTCGCGAGATACTTATGATAATGAGAGGGTCACATTAGTACTCGGATACAGTGACTTCTATTAAAGCATACCAGCGGCGAGCCGAAGTCAGCAAAAATCTGGCACAGCCGTCCAAGCTGCCAAACGACATAATTTCCTTTGAAGAAAAAGAGACAGGTGGTATTGATCGACCTCACAATAATCCTCTAGTGGTCAAGCTTGTCGTCAATGACTTCAATGTATCCCAAATCCTCATTGATCCACGGTGCTCTTTAGAAGTCATCTTCCGGGAAACGCTCTAGAAAATGAACGTCGACCTCAACAACCTCGAAGGAAGACCAACTCCAGTCACCGGTTTCTCTGGAACGACTACGACAATGAGAACTATCCACCTTTCCGTCCAAGTTGTCGGTGTGACCAAAAGCTTGAAATTTGCAGTAGCAGATCATCCAGCTATCTATAACATCATCTTAGGAACTCTATGGATTAATTCGGTAAGCGATGTGCAATCTACTTACCACCTCTGCCTCAAATTTCAAACTCCAAGCGGTGTGAAGACAATTCAGGGAGACCAGAAGGAATCCTGCACTTGCTTTTTGGCTGGGCATAAGCTTAGGAATCCGTTTCGGGAACTTAAAGAAAAGAAGAACAAGAAGTCCAAGCTGAACCAACAACAACATGACGAGCTATCAAACAATCACTAAGGTAGTGTCACTTGAACTACGAGGCAGCTTGATCTCTGCAAATGGTACGTAGGCAGTTCATCTTAAGATAGGTTCAGCTGCCCCCTCCTTAAAAAAGGGAAGAAGTGGGGTACATATACTCGTATACTCCCACCTCTCTTACTTGACTTCCATGCTGAAATCTAGCAAAGGAAACTTTTTTCAAACAGTTTCGCTTCTAATATCTAAGTTTTTACAGAAGCGGACTTCCTTTAAGAAAAATTGCATTTACATCCTCTATGGATAAATCTGAGTCTTACTATAACAGACATTCAACCTTGCTGCTAGCCATAACGATGGTCTACTTTACAAGCTAGGCAGGATTAAACAGCGCGCTATACAAATGTATAATGTTCATTACAAGAGCGTGTGCATTAGAGGAAAACGTATGTGTAAACCCATATATTCGTTTAAAAACCCAACAGACAAAATGTTGGTTGCATCGCTAAAAGTGGTCATTATAGGAGCGGACGTGTTCTCGGGAACATGTCTGTAAACCTAAATGTTCACTCTAAACCCAACTCACTGAATCGTTGGTCGTAATGTGATAACATGTTCATTACAGGAGCAGGTGCATTAGAGGAAAACGCATCGGGGAACCAAAATGTTCATGTCAAAACCAACCTAAGATAACGTTGGTAACTTCTCTTGACAATATTCAATGACGGATCACACATGTTAAAAAGTAACGTATCTAAACGTTGGTCTTAACACAAAGAATCACATTCGCTGCTGGAGCAGAATTGTTGATGACAACGCCTCTGTAAATCAAGGTGGTCGCAAAGAAAGGAGTTTATTTCCATAACAGACAAGTTAGACATAACGGAAATTGCGTAGTACATCATAGTGCCTTTAACAAGGTTCAAAAAACCGTAAAATAAATCTTCAGAAAGATGAACAGACTCATTCGAGCTATAAGTGTAAGAAAAAGGGTAAACAACACCCAAGGTGAATAAATCTCCTCGCAAGCAGGAGCAGGTGCATCTTGAAGCTTGGTCGCAACGTTCAAACGAGCAGGCAAATCAGAAAATTTTTGCTTCAAGTGTTTCCTCTCGGACTTATTTTTGACATCTATCTCGCGGCACTTGTCTTCATTTTCCTTCACAACAGCCTTCAAAGTAGTAACTCGATCCTCCGCAAGATTCTTTAGCTTCTTGAACTAAAAACAAACTCTTTAAAAATTACTAAGTGGACGAGTCTGCAAATGGAAAGACACCTCGTAATCATTGTCCAGCTTGTTGAGCGAGGAAAAGAACAGCAAAAAAAAAAAACAAGTCGTCAAGCTCGAAACCAAAGAAAAATGCTGCAAAAATTATCAAAAAATTCGGATTATCCAGCAGTGAAGGGCCATGCTCGAATAAGCATCTTTCCTCGCCATTTCTCTCCAAAGATTTAACTCAGTTCCTAGGAAGACGATCCTCAATAAGTGAAACGCCGATGTAGCGCTAGCATTTTCCTTGCTATCTACTCGAGAACGGTCGCGACTTGATTCCACATCATCATTTATGTTCCCAACATCTTCGCGACACTTCGACGGCAATTCAGGACAGCAATTAGTGGCGACATCGATATCTCACTCAAACTCATGATGAAGCGGCTTAGGCGCAGGAGTAGCCGTAATACCATCTCTAGGTATTGACGATGACGATCTCTAGGTTTAATCGGCTGCGCAGAGCGACGACGATGATTTCTATGCTTAATCGGTTGCGTGTAGAGATCAAAATTGGGTCTCTCGATCTTTGCCGTTTTCAACATCTTTGATTCAGGGTCAATGTCGACAAAGATAAAAATCGAATCTCCGGATCTTTGGTGTCTCCAACATCTGCTATTTGGTGCAATGTCGACAGAGATCGAAATCGGATCTCCAAAATTTTGCCTCTTCAATATCTTCAATTCGGCGTCATTGTCGGCACAGATCAAAATTGGATCTCTGGATCTTCGTTGACTTTAACATCTTTAATTTGGTGTCAATGTCGACGGAGATCGAAATCGGATCTCCGGATCTTCGCCGTCTCCAACATCTTTGATTAGGTGTCAATGTTGACAGAGATCGGAATCAGATCTCCGGATCTTCGCCTTCTCAAACATCTTCGATTAGGTGTCAATGTCGACAGTGATCAAAATCGGATCTCCAGTTCTTTGTTTTCTTCAACATCTTCAATTCGGCGTCATTGTCGATAGATCTCAAAATCGAATTTTTGGTTCTTTGCCGTCTTCAACATCTTCAATTCAGTGTCAATGTCGATAGAGATTGAAATAGGATCTCCAGACTTTCAAGGCGCAAATCTGTAAAAGTTATACTCTTCAAAACGCGTTTTGCTGCAATAAGAGTCTAAATACTTCACCAAAAATCAAAATAAGAATATGTCGGTTTAATCTAAATCGAGTCAATATTTAAACCAGGAACAATTGCGTTCACTTGTTGACTTCTATTAACGAGAAGAGTTTTGTTGACCAGTTGACTTGTTGACCGTTGCTGACTTGTTGACTTTTGTTGATCGGACCGGAATGTTGACCGAACCCGGATGATAACCAAACTAGAATATTGACCAAACCGATGTTGACTTCTGTTGACCAGTTGGCAAAGTCTGACCCATGTTGACCGACGTTGACCGAGCATTACCATCGGAAAACAACCAGAATCGAAGCTTTTACTCGCCAGAATCAAAGCTTTTGGCTCGCTGGAGACAGATTTTTGAGTCATTGTCGAGATCGGTGAAGCTCCTCTCTGATGCTGGAATCTGGGCCAGATCCGTGAAGCTACTCTCCGACGGTGGCGGATCTCGATGAGGCTCCTACGGCAGCGTCAAAGCCTCAGAGGCTACCGCGGTGATGGCAAGGTCTCGAGGCGACGATCTTGTCGGATCCGAGCTCCATCTTTGACGATGGCTCCAAGCTCCGAGCTCCATCTGCGTATAGCAAAGGAAGTAGCAGCGACGACAACGGTGTGGCGGAGGAGGCGCGATCGGAGCAGCATCGGCGGATTGACGAATCTCTGGCGACGATCGGAGGTGGAGAAGAAGAAGTCAGAAAAAGACAAAAAAAAAAAACCGAATCCGCTACAAAAAAAAAAAAAATTTACTTTCTTCCTACTACAGGAAAAAATCACTTGGTAAAAAAAATACACTTGGAAAGAGACGTATTTATACCTAGAGGATTTCCTAAAATCCCAAGGTTTTAAAGAAAAATTATAGAAACTCTCCTAATGGTCCTCAAAGTTCAATAAAGCAAAATTCAAGAGTCGTTCAGTACATCAAGCTTGTTTTTAAACAACAGGAACAAGTTCAGGAAAACACGATTGCATCATTTCAACATGGAATAACTGCAACTTCCTGAAATCGAAGATAAAGAAGTCAACACCTGACTGCTTTTTGTTCCATCACGTCAATCTCAAACTTCAATAGTTTATACCTTGGCATCATTTAACTCAATACTACCAAGCTGGGGGGCTAACTGTAGGGGTCGGATTCCGCCCCTAGGATATTGATGTAACGACAAGAACGATTCTGCAAAAGTCTAGAAGAAATTCTAAACAGACTGACAAAGGCCCAATTTGTAATTAGGCCAATAATAGAATTAGATCCATATTTAAAATGGGTTTATTGATGTTATGGGCCTAAAGCCATTTTATTTGTTTAATGGGCGAGGCTCAATTCTAGTACTTAAACCTAGAATAGAAAAGCTACAAATAGCTTATTGTATTCACCCAGAAGGGAGATCAAAACTTTTTCAGAGAAGAAGATGTACAAAAGCTTTCTTAACAGCAAACGCAAGTCTCAACATCTTTCAACATAGTGATTAACTCGGAAGTCTCGCATTTCCTCGACAACCCTTACAAATTTAATTGTGCGAGTTACGGCTCCTACAATTCCAGGTAACTAATAATGCTTTTGCATGTATCAATCAACCTAAGATATCTAAATTTCGGATGATCAATCCTAAATCAGAATTAAAACTATCAAGGTGAAGAACACAAATTGATTGATCCCAACAGTAATCCAATTCTTAACAAATTATCATCAGCCTTTGAAAAACCCTAAACCTAACTAGTAAATTACTCTGACATAGATAATGGAAACATCATAATAACTGAATAATACTGCATTAAAGAGATAAGACTAAGGGATACAAAAGGGTTCGAAGAATTCTCTGGAAAGACTCTAAACTTGTTTCCCTAAAAGCTCTGAATTAAATCTCTCTCTAGGTCTCTATAAAATAAAACATAAGCCTAAACAATAGCTTAGAAAACTATTTATAAGGTTCTAAAAACGATTTGGAAAATAATTGTAAATTCAGGAACTTCTCAGCAAAATTGGAAATCTTCAAAACTTGTTATTTTGCTCGTCACGATCGGGTGTCGATCGACACCAAGTCTTAATTTCCAATCCGACTTGAAATCTTCAATGCTCATTCCTCATTGCTCCAAAATGCTCCAAAATCACAAGTTATACTCCGAATGCTTAAAATCCTGCAAACACTCTAAAACGTACGAAAATCACTGAAAAACATTATAAACGGACTTCTCTCATGGTTGAAAACCGGTAAAAACCATGATATATTATTAAGCTAGAATGTCTAAATTTGCTGTGCTTTAACGTCTATGATGGATTTTTTTTTTTGTCAAAGCTAGAGAGTGATGATCTTTTTTGATGTTAAAGATTATGACGCAGTTATACTTGTTGGGTTGTTCGTTTGTCAGACGCTTGCGGCTGCGTCTGCGTCTAGCGGTCAAACGCTGCAACTAGATGCTGCGTTTGTTGTTCGTTTGGCTGTTACCCGGCTGGTCGCGAGTTCGTTTGTTACACAGTCGCGCGATTGATCGCCGCGTTTGGTCGCGGGTTTGTTCGTTAGACAAAAGCTGCGGTAGATTTTTATGAATTCAATTTTTTAATTTTTTTTTGTGAATTTATACATTTTGAAGAAAAAAATAATGTTTTCATATCTTATACATTAAAATAAAATTTATTACACCTAATTCATAACAATAATAATTAACTCATAAGTTAAAATATCTAATAAGGTAATCGACCTCTTTTTCCATATTCATCTCTAATGGTATCTCGCAAAGCTTCCATTGCTCTATCACCGGTCGGCTCAAATGGAATATATCCACCTTGAACACCATCAACTTCTTCCTCTTCCCCTTCTTCTTCTTCATCACCATGAGCATGATAATCTTCTCTACTTTGCCAACGTACAAAATAAGAATCCTCTCGATGTGAATCACGTATGAAGTTGTGTAGTGCCATTGTCGTTCTTACAAGTTTCATCCACTTAGTCAAACCATACTTCAGATGGTTACGACCCAAAATCCTCCATTTTGCTTTCCAGACTCCAAATGTTCGCAAAATTACAGATCGCAAACCTTAATGCTTTCGGTTAAACATCTCCCGTGTGTTTGTTGTTGGTCCTCCTCTAGCAAATTGCTCAAGATGATATCGGATCATACGGTATGGACCAAGATACCCTGTCCTAGTAGGTATCCAGAGTCAACTAGATAATACTTTCCATTAGGCGGATGTGGAAAAGAAGGTTCATTCCTCGCACAATGAGTCAAAACCTTTGTATCATGAGCTCTACCTGGTACACCGATATATGCATATATGAACTTCATATCAAAATTGCATATAGCAAGAACATTCATCGTAGGCTCCCGCTTTCTACCTCCATATGCTTCTGCTGCATTTCCACGAGGAGGACGAACTGAGATATGAGCTTCATAAAGTACTCCAATACAATCTTTAAATGGCCAATATTGATCATCATTCCTCAAAACTTCTCTTGTAAACTCACCTTCTTCTGGTTTTAGTGTATCCGCTGCAAATCTCAAGAGAGCTCTCAAAACATCATCAAGTTTCCTTTTCACTGTATCCAATGATCGTTTATATCTTTCAGCTATAACCTGAATAGTTTTATCTTGACCAACTACCTCAAGAAACATGGCAACAGATTCCTCAACATAGACATTTTCATACTCTTTTAACCCATGTCGCCTAGTTAATATTTTGCATAAATCTTCAAATGTTCTTTGGTTGATCTTAAGAATATCATAACATTGTTGGTGTGATCCGTGCATAAGTTGTTGTACATGAGCCCATCCTGCTCCTCGATCTGTTCTATGACTAAATCTCTCAACAGTAAGCAACTCAAACAAACGAGGTTCATCATCATCATCATCCAAAATCAATCTTCTAACCATCTACAAAATAAGAGGAAGAGATATATTTATATAAACACGAACAAAAACAAAAATACAAAAACAGGAACACACAAAAGCTTTTAATTTAAGTGCTTAAATGTTCATTGTCTACAAATTCAAGTGCTTTTAATAAAAAAAACAAAAAAGAAGACTCGATTCAAAAATCACATGTCAGAGAATAGCATTTGTTCAATTCAGGCTACTAAACCAAATCATCACTTAACTATTTGTTCAGCTATAACTCATAGCAGCTAAATAATTCTACAAATCATAGAGCTTTCTTCCTGTCCTATGCTCCAAGTAACTAATCTTGTCTTCATCACTTGGAAACGCTATAAAACCCTGGCGATTCACTACATCAGCTAAAAGATGATCAATTGAAGCTTGGTGAAATGGACACCACTTTATCACTCCAGGCAATGCATTAAGTATCTCTATTACACGCTCAACACTAGAAGCATATTCTCGCTCCAACAACTGTTCGGCTATTTGATTCTTCTGTGCAAGAATTTTGTTCTGTGCAACTGAAGCCTCTATAACTATATCTTTCTCTCTACGCTTTCTTTTCTGTGAACTTCCACTTTGAGTTTGTTTCTCTACAGCTTGGGTTTCAGTCTCTGGCAGTGGCATATCTTTATCAACGGATTCAACTTCATCCTCATTATTATTTCCATCTAATCTAGAGTCTAAACTAAGTTCTCCTTGCTGAGCACTCCAACCTTCTTCTCCAGTCATAGTAACACCACCAAATTCTTCACAAAACAAATCCATATTAGCCAGCGGCTTATTTTTGTATTTTATGGAGTTTGGCCATTCCTACATAACAAGAATAGACAAGTATTAGTTTATGTTTCAAATTAGAACAGTAGCTAAATTAACTTCACATTTTAAATTATTTAATTAAACAACCCAAGGCTCAAAGCTATAAGAGAATCATTACCAAGCAGTTCAACTATTAACAAAGGAAAAATGTTCGGAAAACTACAATGATCAACTAGAAAACAAAATCATCAATATGAAGGATATTCTTGGAAGCTGCCGTATTGGTTATAACTAATAATGATCAACTATAACCAATCAGTATAACCTGTGGCTACTAACTAGAAAACTCAAGCAAGTAAACATGTTTGAAATAATTATACCTTTTTACGCTCCTCTCACCAATCATCAACCATATCTCCTCTTCCCATATCATCATATCCAATGCAACTCTATTCTCAATTAACCTCTTGTATTTGTTGTATGATTTTCTACTAGTATCATACTTGTTTTTGAATTTTTCCCATGTGAGGTAACCTCTCTTAAATCTGGCCTCGAACTTCTGTATGATGGTGTTTTCCCCGGTTTGATTCATTCCAGCCTTCGTTTTATTTCCTTTACGTTTCTCTTCCGCAAGGAGAGTAAAATAATACCGACATTCCTCATCGGTCCAATTCTAAATAACATTTTATCTAAAATCAGTTACAAGCCATGTTTCTTATTTATCTCTAACAATTCTAAAATCATCTAAATAACAATTCATCTAATAAAAGATCATTTCTAAAAGATTATCAATCTATAGTCGCCAACTTAAGAGAACCAACAAATATTCCAAGTGAGCTTATTCAAAAAGCTTATTATAAAAGGTAAGAAAAAGGTAACAAAGTTACTTACGTCACTAGCCATGTTTCTTCTTTTCTCTGATCTTTGTTCAAAGTCTTATAAATTCCTTGAAAGTAAACCAAGTTTGTTCTGCATAAGGACATTCATTGGAATCAATGTCAGATAATAGAAGGCTATACTTGACACTAAAAGCTAATTTTATCATATCAAATAGAAGTCTCTTATGATCCAGAAATAGAAATTACTTTAGTCAAAAGCTAATTCTAATACTATGGAATCAAAACCTCATGTCAGTGAATCATAATACGTACAATATTTAGCTCTAAATCCAAGAACATGGATAAAAAATATCTAGAAAAGGTGAGATGGTTCGTTTGCTTCATATCAGAAAAAAAATTACAAATTTTCACAAAAATTCATTTTAAATCTCTATAACATACAAAACCCCACATGTAAATATCAACTCACCAAAATCGAGATTGTGATTTGTATCCAAAATGAAAATCAAAATCAAAATCGAAGCCAAAATCAAAATCGAGATTCAACACAAACCCATAATTCGAAATAGACATGAAGAGAAACCTCATTACCTTATGAATCTAAGACTTGAAGAAGATGGAATCCGAATTTTTGATGGAGAAGAGAAGTATCGACGCCTTAGAATAATTTTAGGGTTAATAGCATTTTTTGTAATTTACAAATAAGTACATAGCTAATTTTGTCTTTTAAAAATTTAAACGCAACAACAGTTGGTCGCACCGCTACATTTCTTTGGCGTCCAAAATTTTAAGACGCAAGACGCTGCGACTAGACGCTACGTTTGGACGCAAGTACCCGCGGGAAGGAAACGAACATAAAATGAACGCATGACGTGACGCAGCCGCCATCGTCTGACAAACGAACAAACGAACAGGACCATAGAAATGTTTTGACTATTATGTTGGATATCGTTTGCAATACTCTTTTTTTTTTTTTTTTTTTTTTTTATTCGTCAAACATGATCCATTAATGTGAGAAGGAAACAATATACAACATAAAACAAATATAAAAGCCAATATCAATCTCTAGGAAAAGAGATAAGTGATACAACATGCTCAACACGTGTCCTTCCACGTGCAATTATTATGTTGAATAATGAAGCTTCGAAAGCTGCAACATTCCGATGACCGGAATTCACCACCACCGATCTTCAAGTTTCCGCTCCCAATCTCCGGATCAAGCTCCATACACCCAAATCAGTCTGAACCATCAACCAGAAATGAGCTGATCTTCTTTAATAAAATTATCTTCCGATCATCACGAACTCATGACAACACCTCATAAACCATCTATGTTTTAAATGAGGATCCAAGAGGAAATAATTCCTCGCCAGAGAGTGAATGATACCCAACATGATGAAGAACACAAAATAATATTGACTGTGATCACTGAAATATACACAAGCCACTTCTACTTCCATAACCTTACATTCAGAGAGTTTAGAAACTTCTTTTGAAGCATAACAAGATTACATTTCCATATTACAAATTTCACATAACAAGATTACATTTCCATGATTACATTACAAAACATGTTTTAATGTACAAAGCAAAATCCCATCTAAGTTTCTTTATACCTCCCAAAGGACCAAGAAACTTAACCTGTAGTGTTCTTGTTATAAAAATCTCCAGTGAATCTTAAAAAAGAGTCAGCTTCTTTCATGTGTTATAAATCAGTCAATCATCATGCTCAGCAGAGAAATCAGGCTCTTCGGGTTTCTTAAACCGAGGCATATCGACATCCTTAACTCTTTGCGCAGAAACACCGCGTCTTGTATTAGCTGCAAAACGCGACGCCAAAACCATTACTCCAATGTTCATCTTTGTTCTAGGACTAGACCCAACACTCTCTTCTTCTACTTCTTCATCTTCTTCTTCTTCTTCATCATTTTCCTTTGATTTAATCGCAATAAGATTATTCTCCATAACTCGTCTCTTGTACCTGCGCCAAGCGGCTTGTATGAAGCAAGCAGCCCAAGTCCTCCAATGGTGAGAGTAAAATCTAAAAGTATGTTGAAGCTTCTTGCTATGTAACCGTCTAAACTGATTCGCAACAAACTTCAAATCTTCAGCTCGAAGAGCAAATGCTTCGACTTCAACTAAAGCCCTAACTGTTCTTGTGGAAGACGGTAGATTCAATGTTGATTTTGGAAGCAATGCCCAAGAAAGTAGCTCTTCGCCGCAGAAATCTCCAGGTCTTAGGATAATCGAGTTGAAGAAACCGGTTCTGCCTCCATTGGTTGTGGAACTCTCAAGTCTACCTCTGATGATAAAGAGCATCTCTGTGATCAAGTCACCTTCACGTACAAGGTAAGTCCCTTCCGTACACAGTGACGAAACCAGACGCTCACAGATCGCATCAAGCAATTGATCATCCATTTGGGAGAAAAATGGGACCTGCATCATTCAGAGATACTTAGCCAAAAATTCTTTTGGACGATAAACAAATCAATGAGAAAACTTACTCGTCGAACAAGGTCTAAGCATAGGTGGCGTTGAATATCACGGCGAAGATCAGTGGGTAAACTTTGTAAGAGAATCTCTTCATCGACTCCTCTTGTAGCAAGCCACTTATACTGCTCATATCGTCTCACACGGTTTCTCAAATCTTCAGGAAGTTGGCGATGTCTCATCCACTCCTCCGTGTCTCTCTTCTTCAGTCTCCATTCCTCAAGCCGTACAGTCAAAGATTGCAGATACGTCTAACAAACAAAAGCCAAAACCCAATCAACATAAGAATAATAGCAAAAGACTTACACTTTAGTATAAAGGAAGAACCTTTTTTCATACCTGCATATTCCCAATGAGATGAGCAAAGAGGACAAGACCAAATATTGCAATGAGCACAGCAAATGTAGTTTCACCGATGAAAGTGGTCGTCGACAGATTCTGTCCATAAGAACTAGGATATGATAATAACAAGTAACAGCCATCAGAATTTTAAAACCCGTAATCGAAAAGGAGTAATTTCACATCAAAGGCTGAATTTTTACCTAAGCTGTTGCAATCCCCACCACAAACAGTAGAAATACCTCTCGTTGAAGTTCGAAGAGACGACTTTTTTCGTGATTGCATTCTCGAACATCCCATACTTGAACTCCCCATTTCGTGCACCGCAGAGTTTAAACACTTTTGTGACATTAGCCCAATTCTTCTGTATAGTGTCATTGAGCGAATCACAGTCTAAGTAATAAAGATGACAATTGATTCCACCAACTTCTTTGTTGCATTTCGATTTCCAGCACGACGTGTATCTATCAAATGATAATATATACCACGCCGCACCAAGCACCTGCAACAAAACAAAACAAAAAAACCTAGCTATATTATCGATTATATCAAATGAAATAACGGAAGAATAATGAAATGGAAAGTCCATACATGACTAGCTAACATGTATAGCAAGAGGTTATAAGCAGCACCAGCCCAAGCAGTCTTTGTAACAACTCCAGTCGCTTTAATGATTTGAGAACTTAATGGAATTATCAAATAGAATCTCGGGATGTATTGTAAGAGCACAATCAAAGCAAGATCGTTGTTGCTATGATCAAACCGGTAACTTCTTGTAGCAGGCATAACAAACCAAATAACAATCTGAGGAAGTGGTAAAGTCGCGATGAGATCGATGATGAAGTCAGATTTAAGATACCTCCAAGCAATTTTCTTAGGATCCATCACAAGCTCGCCTCTACCAAAGACTCGAGTACTAGAATTCGGAGCGATAAAACCGGTCCTAAACTTGATAAAAATGTGCAGCAAGTAGAAAAGATCCGCGATCGTCCTGAAGAAAGTAACGAGGATACGTAAACGAGTGTCGGTTTTCGCGCAAGGGTAATTAACGTTCCCTCCAATAGCTGGAACAAAGAAATACAACGGGTCGATGAATAGCGCAACCATACACGAGACGATGAAAACCCAATTCCATTTCAAGACAATCTCACTTCCTGGATCAAGAATTGTTCTGTACCATGAGACTTTGGAAGATTTGTTAAACTTGTTGATGGTTTTGGAAGGATCAGTAGTAGTGTATCTAGTAATTCTATTTCCAGCTAAGAGATTATTATTATCAGGCTTTAAAGCTGAAGGTAAAGAGAGTTTATAAGATTTGCTCATTGGATCATTCACTGCCCATATTGCTTCTTTGCTTTCTTTCCCATCTGAATAAAACCTGCAAAGAGAAAAAAGGGTTTTTTTTTAATTTCTACAATCTTAACCCTAAATAGTCCAAAGAAGAGTCTTGGATTTTATTGTTCTTTCTGGGCAAATCAGAACCAAATTTCACGACTTTAATACGACCCAGAAAGTAAATCTAAGAGACGAAGCAGCTGGGGAAGAAAGAACTTACATAACAAGCTTGTCCTTCCTTAACTCCATTAGAAGAAGAAGAAGCTTCAAGCTAGAGAAAAGCCCTTTTGATTTACTAAAGAAAGACGAATTCTTTGATTCGTGTTTCTGACACTATCACTCTTACTCTCTCTCTCTCTCTCTCTCTCTCTCTCTCTCTCTCTCTTAATCTGAGGGGAATTCGTGGTTGGGTTTGAGACGAGGGAATAACTGAGTCACGGGACGAGTCAGAGAGAAAAGAAAATCGGAAGGATGTTTGTTTTTTTTGTTTGAGAATATTTAGCCTAATTGATGTGTAAGACAAGAAAGTCAACATTTCTGACTAAGTGACTTAATTTAGTTAAATCAAAGTCATTAGTACTGTTAATTTATAATTTCCCGTTAAATAAGAACTATATATTATAATTTGCAATTTAAAAATGCTACGTCACACTTTTGTATCCAGTCACTTATCTGATTGTGACACACTCTCACATTTATATCAGAAAACGAAATTTATTTTGTCTTAAAGTTTATTTACTCGCCATAACTCTGGATCTGAAGTAGGAAAATGTGAAGCAGAAACATTGATGAAAAAAAGACTAGACAGTGAATTACAAATTTACAATAAATCATTAAGGTAAACAGAAGCCACATGTGTAAAGTACTAAAGTGACAATGGTTTACATTTCTATCTCAACTTTTAACAGTCTCTTGTGTTTGGGGTGGGCGTTCGGGTAACCATTCGGATTCCGGTTCGGTTAATTCGGTTATCGGGTTTTCGGTTTTAGGAATATAATATCCATTCATGTATTTTTAAATTTTTGATCGGTTTCGGTTCGGTTAGTGTCGGTTATTGTCGGTTTCGGTTTTGGTTATCCTAAATATTCATACTTACGTAATTTTTAGTCTAATTTGGTTTAATTAATTTATTTTTAACTCAAGTTTTCCGAAAAATAAATAACAAAAATAAAAAATTTAAATAATCTATCAAATTAAATTAATTATTTTAATCAAATATAACAACAAATTCCGAATCAACCGAAAAACTATAAAAAAAACTAAAAATGTGCATAAATTATGTGAATATTATATCTAACTATATATATAGTTAATTTTATGTTTCATGTAATTCGGATACCCGTTTGGTTTTCGGTTCGGGTTCGGTTTAAAAAAAATGAAATCCATTCGGGTATTTTATAAAATCGGATTCGGTTTAGTTCGGATAATTTCGGGTCGGGTTTGGTTTGGTTTTTCGGTTTTGGATATTTTGCCCACCCCTATGGCTTGTGTATAGTCTAGAAGCAATACGAATAGTCATAAGAGGGTATGCCAACAATGTTTCAAAGCCATTACCTTCATAAGAGGGTATGCCAACAATTGAATCATGCAACCACTCCAGTACACTATCGACCTGAACTCAGAGCCAAGTAAGTCCTTTCGACTTTTCTTTTCCTGACTCTTCAAGAAGCAAACCAGAAACTCCAGATCTCTAACCTTTCCTGTTTCCTTTCTGTGATACGTCTGCTCTCGACTTCAATCACACACATCTTCTCAGGAGATCGCCGATTACAGACTTCTGGGACGAAGCATGAGGTAAAAAAAAACTCTTCACCTTCCTTTTCCAGATCTGGTTACCATAGTTCCTCCTCCAAACTAGAACCCTAAAACCTGAAACCATCTGAACACGTTTGTCGATTTAGCTTCCTGTGTTAGTCTGTTCAGATTCTGACCTAACACTGCTTTCCCTTTTTTCTTGCGAGATGACCCAATCGACAGAGCCATCAGCTTCTATGCCCGAAGGCATTCAGGAGAGGACTTTGAGCGTTATGAGGTAATCCTCGAACGCATTACCAGGTAAACTCTTTGTCAACATATCTGTTGGGTTCTTTGTTGTGTGAATCTTCTGAATCTTGATTAGGCCTAGGTCAATATAATCCCTGATCATATGAAACTTGTTAGCAATATGCTTAGTCCTTCCATGAAATGTTGCATTCTTAGCTAGGCATATTGCACTCTGTGAATCACAATTCAGCTTGAACTGCTCCACCTTAAGCCCCAACTCTTCACAAAACTCTCTAATCCACAAACCCTCTTTAGCAGCCTCTGATAATGACATATACTCAGCCTCTGTTGTAGATAAAGCCACCACACTTTGTAATATAGATCTCCAACTTACTGTGTTACCCCATACTTTGAAAACGTAACCTGTAATTGATCTTCTTTTATCTAAATCTGCTGAGTAATCTGAATCACTGTAGCCTTCAATGTCTAGCTCGTCTGACTTAGTGAAATTGATGCATAAATCTGCTGCACCATTTAGATATCTTAGGATCCATTTCACTGCATTCTAATGATCTCTGTCTGGATTTGCCATAAACCTGCTTACTAACCCAACTGCATAAGCAAAATCGGGCCTTGAGCCGATCATTGCATACATCAGACTTCCTACTGCACTTGCATAGGGAATTGATTCCATTAGCCTAGACTCAGTTTCTATTTCTTGCTGAGTTAGGCTCCTCAGTTTAAACTGGGAATTTATTGGAGTAATAACATCCTTGCTTTCACTCATACTGAAAGTCCTCAGTACTTGCTTCAAGTACTTTTCCTGAGACAGTTTCAAAATTCCTTTCTTTCTGTCCCTTAGAATATCCATTCCCAAAATCCTTTTAGCTGATCCCAGATCCTTCATTTCAAACTCAGTACTTAGATGTTCTTTCACAGCTGCTATTTTCTTCCTGTCTTTAGCTGCAACCAACATGTCATCAACATAGAGTAGAAGAAACAATGAATCTTCAATAGCTTTGCCTTTAACATAGACACAAGGATCCTTAACACATATGACAAAACCCTGAGTCTTTATGAAGTCATTGAACCTCTGGTTCCACTGTCTTGGAGACTGTTTCAATCCATACAAGGATTTCTTGAGCAAACACACTTTATCCTTTTGACCCTTCTTCACAAAACCCTCAGGTTGATCCATATAGATATCCTCATCTAGATTACCATGTAGAAATGCAGTCTTGACATCAAGCTATTCTAACTCCATATCCAGATTTACCACCATAGACAATAAGATACGAATTGACACATGTTTCACTACTGGTAAAAAGATTTCATTGTAGTCAACCCCTTCAACCTGAGTAAAACCTTTAGCTACAAGCCTTGCTTTAAACCTTTGAGGCTCTACTCCAGGAATGCCTTCTTTCAGCTTGAAAATCCATTTACACCCAACTGTCTTCTTGTTAGGTGGCCTATCCACAAGAATCTAAGTCCCATTCTTCATTAAGGATCTCATTTCCTCTTCCATACCTTCACATCATTTCTGCCAGTTTCTGTTTCTTCTTGCCTCACCAACTGTTTTCGGTTCATCCAAATCAATCTGTGAAGCACAGAACAAAGCATATGCAACCACATACTCACCACTATCATACTTAGCTGGTGGCTTTCTATTCCTCACTGGCTTATCTCTTGCAATGATGTTATCTTCTGGAACTGACTCAACCTGATCATTTTCATCCTCATATTCTGATGATTCTTCCTCTTTCTGACCACTGTCTTCCTCTGAGCTATCTGACTCTTCCTCAGTAGCTCTACCTTGAGCTGAACCCTCTGAACTAGCTTCTGATCTTATTGAATCATCAACTGTAGTAGGACCCTGAATCAATACTGGACTGAAGGAAACTCTCTTAACCTTCTTATCCTTAGGACTCTTCTTATCTTCCTTAGGTTTTTCAACCTCAGTGTAGATAGTTTCCTCATCAAAAACCACATTTCGACTGATGGTAGACTTTCCTTCATCAGGGAGCCATACCCTATAGCCCTTAGTACCCTGAGGGTATCCCATGAAGATCTCTTTAACTGCTCTAGGACTCATCTTATCCTGAGTAGTATGTACATAGGTAACACAACCGAATCTCCTTAGATGATCATACTCCACCTTAGCCCCAATCCAGACTTCTTCTGGAATTTTAAACTCTAGAGCTGCACTAGGAGTAAGATTAATCAAATACACTGCAGTATTAGCTGCTTCAGCCCAGAACTTCTTTTCTAGCTTAGATTCGGCCAACATACACCTTATCTTATCAGCTATCGTTCTGTTCATCCTCTCAGCAACACCATTCTGCTGAGAGGTATATGTGCAAGTCCTATGTCTCTTGATTCCTGAATCCTTGCACAAAGTATCCATCTGAAGATTACAGAACTCCAAGCCATTGTCTGTCCTCAAACACTTCAGTTTTCTACCAGTCTGATTCTCAACCATTGCTTTCCATTCAGAGAAATGTTCAAACACTTCATCTTTTCCTCTTAGGAACCTTATCCAAACCTTCTTGGAGTAATCATCAATGAATGTCAGAAAGTACTTAAAACCAGACATCCTTTCTGAGTTGTTCACAGAACCCCAAAGATCAGTGTGAACATAATCCTGCTTTCCTTCAGTAACATGCTTAGCTTTGGGAAAACTCTGCTTGTGTGACTTTCCAAGAACACATGTTTCACAAAAATCCAGAGTATGAACTTCTTTCTTTCTCATATATCCTTCCTTAACCAGCACATTCATGTTCTTCAAGCTCATATGGCCAAGTCTGGAATGCCATATATTTGTCAAATTAACCTCAGCTTTAGCCACAGCTGCTTCACCACAAACTACCTTTCCTTGTAGATAGTATAGGCCATTCTTCCATTTTTCTTCAAACACTTTAGGACCCTGGCTTTTATCAGTCATTTTCTTATACCAGTTTAGTACAAAGTCTTCTCCTTCATACCGTAATCCATTGTGCTCTAGCTGACCATAAGAAATCAGATTCCTTCCCATGGTAGGCATATATCTGACCTCGGTTAGAATAACCTCAAAATTGTCTGGATTAACAATCCTGATCTTGCCTATTCCTCTGGGCCAAACCCAAAAACAACTCATATATTCGGCAATTGCATCCTGGATTGTGACCCGAAAGAGTTGGGAGGTCTAGGCACCAAGGAAGACATTGAGAAACTGGAAGGTGATTCACTGCCTAATTTCCTTGATGATTCTTTAAGCCAGCTTTGCTCATGCACAGGAAAACCTCAAGATTGTCAGAACATTCATATTGACAGGTATGGATCAAACTTGTAAAAAAACAGTGGTCAAAAGATTGTCCTTGAAATAGCATTTCTGATATTCTGGCTGATTTGGTTGCCACAACAGCGAGGTATCAGCAGAAAAGGAACCTGAGGAGGGCGGTGTTGAAGATTCGTTGAACATATCGCCTGGATCAAGTTACACCGAGGATCTGTTTCCAATGGGAATGCCTCTTAACCCATGAGAGGCTAAACCAATGGTGAGTGAGGTTTTTTCCTCTACGATGCAGTGGCTTTTTATTTAGTGTTGTAAGGTTAGGTTTGGGGATTTTTGTGTGTTGAATAAAAAAGCTTTGATTCGGGTGAGTTTTGTTGTGGCCTGATGCCCCCGGCTCATCCTTCTTCTTCTTGTTTTTTTTTTCTTTAATAATTTTCAACTTTGTATGATTGTGTTGTTGTTGTTACTTAAATCCTCCTCATTTGATGGAAACATTTGTACCATTCTATTACTATTGTTGTTTACTGTCCCGACTATAATGAATGAACGAAATTCTTGTTCTTTCGATTTTGGTACACAACAACACAAGAGACAACAAGAAAAAAACGGGGAAAAAGTGTTCCAAAATACATAAAAGTAGATCGACCACAGTGGGAGTCGAACCCACGACCTTTTGATCCGAAGTCAAACGCGCTAATCCACTGCGCTATGCGGTCTTTACTGTACGAGAACTTCTAAACACTTTACTATAGCTGAATATTTATCTGTTTATGAGCAATACCAAAGCTTCCTTCTTCTTTCTCTCTCTCTCTCTGCAAAATCGTTTGATGCGTTTCGTCTTGGAGGAAGTCTCGCTGTATCGTACCTCGTCGTAATCGATCTGGCGTTGGTGCATCTCCAGCTCTTGCGGATCCTGTTGGATCTTCTTTCCAAGTCTCGAATCTGGAAACCTACTACATCCCTTTCGCGAATCTATAATAATTTGTATATTCCTTCCGTGATCTCAGGTGCGTCTCGGGTTATGCATTTGATAGTCCGTTTGCAATCGGATGAAATTCGTATAGTTCAGTGGAATCCAAAACTAGGATTTTGACGATCTGGGAATTTAGACTGGTTGCATCAAAATTTTTATTTTTATTTTTGGAATTGAATGTAAAATTATATTCCAAACCCAAAAGACTGTACAATGAATGCATACAACATTCATTATATTGACATTTTTGAAATAAGAATTGGTTGCATATTTGATTACTTTGCAGCATTTTGAGGATGCTTCATTTCCGGTTACCAAACGATTGATTCCTTTGGGATTTGTGTATTTGATCTGCGACATTTTGCTTTTGTTTTTGCTGCAGCCATGTTCTATGGCACAGCTGTATGGGACCCTTGGCTGATTGTTGGGCAGATTATTTGCCTCCAGTGCTCATACTATCTCACTCTAGGAGTCTTCATGATGGTCTTTCTTGGCCTTCGGGTTCCTCGCCTTAGTCTTGTCTACTTCTTCGATTACGCTACTCTCACTACTTCAACACTTACCGGTTCATTCTTGTTCAGTTCACTGGCAGGGTTAGAACTCAGAACCATATTCTTTAATTTGATTCCCCAATCATTTTCCCATGCTTTCTCTTTATTCTATGGTGAAATTTATCGCAGGGCTGTGTACATGGTGGAACGAGCACGGAAATGCTTAGATTTCTCTGCAACTCTCTATATCATACATCTCTTCTTCTGCATCATGTATGGAGGATGGCCTTCGTCTATGGCATGGTGGGTTGTGAATGGAACTGGACTTGCTGTAATGGCATTGCTAGCTGAGTACTTGTGCATTAAACGCGAACAGCGAGAGATTCCTATGGATCGATTCCATTCAAGTAAGATAAATCATTCCTTCTTCCCCTAAATATGCCTTTTACGAGTAGAGGAACTTTGAAAGCACAAGATAATTTTACCTTTAGTATCTTGCTCTATGCATTCTCATGACTTTATTTACGCTTAACATGACATGAAATTCAAATGGCTGTCTATGCAGGGGTTTGATGATTGGTGCCTGGACAAGTGATGAAGATTCTCGTTGGTTGGGTTATCTATCATAGAGCCTAAATCCAACTAAACTCTTTAACAATTGTGATGTACAGAGATGGAAATCATTCGGCCGGATTAGAATGGGCGAAGAAGTTGATGAGCCATTTGGTGAAAGGAGTTGCCACTTACGCACAAACTCTGCCTGCAATTTTAGTGACCTGATTTGGAATACGCTTCTGTTGCTTTTTTCAATTTGTTATATTGTATGAAGAAAACCATTAGACTCGATCGAATAGGTTCTGATTTCTCTACTTTGCCTTTCTGCAGTTATTGCTTTCTTGTGGGTGTTGTGATCAGTGTCCATTCACCACGCTCTTATAGTGTTACGTCTTATACAACCAATTGAATCCTCAAGTCCAATTTACTTGAACCTGTAGTGTTTATTTTGAATAACATGGGGTTCAAATTTGTGTGTTGCGTAACAACTAGAAAAAAAAATCCTCCAAGTGTAACATCGCATACGGTAGAGTTACGGAACGCGTGATGGAAAACGACGTCGCATTAAGGGAGCAAGTAGAGTACACCCAGATTCAGATTCAGATTCAGATTCAGATCCAAATCGATCACTTAGCCAACGCGCAGTGGGAGTAGTAGAATCACCCCCAACGCCTCTCCATCTCTTCCGTTCTCGTTAATCTCTCCCTATCCTCTCTGCATTACTCTCTTCTTCTTCGCTGCGATCAGGGGCAACTCCGACGATAAGCCGATCTCCGGTAGCTACATTCGTTTCGACTTGCAAAGATGGTTAGTCTTATGATCTCTCGATTCTCCCGTAGATCCACCTCTCAATCTGTTTGAAATTTTACTTGGAATATCATTCCGATGATAGTGCGTGCTTCATCGCATTAGAATTTGTGATCGTCTTTCACTCATTCCCTAAATCGATCGCCGAAGGTCTCTTTGTTGCGGATCGAACGTTTATCGAGATCTCTAAATGCGTATACTGAAAACTGAAGTTGGATCAATGAGTTTTTCTGCTACATATTCTTAGGTTGCTAGAAGTTTGAAATGAACTCGATGCACTTCTTTGGTTTCTCGAGTGATCAAGTAAAATTATCGGAGCTATTTTGTTTTCTCTTCTTCGCTAACTTGAGTTTTTGCTTGCTTTTGTTTGAATTGTTGACAGCCTCTCAGACTCGAAATCAAGGTAATCTGTCTCCTTCGTTTAGTTGATGGTCGATTTGGACCTCTTTTAGTCTTATCGTTTTTACTCGGCACTGGATTTTTCGGAGTAACACCTTTGTATGTTTGGATCAGCGCAAATTTGCTCAAAGATCAGAAAGAGTCAAATCTGTAGATCTCCATCCAACAGAGCCATGGTAACTTGGGCCATTCTCCATTTGCATTGTATCTTGTTTACATCATTCTTAGTTTTTTTATGCTCAAGGAATCATTAATCAATAAATTGGTACAGGATCTTGGCAAGTTTGTATTCCGGAACTGTGTGCATCTGGAATTATCTGACACAGGTATGAGAATTAAGCATCCCATGTTAGGATCATCTGTTGCCTTTATCTTACCTGTTGCCTTTTATTCTTCCTTGTTCTTATTGCTGTGCTTCTTCTCGATTATTTTTTACCCTAAATCTCCGTATGACTTTGCAGACTATGGTAAAATCTTTCGAAGTGACTGAATTGCCGGGTATGATCTACATCATTTCGTTGTTCATGTTCCTTCTTATGCTCACACACGGCTTTCTGTGTTCCTGATATGTTGAGTCTATGTCATTGTTGTGCAGTTCGGTCAGCTAAGTTTGTTGCACGCAAGCAGTGGCTTGTAGCTGGAGCTGATGACATGTTTATTCGTGTCTACAACTACAACACAATGGATAAGATCAAAGTATTTGAGGCTCATGCTGATTACATTAGATGTGTTGCTGTTCACCCCACCCTTCCCTATGTCTTATCATCATCTGATGATATGCTCATCAAGCTCTGGGATTGGGAGAAGGGTTGGCTTTGCACTCAGATTTTCGAAGGGCATTCCCATTATGTCATGCAAGTGACTTTCAATCCGAAAGACACCAATACTTTTGCCAGTGCATCCCTTGACCGTACCATAAAAGTAAGATTAGTCTTGGACTTGTAAGACTCATGTTGTTTGTTCATTCCAAATATGAGAAGCTAAACCTTTTCTCCTGTTTCACATATTTTCTTATCTAGATATGGAATCTTGGTTCTCCGGATCCAAATTTTACTTTGGATGCACATCTGAAAGGGGTAAACTGTGTAGACTACTTTACTGGTGGGGATAAACCGTACCTAATCACTGGTTCTGATGATCATACTGCTAAGGTCCGTACTGAGCTTTCTTGCTGCTATGCAAGTTGTATGTTATATATATGTGCTTGTATGTATCTCTATTTGTATTGTTTGTATAAAGGTTCCTGCAGGGTTTTCTGTTGTTCATATATGTCTTCTGGAAGCAGGTGTGGGACTACCAAACGAAGAGTTGCGTTCAGACACTTGAAGGTCATACACACAATGTTTCTGCAGTATGTTTCCATCCGGAGCTCCCAATAATTATTACGGGATCTGAGGATGGAACTGTTTGCATATGGCATGCCACCACTTACAGGTAACTCGTATGATATTTGTATTGGAGCTATTATTGGCTCGTCGTAAAAGTTTCCTTCAATTTTTCAAATGTCTTCTAATAAGATTCAAATTTTACTTAATATTTGACATCTAGGCTTGAGAATACATTGAACTATGGCCTTGAGAGGGTTTGGGCTATTGGACACATTAAAGGTTCACGCCGGTAGGTTTCTGAACTTTTACTAGGGAAATATAAATGCCCTACTAAAGGTGTACATATCTTCACTTATGTTTCTTTCTTTGTGTAAAGTTATGTTTCCTACATAATTTACGAGTTAATAATACCATATCGTTTTCCAGGCTTGTAATTGGTTATGACGAAGGATCCATAATGGTAAAACTTAGTCGTGAAATACCAGTGGCTAGTATGGACAGCAGTGGAAAAATTATTTGGGCTAAACACAATGAAATACATACTGTGAACATCAAGAGCATGGGCGCTGATGAGGTTTGGGGTTTAATTGATGAACACTTTTACATTGTTGCTTTTTTTTTGGATTTGAAAATTAGCTCATGTTTACGTTTATCATTTGGTTTGTGGGCTTATTTAGGTCACTGATGGTGAGAGATTGCCTTTGGCTGTTAAAGAGCTAGGGACCTGCGATTTGTATCCTCAAGTAAGTGGCATCGTGCTGATTGTATACATTGTCACTCTCTTCAGAATGGAGGGAATATGATTTCGTTTCTGTGGATTGTCAGTTTCTTACATTTATTCGAGATTTAATGAATATGTAGTGCTAACCTTTTTCTTCCTTTATTTGGTTTTTGGGACAGTTTGATAGATTAATAGTATTAATAGGAAAGACAACATTACTCATATAATTTTTGTGATTACTCACTGTCATTTATGTTTCTTTTGTTTAACTTTTTGCTTTTCAGGACTTGAAGCACAACCCTAATGGTAGGTTTGTGGTTGTTTGTGGAGATGGTGAGTACATCATCTACACTGCCTTGGCATGGAGAAATAGGTCATTTGGCTCAGCGCTGGAATTTGTTTGGCCATCTGAGGGGGAACATGCTGTCAGGGAAAGCTCGACAAAGATCAAGATCTTCAGCAAGAATTTCCAGGTTTGTAATTCCTTTTGGCACATTCCTTTTCCCACTGATTAACTTTGAAAGCTTTTGTTTTTGGTGTCTGATTACTGTTCTTTCAAATTACACTAACATATACTGACATCCTCGTTTAACAATATGCAGGAAAAGAAGACTGTGAGGCCTACTTTCTCAGTAGAGCACATTTTTGGTGGGACGTTGTTGGGGTCGATTTTCACCCTTTTCAACAATTACGTTTAAAGTAAAGCATATAAAGAAATGACTCTCTAAACTTTCAACGAGCAAGGTAGAGTAAGCCCCTAAGTCTTGCTGCGAAGAAAAAGCGAAGCAAGTGATCGTGGAGTGAGGCAAAGCAGGAGCGGACTGGCACTGTGGATCGACCACAGGGTCGGCACTGTGGACCGACCACAGGCTCGTCTCTGTGGACCGACCACAGGCTCGGCCTCTGTGGATCGACCGCAGGGTCGGCTCGGTCGCCTATCCTATCCTCAGCCCAATGCAGTCTCTGATCCATCAACATGAATGAAGCCTGAAGCCCACTCCAACGTGATCGACTCAAGCAAATACGATTCCGCGAAGGCTTAGAGAGTAGAACCGTCTTAGATGTAGTATATATATCTCTTTTGTACAAACCCTAGGGGATCCGCAATTTTCTTACAAAAACTCTATACTCAAACTTTACACAGCAATAAACACAACGTTTTCTCAATTTCTTGTGATCCTAGCTAAACATAGAATTCTCTAAATCCTCTTCACGAACTCTTACAAATTTAGTTGTGTTGGTTTCGACCCCCACAATTTGGCGCCGACTAAGGGGACACAGAGAGTTCTGACACACGAAAGCTAGGGTTTCACACCACCAACGAAAATGTCAGGCAACAATACCGTCAGCAGCGTAGGATCCTCGTCTCACAGGAACAACGAGGAGAGAGACAACTCTGTGGAGAACGACGCGCCTCGCGCCACGAACACTCTGGTGGATATCACAGAGATCAAGCAGATGCTTGAGACTCTCATGAAGAAAGCTGAGGATCAGGAGAGAAACCTAGAAGCCACAACAAGCGAGCTGCGAGCGCTCCAGAGAAGAAAGCGCAAGAGGTCCCGTGTCCGACCAACGCGCCTCAGCTTTGCTACACCTCGAGCCCATCGAAGGAACCGAAACGAGGAGCTGCCGCCTCGGACCAATCGCACAGCCCCAGAGGACTTGCCTCCGTCACCGCCTCTTCTTGAATCTGATGCAACTCCTGAGCGTGTGGTGGAGGATTCAGATGAAGATCAACCACCTCGGAGGCGTGCCCGAGTCAACTCGGAGATTGACCACGCTGCTGCCGCTGAGGAAGGAGATGCGATCATAGCAGAACTTCACAGGAGGGAAAGAGAGCGCAGGGTTCCGCGAGGCTCCCGAGACAAGGGGGTCGCTGCGCTACAAGCCCAGTTGGACAAGGTCGTCTCTGATCTAAAAGCTACCCAACTACAGATGCACCAGAGCATGTCGAAGGCTCCTGGGATCGCCTATGTGCTCGAGAGGGCACCGAACACACCCTTCGCTGAGAGGGTCGCGAGGACTTAAATCTCCGACCCCGGAAAAGTCAAGCTTCCAATCTACGAATGAACCACCGACCCTGCTATCCATCTGATGGAATTCGAGGTTGCCATAGGAAGGGCAAACTTCACAGAAGCCGAGAAGGACATCGGCTACTGCAAACTGTTCATAGAGTCGTTCCCTGAAGTGAGTGTTTCCACCAGTCTCTAGACAACTTCAGTTCCCTCTTTCGTCTAAAAGGGGGGGGGGGAGTGGGGTACCCGTACGCCACTCCTTGACAACATCGTCACCAAAAAACAACAAATCTTTGACAACATCGTCACCAAAAAAAAAAAAAAAAAACAACAAACACTCGACACAAACCTCATCATGAGAACAGCTTGTCCTTTATGGACTGATCAAAGCTTTAATCGAGTAGAGTCGTTCTGCATTTATTGCTGCTGGTCTCAGCAATAGTGTGGAAATACGAACACAATGACATCCACAACGGATACAGCGCGCTATATAAAGACCAGTGTTCAGTATTGGGGCGGATGAACCCAACTGATCACTCAGAAACCCAACAAACGTCGTTGGTAATGCAGCTGCTAATGACCTCTGTTTGGCCTATACCCTGAACGTGTCATTCAGAAACCCAGGACGCACTCTGGTCAAAACTCAAGGTGAACTTGCTCTCGGACAGACGTGTCTAGAAGACCAGCACCAACAAGCAAAGCCCAACATCGATGTTGGCAAACACATGACAAAAACGCATAACAGCTCAAAGAAATCCTAAGTATAGAGAACATCACCATTCTGCAAAGCCCAACAGCAACGTTGGCAGATAAAGAGCGTGAGCGCATTTGCGTTTTCACAGCCTAAGCGAAGCCTCATTCATGAGCAAACAAAGCCTCATTCGTGAGCAAGCGAAGCCTCATTCATGAGCAAGCAAAGCCTCATTCATGAGCAAAAAATAAGTGAAGTTCAAAAAAAAAAGAGGGTCACTCATCAATCTCCTCGGCTTCGGCTACATTAACCTCGGCCACACCGGCACTCGAAACACAGAGTCTTAAAATCTCCATAGAAAACAGAAAAAATTTCTGCAGAAACGCAGCAGCTTCAGCAGACGAAGCATGAAGTCTTGAAATCTTCACAACACTTACGGAGTCTTAAAACCTCTTGGATAAAGTCACCCTCTACTGCTGTGTGAGTGGTTATACCAACAACGCCATGACTTTGAACGTTAACGCTGATACACAATACTCTCCCCTCCGGAAACCACTTGGTTATTATCCGGAAACGTCATTGGCACTAGCAATCGCAACACGGAGTCTTAAAACCTCCCTAAGAAATACGGAGTCTTAAAATCTTCGAGAGAGAAAAAAAAAAAAAAAAATCTTTTCTGCAGAAAACGCAGCAGCTTCGACAAAGGAAGCACGAAGTCTTAAAATCTTCATAACGTTTACAGAGTCTTAAAACCTCTTGCATAAGGTCACTCTTTACTACTGTGATAAAGACTAAGCAGGCACCTTAACTTCAAACGAAAATGCTGATATCCACTACATCTTTAACTCAGTACTGTTATCTCTAACACTACCGAGCTGGGGGGCTAACTGTTGGGGTCGGTTTTCACCCTTTTCAACAGTTACGTTTAAAGTCAAGCATATGAAGAAATGACTCTCTAAACTTTCAACGAGCAAGGTAGAGTAAGCCCCTAAGTCTTACTGCAAAGAAAAGCGAAGCAAGTGATCGTGGAGTGAGGCAAAGCAGGAGCGGACTGGCACTGTGGATCGACCACAGGGTCGGCACTGTGGATCGACCACATGGTCGGCACTGTGGACCGACCACAGACTCGGCTCTGTGGACCGACCACAGGGTCGGCACTGTGGACCGACCACAGGCTCGTCTCTGTGGACCGACCACAGGCTCGGCCTCTGTGGATCGACCGCAGGGTCGACTCGGTCGCCTATCCTATCCTCAGCCCAATGCAGTCTCTGATTCATCAACATGAATGAAGCCTGAAGCCCACTCCAACGTGACCGACTCAAGCAAATACGATTCCGCGATGGCTTAGGGAGTAGAACCGCCTTAGATGTAGTATATATATCTCTTTTGTACAAACCCTAGGGGGATCCGCAATTTTCATACAAAAACTCTGTACTCAAACTTTACACAGCAATAAACACAACGCTTTCTCAATCTCTTGTGATCCTAGCTAAACATAGAATTCTCTAAATCCTCCTCACGAACTCTTACAAATTTAGTTGTGTTGGTTTCGACCCCCACAGACGTTACTGGCAATGTGCTCAAGTGATTTTATCTGCTTCTATGATTGGGCGGAATGAAGGTTGATTAGGCGAATAGATGTAACTGTCAAAGTAAGTGCTTACATACCAGAAGTAGCTCTATTAGTTTCTACAGAAGAATGGTTCATAGGTTACGATTTCTGAAATATTATCCTATCTGAACTGTAAACGCCAGTGCAGATTGATACTGCTCTTTTCTGCAACACAATCTCTTATTTATGTCTAACGTTTTTGTTTATTGATGTCTCAGAATCTTTATTGGGCTGACAGTGGTGATCTAGTTGCAATTGCCAGTGATTCATCATTCTACATCCTTAAGCTCAATGTGAGGTTCTTTTTTTAGTTTGATAGTGAACCAGAATTCTAAGAGAGTTTCCTTAATTTATTTTCGTTGAACTGTTTCTGTCTGTTACATGGTTTTAAGTTGTTTTTTACTGTTCTGCTGTAGCGCGACATTATTTCTTCTTATTTGGATGGCGGTAAACAAATTGATGAGGAAGGCATTGAGGACGCTTTTGAGCTTCTCAATGAAACCAATGATCGTGTTCGGACTGGCTTATGGGTTGGAGATTGTTTCATCTATACCAACTCTTCTTGGAGGCTTAACTACTGTGTTGGTGGTGAGGTAGGGCTCATTTCTAGGTTCTTGGATAGAAACTGTGTTTTGATTTTGTTATGAACGATGTTCAATATTCCTCATAAATTACAGGTAACGACGATGTATCATCTAGACCGTCCTATGTACTTATTGGGTTATCTAGCTAATCAAAGTCGGGTTTATCTAATTGACAAAGAGTTCAAGTAAGCAGATGTTTTACTGTTAATAAAGCTGGCCAGTGTTGTTGTTAACTTTCTAACTTCTATGTAAATTTTATTGTTTACAGCATTATCGGTTACACTTTACTGTTAAGTTTGATTGAGTACAAGACTCTTGTGATGCGTGGAGATTTGGAACAGGCTAATGAAGTCTTACCTTCAATTCCTAAGGAGCATCACAATAGGTATGAGGATGTGTTTTCCTCGTATTATCATAGTTTATGCATTACGTTATAGTTGGATGTTAATGTTTAGTGAACATGCATCCAAGGTCACACGATGATTTTTTTTTTTTTTTTTTAATTCACGCATTATTAACTTTCTGATTGCAATTTCAAAACCTGCTCCTGCTGTCAGCGTGGCACACTTTTTGGAATCACGCGGAATGATAGAAGATGCTCTGGAAGTAGCTACTGACCCTGATTACAGATTTGAGTTGGCTATACAGCTCGGTAGATTGGAAGTCGCAAAGGTTAGTCTGTAGGTTTTACCATTTGAGAAGGTTTATTTTCATGTCTTACAAATAGATTGTCATTCAATTCTTATATCTTGACAGGACATAGCTGTAGAAGCACAAAGTGAGTCTAAATGGAAACAACTTGGAGAATTAGCTATGTCCACTGGGAAGGTGACTAGTTTTTAACTGCAACATTTGTTCTAGGTTTGTTACAAACGTTAAAGCTAAATTGCATCTATTTTCATTCACTTGCTTGGATCACCTTAGCTGGATATGGCTGAGGAATGCATGAGGCATGCTAAGGATTTGAGTGGTCTGTTGCTGCTCTATTCTTCCTTGGGAGATGCAGAAGGATTGACAAAGCTGGCAGCATTAGCTAAAGAGCAAGGAAAGAATAATGTTACTTTTCTTTGCTTGTTCATGTTGGGTCAAGTAGAAGACTGCCTGCAGCTGTTGGTGGAAAGGTACAGTGTCACTGTTTCTTACATTGGGAACATATATTCCTGCAACTAGTTACGAATATGCTGATATTTGTCTGGTTACAGTCATCAGAATTTAAAATCTTGAAGATTATAAAACTTATAGAATTGATTTTAAATCATTGATTGAATAACACCCCCTAAATTTTGGAACATTGTCATCAGATCGCAACTTTGCGGTGAAACAAAAATAAGTATTTCCATGATACTAAGATTAAGTATCTCTATTTTCTCAACGCCTATTTTTATTTTTTCATTGTATCTATCATTGTTATAAAAAATCGTTAGCTTAAAATCCCGAAAACTTGGTCATAAAACATTAAAAAATCTATACTATATAAAAGTTGAGGCTATAAACTTGTAAAAAATAAAAATCTGTATAGATAACATTTAAGAATTTTATCTGTTTTTAAATAATCTACATAATGGGGATTAATTAGCTAAAGCGATTTAAATTGACTATTTAAATAAAAAAACCTCCAAGTTTATTTAAAAACAGATAAATTTCTAAAGCGTATAGAGCACACTATATGATCAATTTTAACAATTAGTCACCACTGATTTATAATGGGGCCTGATTATCACTCGAGATTTTTACCATCTCAGAAGTAATTAAATATAATCAACTCATATTTAATTACTATGTTGTTTGGTATAAGTACCCTGTTCTTTTCATGGTCGCTGCGACCAACGTTAGCGGCGTAAAAAACAATAATGTAATTATGTTGCTTGCACCCAGGGCCGGCCGGTGGAGGAAGTTGGAGAAGCACCAGCTTCCGGCCCCCATTTTTTTTCTTCGCTTCCGGCCTGGGTTCGGCCCCTTTTTTTTTTCATGCGGCCCTATTTTTTTTCTTCGCTTCGGTTCACTTCCGGCCTTCAAAAACTCAGGACCGGCCCTGCTTGCACCACAAGAATGTGGGGATTAATGACGCAGGTGGAGGCGCGGCGGTCGTTTATGAAAAATCGGTGGTGTAACAGCGGAAGTTAATATGGACGTAGCGGTTAATTTACAGGATCTACCGTGTATTCTTCACATACTAATTGCTTGCAAGTAATATAATTCTACACACAACAATCGCTGCCGCAGCGGTTTTGAAAAGAACATGCAACTTTATCTTTTGTTTATTGGCGTAAATCTACATATGAAGAATTCGTATGACAAACCCATATATATTTAATTATCATGATAGTACCGAAAATGGGGCCTGTTCATTTGTATTTGATATATCGTGGTTTTTACCGGTTTTCGACCACGATATAAGTCCATGTTTTAGTGTCGTTTGGTGTTTTTGGTATTGTTTTAGTGTCTTTACAGGAACTGGACCGTCTGGAGCATAAAATATGTTTACTGGAGATTTTGGAGCATTCGCGGAATGAAGTGGCGAAATGCAAATTCGGAGTCACTGTTTGGAATCTGTGTCGAGCGACGTGACTATGTGTGTCGCTCAACATGAAGAATTTTAAAGCCAAGATTTACGATTTGAAGAGTCGTGTCGATCGACACGATCTATGTGTGTCGATCGACACCCTGTTCTGTCAAGCCCGAAACTTAATCAAAGAAGCTCGTTCGAAGTCCGAAGACTCCAGATGTTTACTTTTGTGATCTATGACGGTTCGGAACCCTATATATACATATTTACAGCCATTGTTTAGGCGGAAGCTTTATTTTATTGTGTTTAGAATTACTCTTAAGAGATATCTCTAATAAAGATGTTTTGTGCTTCATTAAACATGTCTGAGTAATTTCTCTGTTAGGTTTAGGGTTTTTAAGGGTTTTGATGAATTGCTAGATCTGATTTCATTGTTAGGATAATATCATTAAAAGTTCTTCATCTTGACTTGTGTTTATTGCTGATTTTAGCGTCATGAACTAGAATCTGATATTAGGTTAATTGATAGACACGACAGTGTTATTGATTGCTTGAACTAGTCTTTGATGAGCAAAATTCATATTCGCAAAGACATTTGGTTTAGGGTTTTGTGAACAATTGAACTTGAACTTTAATGCTTGTTTAGATCAATCTGATTTTGCAACGACAGTTGGTTGTCTAGGGTTTAAGCATAGATAATATTCGCAGCGACAGCTGGTTTGTTTTACATTCGTGTTCATGTTTAGGAACAGAGCTTTCATATTCCTAATTATATGTTTATCCCTGCAATTCTGATTCTCCTGAGATTTCCCTGAACCTAGCTTTTATCTTCATTGTTTAAAGCTTACCACTATCTTGCTTTGTTTTATTTGCCTTTTCTTATATTATATTTGCCTAGCTTAGTCTGAATTTAATTATCTATTGTGTCCCTGATTCCCTGTGGATTCGATAACCTCAAGTACTACAATCGATCTCTTAATTTGAGAGAGTAGGTCTAGGGTAAATTTGACCATATCATTATAGTTTGCCTAGCTTACTCTGAAAGTAATAATCTATTGTGTCCCTGATTCCCTGTGGATTCGATAACCTTAAGTGCTACAATTGATCTCTTAATTTGAGAGAGTAGTTCAAAGGAAATTTGAGCATATCAAATTTTGGCGCCGTTGCCGGGGAATCATACCATTAGATTTTTATTACTAGGATTTTGTCTAGGTCTTTGTTTTTGTTTTTGTTTTTCGTTTTTCTTTCTTGTTTTGTTTTGAGTTTCAGGTGTGAACAAAGATGAATGCGCACTTAATCCTTGTTCAAAAAGATGGAAGATGGTTCGATCGAGAAGGAAATCCGTATAACGAGCTTGGACAGAGGCTGGATACTGAAGGAAACGTGGTCGCTGAGCCGATCGATGAGCTGGAGCAGAGACGAGATGAAGAAATCAGGCAAGTTCACAAAGAACAGAGTAGTGTCAAGCGACACAGAGGAGGAATCGCTCGACACGAAGGAAATAGACACGTCGAGCGATATGGTAGAAGAATCGCTCGACACGAAGGAACTCAAGGTGTCGATCGACAGCACTCCAGCGTCGATCGACACGCTGTCCAGGAACCAAGAACTTTGGCCGATTTCAACAGTTTTGCACGGTTCTACGCGAATCAATCAGCGGTTCAACCTTCAGTGGTTCAGAGGAATGACTATCAGAGGAACTATGAAGCTTCAACGTATCAAGTGCCTCCACCTCAATCATAAGAAAGCAGGATGGAAACTATGCTTGCGAAGCTCCTTGTAGGACAGCAGAAGATGACTGAGGACTTCAACAGAAAGCTGGAATCAATGTACTCTGATCTAAATGGGAAGCTTGAAGCTTTGGGAACTTATGTGGAGAAGTTGGATGTTCAGGTAGCTGAAGCTGCTGAATCTATCAAGTGGTATGAAGAGGTTCTTAATGCGAAGACCGATCTTAACTCCATGCGTGTTTGTAATACCATTCCAGTGGAAAACGAGGGCTATTTCGACGAGTTTAAAGAAATTTTCGGTACTGCAGAACCTGTGTCGAGCGACGGAGGAGTCATATCGCTCGACACGTCAGAATCAAGCTTGTCGATCGACGTGACTATTGATGTCGAGCGACAGGAGCAAATCACAAGTGTCGAGCGAGAGAAAGGTTGTATCGCTCGACACGATCTGCAGATTAGTCCAGAACTTCACGAATCGTCTGAATCAGTCGAAGAACGAGTCCATACTCCCAAGCTTCCATTCCCCATAGCTCGAAAGTCATCACAGCCCAGGTGTGAACTTCCTGTACTTATTTCTAATTCTCCTGCTCTCATCAATAAGAATTTAAATTGTGAAAAAATTGTTTCGCACTCATGCAAGCAACGAGTTTCTCGAAAGCTTGGTTTTTCTATTGATTGTTCTGCAGGAAATAGAAGGTATCCACCCAAAGGAAAGCTTAAATGGACTTCCAAACCTTTCGCGAAGATCAAGATCATCATCCCTTCAGACTTAGAAGAAAAAGGAGACGAAGTGATCCATCAAATGATGGAGAACACAATGAAACTTTTCCCAGGAATAGTTTTTGATAAGTCTGGAGGAGCTGCAAAGAAAGGTCGAACAAAGAACAGAGCAACAACCATCTTAACGGATAAGGGAGGTACAATACTTCCCAAAGATCCAAACGCCTAGTCCTAAAACAGTCAAGCTAATGACTTGAAACAAGCGCTTAATGGGAGGCAACCCATTTGTGAGTTTTACTAATTTTTACTTAGATTTTTCTGTTTCTTTTTCAATTTTACGTTTTGGTTTTGTGTTTGTTTTGATTTTCAAGAATTAGAACGCTGAAACGAAAGTGAGAATGCTCTTCAGCACTATGTGTCGAGCGACGGGCATACTTGTGTCACTCGACACGAAGAAAATTCACCAGTTGATCGACTTGAGCTTAAAGTCGCTCGACGCGACAGATTCATGAGTGTCGATCGACACAAAGGTCGTGTCGATCGACACGACCCCAGGTACGAATTCTCACTTGATTTTTTCATTCGTTTCGATTCCTGTTTATCTTGTTTCACCGATCTTAGGCTTATTAACACTGGGGACAGTGTTGTTTAAGTCTGGGGGAGGTAGTTGCTAATTATTGTGTTTTATTTTGAGTTTTTATGGTGGTTTTCAAAAAAAAAAAAAAAAAAAATTTTTTTGTTTTATTCGGGTCAAAAACTCCCCTTTTCAACTTACTTTGAACAGCACTCAAGGACCATTTCCAATATAAGTTGATCAGCGGTTTTACGAGGTGGGTAACTGGAAAGGGATCGGTTTTCTGGAGCAAGTTCAGATTTCTGGAGAACGCCAGAAAGGATGTCAAAGACCCCGCCCCAATGAATCTCTAATTTCTTGTCAAGGGCGTTGGAAATCGCAAGACTTGATTCAACTTCAAAACACTTGAAAGCGAGGACGGACTGCTCTTGAAACTTCTTCCCGAATGACGAGTACAACTGTCCTAGATTAAAAAGAAAAAGCCTCATGACCCTGTCTCCCACAATAGAACAACAGTAGTGAGAGCTGGTTTAGTGATCGTAGAGATGTCAAGGAAAAGTGCAAGCCCAAATTTTGAAATGCCAAAGGAAAATGGAGCCTCATGTTCTGGTGGTAAAGGACCCTCTGCTGAGGTACCCGCCATCACAAAAAAAAATGAATGAAAAATCAAAAGGCATTGCATCTCTATGATATCCTTAATTGGATACAGTTTCAGAGGGAAGAGAGAGAGTGAAACGCAGGAAAGTGTTCAAGGAGGTGAAAGAATCTAGAAGGTCCAGCGATCGATATTCCCTCGATGAGACTACACCTAATTGAACTAAAGGGGTCTACGACTGAAAGTCTGAGTTTCTCTAAGGAGTTTGGGTTCAATCTGGAGGACTGCTAAGCTTCTAGGGAAACATCGAAGTATCACCGGATTTGCTTTGCAAAGGTATGTGGTTCCTAAAGGAGTGATTATATCTGTTTTGCTTAGGGACAAGCAAAAAGCTAAGTCTGGGGGAGTTGATATATCGTGGTTTTTACCGGTTTTCGACCACGATATAAGTCCATATTTTAGTGTCCTTTGGTGTTTTTGGTATTGTTTTAGTGTCTTTACAGGAACTGGACCGTCTGGAGCATAAAAGATGTTTACTGGAGATTTTGGAGCATTTGCGGAATGAAGTGGCGAAATGCAAATTCGGAGTCACTGTTTGGAATCTGTGTTGAGCGACGTGACTATGTGTGTCGCTCGACATGAAGACTTTTAAAGCCAAGATTTACGATTTGAAGAGTCGTGTCGATCGACACGATCTATGTGTGTCGATCGACACCCTGTTCTGTCAAGCCCGAAACTTAATCAAAGAAGCTCGTTCGAAGCCCGAAGACTCCAGATGTTTACTTTTGTGATCTATGACGGTTCGGAACCCTATATATACATATTTACAGCCATTGTTTAGGCGGAAGCTTTATTTTATTGTGTTTGAATTACTCTTAAGAGATATCTCTAATAAAGATGTTTTGTGCTTCATTAAACATGTCTGAGTAATTTCTCTGTTAGGTTTAGGGTTTTTAAGGGTTTTGATGAATTGCTAGATCTGATTTCATTGTTAGGATAATATCATTAGAAGTTCTTCATCTTGACTTGTGTTTATTGCTGATTTTAGCGTCATGAATTAGAATCTGATATTAGGTTAATTGATAGACACGACAGTGTTATTGATTGCTTGAACTCGTCTTTGATGAGCAAAATTCCTATTCGCAAAGACATTTGGTTTAGGGTTTTGTGAACAATTGAACTTGAACTTTAATGCTTGTTTAGATCAATCTGATTTCGCAACGACAGTTGGTTGTCTAGGGTTTAAGCATAGATAATATTCGCAGCGACAGCTGGTTTGTTTTACATTCGTGTTCATGTTTAGGAACAGAGCTTTCATATTCCTAATTATATGTTTATCCCTGCAATTCTGATTCTCCTGAGATTTCCCTGAACCTAGCTTTTATCTTCATTGTTTAAAGCTTACCACTATCTTGCTTTGTTTTATTTGCCTTTTCTTATATTATATTTGCCTAGCTTAGTCTGAATTTAATTATCTATTGTGTCCCTGATTCCCTGTGGATTCGATAACCTCAAGTACTACAATCGATCTCTTAATTTGAGAGAGTAGGTCTAGAGTAAATTTGACCATATCATTATAGTTTGCCTAGCTTACTCTGAAAGTAATAATCTATTGTGTCCCTGATTCCCTGTGGATTCGATAACCTTAAGTGCTACAATTGATCTCTTAATTTGAGAGAGTAGTTCAAAGGAAATTTGAGCATATCAGTATTCCTCACCAGAGCACACTATATAATCAACTCTAATAATTAGTCACCATTGATTTATAATGGGGCCTGATAATAATTTACATGCACACTAAAAAATGCATATAAATATACCAAAATAAGCATATAAATATATCATGACTAGGAGCATACATATCGCTGTTTACAACATACCTGTTTTTAAATAAACTACTAAGTCTGTGGGGTAATGACGAAAAACTCAATGATTTTGCTTACCTGTTTATAATTTTGCTTTGTTGCGTGATAGCTCTCCGATTAACAATGCATCAAGGGTTTGTATTTAAATATACACTTTGATGCTAGAGTTTAAGATTTTTGATTCTTTTCAGTGGTTACATTCATTTATAAAGGTTTAAGCTCCCATGTTAGGGCTTATCACCCCTTAAATTTAAAAAACAATGATGGTGTAATGTTAATGAATAATTTTAAACGTTTGGATTAAAAAAATAGTAATGAAAAGTATAAATAAATATTGATTTCTAAAATTAGATCTACAAATTGATTAACAAATTAAAATGTATTAATATGGTATAAATGGCATCATGTTCCTAATTTATAATATCGTTTAGATATTATAACAACCTAAAGCGTTTACCGTGACCGTAAGATTAGTATCTTAGACATGTGTCTACTTAAATTATATGATTTTTTGTCAAAAACTTATACCCGCGCAGGTACTGCCCTAGTTTGATTAAAGTGTATAAATTACTTGCTAAAGTTTATTAATTAGCCTTGATTTTGATTACAACTCAGAGCAGTGGATGATCAAACCATAACCCGAGTCCCGGTACGATCCGGTTAACCCGTAAAAGCCCAACTAGCTTAAACGCTGCGTTTTGAAAGCTCATTTCTGTGGAAAATGCGTGAGTCGAGTCGTAGCGGAGTTGTCGCCGGGAGAAATCAGGATGCTTCGCGGTAGAGGCTTGTGGGTCGGATTCTCGACCCGGTTGAAGCATTACAGGATCCGACGTCTCTGTACCAAAGCAGAGAACGGTGGGAACAAACTCGAGAAGACGGAATCTAGTGTTGCTCAATACAACGAGGCTGAATCTAGCGTTTCTCGTTACGATGAGACGTATAAGAAGCTCGATAAGCTCGATTTCGTGACTGCTGCGAAGATCTTGTTCACTGAACCACCGAAGAAGAATAAATTTGGGTAATTTCTGCTCTTAAGATTCTGGGTATTAAGGGTTTTTGATTTCGTGGTGATTTTGGGTGTTCAATTTCTGGACCAATAATCTGTATTTTGAAGATTTAGGTTTGATTCATGCTTCATTAAGGCCTAAATCATTGAAAAGACTCTATTTTTCCTCGTTTTTGGATTGATTTTCTGAAACTATCTTGAGTTCCTGTGCTGGTTTTGATTGAAGTATGTCCTCATTTGTGTGTTTGCTTTGTGTTAGGTTTGATTGGCATGTGGTGCAATTCATTATTGTCTGCTTGCCATCTGTAGGTACTGTAGTTCACTCCCTTCAAATTTCTCTCTGAATGTGTTCTGTTAAATGTTTATGTCAATGATCTCAATGTTACTTGTTTCAAATGGCTATTGCTTTTATTGTAACAGCTGTGTATCTGGTTGCTCAGTATGCTCAGCGTAAAATGAGGATCATGGACGCAGTGAGTTATCGTTCTTGTTCTTTATCAAATTGATATGAGATTATGAAGAGATTTGAGTCATGTGTTGATGTTTATCCTTCATGTATACAAATGCTGCTTTATATCTTCTGATCATACGGATCATGATTTCAGGAACTTGGAGAGAAGAACAGGAAAGAAGAAGAAAAGAAAGAGAAGGAAGAAGCTGAGCGGAAGGCGTTAGAAGAAGAAGCAGCAACCAAGTCTCACATAGAGCTAATGGAGATGAAAGAGAGACTGGGGAAAATCGAAGAGACGATAAAAGAGATTGTTTTGGAAACAAAGAAACCTTCAGGAAATGCTCCAACCAAAAGTCAAGATCAATCTACTAAACTCATCCCAAAAGAAGAATCAAAACCAAGAACAGATCAGAAGGGTAATGTATAGAAACCAGGCGAGAATCAAGCAAATGTGGATTCACCGGGACCTCGTTGAGATGATTAGATAGAAAACTTAGGTGGTAGATGAAGAAGGATTTATATTCTTCTCTGAGTTATTTTGCTGTTGGAACTAATGCAATAGTTGGGGAAATTCTCTCATTTTGCTTTCATTTGTTGACTCACCTTTTAGTAATAACAGAGATCACAAGTTATTTAACTTTAAGCAATTAGATCTAAAGTAAAAAACTCAGTTTCCATCTTCCTACATTTATGTCCATGTCCAACAAAACAAAACAACATAACACCTCATGCTGATTAAAAATGGTCAAGTATGCTACTTTGATGTCCAAACATAGACCTGTCCTCCAGCTGTGGCTCCTGCAAGCATCCCAACATTAAGAGGATGACAATGGATTCTACATGGAATATCTTTCATCAAAGGGTTACGGAGTTGCATCACTGTTCGCCTTAGTTTCCGAGCGATTACATCAATTCTTTTCGACAGATTTCCAACAAAGATGTATGAATCATCCCACCCCCATACTCCCCTGCAACAAAAACGGAAAAAAATAGCATTACACCAGCATCAAAAGAGATGAACAAGTGTATCAACGCATAACAATAATTCGTAAAAAAGTATTGGAACTGAGACCTTAGTATGGTGCAAATGCTGGAGCATACCTGAAACTAGAGATCCAATTGGTGGTGCGATTCAAGTGATATATCATGTGAGTATCCTCAAAATTGGCCCCGCTAAGAATACCAATATAGTTGTCATGACTGTAAGGAAAAAAAAACAAAAGTTTAACAAACCACAAAGATGGAACGTAACAGGTAGAACTATAACAATCACTAGCATTGCACATTTTTACAGATACCTTGTAGTTGCAAGCATATGGCCAGAAGGTGAAAAATAAGCAGAGTGCACAGGCTTAGCATGATTTACAACAGTCTTCAATGTTTTCGGTTTTTTTGCTCCCATGCTTCTCAAATCCCAAAGGCAAACAGTCTTATCTTTTGAACTTGTAGCCATGACATGAGGATTTTGCAGGTTAAAGTCTATAGTGTTTATCCTTAGTTTATGTAAATTCCATTGGAAAGATGACTTTCCTGCTCGAATATCCCATACATTAAACATTCCTTTTCCCTCGCCAAAGTATAAGCTTTGCTCATCATTCGGTCTCAGCGCGAGTGAAAATATCGCCTTATCCTCATCTCCCGAATAAACAAGATCAAAAACCAACTTTCCAACATCCATCAAACGAATAAGACCATCATAGCTACTACTAATAACCTGCCACAAAACACATAACAACAATAAAAAAAAAAGATACTTTTTCTCCTACCAAAGTCTCAAGATCACTCTTTTAATTAAAAGCCTTACCTTTGAGAAAGAGTTTTGTT
Organism: Draba incana; assembly: GCA_963576765.1. Classification (NCBI taxonomy): domain Eukaryota; kingdom Viridiplantae; phylum Streptophyta; class Magnoliopsida; order Brassicales; family Brassicaceae; genus Draba; species Draba incana. The sequence continues at coordinate 12,752,693 of OY755212.1, read as the reverse complement.
GAAACACAAGAGATGAAACAGAAGCAGTGTGAGGATGAAACAGATAAATCCCATCATTGTCTTCATCCTCACAATCCAAATTCCAAAACCCAACATTCCCACTTCTGTCTCCTGCAACAACCATCCTAACATTCTCACAAGGTAAGAACTTTACAACCAAAATCCTCTCAGGCACAACACGACATACATTCTCCTCTTCTAATCTCAACGGTACTTTATCAAACCCTCCTTCGAAATCAATCCTCTCAGGCTTAACCGTTCCAGTTTCTCCATTAACCATAGAATCAACAAACTTCGAATAAGAACCTTCTCCTTCATAAACCGAATCGAATAACAGAGGAGCCAATACACGAACCGATTTGTTCTTACGAGAAGGAGAAAAATATAAGCCTTTGGAATCTGGAGTCAATCCTCTGGTGCGTAGTGATTGGCGTATAACAATGGGTTCTTCAGGTTTCTTCGTCTTTGTGTTAAACTTCTTCGTCTTCAATGATTTAGATTCGTCTCGAGATCGTTTTGTTGCGGCGGAGAGAAGAGAAGCTGTGGCATGAACATTGAGAACAGACAACATCTCATTGTTCCGTTTTATGTTTTCTAATCTTTTGCGTTCGTAATCAGTCGCCATTGAAGCCTCAATGAGAGAGAAACAGAGAAAAAAAATTCCTACACATTTGAAAAAAACATCGAAAACCTAATTACATCTACTTGGTCGGAATTGGGCGGGAGGGAATCATAATTACCGCCAAAACTTTTTTTTAATTTTTTTTTATATATGTTTGAGCTAGGGCTGGGCCAGATAACCGTTACCCGTCCTTGGCTCATTACCCATCTTTAAAAAAAGGGTATCCGTGACTTCCGAGTCGGGTAAAGAGTATTAGAATCCAATTACCCGCGGGTAAGGGTATCGAGTATCATTCTTTTTTTGACTACCCGTCTCAGTACCCGTCCCGTAAATACTCGTATTTTATATTACTCTTATATTTAATAAAATTCAATTTAGTATATAATTTGACTTAAAATTTTTCCTTTTATAATGTATTTTCAATTTTGGCAAAGGATCTTTTGGCGATACTTGTTTCTACGATTGCATCTGAATCAGCTTTTAGCACAAGTGGTCGTATTTTGGATCCTTTTCGGAGTTCTCTCTCACCAATGCTAGTTGAAGCACTGATTTGTACTCAAGATTGGATTTGACAAGATTATCCACAAGGTTCTTCGGAGGAAAAGCCAATGGAAGAGCTTGAGACTCTAGAAAATGGTAAGCTTTCAAAATGTTTAAACTTTTATGGATGTTTTCATTAAACTAACAAATTATTTCTGTTTTATAGAGTTTACAACTTTATTCCAAGGAATTACTCTTTCCTTGGCTGATGAATGAGTCTCAACTTTTTAGGTAAGTTACGTTAGTATTAATTAGATACCAAGCTGAAATTTGTGATATTGACTTGTTCGTGATTTTTGTTTTGTTTATTATCACTCGTTTTTTTGTATTATGCAAGTCAAAACTTAGTGTATGTTTTCATTTGTAGGTAAGTAAATATAAGGGAAGAAGCAATCTTATGGAAGATTGATCCTTGCAACATGAATCTTTTTTGCTTCTGAATTATCATTGATGATTTTAGCATTGATAGATTACAAGCTTTGAGGTTTAAAGTTTGTAATTTTATATCTTTTGAACTATATATTACCTATTAAGAGGAATTCTTCCTCTTTTTGTAATAACTTCTTCATTCTTTTGGTATAAAAATTTCCTAATCACAACTATAGATAAATTTTATTGTAACAAAGCGGGTAAGGGTAACCAGTCGAGTATCCGGAGGGTCAACGGATTTTTGCCGGGTACCCGTTTAATAAGGTACCCGTTTTTTGCGGGTTGGGTAAGGGTATTGTTTTTCAAATACCCGTTAGGGTCGGGTCTAGGATACTCCAAATTTTCAGGGTACCCGTCTTATGTCCATTTGAGTTAATTACAAAAGAGGCCTTCAATTTTTTTATAAAATACCCAAAAAGGCATTGATTCTTTAAAGGGAAAACGGCTAAAAAAACCCTGATTTGTACCTAAAACAGTGAAAAAACCCTGAACTCCTTACTAAACGATTTTAATTTTCATCTTTTGTTGACTTTCAATTTTAATCCCCAAGTTTCATTGACTAAGCCGAATTAGACCTCCCGTTAAAACTGGTTAACGGAACAATTAACGGGGCTGAAACTACGTCGTTTTGATTGCTGAAAAAAATTAAAATTTCGCTTGGGGAGACTCGAACCCACGACCTCTTTAGCAAAACCGAGTCTAAGACCACTGTACCACCATGACTTTTGGCAACTATAGGTAAACAAATTTTATATAACTTTAACCCATATTAATTAAGATTTAGATTAATAAATCAATAAATATGAAATGAGTCTAATTTAATATGATAAATTGCTTTAAAATGAAAAGTGAAAGATTAAAACAATAAAAAAATAAAAAATATATTTTTTTATTTAAAAAATGTGAAAACTAAATATATAAATATATTTCACACGACATAGTTAAAAAATGTGAAAATTAAAGTGTTGTGAAATATATTTATATATTTAGTTTTCACATTTTTTAACTTTTAAATATATTTGGCGAATATATTTATAGTGAAAATAGATAGATACTTTTAAATAGATATATTTATAGTGAAAATAGATATATTTAGTTTTCACATTCTTTTAGGATTTAGGATTTCTATCTGAACCGGCCGTTTGAATTTCTGGCTTTAATTACTTTGTTATGGCCCGACCGGTTATCTTTATAAAATCTCTTGCTGTAATTTCTTATCTTATAAAATGGTGGAAAACAAATACCGACCAGATTAACTAGTCAATCTCGGATTAACTAGTCACATTGGTTTACATTGATGGAAGATCACTAACATGAAGAAAAGAAATCGTGTTTTTTTATTGTTTTTGCTCCACACCTTTTTCTTTAATCTCATCACTTTTAGTTTTAGACAATGTCTCAACTCCAGTGTTGTACCATAACACTCTTTGGCATGCTACAATCTGAATTAAGCTCTTCCAAGTACAAAAATGCAAAGAACAACCATATCATCGCAAGAACAAAAGAAAAGGGAGGACAAACAAAAGAGAGAGAGATATGGTCTCAAATCTCAATGAATAAAGAAAGGATTTAACAGATTAACAAGACTTGTGAAGAATAGTTTTGGTAAATCAGGAAAAGAATCCCCAACTTGGAAGATGATGAAAAGAGAAGCGACATAACACAAAGACTTTGAATCCCACTCGTATTCTGAAATCAAATTCCAAGAGAAACACAACAGACACACACACATATTCTCATAACATCATAGCATAGCATAGCATAAAAGGTTCAATTTAAATGACAAAGCATTGCAGTTTTCAAGTTAAGTCATAAGTTGACAAAGAGAAAATAGTTCTTCCATCACCAGCTTCTTCCTTTTAGTTGCTCTCCACCACGAGAGCCTTCATCTTCTTTACCAGAGCCTAGTCCTCGTCCTGAGTCAGGTGAAAACATATAAGAGCCACACACAACCAACAATCTCACAATCACAATCACATTCGATAGAGATAGAGATAGGAGGGTATAGTGAATAGAGATACCTTGGTATCTCATCCTCGGATACAGAGAGAAAGGCGTCGGCAACTACCAGATAGGAAGTACTTCTTGTACCACTGGATGAAGTCTTTCTTCACAAGCATACGTAGTTCAGTATCTAAATTCAGTGTGCGGTCGAAATTGTAACTGTAAATAAAGATGTGTTAAGTGTCTGCAAGCTGCAAAAGTGCCAGTACAGTAGAGATCATATCAATTAGCAATACCTTTTTGAGACTATTTCACTCCACATAGAATCCACGCCCTCATATAACTGAAAACCCAAAGTGTCTTGGTACTGAACGAATTCTTTTTCTTCAATCTCTTCCAGCATTTCTTCCATTTGAATCACGAAGTTATTTATTCTGTTCAACAGATGCTCAGGGTTGTGGTCCGGACAAATAATAAAGATGTAGAACCCAGAAACACCATCATGGGATTCTGTATAGCAATCAAGTTCATATCCAAGCTGCTCCTTTGTCCTAGAGACAGAGTAAACTTACAACTTTAAATGCAAATAAACCTTAAAAAGCTATAAAGAGATTACACTTTTTCGCACTAACCTGAGCTCATTGTAGAGCTTTTCTCTTGCAATTCCTTGAAAGATGGTTAACTTCGCGATTAACTCTACCTCTTCTTGCATGCCAATTTGAAAGTAAACCTGCACAAAGATAAAAGATAACAGAGGAGATAAGATGAATTGAAGAGAGTTCTGTGTTACTCATCGTGTTACAGAGAAGATCATCTACTTTCCTAAAAGAGATTCGATCACAATTGCTCGCATCTACTTTTCCTAAAAGAGATTCAATCACAATTACTCGCTTCTACTTTCCTATTCACAGCGTGGAGGTCAAGACATATCGCTTGATTGAGCATTTATGCCAATAAAATAGATATACTAGCAAGGAACAAAACTAGCAATAAACCAAATTAGGTTATTGGCTCTATACCATGTCAAGAAGCCTTTAGTAGTTGTAAAGAGGATTCTTATCATTACATTAGAAGGCAGTGCCTTATATACAAAGTATAAACAGTACAACTTGTAACCTAATAGAGACACATAGGTTTTACATAGACGAAGGCCCAATAGGCCCCCAACAGAAGAAATATTTATGGAATCATTTTCTGTTACACAATTGTTGGAAGAGAAATTTGCAGTCTGACATTTTGGGATATTTTATTTTAAATAGTGGTTGATGTAAAATTTGGAACGGAAAATTTGTCCATTCATATTTTGGGGAAAACAATTTGGAAATAATTTTTCAATGTAAAATATGTTGGTAGAAAATTTACAGATTTAAGTTTTTGTGAAAAATTTGATGTCCCTATTCAATAAAAATTTACATTGAGAACAAAACAATTAAAGTTCATATAACCCCGCACCATTTGTTCTTATCATGTATTTCAATATTACTGTTATTGCAATTTATTTTTTTTGGTTTTAGTTTTGCTATCAAAAGCAAAAGAGCCAAGTTTTCTTTTCCAATATGGTTGTTTGAAACCAAATTGTTAATCGGATTTTGTTTGGCGGGAACATTGCAGAATAGTATGTCTTAGCGATTGTTTTTTAAAACATTTGAAAATAACTTTTCAACTTTAAATTTGATCACAGAAATTTACACACTTAAATATTTGTGAAAATTAACAGAATTATATTTTTTTATTAAAACCCTATAATGTTTTTAATAAAACGAGTATTTTGAGTGCAATATGTAGAGGATATTGCTATTTGCTTTCTCAAGATGAATTTTGAGGAAGATTTGCTAAATTATATTATTTTGGGGTAAAAAATTTGAAACAATTTCTCGGCGTAAAATTTGTTGGCGGAAAATTTGAAGATTTAAGTTTTAGTGAAAATTTAGCAGAATAATAATTTTGGCATAAAAACCTTCAACACAAGTATTTTGAGTGAAATATGTGATGAATATTACTATTTTCTTTTTCAAAGCTTAGTTACTCATTTTTTAAAATGTTTGCCTTTGCTACATCTTTTTAGCATTTAGTCTTAAAGTCTTAAATTTAATAGAATCATATGCCCTTCTAAACTTTTGAAAACGACTCACATAAATATTTGAAAATGTTAAACAACCAAGAGTGAATAATACACTATAAATCAATGACCATATACTCACATTTTATCTAAAAATAAAGACAAAGATTTTAAATGAACAGTGAAAACAATAAAAGAAATTAAAAACATATATTAATCTCAAAATAATATTAAAAAACATATCGACGGAACAATAATCTACATTTAAAAAAAAAAAAAAAGTTAACCCAATCCGTGCATTAGGCGCGGGGTATCACCTATACATATATAACATAATTTTTAGATAAGAAGTTAATTTAAATTCGAAATTTATCTATAAATCACTAAAGTTTACCATACATACGCGCATTAGGCGCGTGCAATCATCTAGTTTAATTACCGTTTTGCTATTCATTAATATTAATAGAGAAAAACGTTTTTAAGGGTCGAACATAGCACCTTTCTGAAGCAATCCAAATTGTTCTTAAAATAAAATAAATATAACTATATTTTGTTTGTTATAATTATTAATTATTAATTTTTTTTAAAAAAACTTAAAATAAATCCCCGATTAAATTTCGATTATTCTCCACCTATTTCACTTGGCGCTAAGCCCAACCTGAATGCCCCGATCAGGCTCGTAGCGAATTTTTGAACATAATATTTCGCGTGGATAAACCTATGAAATAATCAAACAGAAGACAAAATGTATTACTTGCCATTACTTAATAGTTCGCGTGGATACACTTCTAGCTTTTCCATATAGCGGTTTCCAGATAGAGGAAGAAGCATTCAAGACAACACAAGATGAGGAATACCTTGAAAACCTTCTAGCACATGTGATATACTAGCATTAAAAACTCACTTTGGTTGAATAAGAACCGGGGGAATCATTAATATTTGATCAAAATATGCTTAAAGCTTTTTCATTTTTCCCGTTCTTTGTTACAAACGTTCGTTCTTCTCGTCGTTTTTGGGTCACGACCGACTCGCCCAGGGCCCCAGGCCCACATGCCCAAAGGTACTGTACTTTGCTCTGTTTTTTTTTAATGTAGTTTTTCTTCCACTAAACAGCTATGCAAGTCTAAACAAAACGATAATTAATTATTCAAAGAGACAGACCACTTCATGCTGACATGGTAAATATTTTAAAAGAGAGTATAAGCAGAGGTGATAAAGCTGAGGTGACATAGAGACAGACCACTTCATGATAACAGAACGTTATATGGTAAATGTGAGAACAGAGTAATTAAGAAACCTCCTCTGTTCCAAGAAGTGACTTTTTCGTACTCAAACCTGAAAAAGGCCACACCAGAGTCACTTTTTCCTACATTTTTAGAGGACGCATTATTGATCTATCTCTCTCAGATTTTGAACACCTGAGGAGGCTGAAGCTTCCAAAACAAGAGATGATTTTCAATGGATGGCATGAGCAATTGAGCATTGGAGCAAAACAAGATGCTGCAACCGCAAAAGCAAGGGAGAAGAAGGAGAAAACCGGTTTTTGATGTGAAGTTGGAGAAGTTTGATGCAGTTTCAAAAGTGAGAACGTTTACGAGTTTAGGTAACCGAAAGAGCTTGTGGAGAAAGTCCATGTCGTGTTGTTTATGAAATAAGGAGTGCCAAGGAACAGCGAACATCAAAGCTGTTGGTGGAGTCGCAGTTATTGTCGTTTCAAATTTCAGATTTCGACTGTGTTTCGCAAGGTTGTTTAAGTGCTGCCATGCAAATTCTGGTTTTCTCTAGCCGAATATGGGATCTTGCACTTCTAGGAATCTATTTACTTGTATCATATTGATGGAAGATCACTAACATGAAGAAAAGAAATCGTGTTTTTTATTGTTTTTGCTCCACACCTTTTTCTTTAATCTCATCACTTTTAGTTTTAGACAATGTCTCAACTCCAGTGTTGTACCATAACACTCTTTGGCATGCTACAATCTGAATTAAGCTCTTCCAAGTACAAAAATGCAAAGAACAACCATATCATCGCAAGAACAAAAGAAAAGGGAGGACAAACAAGAGAGAAAGGTATGGTCTCAAATCTCAATGAATAAAGAAAGGATTTAACAGATTAACAAGACTTGTGAAGAATAGTTTTGGTAAATCAGGAAAAGAATCCCCAACTTGGAAGACACACACACATATTCTCATAATATCATAGCATAGCATAGCATAAAAGGTTCAATTTAAATGACAAAGCATTGCAGTTTTCAAGTTAAGTCATAAGTTGACAAAGAGAAAATAGTTCTTCCATCACCAGCTTCTTCCTTTTAGTTGCTCTCCACCACGAGAGCCTTCATCTTCTTTACCAGAGCCTTGTCCTCGTCCTGCTCATGCATCCTCCTGAGTCAGGTGAAAACATATAAGAGCCACACACAATCACAATCACAATCGATAGAGATAGGACGGTATAAAAATCACAAACAAATCGATAGAGATATAATGAATAGAGATACCTTGACAGCTCAGGCGTGGAGGCAGTAGCCTCAGACAGCTTTTCCTGTTACAACTGTTGTAAGAATCAATGAATAAGCCGACCAAACTACAAGAAATTAAAAAGGTTTCAAAACTGTAATAACCTCGGTTTTAGTTTCGGATTCAGATCTAGATTCAGGTAAGCTTAGCTTAGCAGACTTAGCACGTTCACGCGCCAGGATCTTGGCCGCCACGATCCGCTCTTGCGTAACACTCCTGCCGTAGTAACGCTTACGCGGCACTCTCCCAGAGGGAAGAGGTTTACGTGGGGGAAGAGGATTTTCACCAAATCTAAGACAACGGCGACGGAGCATCATTATTACTGTGAAAGATCAAAGCCTCCAAAACAGTATTCCGGCACGATGAGAACCCTAGCTCTATCCATATATACATATAAAAAAATGCCTGATAGGCTTTTCAACTGCTCATCAAGCCCATACTATTATGCCCCAACTACTCATCTTGTCTTGTAATATAAACGCCTGTTGGGCTTTTCAACTAGCCCATACTATTATCCCCCAATAGGCATGACCACGGTTACGGTTATCACGGTTAAGGTTATTTAACCTCCGGTTACGGTTACAATTTTTTTTTAACCTTAACCTTAACCATTGAATATACGGTTAAAACATTTTACCATAAAAACATTTTAAACATATATTTCGAAATCATAAAAGAAAATGTACACTTAGTCGAAATCATGACTATTTCAAAAAAAATCTCATATATGCTCAATCAAATCATTTTTCAATTGTATTGTTGATGTCTTTGTCTATCACAAAATCTTGTTTGAACACCCATCATATTGGCGAGATTTGTAGACATATATGTAGAAACCGATGCATCAACTTCCATTTCCACTTTGTTTGTCTTCTACTATCATGTTGTGTAGTATGACTCATGTTCTCGTAATATTTCTAATTTTTTCTTTGTCCCAAAAAAATTCGGGACTTTTAACAATGGCAAATCGAGCTTGCAAAACTCCAAATTATCAATTTCATACTTTCCCGAGTAAGGACCTGCGTTGTGTTGTGCATGCTCTTGCATGTTTTATCCCATACACTATGAAAATTGAAAATGGAAGAGAAAAAGATGAGGACAACATGTTAAAAGAAATAGTGCACAGCAATAACTTCTCAGTAATATTGTTTAGAGTTCAATGGTTCAAAATAATGGTTCAAAAGAAATAGTGCAAAGCAATAAAACCCCATGGAAACTCAACATCCAAACGAGATTTATTTGCCCAATCAAAGCAGCAACCGTGTGAATCGCCTACCATTTTCATGTCTTATGAATGTATCTAGCCGGAAAAGCAGGCACTTGACGAGGCACCCACGGTATGAGTGCTCCGGAAGTCACCAGAATATGTATATCCTTAGAGGTTTGATCTATTGAACTTGCTCCATCATTAGACTCTCCTTTCACACATGAACACTGCTCCAAGAAGGCCCTTGCTGCAACTGAGAGCGAAAACCAAGCTGAGCACTTGACCCCCAGTAAAGAGAAAGAAACCACAATTCTATATTTTACCTGAAGAAAGCCACCGGTCTGTGTATCCATCAGTTACATGATACAACACATCTAATACAGTCATCGTTACGCTGTCAATTAAAGGTCGCAAACCCTGCAATGATTCAAAGAGAGGATATTTGTACTTGAGAGTCGCATAACATCAGTACCAAATAACACATAAAACAATGTATCAAATTTCTATAATCAAACTAACAATGTATCAAATAACACGAAACTGAGTCTCATTTAGATGACAGTTTTTTTTGTGAACTTAAAAGAAAAAAAGACTTACTTGCTCGTAGAAGAAACAATCGTCAGAGATGATAAGTATCTGTATCTCCCACATCTCCCCAATCTCTATACCTCTCTTCAAATCTTTAGAGCCACTGAAAGACTCAGCATAGGTCCCATTTAGCTTCAAGATGTCCCTGTCCCTCTTTATCAGAGACTTCAGGTTGAGAAAAGGTTTCAAGTACCCATTAGTGTTTCTTGAGCTTCAGACCCAAAAAAAAAAGACCATTGTCGGGCTATGAAATGTAAGTAGTAACACCTCTTAGCTCTCTGAAATTAGCAAAGAGAGGCAAGCAGCATTAGAATAGCAAAACTGAGTAAAAGCAGGGAAACCAAGAGTGAATAATACACTATAAATCAATGACCATATACTCACATTTTATCTAAAAATAAAGACAAAGATTTTAAATGAACAGTGAAAACAATAAAAGAAATTAAAAACATATATTAATCTCAAAATAATATTAAAAAACATATCGACGGAACAATAATCTACATTTAAAAAAAAAAAAAAAGTTAACCCAATCCGTGCATTAGGCGCGGGGTATCACCTATACATATATAACATAATTTTTAGATAAGAAGTTAATTTAAATTCGAAATTTATCTATAAATCACTAAAGTTTACCATACATACGCGCATTAGGCGCGTGCAATCATCTAGTTTAATTACCGTTTTGCTATTCATTAATATTAATAGAGAAAAACGTTTTTAAGGGTCGAACATAGCACCTTTCTGAAGCAATCCAAATTGTTCTTAAAATAAAATAAATATAACTATATTTTGTTTGTTATATTAAATAAATATAACAAATTGTTCTTTGCGCCTATCTACTACGCATTCTCTTGCCACACTTACTGGCGTCTCTTCTACTTATCCTCGATTTCAATCCTTGGTCTCTAATGCCTTAACTACTAGTCGGTCACCCAATCTGGTGGTGTCGGGCTTACAAAAATCACATTATGAGTAGCTGTACGTGCACCATTTGCCAGCCGGTCAGCCTTCAAATTTTGGGTGCGCGGGATGAGAGTTAAGGAGAAAAAACTGAACAAATCCTTCAGTCGTTTGATTTCCTCGAGATATGCGGCAAAAGCTGGCCAATCCTGCGGTGTAGACACCATCTTCACCAAATCGGAACAGTCTGTCACGAACGCTACTTCCATCTTTTGCTGTTGGATCATACACTGCATGGCCCATACCAGCGCTTCCGTCTCTGAGTGGAGGGGAGACAAACGGTTAAAACGGTTACGGTTAGAACGGTTACGGTTAACACGGTTATGGTTAAACACAATTATATTTAATTAATGATTATAATATGGTTAATTAATGATTTGTAATTAAATATTATTATATAAAATGAAAAGAAATATATTTCATGTACGTATAGTATAATGATTTCAGATATAAAAATATCAAATAATTATACATACATATTTATAAATTAGAATACTAGATAATAATATATAGTTGGATGATGAGATTGTAATTTATATAATTTTATTTAGTTGTATGATTGTATCCATGATAGCACGATCTAGTTTTTTTTTAACCTAAATTTATTATAAAATTATTATTATTATTATTATTAAAAGTTAGTTATGGGAAAAAAAAAGTTTTATTTGTTAGAAAACTATCAGTTGATTTTTGCACATTCACATCAAAATTCTAGTTATATTTTCTTCTACATAATTTAGGTTTGGATTTGATAAGTTGATTGTACAACATAACTTCTCTATGTCATATTATTTGTATATAACTAATTAATGTTATATTTAAATTACTTTTAAAACGGTTACGGTTAAAATTATACGGTTTAACCTTGCGGTTAACCAGCGGTTTTAATATAGTTACGGTTAAAAAACAGTTACAGTTAATAATTTTTGTAACCATAACTAATATATTTTTACGGTTAACGGTTACGGTTTTTAATCGTTTAATACGGTTACGGTCCGGTTACGGTTACAATACGGTTACGGTTTGATTTTGGTATAATCTCACAATCACAATCACAATCACAATCAAAATCAATAGAGATAGGACGGTATAAAAATCACAAACAAATCGATAGAGATATAATGAATAGAGATACCTTGACAGCTCAGGTGTGGAGGCAGTAGCCTCAGACAGCTTTTCCTGTTACAATTGTTGTAAGAACAATGAATAAGCCGACCAAACTACAAGTAATTCAAAAGGTTTCAAAACTATAATAACCTCGGTTTTAGTTTCGGATTCAGATAATCTTAGCTTATCACGTTGAAGCTCCATCTCCTGCAGCCGGTTCCGCATTTGCATACGCCATTTACAGAGAGGCCGCTGTTTCCCAACTTTGTTAGGACGACATGGGAAAGGATCTCCCTGATCGAAAGAAAGGTTATAGCTAGCGTACGACATTATTCCGACACCATTTGCCAGCCGGTCAGCCTTCAAATTTTGGGTGCGCGTGATGAGAGTTAAGGAGAAAAAACTGAACAAATCCTTCAGTCGTTTGATTTCCTCGAGATATGCGGCAAAAGCTGGCCAATCCTGCGGTGTAGACACCATCTTCACCAAATCGGAACAGTCTGTCACGAACGCTACTTCCATCTTTTGCTGTTGGATCATACACTGCATGGCCCATACCAGCGCTTCCGTCTCTGAGTGGAGGGGAGACAAACTTCGTCTTGTGTTACGTGCCCCCATTAATATTCCGGTATCCTCTGTTTGAAAAGAAAACCAGCCAATACCCGATGCTTGATCGGTATCCTTCCATGACCCATCAATATAACACTTCATACCTTGATAGTGGATAGTTGTTTGAGCAGTTTCCAGAGGGTTTATGTTCCCGGAGTGATCCTCTGTTTGCGCTGTTTCCCATGCCAAAGCTTCCGCAGTCGCATTACGGAACACATTAATTGGCTCCATGTCTATACCACGAAAAGTTTTTTCATTTCTTGCTTTCCATATGTACCACAATATCCATGGTACGAGTCCCTCAGAAATTCCTGGTGGCATCCGCCAAAAAAGAAAATCCATATTAGTGTAAATTCCCGCTCCCGGAAACACGCCGGGGCCTGTTGGGAAGCTTGATAAAGCCCATGTTTGGAATGCGGGTGGGCATTCGAAAAGAGCATGGTTTATCGTTTCCTCCATTCCACATCGATTACACTAAGTATCACATTGGATTCCTCGTTTATGCAAATTTGCACTTACCGGCAGGCATCCCGTAATAATTTGCCACATAAAATGTCGTAGCTTTTGAGGACACTTAATTTTCCATGCTTGTGCTTGCAGTGCCCTGAAAGACGGGCCCAACATTTTTTGTTGCTCCCTATACCGACTATTATTCTCTAAATGATACCCTGATTTAACCGTATATTTTCCTGATTTTGTGTAAGACCAACTAATCGAATCCGGTAGAAAGATAGAACCAATTGGAATAGTGCAAATAATATCCACATCTTCGGGGACAATAATCGCATTAATCAACGGCATATTCAAAGTTCTTGTCCATGGGTCAATCAAATGATTAACCATGAATGAGGGGTAATAGTTAATTGTTTTACAAGTGGCTGCCCGAGGCGGTTGAGCTGGTATCCAAGGATCCTTCCATACAGAGACGGATGATCCTGCTCCAACTCGTTTGATGAGCCCTTTTTGAACCAGGGGTCTAGCCGATATTATACTCTTCCACCCATAGGATGGTGAGTACGATGTTCCCGAGTCCATCGGGTTTGAGTTCCGGTAATACCTACCCTTGAAGACTTTGGCGAATAGAGAGTCTGGGTATTCCATCAGGCGCCAAAGTTGTTTTGCTAATAAATCTGTGTTAAAAACTTCAATTGTCTGAAAACCAAGCCCTCCATCTTACTTATCCCAACATAATTTTTTCCATGCAACCCAATGCATTCCCCGTCGCCCCCCATTTGAACTCCACCAGTATTGTGCAACTGAGCTCGTAAGCTTAGTAGTTATTGTCTTAGGTAGTCTGAAACAAGACATAACATGGGTCGGCAATGCTGTTGCCACCGACTTTATTAAAACTTCTTTTCCGCCCTTTGAGAGAAGCTTGGATGTCCATCCGTTGACTCTACCATCTAGTCGATCTTGTACAAATGCAAAAACCTGTGTTTTTGCACCTCCCAGGCTCTCTGGGATACCCAAATACGTACCCATACCTCCTACTGTTGTGATACCTGAGATTCGATGTATATTTTCCTTTGTCGATTCTTCCACCCGGTATCCGAATTGGATGGATGATTTGGAGAAATTAATTTGTTGTCCCGAAGCTTCTTCGTAGTCCTTGAGTATCTTATGCAGAACTTGACATTCTTCAGTAGTCGCCTTACAGAAGAATAGACTGTCATTCGCAAAAAGAAGATGTAAAATAGCCGGGGCTGCCCGTGCTACCTTTAGTCCCGTTAATTTCTTGTCATTTTCTACCTTCCGTACATTGGCTATGAGTGCTTCCGTGCACAGAATAAATAAAAATGGAGATAATGGATCTCCTTGCCGTAAACCGCGTTGTGGTATAATATGTCCCTTGGGCTGACCATTGAGGAGGACTTTGTATTGGACTGAACGGACACACCACATCGTCAACTCAATCCATCTTTCTGCAAATCCCATTTTCCGCATAAGAGCCTTGATAAACGTCCACTCCACCCGATCATATGCCTTGCTCATATCTGTCTTTACTGCCATAAACTTACTTTGGCAGGCTTTATTTGTTCGTAGCCCATGAAACATTTCCTGAGCTATTAAAATATTATCCGTTATTAGTCGTCCTGCGACAAATGCCGACTGAGTTTCTGAAATTAGTCCAGGTATGACCCGTTTCAACCGCTGACACAAGACCTTTGATATAATTTTGTAAGCCACATTACAGAGACTAATGGGTCTCATCTCCGTCATTCTAGTCGGCCTTTCCATTTTCGGAATCAGACATATGTTCGTCCGATTTAGCCGTGGATCGAAGCGTCCTGTGTTCAGAAAATTATTGACTAAAAGTATAATATCGTCCTTAATTATATGCCATGACCGTTGAAAAAATAAAGCTGTTATCCCATCAGGCCCTGGTGCTTTTCCGGGATGCATCATAAACAAAGCCCGACGTACCTCCTCCTCCGTAGCCATCGCAGTCAGCGAGTCATTTATCTGGCTTGTGATTTGAGATGGCACCTCATTTAAGACCTCATCGAAACCAGATGGTGAGGATGTTTGGAAGAGATCATCAAAATAGCTAACCGCTACCTCCTCCACCTCCTCCTCCGTAGTAACACAAGTACCCGATTCATTGTGTAAACCAATAATCCTATTGCGTGCTCTTCTTTGCTTTGTCAGAGCATGGAAGAATTTTGAATTTGCATCCCCTTCCTTATAGAAGGTTGTTCGGCTTTTCTGGTGCCAGTATTCCTCCTCATCCTTATATGCTTCCCGTAATCGGTTTGTTAGCTCAGATAACTCCTCCACCGAGAGGGAATCATCATTTTGGCAGTCCTCTACCGCTTTTTTTAGTTCCTCAATTTTCTCTCTGCCATATGGTGGATGAGTATGTCGCCATTTTGAAATCTCCCGTCGATAGTCAATGATCTTATCAACAGTGTTCCCTGCTGGTTGCCCCGCATTCGCTTTCCATCCTTTCTCGATGGATTCCATCAATCCGTCCATACCGATCCATCGTTTATCAAACCGAAATTGTTTCTGCCCTCTCAGCATCTTATTGTCAATAGTAGCCAAAATAGGCCGATGGTCCGAGCCAATCATAGCTAAATACTCGACCAAAGAGTGAGTGAAAAGTGCATGCCAATCCTCATTTGCTAAAGCCCGATCCAGGCGGCACCAGACTATTTCCGAACTACGTCGCCCTCGCCAAGATAATTTATTTCCGAGACATGGGAATTCTAGAAAACCGCAATTTAGGATCATAGTGTTAAAAGATCTGAAGGTTGCCGGGTTTCTCAAAATTCCCCCTTTCTTCTCATGATTACTGGTCAATTCATTTAGATCCCCAATAATCATCCAGGGTTCTAACCGAGTTAGTGCCATCCGTGTTAACCGTTCCCAAACATAATCTCGTCGTTTAGGTATTGGATCGCCATATACAAATGAGATAAAAACTTTATGTCCGTTAACCATAGCTCCACGTCCATGATCCGATTGTTTGCAAATAAAATTGAAACATCAAATTCATCGTTATAAAATAAAGCGAGTCCACCACTTGCTCCACACGGGTCTACCGTGTACAATTTGTTATAACCCAGATGTAGTTGAAAATTTTGCATAAAAGCTGACATTTGCTTTGTTTCGGAAAGAAATAAAAAGTCAGGTCTATGTTTATTCCATAAATCCCGTAAATAACTGATAGTAAACCGGTTTCCCAAACCCCGACAATTCCAACTTAAAATCCGCATTAAATCTGATTTGGTTTAGATGGGAGATGTTCTCCCTTATTATCCGGATCCTTCCTCGGTTTTCTCGGATAGAGTCCATCTCCGATTTGGACGTTGCTTTTGGTTCCACCGCACTTCCTATTAGGCGAAATGAGTGTTTTGACCATTCTCTTTTTGGAACTCACCCCATTTAGGGCCGGGACATTTTTTGACATTTTCTTACGGGACGGAGCCCCCACCGTAATAACCGTATTTTCCACATCACTGTGCGATTTAATGTTCTGCAGTTGATGTTGAACTGCTACAGAAAACCCTTTAATATAGTACCAGCAAAAATAGCTCCCTCTTATTCGGAGGGTTTGATTCCCTAAGAAATGATTCCTTTTGTTCCCCATTAGTTCTAAAACCAAGAAAAACCGTAGTGGTATTCGAGATGTACCCACTTCCTTTGTCTCCTTCTTTAACCCATCACGGTTCCAATGTAAGTTTATAGAATTGATAATCTTAATAAGACGAGAATTACACATATATATACAAGTACAAGTGAGTGATTAGGGATTAGCTAATGACATAAACACCTTAGACTATAATTACAATCTAATTACAATACCCTTTACACACCCCCTCAAGATGGAGGGACCTTGGTAACTCCAATCTTGGAACATGCCAACTGAAAACTTGTGCGCGGTAAGGGCTTTGTCAAGGCATCAACGAGTTGATCTTTGGCGGATACATGTGCTACTCATAGGGCTCCATGTTGTATGTGGCCACGGACAAAATGATAGTCCAATGCTATGTGTTTCATTCGAGAATGAAAGACAGGATTGGCACTAAGGTAAGTCGCACCAACGTTGTCACAATATATAACGGGAGCCTTGGGAAGGTTAATGCGAAGATCAGAGAGTAGATTACAAATCCATCAAACCTCAGCAGCGGCATTGGCAATAGCTCGGTATTCAGCTTCGGTGGATGAGCGAGCAACGCCGGTTTGTTTCTTAGAAGACCAAGAGATAGCTTGATTACCCATGTATATAACGTAGGCATTGGTAGAAACATAATCATCTATATCACCGGCCCAATCCGCGTCAGAGGATGCATGTAAATTAAACTCATTAGCAGAGGAGAGAAAGATGCCATGTGTAACCGTACCTGCTAAGTATCGGAGAACACGCTTCGCGGCTTGCCAATGCTCCGTAGTGGGACGATGCATAAACTGCGATAACCAGTTGACTGCAAAGGAGATATCTGGACGAGTGAAGGAGAGATATTGCAGACTTCCAATAACCATTCTATATTCTTTAGCATCATCGTGGGCATGGCCAGAGTGAATCGAGAGCTTTGGAGAGGCTTGCATCGGTGTAGCTACTGGTTTTGCATCCAGCATATTCGTCTTGGCGAGAAGATCCAAAATATACTTGCGTTGCATCAAATGAAGTCCGGTAGTTGTTCTGGTTACTTCGATGCCGAGGAAATAGTTGATGTCTCCTTGATCTGTAAGAGCAAAACGATTCGAGAAACAACCAATCATAGTAGCAACCGCATCTTGATTGTTGCCGGTAACAATTATGTCATCGACATAGACCAAGACATAGAGTAGAATCACGCCTTTGGAGTATACAAATAGAGAAGCATCAGCAAAACTATTTACGAAACCAGTGCGTAAGAGAAAAGTCTTGAGGTCCATGTACCAAGCTCGCTTTATACTTGTCGAGATCACCCGTGGATAGTAGTTTGGTTTTGAAGACCCATCGACATCCTATAACATTCTGATGAGGCGAAGGAGGTACCAAATCCCAAGTTTCCTTATCGATTTGACCAGTGAACTCTTCAGACATGGCACGGCGCCAATGTTCATCTTTGAGTGCTTGAATGTATGTTGAAGGTTCAGGAGCCCAGAGATGAGAGAGAGAGAGACGGTGAGGGAATATTTCTTGTTGGGTTTGACAATGTTATTACGAGATCGGGTGGTCATTCTTTGGGGATTTTGTGGTGCTTTGTTTGTGGTAGTCGTGGTGGATATAGGCGGGTCTGGTAATTGAGAAGGTGTCGGGACAGAGGGAGAAGTAGGTGTAGGTTGTGGGCTAGTGGGCTTTTGACTTGGAGAGGTATGGTCAAGTGATTGGTTATTTGGGATTGTATTTGGGCCAGTGGGCCTTTGAGTGGTGGAGGTAGGTTGGCTTTCTTGGATAGGTGAGGGGGGATAATGGGCTTGGGCAGTGGGCCTCTGGAAATTAGAAGGAGAAGGAGAAGATAAGGTTGAAGAAGAGCGTACCTGTGTCGGGGATGTTGAAGGAGGAACCGTGGTCGACGGTGGAATTGGGACCGACGGTGGCGTCGTCATAATGGGGAGCACTGGTGAAGCCGGAGAAGACGGAGAAGGTGATGACGAGGCATTCTGGTGAGGATCCACACACGGCGAAGGCGATGGCAAAACCAGAGGAAGAACATGAGTGTGAAGAAGAGGACTTGTTGATTGAGAGGCGTGCGTATCAGATGCTGATGACGACGGAGGAGCCAATTGCTGAAAGGGGAAGGATGCTTCATAAATTGAACATGACGAGAGGTGTAAATTCTTCCCGTGGCGATATCAAGACACAAATAAGCGCTTTGAGTAAGCGAATATCCAAGGAAGACGCAAGGTTTCGAACGCTCATCAAGTTTATGCGTTGTGTAGGGACGAAGCCACGGAAAGCACAAGCTCCCAAAGACACGAAGCTTCTCGTAATTCGGTAGAGCACCAAATAGCTTGTGATATGGTGACTGATTTGTTAACACTGGTGTTGGAAGACGATTAATCAGGTATACAGCAGTGGCAAAAGCATAGGACTAGTATTCTTTGGGGACCGAGGCAGCCGAGAGTTGAGATAAGCCAGTTTCAACAATATGGCGATGTTTGCGCTCTGCGATGCCGTTGTGTTCTGGAGTGTGCGGAGGCGTAGTGAGATGAGATATTCCATGTTCTCGGAGAAAGCTTCGAAGGGCAAGATATTCTCCACCATTATCAGAATAGAGAGTATCAATTTTGGTTTGAAAATGGTTCTCAACAAGGGATTTGAAGACAGTGAAGGTGGGTTTAACTTCAGACTTTTGTTTGAGAGGATAAAACCAGGTATATCTTGTAAAATGATCAACAAAAATGACGTAATATTTGTGGTTTTCAACAGAGTGAAGGGGGGAAGTCCAGACATCGGAAAATATATATTGGAGAGGGTGCAGCAAATAGAACTTGAGCTTGAGACACACGCATTGGCCACTCATAAAGTTCATCCTTGGTTTTGCCTTGAAGAAGCAGGGTCCCCGTGTGAAGATCCTTCACCTGAAAATGTGCAGGAAAGAATTCAATGGAGACTTGATTAGTATTGCATATTCGGTAAACCGAGATTAAGTTTTTGCGAATATCCGGCACATATAAGACATTTTGAAGAGCAAGAAGACGATTAGAGGAGGGTAAAAAGGCTGAACCAGTATGAGAGATGGCTAATGGAGAGCCATCGCCAATGAGGACATCATCACCCCCTGAGTAAGGTTGATGAAGAGCCAATTTGTTGAGGTCATTGGTGAGATGATGCGTTGCACCGCTATCAAGCAACCATTGATTTGGATTGTATGATGAAGTGAAAGCAACGTTAGCTCTTGGTTGCTAAGGAGTGAATGGAGTTGACGGACGGGGATTGTTGGCAGAACCATGAGCAATGCTTTGAAGTTGAGGACAACGACGTGTGCTGTGTCCTTGAACACTGCAGGTTTGTCACTTGCCAAGGTAGGGGCGAGGCTGACGTGGTTGCAGCAAAGGCTGAGAATATGGCAGCGGCTGATTGTTGCGAGTGAACTGTTGAGGACGCTTGTGAGTGCTGTTATTGGTGTTGCGGTGGTAGGCAACATTGGCTGAGGCAGGGAGATCCGGTATTGGAACAGCAATGAGAAGCTTGGCCTCATGGTTAAGGAGGCGCTCAAGCAAGGCAGGAAGTGAGGGTGGCGTGTCACGACCTTCAACTTGGTCAATAACCATTTTGTAATCTTCTGGAAGGCCAGTAAGGATGTTTTGAATATGGTCTTCATGATCGAGGGTTTTCCCTAGGATTGCTAGTTCATCCATTTGTGTGACAACGCCATTGAAGTAGTCTTGAATGGATCGATTGCCCTTTTTCCAGTTTTTGAGCTGAGTCATCAATTGCAGAACATGACCACGACTAGGTGTCGCATAGGTTGATGCTAATGTTGTCCAGATTTCGGCGGAGGTTTTGGTGCGGGACAGAATCGGTTGAATAGATGGAGAAATAGCACCAAGTAAAGCACTATAGAGGAGCTTATCTTGTCATTTCCATAACAGAGAAGCTGGATTGACCGTGACGACGCCATTGGTCGAAATGGTTTGAGAAGGAGGGGCAGTGGATCCATCGAGATAGCCTGCTAAATTGTAGCCATCAATTAGAGCATGGATCTGGAGGCTCCACATAAGATAGTTTGTGGAGGTAAGCTTGAGGACATTCGATGTATTGATGTTGAAGATGGATTGCGCTGCTGTTTGATTGACTGAGATTGTGTCGTTGACAATGATTGGTGCAGTTTGTTCATCGTCGTTAACCATGACGGCGTAGAGATTTGTGTGTGAGAGGAAAAAAAAAAAATTTAGGTTATTAGGGTATCGAAGGCTCTGATACCATGTAAGTTTGTAGAATTGATAATCTTATTAAGAGGAGAATTACACATATATATACAAGTACAAGTGAGTGATTAGGGATTAGCTAATGACATAAACACCCTTAGACTCTAATTACAATCTAATTACAATACCCTTTACATCCAATACAATAATTTGAGACGGCACTTTTTGCTTTGTCTCTTAAGTGGGTTAATTTTTAATTGTAACCCATACTTTGTCTTTTGATATCGATTAAATTTATTCCTGATAAGTTTAATATTCCGACATATTTTGAGCTTCTTGAAAGGCGCAAGTATAAGCCATCTTTTCCGGCAGCGAGTCCGTGAATTCCTCCCCCGACCAGAACCGGAAAATAGCCAGCACCACTGATTAAACCACCGTAATATCCTTAAGAGTTTGCCGGTTTGTAAACCGTGAGACCCATCCTTCTTTTCCGACTTCTCCGAACAGACCCCTTTCTTTGGCCCATCACATTTCCGAGAAATTAGATGCAGGCTACACTTTTGACATCTTCTCCCCTAGATCCTTGATTTCCGATTTAGACCCATGTATTGTCTTCGGAAATCGGTCTATTTTGTTCCTGAGAAATATGTTGTTCTGACATACTTTTGCCTTCTTTGAGTGCGAGAACAGAGGCCATCTTTTCCGGCATTGTTCCCGTAAGCTCCTCCTCCAATCATGACCGAAAGAGAGACCAAACCATGGATTGGACCACCGTGATATCCTTGAGATGTTGTCGGGTTTTAAACCGAAGGACTCTTCCATGTTTTCCGGCCAAAACAGAGGCCATCTTCTCCGACATTGGTACCGTAATCTCCTCCTCAATTCTTGACCGAAAGAGAAACCAAACCGTAGATTAAAACCGCGTGATATCCTTGAGAGTTTTCCGGGTGTTAAACCGAAAGACCCTTCCAAAGTTTCCGACGTTTCGGACCGAAACGAGAAGTAAACCAAAATCTCCGATGTTTGAGTCCCAAAAGTCTGTGAAATAAGTGATAATTCACTCCGAAATCCAATTGAAATCCCCCAAGACTTCGATCCCTTCTTGTCCCATATTGAACCGAGATGAACCAAGTGCCACCGTAAGCCGCCGATGGACATGTCATAACGTGTACGCCATGTTTGAAACATCCCGTTGCCGTAATCCAACCCATGATAACCGAATCCTAACCACGATTCACTGAGGACTATCTCAGTAGCCGATTGCGAGAACTCATCCCCACACTTTTGTAACCAAATGGGAACCGAATAGCCTTCCCAGAAACACCATGATACCCGTGAGAATCCACCGAGAGCTTCTTCCGCCGTTTCCGACCAAAACTCACCGGGTTCCATGTTTAAAATTTGAAAACCATCATCGTCTCTCTCTAGTTCCTTAATAATGGTGTTATCAAGACCTTCCGCAACAAGACGAAGCTTGTCTTCAAGCTTCAAATATGGAAATTGCTGGATAATGGAAAAACTCTCCAAATGACTTGTTTGTTAACAACCACAGAGGGAGATTATGGAAAAACTCTCCAGCCTAAAATATGTAATGGGAACTGAACTTCTCATTTAAAAAAAGCAAAAAATTGGTCGCATGTATTATTCATCACCTGAAATTATCACAAATTTGCAATATATAGCTTTAAGAGATTTCTTAAAAATCTGCAAATGCTAACAAGTTTTCCTACTTAATTATATTTATATTTATTTTCAAAACCTTTACTGTATTTTACGTGTTTTTATTTTCTTTCTTTCTTTTGTAACAAGGGTGATAAATAATGTTCATCTTCTTCATTAGAAAGGATAGTTGTTCAACAACGTTCACAAAATTTAGATACTTTACATACTTATAATATAAAAACGCTATTTACTTTTTATATCCCAAATCGTGAAATCTAAACCATATCCGAACAACTAAAATCCTAAGCTTTGTTTTAAATTTTCTTGAATTTTTTTGTTTTAAATAAGTTTAGCTACAAATAAGTTTAGTGTTACGTTGGTCCCTCCTCAAAGCAAAGAGATGTTTAGAACATAAGAACTCACAGATTTGTTTGGTAGTTAAGACTCCCTATTATGGTTTTTTCTCATTGATTTAAATAGGAAAAGTTGGAGTCGTAACTCCTTACAAACGTGAACAAAGGAAGTGGAGTCATTAACTCCTACATAAAAGGAATGCATTAGAAAGTGGAGTTAAGAAAGTGGAGTTAAACATGAAACAGAAAAGTGGAGAATGGATCGTGGCCTTGTTGACTTTCTTCTTGCCACCTCAGCCATCACTTGATCCTCTTGTATCCTATCAATACTCCCACGGTCCAAAAGAACCTTGTCCTCAAGGTTCACTTCAAACTTTGGAACGCTAGTCATGACTATCATGAAGTGTGATTTTGGGTGTGGTGATGGTCTTCAACGTCTCTTCTTCCTCAGATTCGACATCCTCTGCTCCCTCCATGACGAATACTTGGGGTTTGGTACACTTGTGACCCGGTATATATCGTTCGTCACAACTAAAACATAGGCCCAAGCTCCGTTTCTTCTTAATCTCATCCCAATTCAAACGACGTGGCGTTGGTGATGGTTTCGCCGGAGTTGCCGAATCGTTAGCGTACGTTCTCCATCTCTTCTCCTGTTGTAGCTGATCATCGCGCATACGGGCTAGATTGAACGCATCGGCTAATGTTCTAGGTTTGAGAATTCGTATTCCGCTTGATATGGAGATGTGTAGGCCGCCCATGAATGCTCCGACCAACGTTTTCTCCGACCACTCGACCTTGTTTTGTAGTCTCTCGAACTCCCTTTGGTAATCCATCAAAGTTCCCTTTTGTCGTATGTGACAAAGGGCTTCTTCGAAATCCTCTCCATTTGATGGTCCAAATCTTGTCCACATCTCTGCCTCAAAAGCCTCCCATGGAAACCTCCGTATGTCAAAACCTCGACCCCTCAATTTTGCCTGCCACCACGCATTGGCTTCCACCGTTAAGTGATACGATGCAAAGCCAACCTTCTGATCAGATGGTATATCGTGATAGGCGAAATATTGCTTGGCTTTATTCAGCCATTCCTCCGGATCTCCGTTGTTGAATCGTGGGAAATCCAGTTTCACCCTTCTTGCCTGGTCCTGGACTTGATTCCCAGCGAATGGATCGCTGTTGTCACCACGTGTATCTCGATGAAATCGTTGTTCCTCTCCTCGTCTCTCTTCTCTAGCAGCGCTGCCTCCACTTTCTCGACTTGTAGCGATCAGTATCCGCATTTGGTTCACCGTATCGTCCAACATTCGTGTAAAGGAACTCTCCATTCTTTGTAGTCGATCCTCTAGCACCGTGTTTGTCCTTCGAACCTCCTCTTGAACCGACCCAATACTTTCTTGTACCAACCCCAAGCCTGCCTCGACATCGTCAAGTCTTTCTTTGTTGTTCGGCATTGGCACTAACTCTGTTTTTGGTTTTTCTTTTTAGGTGGAATGATGTTTTGTGGAAACTGAAATTAAACGAAATTTGTGATAAAAGAACCGCTCTGATACCAATTGTTACGTTGGTCCCTCCTCAAAGCAAAGAGATGTTTAGAACATAAGAACTCACAGATTTGTTTGGTAGTTAAGACTCCCTATTATGGTTTTTTCTCATTGATTTAAATAGGAAAAGTTGGAGTCGTAACTCCTTACAAACGTGAACAAAGGAAGTGGAGTCATTAACTCCTACATAAAAGGAATGCATTAGAAAGTGGAGTTAAGAAAGTGGAGTTAAACATGAAACAGAAAAGTGGAGAATGGATCGTGGCCTTGTTGACTTTCTTCTTGCCACCTCAGCCATCACTTGATCCTCTTGTATCCTATCATTTAGCTACATCTTTTATGATCAATTTTGAAAAATGGGAGAGTAGGTTTGTTAAAATTTGACTCGAAATCTCAAAACGTGAGAAGCTGAAAGGTTCAACAGATTGGAGATCAAATCACTTAGAGAGGAGAAATTAGAACAAGATCATTAAAAACCAAGAGTCAAGGAAACATCACTACTTCAGTATGTTCGAAAATCTTTTTTAAAGGAAAATAACAGAATTACGAAGTCTCCCCAAAAAAATAGCTTAAAGCTCTTAGTGGTGTTTGGCTTCGACCTTCTTCTTGTGCCATAGCCTGTCCACGCCACTGTCTGCATCTCCCTGCAATTGTTCATTGTTAATCAAACAGTTTATAGTGTTTGCACAATATGTCAAGTCTTATATCTCCTAACAGCATTTATATATAACATTTGGAATCGGAAGAATCTAGAGGTTTACATTGGTTTACATAGATGGTCTCATTGTCTCAACTCCAGTGTTGTACCATAACACTCTTTGGCATGCTACAATCTGAATTAAGCTCTTCCAAGTACAAAAATGCAAAGAACAACCATATCATCGCAAGAACAAAAGAAAAGGGAGGACAAACAAGAGAGAGAAAGGTATGGTCTCAAATCTCAATGAATAAAGAAAGGATTTAACAGATTAACAAGACTTGTGAAGAATAGTTTGGGTAAATCAGGAAAAGAATCCCCAACTTGGAAGATGATGAAAAGAGAAGCGACACACATTATAACACAAGACTTTGAATCCCACTCGTATTCTGGAATCAAATTCCAAGAGAAATACAACAGACACACACATATTCTCATAATATCATAGCATAGCATAGCATAAAAGGTTCAATTTAAATGACAAAGCATTGCAGTTTTCAAGTTAAGTCATAAGTTGACAAAGAGAAAATAGTTCTTCCATCACCAGCTTCTTCCTTTTAGTTGCTCTCCACCACGAGAGCCTTCATCTTCTTTACCAGAGCCTAGTCCTCGTCCTGAGTCAGGTGAAAACATATAAGAGCCACACACAACCAACAATCTCACAATCACAATCACATTCGATAGAGATAGAGATAGGAGGGTATAGTGAATAGAGATACCTTGGTATCTCATCCTCGGATACAGAGAGAAAGGCGTCGGCAACTACCAGATAGGAAGTACTTCTTGTACCACAAGATGAAGTCTTTCTTCACAAGCATACGTAGTTCAGTATCTAAATTCAGTGTGCGGTCGAAATTGTAACTGTAAATAAAGATGTGTTAAGTGTCTGCAAGCTGCAAAAGTGCCAGTACAGTAGAGATCATATCAATTAGCAATACCTTTTTGAGACTATTTCACTCCACATAGAATCCACGCCCTCATATAACTGAGAACCCAAAGTGTCTTGGTACTGAACGAATTCTTCTTCTTCAATCTCTTCCAGCATTTTTTCCATTTGAATCACGAAGTTATTTATTCTGTTCAACAGATGCTCAGGGTTGTGGTCCGGAGAAATAACAAAGATGTAGAACCCAGAAACACCATCACGGGATTCTGTATAGCAATCAAGTTCATATCCAAGCTGCTCCTTTGTCCTAGAGACAGAGTAAACTTACAACTTTAAATGCAAATAAACCTTAAAAAGCTATAAAGAGATTACACTTTTTCGCACTAACCTGAGCTCATTGAAGAGCTTTTCTCTTGCAATTCCTTGAAAGAGGGTTAACTTCGCGATTAACTCTAGCTCTTCTTGCGCGACTAACTCTACCTCTTCTTGCATGCCAATTTGAAAGTAAACCTGCACAAAGATAAAAGATAACAGAGGAGAGAAGATGAATTGAAGAGAGTTCTGTGTTACTCATCGTGTTACAGAGAAGATCATCTACTTTCCTAAAAGAGATTCGATCACAATTGCTCGCATCTACTTTTCCTAAAAGAGATTCAATCACAATTACTCGCTTCTACTTTCCTATTCACAGCGTGGAGGTCAAGACATATCGCTTGATTGAGCATTTATGCCAATAAAATAGATATACTAGCAAGGAACAAAACTAGCAATGAGTTAGTAGTCTAATACCTTCGCCATAGAGTTTTTGTTAGTCTTATTGTTCACGTCGACATGTATTATCTGATCGCCAAGATCCAACAGTCTAGGAGCACGAAGAGGAGCCTGTTGGACTTTGTGCTTTTTCTGAGGGATTGACTCTTCATCTTCATCGAAAATCCTCGAAATATCTACTGCTTCTGTTTCTAGAATATCCCCATAACAAAATGCTTCGACAAATATCTGAACCAGAACAATTAACAAACTTTTTTAGTCAACTTCTCAATCAATATATAACAACGAAGTAAAGTATGCCTCATGCAAAAAATGTCCTCCAGTTACCTGAGAATACAGAAGGCGAATGAACTCTCTGAGATCATCAATAGAAATCCCCGAGACTGAATCTCCTTAGGAGAAGTTTTGAATTGTCTTTGTCTCATCTCTGAAGATTAAAGTCGTCTGGGCAGAAGTTTTTCATTCTCTTCCCTGCCAGTATACCAATACATCCAACTCATATATGGATGCGATGTCCATGTGAAATTGATGAATTGCAACTTAGTAGCCCGGAACTTGATTTCCCTGATCCAATTATGGAGTCCCAAGTTGCGCGATTTATCATGGATGAGATTGAACACCGTTTTGTTATCACCTTCAAATATTAGAGACGTGTTGCATTGCAAGTAATAATGCTTGAAGTTCAGCTTCAAGAACAGAGTACAACCCCCACCAATACTCCGGCTAGCCTCCTTACAAAAACCATCAAGAATCACGTAAAATCCACCCCGCTCGATTCGGAGTGTGAGCTTGAAAACTACAATCATAGTTACATTTGATGATACCATTTCCTGGTTTTGTCCATGTATCTGTAGTACATCTTACCGGAGATCGTAGAGAACCGGCAGCAACCTCAAATTCTTGACGAGAACCAATCCATTCATTTGTATCTGAAATCGCTTGTTCTACTACTTTGCTCCATGGTGGGCTATGTTTCTGATATAACAATAGATTTCTACTTTTCCAAATCCTCCATAGAAGCCAAATGGGTAGTCCACCAGGTTTATGGCTTATCAAGAGCTTTGGCCTTCTAACCATTCGTTTTGCTCAATCTTTCTCTGTTTTCTTTTAAAAGAGATATTCTCCATCTTCCTCCTTTTGGAGAGAGAGATCGCTTTCACCCTAAAGAACTTTCCCAACTTGTTTCCTTTCTGTGAAAAGTAAAATTTTCCCGGATTAATGCCAAGTAAAACTTTCGCATATTCACCGATTTGATTTCTTGCTTAGCAGTTCACCAGGTTAGAAGAGGCAACTAGACTCCTTTCCATAAAACTCAAAGCTGTGGACTGGTATTTAACATCACATTTTACAATAACTAAATCTCATACCGCCATGAAATTTTTTATTGATCCATTTGAACTTTGTCGAAGACTCGTTGTCATCTTTTATGAAGATCAATATGTTTTCTCTATTGTAGTTTGTTTTAATGTAGTTACGTAACAATCAAAAAGGATGTTATTCTCTCTTCTCGATGTATCCAGAACAATTAAGCTAATGAAATTAATGTTTGCAAGACATAGAAAAAAGACATTTAGTCGATAAAAGAAAGAGCAAACTAGTTAGTTGATATCTCCAGGTAATTACATTAAACCCGATCTATCTCTTGGTAAAGGAACCTACACGAATTACGGTTACTCGAAGCTATATTTGAATAACAAAGGATTGGATTTGGGAATGCAGATAACAAGACCATCAAAGTTAGAAACTTATAACAGAACACTGCAGTAAACAAGAAGCTTCCATGATTGCAAAGTTCATAGGGTATGGAAAGAAAGAAACTTTATATATATAATTTGAGCCCTTTCATTTCATAGTTACACACGATAAGAAAACAGACTTCAATCTGGCAATGTATCTGCAGTTATCGAGATCGTTTTTTCTGCTTAAATCATCCGAAAAATACAATCACAAACTGACCTTTTAAACACATCGGACCAAGTCTCCAAACTCGCCCATCCCGATCATCAATTCAACTATCGCCTAGTCCCATAAATTCTAAATTTCTCATGACATCCTGCAAATGTGAGAACCAAACTTATAAACCAAACTTTTCAACTTCAAGAAACACTTCTAAAGCCAAAAAGTGGAAGAGTAACACTAAGACTTACGAGTAGGAAGAATGGGAGTTACGTCGATTTTGATTTTGAGTGCGTCGATAATAGAAAGAACTTCTTCGTTTCCCGATGCCATAAAGAGTCTCAGAACTCTCTCATTCAATTTCCCAGCTTTCAATGTCCTCTATTGCAAAATCAGCAAGAAAAATCAATAAGAAACAGCATCAACCATATTGAAAACGAAGCAAAAACATAAGAACATGACATAAACAAAAACTTTGAAAGATCTCAAATAATCCACTACTAACCAACCATTGATTTAAGAGATATCAATAACACAACAAACAACTGTTCCTCGCAAACCCTATACAGTACACTACAATTCCGGAACCCTAAGCTAAGCAGTATCAACACGAGCGAAAAGCTTTAAACTTTCACAGAAATTCTCAATTTTGACACTAAATTCGAAGAACCCAGAACCAGAATCACACACTAGATAAAAGATTAGGGTTGCGTTTACCGCGAATAGATCAAGGACGATGTGATCAGGAAGATGAGATAGATCGTTGATGCGAGAGAGATTTAAGATGGCGGCGTTAACGGTGATGGAGAGCAGAGACGGAGGAGGATTTCTCATTCAATCAGTCGAGAGATGATTCGTTTTCCATACGAAAAGCTTCCGTCTTTGATTTGGGGTTTCTGATTCGCCGCCAAATCAGAAAATTTCTACGATTGAGAGACGTTTCCAGAAAAGCAAAAGTGGACCAAATCGTTCCTCTTTTTCTTTTGCGCGTTTGTGTATAAAACGCAAAAACGCAGCGGTTTGTGTAGTGTGACTTGGTCGAGACGTTTATCACTATTATTATTATTATTTTTTTAAAATTTTGATAACTATCCTAAATTTAGGAAAATTTGAAAACTATATTTAATCTTATAAAAATTGAAAAATTATATTTTTTAATTTACTTAAATACCCCTAAATATATTTTCATTTATTATATCAATATAAAATAATTAAAAATTATTTGATTATAATGTTTCTTATGTAAGCTCACAACTACCGATTTGGATAACCGGTTGGTGGTAAAAAAGTCCTATGTTGTTGACCAAAAAAAAAAAAAAAATTAAAACTAGTAAACTTAAAATGAAAATTAAATTTCGTATTGAATTTTAATTTCTTAAAAAATATTATGTTCATTATTCATTGTATAAAGCTAAAAATTATAATTGTTAAAAAATTACGTTAAATTTATTTTACACAGTTGACTTAGGGGGGAGTATTGGATATGGTTTTTATAATAGATTTGGTGGAGTTTGTGATTTGATGGGATTTAGGTGGATTTTGAGGATTTGTTGTGATTTTGAGTTTTAAATAATTAAAAATAGCAAATCCTTTTGTATGATTTGGTGTGGGATTTTGATTGATTTAGTGTGATTTGCTTTTATGTTTTAGAGGATTTGTAGTGATTTGATATTACTCTTATTCATAATACTCTCATATTCAAGATATTATTTTTCTTCTCACATCAATTCTAGTTTTACTTCGTTGTAGTTCATATAAACTAGAAGCAAAAATAAAGAGAACTATAGAACAATATCTAAAACCCAACAAAACAAAGTAATCGAAAACCCAAGGAAAATAATTTTAAAAACAGAAAAAAAATTCCAGCAAAAGATAAACAAAGTATTTTTATTATGAATATTATTTTGAAATATAGAAACACAAACTCATGAATATTATAATGATTGAAATCTAATCGCTAAATAATAGAGAAATCCTAATTAGAAGAACACTTACAGTGGTGGAGGTGATGAACCCTCAATAACAGAAAAAGAAATAATAATTGAATGCAAACAAATGTATTTCTTTTTTTTTATGTTTTGAGATGATGCGGATAGTTATTGTTACCGTGGTGGAGATAATTTTTTTAATGTTTTGTTCAAATCACACCTTTAGATGTGTGATTTGTTAAGCCTAATTTATAACTAAAAATGAATCTTAAATCACTTGAAATCCTCTTTTTAGAAAACATTGTTGAATTTTGAATAACAGGGGATTTGATATGAGTTTAACAAATCACAGGTTGAATAACATGAGATTGTATATTATTTTGATGTCTTTGACATAAATTACATGTTCAGTAACACATGATTTGGAAACGGATTTTGAAATCACTGGTTGAATAACAAGAGATTTTAGAAACACCACCAAATCTACTAAAATACCACATCCAATACACCCCCCTTATACTTTGACTAGCTCTTTATTTACTTTGTCAATTTATTTAACCACTGACTTATTTTTATAAGCTTCGTCGACTAAATTTTCAGCTCCGTTGACTTATTTTAAATTGTTGACTTATATTTTGTTTGTTTGATTTCTTATCTTGAACCATTGACTTATTTTCTTATATTTTTCGACTTAATTTACAATTTTGCCAATTTATTTTAAAATGTTGACTTTTTTTTTTTTTTTTGATTGTTTTACTCTATCGACTTATTTAACCATCCAATTATTTTCTATTTTTGTCGACTTAATTTTATGCTTTGTCGGCTTATTTTAAACTGTCGACTTACCTTTCATTTGCTTGATTTTTTATATTGTCGACTTACTTTTTTTTCTTTTTGTCAAATATTGTCGACTTATTTAAATTATTGTCTTAATTTGTTAAGTTTGTTGACTTAAATATTTTTGTTCAATGATTTATTTTAAACAGTCGATTTATATATTCGTTGGTTGTTTTTTACTTTGTCGACTTGTTTAAATAATTGACTTAATTTTTTATGTTCATGGATTTGACTTATTATTATTTAAATTAATTAAAAATGTAAACTACATAATTAATTAAAATTAAATTCATATTATATTGGATTACTTTATATGAAATATATCCAAATTAATAGTTTTAGAATTATAATTTAACTTTGTTCAAAAATTTAAAATTAAATCATTTAATAAAAAATGATAATATAAATTTGTAATGATAGTTAGGGATATCATAGTCATTTCAATACACAAAAGAATGTACTTTTCAAATGTTGAGAACTTTGGTATAGATTTCAAATTCCAAATAAGATTCAAGGTATAGAAGCTAATTCCCCCCCCCCCCCCCCCCCCAAGGTCACTATAAAGAAGGTGTAAGAGTGGAAACAGAGGAACAAATGAACAAGAGGAAGGATGTTGATACTCAAGAAGTGTCATCAAAAGTGTCTAAACAAACTGGAGGTTCGATGGTTTACCAGAAACCATATGGTAAGGATATATTGACGACACTTAGTTGGAACTTTCAGAGTTTGAGAAGCGGTCTGACAGTTCGACGCCTTGAGAAAATGTGTCGTGAGCATTTTCCGGATTTTGTGTTTCTCCTAGAGACCAAAAACTCTAGTGACTACGTGGTAAAGTTACGATGATCGTTTGGTTATAAGCACCACATTTTGGTGAATCCAGTGGGTCTTGCTGGTGGGTTAGCACTTTTTTGCTGACAATATAATCATTGACACAAAAGTTAAGATCGGTTCTGTCATATTCTACATGACATTTGTGTATGGTGGTCCTATTAGACAACAAAGACAGTTGGTATTGGATAATTTAAAGAGTATCGGAGTAGCAAGAGATGCGGATTGGTTTCTTATCGGTGATTTCAATGAAATTTTGAGTAATACGGAGAAGTTAGGGGGTCCGGTCAGATTATAATCAATTAATCATATTTCTATCTATTTAGAGCCCTTGTCAGAGAATGCCAAGTTAAGGAAACTCCTTGTTCTGGTAACACTTTCTCATGGGCTGGAAGAAGAGAGATGACAAAAGCAAACGGTGAGAGAGATAAGGTATGGATTCAATGTCGGTTGGATCGAGCATTTCAAAATGCAGAATGGTTTCGGTTGTTCCCTGGAGTACATAGAAAATATTTGGAGTGAAGACAATCAGACCATAGACCCATCATCACAACGTTAGTTCCTATGAATCAAAAACCACGAGGTTATTTTTATTTTGATAAGCGGTGGTGTGGCAAAGCTAGACTCAATGAGGCTATTGAAAAAAGTTAGGATTTAAACTATGTTGATAGTGAGCGTTCTCTCTCTGCTCGAATTATGGATTGCCGCAATGAGATCGAGATGGAGACATGCGAACAAGCCAAATTCAAAGGTCCAAATCCAAACTCTTCAAAGGAACTTGGAGTTGGAAACTTCCAAATTGAGACCAGGTTTTTTCTATGGTGGAGTCTATGAAGTATGATATAGAAAGAAAATAAAAGCAAATAGAGAGGATTGAATCTTTTGGAAAGATAACCAAAGAGAGATGGTTAGTAGATGGGGACAAAAACACAAGTTTCTTCCACGGAAGTGTTCAAATGCAGAAGTTAAGAAACATAGTTTCGTCCTTGCTGGTAAGCAATGGAGTAGCAAATTTTGCAGAAAATGAGAAAGGAAAAATTGCAGTTGATTATTTCAAGAAGCTTTTTACATCATCAAACCCGGAATTGACATATACACTACTTGTCAGAGATTACAGATGAGAGAATGAATCGTGATCTCATTAAACCACTAACAAATGCTGAAATCAAGAGAGCAGTTTAACCAATTAAAGGTGATAGCGCTACTGGAGCTGATGGTATGACAAGAACATTCTTTCAAAAACACTAGTCCATTATCGGAGAACAAGTGATGATAGACGTTAAGCAATTCTTTGAAACGGGGATTTTTCCCGATGATTGAAACTTTACTTAGATTTGTCTCCTACCCAAGAAGATAACTCGAATGTCATGATGGATCTCCATCCTATCAGTTTCTGTTTAGTGTCATATAAGGTGGTGTCAAAGATCATATGCGCTAGATTAAAACGTGTGCTTCCACTTTTGGTATCACAAACTTAGGGTGCATTTGTGTCGGGTCGTTTGATCTCAAACAATCTGTTGATTGCTCATGAAATGATTCACAAATAACGTTCAAATTCTAGATTCGCGCAAGACTGATTTCTTAGCTATCAGGACAAACATGTCCAAGGCTTACGATCAGGTAGAATATAATTTATTGGAACAACTATTTCACAAGATGGTTTTTGATGTTAAATGGATCACTTGGATCATGTTTTGTATCTGGTCTGCTTCATATACGGTGATTAAACCGACATGTGGGATTAGACAAGGGGACCCTCTCTCCTTTTATTTTCATTCTATATGCAGAGGTGTTGGTTCATACGATCAACAAAGCAGAGAAAGATGGGAGAATCACGGGTATGGCACTTTCAAATCATTGTCCACTTGTTCAACACTTACTCTTTGCGGATGATAGTTTCTTTATATGTCGTGCCACATTGTTGGAGTGTCACTACAAGAAAAAAGCTATATTGTGACAATATATTTTGTCACAATAAATAGAATTTTGTAGCAATAATTATATTGTTACTGCTTTATGAAAATTTGTAAAAAGTTACAATAATCTCGTCACAAATATTAATATGTAACCAAATTAATGATATACTCTATATATTACCTATTTTATTATCTATTTCAATGTATTTTCTAAGTATTTTAATAAGGTTTTACACAAAAAGGTAGTTTTCCTTGTATTCGTACTTAACAGGGAAAATCATCAAAATAGAGCAAAAAATCTTAAAGAGGTGTGATCTAAGCTACAACAAGTTCCACAAGCCAAAGATTTCTGAAGTTATCACATTTTACCAAGTTGGACCGAATTGAAGAGTATGAACTTTAGCTACAGATGGAGGATCAAACCAATTTGAAATTGGATGAAACATAGCTAAGATGAAGATCTTTGAGTCAACTTTCTAATGGAGTTGGAATTATCTTATTTGGAGCTGTGAGCAAGAAGATACACTTGATTTACATAAGACATGTTAAACTGCCTTGTAAATAAAGGAGGAACACGTTGCCACAGACCAATGCCAGAACACGGTGAGGCAGTTTTGGCCAATAAATCGGACATGTGATTCTGTCTGGTGGTAGTGTCCATTGCCAGGCGTAGTTTGACCGAAAAGACGTTTTTGCCTGAAGTGAAACCCTAGACCTATATATACTTGTTTTTAGCCTCTTGTTTTCGGGTGTGCCAAAAATAATAAGATTTTTATTCATAGAGAGCAACCACTTACCTCCCTTTGGGGATTCATCATAGACTTGTGTTTTTAGAGCTTTCGGTGGATGATCTCGCTTTGTACTTTGATATAGAGAATAATCTTCTATCCCTTACTCTTTTAATAAAGTTTATTTATCATGAATTCATCATCTATTTGCTGTTTTTCGTGCGCCATGTTTGAGTAATTTACTTGTGAGGTTTTAGGTTTTCAATGAGTCATAATTCGATAATTGAATGATGATTGTTTAGGGATAACAATAGAGTCTTTATCTTTACTCGTACTCTAGAAATGATTGCTTTACCGCGTATTTAGCGATATGATCTTAGCTTAATATATTCTCCAAAAGCTTTTATATTGCTTGAACTAGTATTCGGTGAGCCAAACGTTATAATAATTTGAAAGGTTAGTTTAGGAGTTTGGTGAACTTTATCAAAATTTGATCTATTACGCGTGTTTTTACTTTGTAATAACCATCGAAAGTTGAGTCTATTAGGGTGGTTAAATATAGTGGTTGGAGCCACAAAAATGGAAAGACCATACCTTCATATTTTGAGTTCTAGACGGTCCGGAATATCCTAAAGTCCCTAAATTAAATTAGTCATTATTGTTGCATGATTCTCTGCGAATTACCTAAGTTCTAACGCTTTTCTCCCATTGATTTTCGTTTTTATTTCATATTGCATTCGTGTTATTTCACAATCACATAAACGACCAAACCATATTTTGTTCTAGCTTTATTTTATTCATGACAATTCGTAGTGTGGTTAAAAAGTGCTCGTGGATTCGATCTCTTATCTATACTAACTAGAGATTGCCCACACATTGCGTGGATTTTAAAACTAACAAGGTAAAATATGCAATAATTTTTAATTTATTGATTTATTGTGTATTTAATATTACATAAATTTGATGCTTATAGTAAATAATTATCTAGATTAGAAGACTAAATATTTTTAGGAAATTGTTGGACATATATGATATTATATGCAAAAAGAACATACTGCTCGTAAATTTACATCATGTAAAATACATCGTCTTTGGCACATTCCTAATTTGTATGTCTATATCAATATTCACTATGGTTCCTTAAAAATCTGATTAATAGTATTTTTTCTTGCATCAAACACATTTCAAAAAAAAATATTGATAAAAGAAGTTGTAATATGCTTTCTATTCTATCAAGACATATGTATCATCTCAATAAAGATGATAGAATGCTTGTTGTGTATATTTCATTAGAATTTTGAATCGTAATGAGAGAATAATTGATGTTTTATCATATTTTTGTCGCATTCTCTTTATCGTTTTGATGTGATTTTCATCTTTAACATCGATTTATTAATGAAATAATTTCTGTTTTTTTAGATTCATAATTTGTGGGGGACTAAGCCTTTTCGAGAGTCTTAGAATTGTTATGTCGATTACAAATTGTATTAATCGTATTATGAGGTAATTGGAAATATGGTTTTGGACGATGTGAGGACTTCAAAAAGAAAATATTCATTCTACATCTCTCCAATCATACTTTAGCATACTTTTAATTTTTTCACAACATTTGTTTTTGTTCATGTTACGTTTTTTTTAGCAAGGGTTCTCTCTTGTGACTTTTTAAAAAAGCAAATCACAATTACATATATAAAAACCAAAGTCTTAAAAGTTTTTTTTATATTCCATTGTTAGATTTAATTAATAAAATATCTATTTTTAAAACCATTAAAAGTTCACAATAACACATTTAATTGTTAGAATTAACTATGAAATTGTTGAAATTATAAATTTATTTTTATTTTTTATTATTATGAAAAATGAAAAAGTCAAATGTCAAGAGAATAGATGACACATGACATCCTTTGATGACTTGAGTTTAGAGGAAACCTTAAAATATTATATAGATTGTGATTGTTGTGCACTTGCAGGAAGTTGGTTAAGTGGTTGAAACTTACACCACATCAGTTAAAACTTTTGTGATGAAATTATTTAGTAAGTATTATCTCACAAACGGCGACGAGAATACTAGTGACAAAATTGTCATAATTACGGACTAAAAGTATTGTCCCAAAAATTGTTGTAATTTGTAACTTTTTCAACGTCTCGATTCTTTCTTCAATTTCTAGGGAAATATAGTCTTAAACCCTCACAAAAATGACAAACAATTGTTGTAAAACCATCGAAGTTACTTACTTGATAGATTTGTCGTGAGGATCTATGGCCAAAGAACTTCCTTCGAAGGTTTTGAGATGCGGAATGATGTGAAATCAGGATTGGATGCAGCGGATTGATATGAAATGATGAAGATGAACCGATCTTAAATGGACGATGAATGGATGATAAAAGTGAATCGAAGTGTATTTCCAAGAGATATAAGGGATCTCTAGGACTACGAAGCTTCTTCTAGACTTTGATATGACGCACAAAGTTAAGAAAAATATGTATTTGATATTACACACAAATACAATGATCAAACAATTGAGAGAATTCGAGATTAAAAAGTTTGATAAGAAATGAGGTTTCAGAACACAAGAGTTATAAAGAGAGAAGAAAAGTAGGGTTTTAGTCTTGGAACATGCTCCTTGACTAATCATTAAAAGAAAATTTAAAAACACAACTCTTGATCTTCCAGCCGAGTTGAAGAGTTGTAAATTTGCATACATGCAGAGTTATTGAGTTGCAGAGTTGTAAATTTGCAGAAATGCAAAGTTGTAAATTTGCAGAAATGCAGAGTTGTAGAGTTGCAAAGTTGTAAATTTGCAGAAATGCAGAGTTGCAGAGTTGTAAATTTGCAGAAATGCAGAGTTGTAGAGTGGTAGTGTTGAAGAGTTGTAAATTGGATCAGATTAACAACATGAGCCTAATTATGATAATAAGGATTTGAAAAAGTATGTGTGCTTGCCTCATTAAAAACCTACTTCGGAAAACCCAATGGGACAAAACCGAAGATAGGGAAAAAGAGTACGAGCCCAATACCTCTCATTATCATCCTTCCTCGGCTTGAATCAAAATGTGGTTTGATGAGCAACAAAAGGAAATTGGCCGGTGATCTTAATCACAAGCATGGAGACGGCTTGGTTAAGTTGTCTTGTTCTCGACCTCGTCATAGGTCCACTCGGGATTTCCAAGTCCTTAGCATCCGTGAGAACCTCCTTGGCTACGAGTTGCTCCTCGGCTACATGCCGTTCCGTAGCTCCTTGGTCCAAGCTTATCATGATCTCATCATTACCAAAAAAAAGTATGAACACTGTCTTATTTGATGACGGTAATAACGTTTTTTCCGTTACAAATGATTACTAAAAGGTCGTCACATATTAGTCTTAATTTGCAACTATTTCATATATCAATTTCGTTATGCTTTATCACTATAACTCCTTCGCAAATTTGTATAAAGAACTACCATTTTAGTGTGTCCAAAAAGTCATTATTCTTTACTAATTTTTTTGACAATCATATTAAACTTCATAATTTACATATGGTCTTAAAAGCAAACATAAAAAAACTGAAGCAAACTAAAACATAAAAACCAAACTAAAACAGAGGAAACCAACTGAAGAAGATAAACTAAAACAGATTCGAACAAACTAAGTGTGAGAAACAAGAAGGTCCTCATGGTCGAGTTGAAGCTAAAGCTGAAGATCCTGCAAGTGAAGAGGATGTAGAGACATTCAGACCTGAAAGAGACAGAACCATTTGTTCCATGGTCTCGAATCGGTTTTGAAAGACCACGTTCTCATCACGACTCTTGTGTAATTCATTCTTGAATTCTTCCACTTGGCGAATTAACATTCCCACATCTTCAACAGCTTGTGAAAGAACTGGAGAAGCACCTAAAAACATAGTCCCACTTTGTAGTGATCCAAGTCCAAACACACGTCCTTGCTTTGATATTCCAACAACCTACAAGAACACAAAGTCCATCAACAATGAAAAGTTAAAAAAACCACAAGACATAAGCCAAGTCAAGACACATCATACGATCATCAACTTAAACCACATGACACATTATAAAATCATCAACTTAAGCCAAAAGACACATCATATTCATCAACTAAAACCAAAATTCAAAAATCCAACATTCATTCATAGTTAACAATAAGAGATATAGATATACCTTTACATAAATTTCATTCTTTTGTTCCAAAGTCAAAGCATTGATATATCATGGGTTTTACCGGTTTTCGACCATGATATAAGTCCATTTTATAGAGTCTATTTGGTGTTTCGCGTATCTTTTCAGGTTTAAAGACGTTTGGAGCAGAATGTGAGATTATGAAGCATTTTGGAGTATTGCGGAAGAAGACGTCGAAGTGTTGAAGTGAAGAATCAAAATTCTGACTTGGTGTCGATCGACACCCGTTCGTTACAGTCCAAATTTCACAATTTCAAAGATTTCTGTTTTTGCCTAGAAGTTACAGAAGTTTACAAGTATGTCTAAGACGGTTTAAGAACCTTATTTATAGTTTTTCGCATCCATTGTTTAGGTTTATGCTTTATTTTATTAGGTTTATATGTCTTAATATTTTATTTTATTTTATTAAGACTGTTTTTTAAAACCAAATAATTCTAATGCGGAAACTCTCACGAATATAAAATCAAATAAATCATTCCATCAATTAATCCAATAAGTTAACTAACCCAGATTCAATTCCAGAATTCCAAACAAATAATCTAGCAACCTAGCACCAGGTTCACTAGACATAAACCATAACATTAAAATCCTATCATCATCTTCTTACGCCATTATTCCGCGATCCCACATTCTTATACCTGTAACACATGGAAATAAGAGTTGCGTGAGTATTATCACAAATACTCAGTGAAGCGGTCATCCCGTCTACCAGTTACATAATAAAGGAAAACAATGCCAATTACTACGTAACAAACATCAATTAACCATGTTCAAATTTCTGAAATGAGAATAATTGACAAAATTAAGCAATGTAACAGATGGTGTTGATCGACACACCACCATAGTGTCGATCGACACTACAAAACGAAACACAGAAATCACCATTGGGTGTCGATCGACACTACATCTAGGTGTCGATCGACACTACCTCTAGGTGTCGATCGACACTCCTCGTAGAAACCTAAATCGAGTCAAAATCCTGACACAAGCCGATTCTGTTTTATCCCACAAGACAATTCACGATTAATCACACAAAAACATCAAAGAAACACAATCCAAACCATACGAATTCAACACAATTCACACAATCGATAACCTAACATACTATTCCCATAACCACCCCCTGGTGTCGATCAACACCCCTACCAAAATGCTAAATTTTGGTTTTGGGATGTTATAATTCTCCCCCACTACTCTGGATTCGACTCGAATCCTGCACAAAACTCATACCACGGACCGACAATCCTGACCCATCCTGGCCAGAATACCTCGAGATCACCATACTCAAACTCCAAAACCCGCAAAACCATCTATTACAGACCGCAACCTCCTGGCCCACTAGACAACACCACTCGAGACCAACACATGATCCCAGAGGCTCAATTCCAGTCTCATGCATATGATCATGTCTCCAAACATTTATTACTCTTAACTCATTTTACACCCTTCTCACTCATAGGAACACAATCCTTTGAGCAATTGGTAATACAGGGACCACTGTCCCAACACACACACATGGGAAAAACCATCCTAAACAGTATACTGGAGAACACAATCTCCAAAAGTAT
This sequence comes from Draba incana, assembly GCA_963576765.1. NCBI lineage: Eukaryota > Viridiplantae > Streptophyta > Magnoliopsida > Brassicales > Brassicaceae > Draba > Draba incana. The sequence continues at coordinate 12,712,022 of OY755212.1, read as the reverse complement.
ACAGGAGAACACATTCTCCACAAATGAGTTATTCGGGGATAACACACCCCTAAAGTAATAAATTCTGAGACGGTCATAAACATCTCCCGACTAGGATTACCTCTTGTGGCCTAAACACGATATTCCCAACCTGGAATATCATCACAAAGGACAACCACCGATCCACACCAACCAATAATAAGAACACACATCTCATCTCACAGACATATAAGGAACCTCATCTTATAAATCTCAGAAACGTATAGTCGTTACCACAGAACGAGAATACACAAAACTACACAGCACCCCGCTCACACAACTGAGCTGGAACCACAAGAAAGTGAAGCTCAAATTGCAACCACCTTGCCCGAAAAACTTCCTGAACTTCAACTCTATCCTTGCCTCAAGTTCCAAATCTCCACCTCTAAAAACCACATAAGCCCGCCAAGCTTTTAACAAAGCAACTTTTCCTGACGCAACACCTTAATTTTCTTCTTAAGAATCCTCAAAGGTTTCGTCGCCACCGATAAATCTGGCAGAAGTTCCACAGGAAACTTGGCCACCGACTCCACCGAAGCACGAATGCACTTCCTCAACATTGCCACCGGGAGATACCCACGATCTCCTACCTCAAACTCCCATTCTGAGCTCCTCTTAACAGCATAACTCCGCTGCCAATCTTGAGCTTTCCTCTTGCTCAACTTTAAAACACTGATCCTCCCCGTCGTCTCTTGCACAAGCCTGCACCCACAATGTTCCTCTCCCCCCACTTGGGTTTAACATATAGGTGACTCATACTGCCTCCCATACAAAGCCTAGTATGGAACCATCTTGGTATTCGTCGGAATAATTGCGATTCAATACAACTCGGCTAAATCCAAGTGATTCATCTGATGATCACCTTATTCTCAAGCATACCTTCTTAGCAACATCTCCAATAAATAAATTACCCTCTCCGCTCTCGACGTAAATTGAAATCCCTGATGGAACCATGCGATTGACACTCCATGCCATCTCACCATCTTCTCTACAAACCTCCCAGCCAAAACTGCTGCTCTATCAGACTCCTTAATGGCCATAAAACGTGCTGTCTAAAACGGACGACCTGCCATCATCCCGGATAACACCCACCCTCTACGAGTTAGGCAATTATACATCGGAATCCATTAAAACCATAATCCGCTTCCACTAGTTGTCACTTATCATCTGATGCGGTCTACTAGCCAATATTACCAGGTTTAAACACACGAACCATGAGATCCATGTTTCGCCTCATACTTATGCCACGATCAGACTTTGATTACTCATACTTTTACCGACATCATCACACTCTCAGGACGTCTCCTTCGAGGTAACGATATCGATGCCACTCCACTCTCAGGACGTCTCCCTCAAGCTCTGGTTATATATAGGAAAAACACTTCATATAGAGTAATCAACTCTCCCCTGCACAAGTATCTGAAGACTAGAACCACCTACTGGTAATAACTCACTAATCAAACTCCAGCAAATCATCGCTGGTCCAACTCTGCATTTGGCAATACAACGATCTTCCTCAAGACCCATTTATGACCTTCAAAGCACATCGCTAATCCTATATTTATTCGGCCGTTCCAGACATCTATTGCTCTTAATTCATTTCACACCACGACACTCGTAGAACGCATCCTATGAGCTATCAGGAATATACCGCTCGCACTCTCGGGATGTATCCCTCGAGCCAACAATATCTGGGGAACTCACATCCCCCCCGAGAGAACACATCTCCCCCTACTTATACTGGGAACGCACAATTACCAAATAAGTAAGTCTGGACCACAGTCCCCTAGAGCAATAAATACCCAACGCCTATAAACCTCGAGATTAGAACTGCCTTGAGGGGTCCAAAACAAATTCCTGAAACTACGGTGTACCCGCATAAAGCTTACTCCACCCGGATTCGCCCAGAACAACCTTAATGCAACGTTTCTTAATCCGAACTAGGTTTGCCAGATTGATCGCGCAACAATCAAACAAGAACATACACAACCAACCATAGACCCAGAATTGGATCAATCGATCATACCATAACCAAACAGGAACATGCACGACCATAAGACGCTACATCCGTTACCAGGGTCGCCTAAACCAAGTTTCCAATGCAGGATCAACTTTATGATCGACCGATCCTCGATTCTACCAAAACAGACGAACCTATCTCCACCTTCCTCCCAAACTCCTCTCACAAAACTCTTTCTCCCTCTCACAAAGTCACGAAACTTCTCTTTTGTTTTTGTCTAACGCGGCCACAAATCTCAAAGGACTTATATACACAAGCCCTAGGGCTAAATCCCTTAAACCGAGCCAAAAACCGAGATTAAAAACAAACCAGGAAAGCAAACCAGAACATGGTGTCGATCGACACCCTTACAAAAATGCTAAATTTTGGTTTTGGGATGTTACAAAGACTTAGAGAGAGATTTGTAGCAGAGTTTTGGAGAGACGAATCAAACTCATTTATAGAAGATTTTGAACTCATTTATCTCTATTCTTTTCTCTTTTATAAAATCTATTATATTCATGATGTTTGTTTCATTCACCATGTTAGAGTAGTTTTCTAGTTAGGTTTTAGAATTTTCAAAGGATGATGAAAAATTGTTAGGATTTATTTACTATTGGGATTGCATCATATTTATTCTTCACATTGATTGCATTAACTCTGATTTAAAATGATCACCTTAGAATAGAAATATTAGTTTGTTTCATAGATGCGACAACATTATTAGATTACTGGAACCATATTATAGGTGAGCAAAGAGACTATCTGCAAAGAAATTTGGTTTAGGATCTTTGTGAACAAATCGAACCTGATTTTAATGCTTGTTTAGATCAATCTGAATTCGCAAAGACAATTGGCTTTCTAGGGTTTAGACATAGATAATATTTGCAACAACATTCGATTTATTTTACATTAGTGTTTCGAGTTCTAGAATTGCACTTCATAAATAACACGATAGTAAGTTTATTCTTCAATTTGTAATCATTCTTGCAAATTTCCGAAGGCCTAGCGTTTGTCTTTTATTAAATTTAAAGCACATCAACCATCACTGTATACTGTTTTTGCAACCGTTTCATTTAATACCATTATTCTCTTAGCATAATTCGACCATTGAAAATCTTGTGTAATCTGATTCCCTGTGGATTCGATATCCTAAGTACTGCACATGGTCTCTTAATTTGAGAGAGTAGCTCTAGGGTTAATTTGAGCTTATCAAGCATCAAGAGTCAATGGCTCTCCATTGGAAGACTCCATTTGTGACAAAAGTTCTTGCACATGGTCATCAATTTTTTTAGCAATTTGACTAGCTCTTTCATCAACGTATCCTCCGTCAGGTTTCTGATGAGTCTTCTTTATCACAGCGAGAAAGGAAGAATCTTCATTGTTTGCCTTCTACAAACAAAACAATAACAAACTAAATAAAAAAAATTCAAATACGTAACTAAATTAGGACGATACATTGGTCATAATACCGTCACAAACTATTACAACTAGTTTTTAGTTACAAATTTGTCACTAAAGACGACAACTTTTAGTGACGGTTTATCTTGTCACAATATTGTCACGAATCAACTACCAATTTGTGATGAAAAAAGGTTAGTCACAATTTCGTATCTAAAATGTTACATATTTGTGACTTTTTTAATTCGTCACAAATTTTAGTCACAATAACACCTTTTTTTGTAGTGGTAACGTACTTGTAAACCAGAAATGATCATCTTCAAACCCAACAAACATTGGTTCATCGCTAAAAATGATCATTATAGGAGCGGATGTGTTCATAGGAACATATCCGTAAACCCAAATATTTCATTCTAAACCCAACAAACTGGATCATTGGTCATAACGCGATAACGTGTTTATTTTTGGAACGAACTCGTTAATGAGAATTAGTCCGTAAACCAAGAATGACCATTAGAAAACCCAATGGACATATCGTTGGTCATTACATGTTCATAACTGGAGCGTATTCGTTAAACGACTAACGTTTGCGTAAACCAAAAATGATCATCAAAAAATCCAACATACATTACATGTTCATAACTGGAGCGTATTCATTGAACGACTAACGTTTGCGTAAACAAAAAATGATCATCAGAAAATCCAACATACATATCATTGGTCATTACATGTTCATAACTGGAGCGTATTCGTTAAAGAACTAACGTTTGCGTAAACCAAAAATGATCATCAGAAAACCCAATTATGAAAACATTGGTATCATCTAGGCAATCAAATCACTTGATCCGAGTACATTACTTTCAGAGCACATATGTTATAAAAAATAACACTTGTGTAAACCAAATCGCGTAACAACATCATGTTCCGAAGTTAGATAATTTAGCAAAATGAACTTCCTAGCATAAAATAAAGAACAAGATGAGCAAAGCTAAAACCAAAATCCATTAAGTCATCTTGCATCAATATTATGAGCAAGAAAAATGACTAAGTCTGTGAACGGTAGATAAAGCCGTCCAGCACAACCAAGCAAGGAGATGTCCAAAACAAACCAACGCAGTTCAAACAAAACAAGCCACATGGGCAATAAAACAAGCAATGTCTTAAATAAAAGCAATAAAAGAAAAACTGAGTACGTAAGTACAACATATCCTAGTTGCCCTCGTCATCAGAATCATCTTTCTCTTCCGCTGTCGTGTAACTCATTACTAGCGCAAGAAAATTTCGACTTTGGGTTCATATCGTGAAGGAAACAAGGGAAACTCGGAACAATACCAGTTTGATCCGGAGGGTATGTCAAACTCATCATTCACCATAAGCGGATCGGACGAATCATGGTCAAAGGTACGGTCCAAAGAGTCAACCGAAATCCGAGACACAACTAAATCGCCGCTGATCTCGCCGACCAAAGCACCAAACTCCACATCTCCACCGACATAGCTTTTCTCACATTCAGCAATCGCCGACCAAAGCACCAATGGACTCACTGCGTGTCTATTCGGGGGATTCTTTCTCAATCTCGAGTGCCTTTCCCTTTTTCAACTCTTTATCTAGTTTTGCTTGCACCTCCTTTACTTCCTTTGCTTAGTTAGCTAAACGCACACCATAGCCGTGGATTTCATACGAAATTGGCACGAGTTTGGCGAGGAATCGACATGAGATTCTTACAAACTCGGCACAAGCAGACTCGGCAAGAAACAAAGTCGGCACGAGTCAAACTTGGCACGAAGTCGAAGTCGAAATAGGCACGAGTCACACTCGGCACGAAGTCGAAATCAGCACAAGTTAGACACGGTGTAAATCGAAGTCAGCACGAGTCAAACTCGGCACAAAATCAAACTCGGCACAAGCAGACTCGGCACGAGTCAAATTTGGAATGAAATCAAAATTGGCACAAGTTAGACTCGGTGCGAATCAAAATCGGCACGAGTCAAACTCGGCGCAATATCAAACTCGGCACAGATGGGCTCGACAAGAATTCATACGCAAACTCGGCGCGGATTGATTTCAAACGAGTACGAAAAAAAAATGTGGGATATGGTGCCGACTTGGTGGGATGTCCTCAAGTCGGCAAGGAAGGTGAATACCATACAAAAAAAAAAAGTAGAAAAAGGTAAAGAGAATGTACCTTTGCTAGAGATATGGTGGAGAGATGAGTTTGTGAGGAGTAAATGAAGTGGGAATATTTATAGTAGAAAACTAACTTCATCTCTTCTCCTCGGGAAACATGACACACTGGTATATTTTTCAAAAAATTCCAATATCGTTAATTCAGCAACACTGCATAAATTCATCTGTTGAAGCAAAGAGCGGGTTAACGCGGTATCAAATCTTCATCGGAAATGATATTGACACACTACGATCACTTTTTACGGTAAAATTTCTAACCACTGTTCTCTTGCATAACACTTATCGCTACGCTACTACTATCATATTACCAAACTGGGAGGCTAACTGTTGGAGTCAAAATCCTCTCTCTCGAGAACAACTGTTAGAAATGATTCTATCGTTCTAATAAAAGATAATGCATAGTTCGTTTTCGTATCTTGTTGTGTAAATCGTATTACGTCGCAAACTATTCCGTAAACTGTTTGTGATTATAGTCACAAGACGGATCTTGTCTAGTTAAAAACTGTCTCGTCGACTTCATGTTACCGAGTTGACCATATTCTGTCGAGATTGACCAGTCTTCTGCCGAGTTGACCATAATCTACCGAGATTGACCAGTCTTGCCAATTTTAGTGTCTGCTGACTTGAGTTTCCCGACTTGGCAGTCATCGCGGTTTATAATCCACACGCAAACTGTTCTGTATACGATTCCATACAACGGAGATTCTCCCACAAGATGCAATGCTGATTTGGACAACGGCGATGTATCAGTCTTTGCCGAGTTAGACAGTGACGAGTTAAGACAACTAATGACAAGATGGGCTAGCGACGAGATGGAGTTGGGCCGTAGCGACAAATCCATTAAGGCGCAAAGTTGAGAAGTTGAAGCCCGCATAATCAATTGCCGACTTTGACAAAAGGAAAACCTTTAAGATTTAGGAAATTTTCCTTTTATTCTTTGTAATAGACTTAGCCGACCTAAACTAGTATATATACTCATGTATCACTCCTGAGAAAGGGATCCGCAACTTAATACAAAAAAGCTTTCCGCAAACAGTTCTTTTTACGATTTACGATTCTCAAAGCTTTCCATTCGTAGTTTAACCTAGAAATCTCTCTTTCCTTCAAAACCCTTGACAAGTTTAATTGTTCGAGTTTTGACTCCCACAGAAGGCGTTCTTGACATCAAGTTGATGAAGAGGCCAGTCGCTAGAAGTGGCAACGCTGAGAACCGTGCGAATTATTGCAGGTTTGACAATAAGGATGAATGTCTCATCGCAATCTATACCAATTTGTTGAGATTTCTCGTTTGCGACGAGACAAGCTAGAGAGAGAGAGCCATCCGCCTTAAACTTATACCTGGAAAGCCACATAGAACAAATAATGTTAGTAGCAACTGGTCATGGGACAAGAACCCACGTACCATTTTTAATTTGAGCCATATCTTCCTCCGTCATGCCATTCTTCCAATGACCATCCTTTGCCGCTTCAATGTGTGACGCTTGTAAGGGAGAGATTGTGGCATCAGTATGAAGACATATAATTTTTTGTGGTTTGACTGTACCATTTTTACCACTTGCTTTTATGGAATGAGTGGGTTGAGGGTGGGGGGGGGGGGGGGGGGGGGGGCAAAGGTGAAGGAGAGGGTGAATGAGGTTGAGGAGAGGAAGGGGACGGTGGAGAAGTCAGAGCTGGAGGAAGAGGAAGTTGCGGTGGAGATAGGCAAGGAATTAAAGTTGGTGGGGAGGAGAGAGGTGGAGAGCTGATTTTAGTAGAAGATGTAATTGTTGAATAAGGAAAGATAGTTTCCACAAACGTGACGTGGCGAGAGAGTATAACGCATTTGGCAGAAAGCTCAAGGCATTTGTAGCTGCGATGATCGATATGATAACCGAGTAAGAGACACGGAGTAGAGCGCGGTGCAAGCTTGTATGGTGTGGTAGGAGGAAGATTAGGATAACAATGACACCCGAATGTGCGGAGATGATCGTATCGGGTTTCTTTCTTGAAGAGCTTTGTGTATGGAACTTGATAATCAATGGCTGATGATGGTAAGATGTTGAGAATATGGACATCATTGTGGAGTGCTTCAACCCTAAATGAAGGAGGCATTTCAGCTAGTATGAGAAGTGTACGGACGAGATTATTGACCTTCTGGAGCTTTCTTTTGGCACGTCCATTTTGAGAAGAAGTGTACGTGCAGGAGAAGCGACATGTAGCGCCTATGGAGTCCATGTATTCCTTTAAAGAGCGATTATCATACTCTCCACCGTTATCACATTGTAAAGACTTGATCTTTTGACCAAATTGGGTCTGCACATACGTAGAGAAGTGAATAAACTTTGAAAGTGTGTCACTTTTTGGGTGAAGTGGATATACCTAAACAAAATGAGAGAATTGGTCTAGAAAAATAAGATAGTATTTAATCCCACTAACACTAGAAATTGGTGACGTCCATATGTCAGAATGAACGATATCAAAGGGATGATAAACTGAAATTAGAGGAAAATAATGGTTGTCGGACATGCTTGACACAGAATTGTCAAGTCAGTCATATAGCATGAAAGATTAAAAAACGAAAAAATATGAGATAAAGAGTTGTGATTTAGATGACCGAGTCGGCGGTGCCAAAGTGAGCCATCCGAAATCGAAACATCGAGAGAGGAAAAGTGAACGGTGGTGATGGGTGAACAGAGTATAGAGGACCTGGGCTATTGCATCTGAGAAGCTTGGTCCGAGTGAAGAGATCTTTAATGCAAAAATCAAAGGGGTCAAATTCAATAGAACATGAGTTACGGTCATAAATTTACGGACATATAAGAGATTTTTGATAATGGTGGGACAAACAAGAACGTCATTAAGTTTAAAAGAACGAGAAGGAGATATAAGAGTTCCCTGACCAAGTGTCGTGATGGTGGCTTTGGATCCGTTTCCAACGGTAATAGTAGGAATATGACTTGAATCAAAAATAATACGAAGGTTACCTGTTGTGGACGTGATGTGGTTGGTGGCTCCGGTATCCATGTACCAAAGGACGTCATTCGGGTCCTGAAGTGCCATAGTGTTGAAGCCCATTGTGTTCCTTCCATTGTTTTTGATTGTCGGGAGTTGGGGCGGTCGTACCTTCTATGTGATCGAGAACGCCGAAGATACTACAATGATTTTGCAAGAGTTCACGCCAAATATCATTGTTAAGTTTGATCATATCAAGAGTGATGGGGATGTAAGCCTTGATTTGGCTTATACCAAACGGTTTGTCATTAGAAGGAGTCACGGTTGGTGTAGTGGGAGTCATGATAGTGATTGAGAGAGAGGTGAGAGAAGATAGGAGAAGATTGAAGAGAAGATACGAGGAGATTGAAGAGAAGATTGGAAAAGAGAAGATTTTAGCTTGGTGGCTAAGAAAGCTCTGATACCATGAAAGATGAATAATTCTCCTTGTCGGTTTGTATTATTGAGGTAACATATATATAGGATACAAAACACTCTTTAGGGTTTACATAAGGTTATTTACGTAATTTTGTATAAACTCTAACATATAAGACCTTCGAAAATTTATGGCTTGACATGACAGGACCTATAAATATGAATTTCTGATGTATAAGGCCGATGTAATTGCTAATAATACATTAAAAAACGAAATGATCAATATTCTTTTTTAGTTTTAATAAAGAAAAACCCAGAAAATTCATTATCATATTCATGTAAATACTTTTATTATATTATAAACTTCTAACAAATTTAAATTCAAACAAATTTTAAATTCAAAAGTGGTTATGCAATCAAAATAAATGGGCAGGGAAAGCCTTACTGTGACAAAAGGAGCCACATAACAGATTAGTATGTAGTTTAAGTGTTTAACCAAACTTCAACGAAAAACTTAAACTATATTTTGTGGGTTTCCCTTTTTCGGAAAAATTGTCTATTTCCCCACCGTAACTATGGCATACACATATAACTCCACGAAATGTTTGACTCCGCACAGATATCCACCAACAGGAAGTTCTATGTCTATTTCCCCACCGGATGAAAGTTAAATGTCTAGTTCCCCACCCGTACCAATTTTGATTGGTTTGACTGGTTTTAGATTGGTTTAAGATCGGTTTAAGATCTAAACCGACACAAAACCATCAAATCGAACCAAATCAATTCAGAAAATACTATTTATTTAAAAATAATAATAAACATCACAATAATTTTTTTAAATTCGTAAAAAAGTGGGGAAAAAATTCTAAAACTTTAAACAAAAAATAAACTTTAAAATTTCCAAATTTATAATCTTTAAAACTTTTAAAACACTTTAAAAATCATAAATTATTGTAAAATTAAATTTAAAAATGAATTTATGATTTTTAAAGTGTTTTAAAAGTTTTGAAGATTATAAATTTGGAAATTTTAAATTTTTTTTTTTAAAAAAGTTTCAGAATTTTTTCCCCAATTTTTTACGAATTTAAAAAACTTATTGTGATGTTTATTATTATTTTTAGATAAATATTATTTGTTTAAATAAAGATTAAAAACACTTGTTTAAATTTGATACATAGAGTTTTAACCCTATAAGATCTACTGCAAGTGCACAGCAAACGAAGTAGTGATTTAGGGATCGAATCCTCAAGGACCAATGGCTTACGCAACAAATTATAGATTATTAAACTAAGCTAAGCAGGAACAAAGATGGGTGATTGTTATGTAAATTAAAGACAAGAAAGCAAATAAAAACGATTTAGAATTCAGATTAATAAAAGCATTAGGCAATAGGGAATTCTCAGGAAATCACATTCATGAACCAGACAACTATTCAGATTCTAATATGCATGCATTTTAAACTCAAAACACTGATATAAATTGCTCCACTTCCGTGATAACAATTACTTTCCCTAAAGATCCGAGTGCCTAAACTTCTGTTTGGTCACGGCTATCCTAGACAAGCATTATAGTTCAGGTTTGATCAGTTCATAATACTCTATAACAAAACTTTCGCTTGTTATAACGCATTACTCATCAACAGTAGTTCTAGAGATACACAAGCTTTCGGAATGTGTATCAACCTAAGATCTAGTGATTAAATGGCCAGTTCAATCCTAGCATTATGCCTAACAGTGATGAAGATGGTAATTGATAAGCAACCTATTTGTGTCTGATTCAATCTGTGACATCCATCAAAAAACCCTAAAACCTAACTAGAGATCTACTCAGACGATTAAACACAAAGCAGAAATCATGGATGAAAAGTGCATAATCATAGAATAAGAAATAAGAATAGGGTTCAGAAATCTTCTCCGAAGGATGATGATCTCTTCTCCCAATTACAACTCTCTCAAAAGCTCTCAAAAGTCTGAATAAAACTGATAAAAAACGTGCAGAATAAAAGGTGTCTTTAAAAATAACAAAACCTAGTGGTATTTATAGGATAAACAGAAAAAGGAAAGCCCTAAAAAATCTGGGACAGGGATTGGTCGGTCTGGAAACTGGACCGGTCGGTCCGGTTTCCAGAGTCAAAATCCTTCATGAGCCATGTGTGGACCGACCGGTCCTTGGTGTGGACCGGTCGGTCTTGATTCCCGAGCCAAAGTTGTGTCTTAAGGGTTGCTGGACCGACCGGTCCTAAGGGTGGACCGGTCGGTCCTGTTTCCAGAGGCCACCGTCTTCACGTCTTGAGCTTGATCGATCGGTCTTCGGGGCGTTGAGTTGGACCGGTCAGTCCAGGGGGTAGACCGGTCGGTCCGGTTCCCTGAAAACTCCGGTTTTTGCTCGAAATGCTTGAATCTCCTTCTCGTACGCATGCAGTTCCAAATCCTCGAGTATGGATCTAAATATCAACTCAAAACAACTCAAAAGGCTCCGAAAACGCGTTAAGTTCGTGGTTAGGAATTTCCAAATTCACGTTATATCAACTCCCCCAGACTTAGATCTTTGCTTGTCCTCAAGTGAAGACAAACTAGAAACAAGTTCAAGGAAGCTATAAAAACCACACTAACCTTTGTGAGCTGAATGCAATCCTTTAGGACCCCACAAATGCAATGCTAAAAGCCTGAAAACTCATAAACAGATCAAAAACCAAGATGGTACTTCATGTACTTTGCCAAATACATAGCAATGTTACCATACTCAAGTTCCTATGTCTCAACGACTTTATACCAGGGTCCATAAATCTTACCAGAGGGAAAATATCCGTCGCATAAGGGTTAAGGATTTGGGCTATTTAGTGGTGGTACAAGTGTTTAGGCTAACCTCAGTCGCGGCCGAATGCAAGTCATGGCACAAAAACCCAAGAGAACTAAATCCAAAGATGATGCACAACCTTTCAAACTTAAGACCTCCTATTCTTTTATAAATACTAACTTTCTGCTTATCTAAAGAAATAATGCGGAGAACAAGAAACCGAAATGTGCTTAATAGATATTCTTTTAAAATCTAAGCTTTATTCTGATCCTTTTCAGCATTTTAATGATAAAATTTTTTTATTTATAAATATTTTTTTTTTAAGCACAATGATAAAACTAACGAAAAATAAACAAAGAGATGAAATTATTAACAAAATCCTAAGCAGAAAGTTTGATAAGTTGTACCGGAAGGTCTTTAGAATGATCAGTTGGCCGGACTACGTCTCCAGAGTTTTTGCGCTTGAGTGCATATCAATGTCTTGGACAAAATGCATGAGGTTTGAAAAAAAAAAATGGTTAAGGTTAGGGTGTGATACCAGACTAAAAGTGAGCCTGGCCATTAGGAGTCCTGAAGAGAGGATAGTGTTTGAAAAAAGTATAGGACTCCTAACGTGGTTGATACTTCTTATGCGATTTCGAATTCCCTGAGTTAAGAAAAACAGATTAGCATAAAAGTGTCATCGTTAGCTTTCAAGGAGACGGGAGCCTTCTGGTAACACTGATCCGCCTAGGGCGTTTTTAATCTTCCCATTGCATTGGTTAGTCACTGTTATTCTAAAAACAGAGTTAGCAAACATCATGTGGTCTTAGAATCGCATTCATACCACAAAGGTTTAAATAAAACTGAAAATAAGAAAGTAAACATAATTAGTACGAATAATACTTCCCCCCAGACTTACTTCACACCGACCCAGTGTGAAAATAAATCCAAAGGAAAGACTATTAAAAGAAAGAAAATACAATGAAAAGTAAAAGAAAAGAAAAGAAAATCTAATATTTGTTAGCAGAACTTTGGGCACGGGAGTGATTGGCGCATCATGTTAGAGGGAAAGGGCGGGTGGGTGATGCATGGAACCATGACAGGTAAAGGGACCGACCGGACCTGTTAGGGACCGACCGGTCTGCGGGATGCTGAGAGGATCGACCGGTCTGTGTGGGAGACCGACCGGTCGTGATTCCAGAGTCCGTGGCCGTTCCTTGTAACCAATGGGACCGACCGGTCCTGTTAGGGACCGACCGATCCGAACGTCTGGGGCTCTGTCCAAAGTTCTGTGACGAAAGTTCCTAAGGAAAACCAAAGAGAAAAACAAAAACAAAGGTAAAACTGAAAAAGAATGAAAGATGAAAGCTTGTATTTACACTTACAAGTGGGTTGCCTCCTACCAAGCGCTTTGTTTAATGTCGTTAGCTCGACGTGTGTGCCTTTCAAGGTGGATCAGGTGGATCCGCAGGAGGGATCACAGCACCTTCTGTTGACGTTGACTTGACTTGATCTGTGATGTCTGGCTCCTTAACCGAGAAAGGTGGGTCATCGGTTACATGCTTCTCCAGCAGCTTATCCATTTTGAACGTCATATCAGTGTCTCCTAGTTGGAGATCAATGCATCCATGCTTGAGATCAATCCTTGCACCAACTGTACAAAGGAACGGTCTTCCCAGGATGAGAGGATCTCCTGGTTCTTCAGGTTGGTCAAGCACCACGAAATCTGCAGGGACAAAAACATCACCAATTAGCAATGGAACGTCCTTAAGAACTCCTATAGGAGGTTTAACAAATTGATCAGCAAATTTTAAAGAAAATTTAGGAAGCCTGAAATCTTTAAAACCCAATTGTTTTGCAACGGAGTAAGGCATTACGTTGACACTAGAGCCTGAATCGCAGAGGGAGCGAGGAAAGACTGTAGAGTTGATATGGACTGAAAGTTCAAAGCGACCAGGATCTCCAAGCTTCGTCACTGTCCCTTTTTGTAACACAGCATTGCACTCTTGAGACTCCCTAGGACAAACGGGGTAAGGTGCCTTGGGAACATAAGCGCGAATCGGCGGGCTATCAATAGGACCGACCGGTCTTCCTGGCGCCCGACCGGTCCATTCTCCAGAGACCCAGGACACGTCTGGTGGTGGTGCCAGGCCGACCCGTCTCCCTGGAGCCCGACCGGTCCATCCTCCAGAGACCAAGGTCTGGTCTCGATCTGATTCAAGATCGACTGGTCCTTGTGTAGACCGACCGGTCGGTTCCTCATCTGCTGGATCGTTTTCCATTACAGAAATGGCATGACACTCCTTCCTTGGATTCTGCTCTCCTCTAGCCGGAAGAGCTCCTTGCTGTCGTTTAACAGCTTCTGCTTGCTGTGCCACTTGAGTGTCCAGCATCTTCAGATGAGTGGTCACAGCTTCTAGTCGCCCATTCATGTCCGTGATGTCAGTGGAGACCCTCTGCTGATTAGCTAGCATGAGCTGCATCATACCCTTCAACTCGTCATTGGGATTAGCAGCTGGAGGTGGAGGAGCTTGCTGTCTAGGCTGGTACTGGTTCTGATTTTGGTATCCGGAACCTGAACTATGTCCATACTGCCTCTGATAGCCTGCATTCTAGCCTGGAAATCCTTGACCACCTACAAAATTAACCTCATGAGTGCCCTCTGAAACCAATGCAGCTGGCTCTGAATAGCAGATCGCATCTGAAGCATTTCCAACCATACTAGTACCCTGATGGCTTCCTTACATAAAGCTCCTGATCTTAGCAACTGCCAGCTCTGCTATCTCTGGTGCAGATGGCGTCTCAACACTGCTGACCCTCTTCGACCGATCATATTCAAAACATTGATCGCTAGAGCTCTGCGCCATATTCTCAATCAACCTGTACGCGCCTTCTATGCTCTGAGTCATAAAATTACCATTACTAGTTGAATTAAGACTTGTCTTGTAATCCCAGGTGACTCCATCATAGAAAATCCTGAGCATCTGCTCATCAGTGAATCCATGGTGAGGGCACTCTCTACGGTACTCCTTAAATCTATCCTAGGCTTCAGCAAATGACTCTCCGCCCTTCTGCGAAAAGTTGGTGATTCTGCTTCTGAGATGAGTTGTCTTGGTCTTAGTGTAGAAGTGGTCTAAGAAAGCAGCTCTAGCTTCGTCCCAGCCGTTTAGAGAATGTGGAGGAAGCGACTTGAGCCATCTCATTGCTTTGTCAGCGAGAGAGTGCTTGAACAGCTTACACTTGATGTAGTCAGAAGGTACCCCATTGGCCTTAGTCGTCTCGCAGACCTCTTCAAAGCTCTCTATATTATCCATGGGGTTTTCAGAAGCCAAGCCATGGAACACGTGCCTCTCTACTAGATTAATCAGCTGAGCCTTAATCTCGAAGTCATTCCTCTGAATCACAGGGACGCGAATGGCTGATCTGTTCTGGTAGTACTAGTGGACATTGTCCCCTTCTCCAATCCCTCTCTGCGGCGGAGGATTCTAACCTGCTGGTGGCACCTGCTGTGCCATCATCGTAGCAAACTGCTGCTGCATTTGTTGCATCTGTTGTTACGCCAGTTGCGCATTCGCTACAGTTGCAACACGGATCTGCTCTATCTGATCAAACAGAGCAGCCTGAAGACCCTCATTATCAGGCTGATCCACTACTTCCATAGCGGGCATGAGGTTCCTTTGGGCTCTGTTAGTCCAATCTAGCCTAGCTAATTCTTCGTTAGTATGTGAAATCAGAGGATCAGTGCGGTTACTTCTCCTCTGCATTCACCTGAAAACACAACCAAAAATAAAAACAAAAAGAAAAATAAATTAGTAAAATGCTTAGACTAAATTCACAAATCAAATCTGATGGTAAACACAATTGGTCCCCGGCAACGGCGCCAAAAACTTGATACACAGAGTTTTAACCCTATAAGATCTACTACAAGTGCACAGCAAACGAAGTAGTGATTTAGGGATCGAATCCTCAAGGACCAATGGCTTACGCAACAGATTATAGATTATTAAACTAAGCTAAGCAGGAACAAAGATGGGTGATTGTTATGTAAATTAAAGACAAGAAAGCAAATAAAAACGATTTAGCATTCAGATTAATAAAAGCGTTAGACAATAGGGAATTCTCAGGAAATCACATTCATGAACCAGACAACTATTCAGATTCTAATATGCATGCATCTTAAACTCAAAACACTGATATAAATTGCTCCACTTCCGTGATAACAATTACTTTCCCTAAAGATCCGAGTGCCTAAACTTCCGTTTGGTCACGGCTATCCTAGACAAGCATTATAGTTCAGGTTTGATCAGTTCATAATACTCTATAACAAAACTTCCGCTTGTTATAACGCATTACTCATCAACAGAAGTTCTAGAGATACACAAGCTTTCGGAATGTGTATCAACCTAAGATCTAGTGATTAAATGGCCAGTTCAATCCTAGCATTATGCCTAACAGTGATGAAGATGGTAATTGATAAGCAACCTATTTGTGTCTGATTCAATCTGTGACATCCATCGAAAAACCCTAAAACCTAACTAGAGATCTACTCAGACGATTAAACACAAAGCAGAAATCATGGATGAAAAGTGCATAATCATAGAATAAGAAATAAGAATAGGGTTCAGAAATCTTCTCTGAAGGATGATGATCTCTTCTCCCAATTACAACTCTCTCAAAAGCTCTCAAAAGTCTGAATAAAACTGATAAAAAACGTACAGAATAAAAGGTGTCTTTAAAAATAACAAAACCTAGTGGTATTTATAGGATAAAACAGAAAAAGGAAAGCCCTAAAAAATCTGGGACAGTGATTGGTCGGTCTGGAAACTGGAACGGTCGGTCCGGTTTCCAGAGTCAAAATCCTTCACGAGCCATGTGTGGACCGACCGGTCCTTGGTGTGGACCGGTCGGTCTTGATTCCCAAGCCAAAGTTGTGTCTTAAGGGTGGCTGGACCGACCGGTCCTAAGGGTGGACCGGTCGGTCCGGTTTCTAGAGGCCACCGTCTTCACGTATTGAGCTTGATCGATCGGTCTTCGAGGCGTTGAGTTGGACCGGTCGGTCCAGGGGGTAGACCTGTCGGTCCGGTTCCCTGAAAACTCCGGTTTTTGCTCGAAATGCTTGAATCTCCTTCCCGTACGCATGCGGTTCCAAATCCTCGAGTATGGATCTAAATATCAACTCAAAACAACTCAAAAGGCTCCGAAAACGCGTTAAGTTCGTGGTTAGGAATGTCCAAATTCACGTTATATCAAAATTTATGATTTTTAAAGTTAAATTTAGGTTTTTAAATTTAAAACCGAGGTCTTGGCTCAAGGTTAGATTTAGGTTTTTAAATTTGGAAATTTTAAAGTTAAATTTAGGTTTTTAAATTTAAAACCGAATGTATTATTTTTAAAAAATCATTGTAAAATTAAATTTTTTTTTAAGTTTCAGAATTGTTTCCCCAATATTTTAATCTAAAATTCATAGTTTTATTTCATAGCTTCTGATTTTATGATTTTACAAAAATGCTAACTTGTTTTTTGAATTATATAGGATTTTACAAAAGCTAAGTAAAATTTAAATTATAAAGTGTTGAATTTCATAAATTATGAAATAAAGGTATGAATTTGAGATTTTAAAATTTAAGTTACAAAAACAGGTTAGGAGTTTACAAAACTTGACTCGGTAAAAATTATATACACTAACAACACTTTAAAAGTTAAATTTATAATCTAAACAAGTTAGGATTTTATAATCTAAAATTCATAGCTTTATTTCATAGTTTATGATTTTTAAAGTGTTTTTAAAGTTTTGAAGATTATAAATTTGGAAATTTTAAAATTAATTTTTTTGTTTAAAGTTTCAGAATTTTTTTCCCATTTTTTTCGAATTTAAAAAATTTATTGTGATGTTTATTAATATTTTTAACTAAATATTATTTTCTGAATTGATTTGGTTCAATTTGATGGTTTTGTGCCGGTTTAGATCTTAAACCGATCTTAAACCTGTCTAAAACCAGTCAAACCAATCAAAATTGGAACGGGTGGGGAACTAGACATTTAACTTTCATCCGGTGGTAAAATAGACATGGAACTTCCAGTTGGTGGATATATGTACGGAGTCAAACATTTCGTGGAGTCATATGTGTATGTTATAGTTACGGTGGGGAAATAGACAATTTTTCCCTTTTTCACATAGATGTTTTTTTTTGTTTTTTCTCCCTTTTTATTCCATTTTTGGTAAATAACAACAGTTTTCATAAAAACTAAAATATGGCGAAAAATCAAAAACCATTATTCAGAAACTAAAAACCAAATAAAAACCCCATTTAAAAACAGCAAACAATCAAAAAGCTAATTATTATAAACCTTCACAAATACAAAAGAAGGTATGTTGGTTAGAAAAATCTATATGACTTGTAATGTCAATAATTACAACTATCTAGCTATATTGAAAACCTTTCATTGTAATTCCGTAATCATCGAAACTTAATTCTTGTTAGGGACAGTATTGACAGTGCAGCCAAATTACCCTAAAATTACGTGAAACATCTCATGAAATGAACTTACGTAACGCAACTTCACTTGCATGGGATATCTATAAATACCTCCATTGAACATTTTCATGCAAAATTAAGATACACCAAAAACTCATTTCGAAAAAAGAAACATTTCTGAAAGCAATTATATTAATAATAATGGGCAAGCTCCTGGTGATAACCTTAGTTGGTATTTTCATGGCTTTCCAAAGCTTGGAAGCTCTTGACTATGGAGATGCACTAAACAAGTCTATCTTGTTCTTTGAAGGCCAACGATCCGGTAAACTCCCGGGTAACCAGCGGATTAAATGGCGAGCCAATTCTGCGCTCTTGGACGGCAAAACAGATGACGTAAACCGGCTATATTCATAAACATTTCTATATGCATATAATTCTTCCAACTTGAAGACCATACCACGAATTTCATTAATGATAAAGCGTTTATGTTGTATTTTAACCAGTTTTAATTTTATGATTTGATTTTTCTTTGGTCAGGTGAATTTGATTGGAGGGTACTATGATGCAGGGGACAACGTTAAATTTGTGTGGCCAATGTCATTTACAACAACGTTGTTGAGTTGGGCTGCGATTGAATACTCAAATGAGATTTCTTCCGTTAACTAACTTGGTTATCTCCGGTCTTCTATCAAATGGGGAACATATTTTATTCTCCGAGCTCATACTTCCCCCTCTACATTATATACCCAGGTAAAAACGGAGTTCAGTTTTCCTGTTTAGTAATCATATCTAAACCACAATCCAAACCGTAATATTTTAGTATGTTCTGGTTAATGCATGACATGGACAAGCACAATTTAAAAAAAAAAACCAATACATAGTTTATAGTAAACTAAAATAGTTTAACATCAATCCTCATTATAATCTAAATTCTCGGTAACTCAAAATCGCTGCATTTACAAACGTTCTTTTCCATTCAAGTTTTCTTTCTTTAGCGTCGTCATAACCTTTTTTTTAGCATTTACACAACTCGAGTTATTATGTTCGGATTTTTTTTTTTCAAGAAAAATCCGGATGGTAAGTATGGTGACGCATTAACATCACTCGTCGCCGTATGTCTGGATTTCAATTTTTTGATGATATAGTAAAATATTTAAGGAAAATTTTAGTTTTCTATACGATTTTTTTTGTTAAAATTAATTTAACTGGACTCCTCATTAGTGCATGTTTATCAATCAGACTCCATTAGTCTCATATAATTAAACATTAAAAAAAATAAAGAAAAACAAAATATTTGGTCTCTCTTTGAGTTCAATAGTCTCTTTGGGAAGAGACTTGGAGAGGGTTCATAAACATTTCTTCTAAATGTTGTATTTTCATTGGTTGAATTTCTTTAATTAATAAACATTTCTTTATTTTTAATTATATGGTAGGATATAAAATTCGGTTAAAATTTAATTAATTTTATAATGGATAAAAAAAAGGTGGGAGATGGGAATTCAGATCATAGCTGTTGGGAGAGACCAGAAGATATGGACACACCAAGAACTCTCCTAAAAATAACTCCATCATCCCCCGGTTCCGAAGCTGCCGGTGAAGCCGCAGCTGCTCTTGCCTCAGCCTCACTTGTTTTCAAGCCGGTCGATTCTAAATATTCATCCAAGCTACTAACCCATGCAAAGTCAGTGAGTCTATACACAAATTAATTCCAAACATGTTAAATTATGTATGCTTAATCGTACTTAATGATTTAACTTCCTCTAATCTATTTTTATGCAGCTATTGAATTTGCTGACAAGTATAGAGGTTCTTACCAAGCATCTTGCCCGTTTTACTGCTCATACTCAGGATATCAGGTAATTAACCCCGAATCAAACGGGTGCACATATACATATTTGTTAGTAAAATTCCACATTGAAAAATGTTTTGACTGATATATAAAAATTAAAAATATGAAACTTTGACTGATATATTGACCAATTTATTCATTGTTTATATATTTTTAGTTGAAAGTCCATTATAGACACAATATACATACCATTTTATTTCAATTAACTACGAATATTTTGATGTCACCTGTTTGTATCAAAATAATGAGTCATTTTTCGAAATATTTTGGGGTACAAAAGGATGAATTATTATGGGCTGCGGCGTGGCTATACAAAGCAACAGGAAAAGAGAAGTACATAAATTATGTTATAAGCAATCAAGGTTGGAGCCAAGCAGTTAATGAATTTAGCTGGGACAATAAATTCCCTGGAGTTCAGGCTTTACTCGCATCGGTTAGTATATATAAACCGAATTCGCTAAATTCCATAGCCGGATAAAGTCAAGTTGATCTCATTGAATATTTTCTTGTTAATTTATTTGTCTTAAGGAGTTTTACGATGGGAGAAATGATCTGGGAAAATTTAAGAATGACGTTGAGTTCTTCGTATATATGTGCATTGATGCCAGGAAGTAGCTCTCAACAAATTAAACCAACTCCTGGTAATTTTCACCGGTTAGCTTATGATTTTTTCGCCGTGTGGTGTTGATTATGGTTGTGTTTGTTTGTTTATTCAGGTGGCCTTTTGTTTATTAGAGACAGTAGTAACTTACAATATGTAACAACAGCTACAACGGTTTTGTTTCATTACTCAAAAACACTAACCAAAGCCATGGTCGGTTCAATCCAGTGTGGGTCGAGCCAGTTCACGGTCTCTCAAATTCGGAATTTTGCCAAATCACAGGTAAATAAATTACCATCTAGTCTGGTTTTGTAAATTATTTTCCGTTTTTATTAAACTAGCCTATTTAATTTGTAGGGGGATTACATCCTTGGAAATAATCCAAAGAAAATGTCTTACAAGGTTGGCTTCGGAACAAAGTACTTAACAAAACCTCACCATAGAGGTTCATCGTCGATCCGGTCTAAACCCGAGAAAATCGACTGCAATGGAGGATTTCCATATTACAATTCTGATCAACCAAATCCCAATGTGCATACCGGCGCTATTGTGGGTGGACCGGACTCATCAGACCAGTTTAGTGACCGAATAACAGATTATACTCATGCGGAGCCTACAACTTACATCAATGCTGCCTTTATTGGACCTGTGCTGCTTTGGTTGGACGGAATTGAAGCTAGAGCAACGGGATCATTTCTACTGGGCAAAATCACTATTAGATTTAGCTGTGGGGGAACAAAAAATTAACAAAGAAGAATGACATGAACAACTTCTTACATATTTGCCTAATCAATTAGGGAATGTATCATTTGCTTCAAACATATACACGTATATACACACTTATATTATTGTATTTATATCTAAATATATATATGAAAATCTCTTTTCATTTAGATACATGTATTCGATATTAATCTGACCAAGATGATTTATGATGATAAGCATTTATGTATTATACATGTTCAAGAAATGGTTAGATGCTACCTAGTTTACATAATCAGTCTATGGAACCTCATAGTTGTGTTGTATTAATTCTTTTTTTTTTTGTGCTCAAGATTGTAATCCTAATTATGAAGTTTGGTACATAAAAACATAACGACATTACTGAAAACATAACGATATGTATATTAGTTTCCATTATGGACCTTAACCAACATGGAACTACAAAATCAATGAAAGATTTATGCAACACAAAGATTGTTTTGCAATGAGATCAACTACGTTATTTATTTCTTTTAGACCGTCAATGTCACTCTAATTGTTTCAAATTGGAGTTTATTTCCTCATGATTCATGCAAGATATTTGTTATTCATGCAAGATATTTGTTAA
This sequence comes from Draba incana, assembly GCA_963576765.1. Taxonomy (NCBI): domain Eukaryota; kingdom Viridiplantae; phylum Streptophyta; class Magnoliopsida; order Brassicales; family Brassicaceae; genus Draba; species Draba incana. The sequence continues at coordinate 12,690,038 of OY755212.1, read as the reverse complement.
CTTCGCTATGTTTTCAGAGATGTAAACGCCAAGATCACATCCGCTGCAGTTCGAATATACGATTTCTTTGAAAAGGAGATTCCATCGCACACCTCATCATCATGCGTAACGATTCAACCACTAGAGATGTAGTTATTATATGTAGAGCTAAAAACATATTGTATGTCGAAAGCTCTAGTTATCTATTTTGGAGCGTTTTTATTTTGCTCATGTTTTTATTGGGTCTAAGCTTCCCGGTCATGTTTAGATCTGTGTCAATCAACATCGCCAATAATTGGCAGCTAGTGTCTCAGTGAACTTCCTTTAACGATGGGCCAAAATTAATAGAAAGCCAACAAATTTGTATTGTTAAAAATGCTTCTGAACTGCAGTCCTAACCCCATTAATCTGGATACCTAGGCTCGGCGAAAAACATAGTGCAGATTGTTTAAACATAATTTCTTGAGCCTTGAGCATTATATTTTACGTTTAATGAAAAATGAATTTTTTTTTTTCCTCCAAAAGGTAGGTATTTTTTTTTCCTTTTCCAATGGTTTATGAGCATCTTGATTTTAAATTGAGATAAAAGGATTAAGATTTTGGTTTTTTATTTTTATTTTTTTCAACATTGGACCACAACTAGCCAATCCATTAGCTTATTCTCACACTTGCATGAGCATCTTGGTACAAAAAAACAAATCATGTAAGGATTAAGATTAGAACAAACCAGGACCAACCAAGTTATTATTGAAAGTCCATATCAAGAAATTTAAGACTATGGAAATAATGAAAAATAAAAAAGATTCAAAAAATATCTAAATATAGGAAATTCACCATTACTTCTAATATAATTTTTTTATTAGTTTAAGAAACTGTGGTATTCTATCCTTGTATATAGTTTATCCATCTTGTAATTTTATTGAGTGTCTAATATAATTGTTTTTAATATAATTTTATCATAGTATTAGAGTTTTTTATTTTTATTGTAGTGGGTTACACAAAAATTCTTATATAATTTTCTATTAATTTATCTTTTTCTTTTCGACCGTTTTGACTTTTAAGGTTGGAGATTTCTAATTTTTTTTAAAAAAGTGAGAAGTGATCCCTATTGGATTGTTCATTTAGTCAGTAATTGACCACGATTGATTTCGTATTGATTTCTATAAATGCTATTTCCTTGGAATTGTTTTTGTAAAGATGCATGATTATGGTGGTGATGAGATCTTTTTCACGGCTTCAATGATGTTGTGTTGATGATGTTTTTTTATTTATAAAGATCTAAATCAAAGTGTTGTTTAATCGAGAACAATCTGAAAAACACAAGATTTTGATCGTTTTAGATAGATTCGTTGAAGTTTGATGTTCTTCTCATTCTCGCGGTAACATTCCTTTTGATTTGATTTTTTGTTCTCGTTAGTTGTTTTTCTATTTCGAATTCATAAATTGCTTATGGAATTTGTAATCGTGAGTTTTGTCTCATTACTACTTGAAAACTCCCGAGTATAAATTATAAACGTCGATTTAGTTATAATACGACTAGGTATAATTATAAACATGGTGTTGCAGCCAATTTGACAATACGACTAGGTATAATTATAAACGTCGATTTAGTTACATGATGACATGGTATATATTGTCAGTATTTTGAAGATTTGTTCAATCTCACATGTGTCTTATTCACCATTATAGTAGAGCCGTTATGTATTAATAATCACCATATTTTCGATCACGAGTCGGCCAATATAAAAATTATCAAAATTCTACAAGATAATAAGATTTTTTTTAAAAATTTCTATGTAAAATATGGTTTTTATAATATTATAAATTTATAATTATAAATTTTATGAAATATAAAACAATTTAGTAAAATATGATTTTAGTACGAGTTTTTGAAACAACGAACACCTTTTTTTTTTTAATATAAATATTATCAATGCGGAAATTCTCAAACAATAATCCAATAAATTATTAAAACCAATTATCAAAACCAACAATTCAAATTCCAATTCAAGAACTAAAACAGAAACTCTAGCAACCTAACCACCAGGTTCACTAGAACTAAACAATTTAAACGAACAACCCTAATCATCCTCTTCATCTGGCCTTGATTCCGCGATCACATATTTCTTTTACCTGCAACACATGGGAATAAGAATTGCGTAAGTATTTAATATTGAGACGGTCTTTCTGTCAACAGGCTAAGTACGCATAAAACCATAAATCAAGCAACCATTAATTTAAAACGTTAAACGCATAAAACAGCATGGTGTCGATCGACACATCGCACGGTGTCGATCGATGCTTCAACAACACAGGTGTCGATCGACACATCTCACGGTGTCGATCGACGCTTTAACAACAAGGGTGTCGATCGATACACCATAAGGTGTCGATCGACACACTGTTCGCAGTTACGCACAAACAGATCGTTAACACGATCACATCAACGAGAAAAACACGATTCCACAATGATTTCAACACGATAAGCACGATATCCATCACAATAACCCAAACACACACGATTTCACCATGCAAACACTTAAATCAATCGATTACTCGATTTGTGGCTTATCCGAGCCTATGGTCGCGCACTCATCTTAGCTTTTCGGGAAAAAGAAATCCATCAACAACACAACCAACACTAAACACAGTCTCAAATTACCACCTCTAAAGGGGTAGCCGAACCCTGGCTTTGATATTTTAATGTGGAAGGAACTACTTTCGGGGCATTACCTCGCCTAGCATTAAAGTGGGTGTCTCTCTTCCTCAGGGTTTCTTCAAGTTATCATCTAGCTTGTGTTCGCTCGACTTTTCTTTAGAATGTTGCTTGCGAATCCAATAGGGCGATGTCTTGGTTCCTTTGGTTAAAAATAACTTTACGGCAAAAGCTTGGCCTGTGTCTTTCATTTTAATTTTAGTGTTGGTAAAGTTTATGTTCTCGTTACTTAATTATGTTTCATGTTGGCCCCGAAAACCTATTTATGGTTCATCGGCTTTTAGCTCTGGAGGACGAGATCTCTACCGGCTAAGTGTATTTTTTGACTTTTTATGGTGAATAAAAATAAAAAGTAGATAACAAAAAAATGATTGACAATAGAAAAAAAAAACATAAAACCAAGTCCAAATCACTAACAAAAATTTAACCTATAATTTTTCAACTATATTTGGATGTTTTATTTCTTTGGATAGTTACGTGCGGTTTGACTTAGGTAAATATGTGTCTTATAGTTCTTTTTTTCTTCTTTTTTTGTCTTAGTTCTCTATATGACTAGATGACTACATTTTTTTTTTTTGATAATCCGGAGGTTCTGGGCCTTCAGCCCATAATCCCTTTTCGCGCATTTAACTGCGGATTGAGTGTCCAACTAGCGTCGAACCCTGGGCGGAAGACCACTTGTGTAGCTTCCTTTACCACTAGGCCAACGCTAGTTGGTTGACTGCATGACTACATGACTATATTATATAGTCTTCATATCATTTGAATGATATGTCAAATTTCCGGATGGTATTGCTTAGGGAGAGGACTTAACGATATTTCACATCTTTATTATATGGTATTTTATTTAGATGGACAGTTAAGCAAGGTCTGAAATTTATTGGCAAAGCAATAAATGTTATCTGTATAGCACATGCACATGGGGATCTCTAACTCTTTATAAGGTCCAATTTTTCATTAAATATATCTCCCAAATGTGTATTATTGTGACATTTTAATATTGTTTCGTGAGAGTAGGTGTCGAATGTACAAAATTTCAAGCAATTGACTAATCTCTTAAATTCAAATTTAGGTGTAGTTTTTAAATAATTTAAAACCATGTAATGACAAATTAGTGGTTACAAGATTGTGGGTGATCTAACTTGAAAGTTCATTGTCCCATTGATCCCAACCCTAAGATGTTTATGTTCACATTAAAGGTCATTCAGAACTTTTTTATATAAAAAAAGTATTATTCAAAACTCAACTGATATGTGTTTTGTCACCGTTGTTAGTCAACAAAATTATGTATACTATGTTTTAATTTAGGAGAAAAAGTTAGTTTGGCACTAGTTTATTGTTTTATTACTAGATTGGCTCTTAAAATATTTTTATTACTAACAAACTTTATATGCCTATATTACCCTCAAATCATTTGTTAAAAAAAACTTTATTTACAAAAATGCTGTTACCGAAAATTCAGAAAATAATAAAAAAATAAAAATATTTATGGTTTTGCCATATAACACACTTAATATATTGAAATGACAAATTTTTTGTGGACATACTTATATTCACTCAGCCACAAATTTATTTAATATTGACACACTTATAAGTGCCCCACCGATTTATCTAATTTTTTTTTTGCCATAGATTTACTTAATTTTGACATACTTAATTAGCTTTCAATAGATTTATTTTCCTTTGACCACAAATTTACTTTATTTTCACAGACTTAATAATTTTCTCACAGCTTTCAACAATTTTATTTCTTTTTGGCAACAAATTTACTATATTTTGACAGACTTAACTAATTTATCACAAATTTATTTTTCTTTGGCCATAAGTTTATTTTATTTTGACAGATTTATTAGGATTCAATAGATTTATTTCTTTATGCCACATATTTATATTATAGATTTATTTCTTTATGCCACAAATTTATTTCTTTTTAGCCATAGACTAATTTATATAAATTAACCTAATCATAATGATTTGGTTAAACCAAACCAAACTATAACATATTAACCGGACCAAACCGTTTAAACCGATATAAACCAAAAATTCAACTAAAAAAATAGGGTTCTAATTAACCCTTTGTTTGCATCGAGTTATCTTGTTGCCACGGACAAAAAACGTCATAGAAAAGAACACACATGTTCTAAATGTCATCAAATAGATCATAGTTGTAAGACATATAAGGTTCCGATTTAATGTCTAGATAATTGGATATGTTATGTTGTTTTTGTTTCTTTCCAAACATTTGTTTCTTTTTACTTGTTGGTTCACCTAAGTTATATTGATATGTGATACATTTTTAAAAGTATAAGGTTAGCTTTATTAATTTAGTTTCTGAAACATGGAAGACAAGAGACAAACTCTAGTAACAATATTCTCGCGTCTGCAGGATATGTCTTCAGTGTTTTCTTTATAACTTGGCTTAACGGATTGGGATAATTCAAATTGGAAATGAAAGCTGACTCTTTAAGCTTTCCAGCGCCACTAAGAAACAAAAAAAATTGATGTATATAAGAGCTTCAAAAATCAATCTTTTAGAAATATTTTTTTTTTCCTAGAACATCAGTTAAAAGAGAACGGAGGGAATACAAAACTTTAATTATGTTTATGATAATTTGACCCTAATTTCATAGCCGTAACATAGTAGGGAAAATTTAAGCATTTGCTTAGGAAATCAATTTTTTACGAAAAACTTTAAGGGCATTATTTTCTTTTTAATAGTTTCAGGCATTTTTTATTCTTCATTTTATTTAGTTACAGTATTAATTAGACGTTAATAGCTTTGTGTTAACAAAATATAGACCCACAATAGAAACATGGAATTCTATAGAAACAATGATTTACTTTAAAAATATTAAGATAATTAAACATTAGATAAACAAATTGCTAAAACTGAAAGTTTCACATTAACACTGTAAAATCCCAAAACCGAAATTGTGTATTTTGGTTAGGGTGTCGATCGACACCAGGGGGGTGTGTCGATCGACACCAATATTGCAGAACCGGGTGGAATCCGACCCCTACAGTTAGCCCCCCAGCTTGGCAGTGTCTGCTGATATATCATGGTTTTTACCCAGTTTAGACCATGATATAAGTCCATTATCTAGAGTCTTTTGGTGTTTTCCAGTTGGTTTTTAGAGTCTTTACAGGTACGAGAAGTTTGGAGCATAAAAGATGTTTACTGGGAGTTTTGGAGCATTGCTGAACGAAGTGGCAAAGATTGAAGCGAAGAATCGAAAATCCAAGTTGGTGTCGATCGACACCATCTATGGGTGTCGATCGACGCCCTGTTCGATCAAAGAAAAACCCTGATTGCGAAGAAGTCCGTTCGAAGCCCAAAAATCCCAGATGTTTACTTTTATGTTAATGACGGTTTAGGAACCTTATAAATACGTTTTTGCAGCCATTGTTTAGGCTTATGATTTATTTTACTTAGTTTAAGAGATATCTATCAATAAAAGTAATGGTTTCTTCTTTGATTATGTCTGAGTAGTTTCCCTGTTAGGTTTGGGGTTATTCAAAGGTGTTTGATGATTTGCTAGATCTGATCTGAATTGCATAGGATTAATATCTTTAGAATGTTCTTCATCTTGTCTTGTGATTAATGCTGATTTTAGATTCATGACCTGAAATCTGATCTTAGGATATTTAATAAAAATAACAGTTTTATTGATTTCCTGATCTAGACTTTGATGAGCAAAATTTCTTTTCGCAAAGAAATTTGGTTTAGGGTTTTGTGAACAATTGAACTTGAACTTTAATGCTTGTTTAGATTGTTAGGATTCGCAAAGAAATTTGGTTTTCTTTGATTTATATTTAGATAATCTCTGCAGTGAAAGTTGATTGATTTTACATTCGTGTTCATGTTTAAGAAATGTGCATCATAATCCTATCTTTTATTTATCATCTGCATATCTGATTCACCTGCGATTTCCCTGTGCCTAGCTTCTTTTTAATTGATTTTCACAACCGATTTAATTGTTTAATTTACTTGTCCTTTCATTATCATATTCTTGCTTAGTTTAATCCGTATTTATTAGTCTATTGTGCAACTGATTCCATGTGGATTTCGATCCATAAATACAGCAATTGATCTCTTAATTTGAGAGAGTAGCTCTAGGGTAAATTTGAGCCTATCAAATTTTGGCGCCGTTGCCGGGGAATCAACGCCATTAGATTTATTTTATTAGGATTTTGTCTAGGCTTTTATTTTTATTTTTGCTTTGCTAGTTTCTTTTGTTTCTTTTTGTTTTCTGTTTCAGGTACATGCCTGATACTAGAAGCAATCAAGACAAGGAGCTAGTTAACTATAATCTCGAGGAGTTAGCACGTTTGGAATGTGAGAACAGGAGAGCAGTCCGAGAAGAAAGGATGGCTGCTATACCACCCGTCATATTAGCTCCGGGAGATGTTGGAGTTCTGCGTGATCCGGCAGGACTGAAGTATAATGCGCAAGGACAGAGGATCAACGACGACGGAACAGTGATCATCGAAGAGAATCTGGCGATTCAGGCAGGTGGTGTCGCTCGACGCCAACAACCTGTCGAGCGACACGACGAGATACAAGGTGACGATCGACACCACCCCTTGGGTGTCAATCGACACCAGCTCCAGAATCGCCAGAACGTTTTGAGGAACGAGGAGAATGCTGCGCGAGACCGAACGCTAGCGGATTTCAACCGTCCAGAGCAGTTCTACACCGTGAGAATCAAGACAACACTAGAAGCCGTGAGAATCAAGGCAAGAAGTAGTGTGAATTTTGCAAGAGGAGCAACCACACAAATGAAGAGTGTTTGAAGAAACTGAAGAAGAACGATCAAGGCAAGAATAAGAAGAGTAACATTAAGGGTTACAATTGTGGTAGGATCGGCCACTACTCAAACAAATGTCGCTCAAAGAAGAAAGAGAGGGCACATATGAGTCTCGAAGAAGAAGACTCAAGTGATGAAGATCACATGTTGTTTAGTGCAAGTGAAGTCGAAGAAGCAACAACAAAAGAAGATGTTTGGTTTGTAGACAGTGGATGTACTAACCATATGACTAAGGAGGAGGGATACTTCTCTAAACTTGACAAAAGTGTCAAAGTACCGATCAAAGTTGGTAATGGAGAAATTGTCATGACAGCCGGTAAAGGAGATATTACCATCATGACAAACAATGGCAAGAAGATCATTCAAAACATGTTTTCGGTGCCTGGCTTGGAGAAAAATCTATTGAGTGTTCCTCAAATGATTTCAAGCTGTTATCGAGTGAGTTTTGAAGACAAGAGATGCATCATACTTGATGCAAAAGGAAAGAAGATAATGGAGATTCCAATGACTCACAAAAGCTTCAGAATCAAGTTGAAAACGATTCAAGAAGAAGCTATGAATGCAAGTGAGCAAGAGAAGATGGAGACATGGCACAAAAGGCTTGGTCATGTAGGCAACAAACGATTGCAACAAATGCTAGACAAAGACTTGGTAAAGGGGTTACCAAAGTTTAAAGTCAACAAGGAAGTATGTGAGACATGTAATCTTGGAAAGCAATCACGAAAAAGCTTTCCAAAAGACTCTCAAACAAAAACAGAAGAGAAGCTTGAGATTGTGCATACGGATGTATGTGGACCTATGCAACACCAATCACTCGATGGAAGTCGTTACTTTCTGTTGTTTTTGGATGATTATACTCACATGTGTTCGGTATATTTTCTAAAACAAAAATCAGAAGCATTCTTAACGTTCAAGAAGTTCAAGGCCATGATAGATAAGCAATCCGGTTGTGTTATCAAGACGTTAAGATCAGACGGTGGTGGTGAATTCACTTCACAAGAATTCAATAAGTTTTGTGAGGAAGAAGGGATCAATAGGCAAGTTACTTTTCCTTACTCGCCACAACAAAATGGTGCAGCGGAAAGAAAGAATAGATCCTTGGTGGAGATGGCAAGATCAATGATTGTAGAGCAAGGTTTACCGCTCAAGTTATGGGCAGAAGCGGTGTATACCTCGGCTTACATTCAAAACCGTCTTCCATCAAAGGCTATTGAAGATTATATGACGCCTATAGAGAAGTGGTGTGGACACAAGCCAAACGTGTCACACTTGAAGATTTTCGGAAGCGTATGCTATGTGCATATAGCGGATCAAAAGAGAAGAAAATTCGACGCTAAGGCAAAGCGTGGAATCTTCATTGGCTATAGCAATCAGTCAAAAGGCTATACAGTTTTTATCTTGGAGAATGAGAAGGTTGAAGTATCAAGAGATGTTGAGTTTGAAGAGAACAAAAGATGGGATTGGGATAGAAAGGAAGAGGTCAAGAAGACATTTCTATTACCCGTGGATTTCCAACAAAACCTTGACTCTCCACAAAATCAAGGTGTTGAAGGACATTTCGAAAATGTCTTAAATCCAAGTTCTCCACAAAGCTCTCCACAAAGCCTTGACTCTCAAATATCTCAAGAAGGAGAATCGTCTCAACCGCAAAGAAAGTAAAAGTCTATGAGTGAGATCATACATATGTCTCAACCGCAAAGAAAGTACAAGTCCATGAGTGAGATCATGCGTATTGCACCAAGGGTGAACATTGAAGAAGCGGCTGACATCATAGAAGAATGTTTTCTAGCGCATGAAAAACCACAAACTTACAATTAAGCATGTATTGACAAAGAGTGGAGAAATGCTATGAAGGAAGAAATCAACATGATTGAGAAAAACAAGACATGGAAACTAGTAGACAAGCCGGAGAACAAGCATGTTATAAGCGTAAAATGGATCTACAAGATCAAGACGGATGCAAGTGGTAATCCGATCAAACACAAGGCAAGATTAGTAGCAAGAGGTTTTTCTCAAGAATATGGAGTCGACTACCTTGAGACGTTTGCCCCGGTTTCAAGATATGATACAATAAGAGCCATCCTTGCCTATGCGGCTCAAATGAAGTGGAGATTGTATCAAATGGATGTAAAGTCGGCCTTCTTCAATGGAGAACTAAAAGAAGAGGTTTACGTCACACAACCACCTGGTTTTGTGATAGAAGGAAAAGAAGAAAAGGTATTAAGGCTCCACAAAGCCTTATACGGTCTCAAACAAGCCCCACGGGCATGGTATGGAAGAATAGATTCATATTTCATTCAAAATGGCTTTGAAAGGAATATGAATGATGCGGCTTTGTACATCATGAAGCAAGGGAGAGATGTGTTGATCGTTAGCTTATACGTTGACGACATCATCATCACAGGGAGCAATGTTCATCTCATCAACACATTCAAGGAGAACATGAAGAACGAATTCAAGATGACGAATATTAGCTTACTAACCTACTTTCTTGGAATGGAAGTTACTCAAGATGACCGCGGCATATTTCTTTCACAAGAAAAGTATGCAAACAAACTTATTGATAAGTTTGGAATGAAAGAAAGCAAGAGTGTAAGCACCCCACTTACACCACATGGAAAAGGAGTTGAAGATGACAAAAAATATGGAGATCCGACTAAGTATAGAAGTATTGTTGGAGGACTTCTATACTTGTGTGCATCAAGGCCTGATGTGATGTACGCAAGCTCTTATCTCTCGAGATACATGTCATCACCAAACATGAAGCACTATCAAGAAGCAAAAAGGGTGTTAAGATACGTCAAAGGAACATCAAGCTTTGGAGTATTCTTTACAAGTGTGGTGACACCAAGATTGATAGGCTTCTCGGACAACGATTGGGGTGGTTCGATTGAAGACAAGAAAAGCACATCAGGTTATGTCTTTACTCTTGGATCGGCTATGTTTTGTTGGCAGTCAAACAAGCAACAAACCATTGCTCAGTCAACGGCGGAAGCAGAATACATCGCCGTATGTGGTGCAGCAAATCAAGCCGTTTGGTTACAAAGACTTTTGGAAGAGTTTGGTCTCAAGACTGAAGGGGGAGTTCCCATCTTGTGTGACAACAAGTCGGCAATAGCAATTGGAAAGAATCCGGTGCAACATAGAAGAACAAAACACATAGAAATCAAGTATCACTATGTACGAGAAGCAGAACAAAAAGGACTCATTCAATTGGAGTATTGCAAAGGAGAAGATCAACTCGCGGACATTTTCACTAAGGCTTTAAGTGGAACAAGGTTTGAAGATCTAAGGAAGAAGCTTGGAGTGAAGCCGAGATTTGATTAAGGGGGAGTGTTGGACCATAATCAAATCTCATCTAAGTCATATTCACATAAGTTAGTTATTATGTAAAGAGTCACGAATGTATAAGTTGTGTCCATTCGTATAGTTGTGTCTTGTTTTATTTTGGAGTCATTTTTCGTCAAACACTATGTTTCGTTTCTTATAAATAGACCGAGTCTTGTCGTGAAACAACAATCTCGTGTAATACATTTTCTCTTATCAATAAAACTCAAGTTTCTTCTATACTCTGTTTTTTTTTTAATTGTTCTTCATACTCATTTTTTTTCAAGTGTAAAAACAGAGTTCAATTGTTGAACAAAACACTAACACAAAACACCATGACTCGAATCAAATTCGATTTCAACCCCGCACGAAGAACATATCGGAGAAGAAGATCGAGAATTATGAAGCTCGAGGGAGATATGAGAAACTCATCACCACCACTCAGACTGATCCGGCCCCACCAACTTCAACATGAAGAAATTCCGGCCAGATCAAAAACCGACCACTCATCCAACGATCTCGTTGAGAATCCATCCGAAATCACCACCAACAAAAACAAATTCTAAAGATAAGGAAATAAAGCTGGAAATAGAAGAAAACTAGCACCAACACTAAAGGAGCCGCCGTGCCGGTCATCGGAAAAAACAAAGACGTTGTCTACAGGGACAGAAGATTTTTTTGCTTCGGCGACTTTGTATCCGACTTGGTTCCTTTTTAAGGTTAATAAAAAGTTTAGATGACAAAAAAAATAAAAAGGTAGATGAACGTCAAAACACAAAAGTGAGTGGACTTTCTAAATGTATAGGGTCCATAGCCAAAAACATCGAGCACCCAAATTTGTAGTGTCTAATATTTATATGTATCTTTTATAAACACTAAAACAAATATTACTACTATAATTTTGGTTGTTAAAGAATCTTCATATATATATATATATATATATATATTTTTTTTTTTTTTTTTCTTTTGTATATTTATCTTTTAGAGATAGTTATGCTCTTAAATTCATGAACCTACAAAAGGCCAAATCAAATAATTAACTTCAAGTCACATTATTTATATTAAATTACATAAGTAAGAATGAAGTGATCTTAGTCTAGTTGCAGAAGTAAATCAACTGCGTATAAACACCATTACATCCATGATCGAGTCCCACTCCCTACGAATGTAGAGATTAGGTTTAATGGGCAAATTTCCTTGTCTACAATTGTGGTCCAATGTTGATAAAGGAAAAAAATAAATTACATAACTAAGAGATAATGAATTGATTTTCATAATGGTAGAGCCAGTCACTTAGATTGTCTATATTATGAGCAAATTTTGGTGTTTTGCACCGTTCCGTCCCACACGGAACAATAACAAAAATCTATATATATATATATATATATATATATTGTTACTATTTATCCCACATTAAACTTATTCGTCCTACACCGCACTGTCACCATTCAGAACCTAAATACAATATATACTATCATTATGCTAAATAAAGACGATCAATATATGTAAATTTGTAATTTGTGAATCTAACAATACCACAAATAACGGCTAATAAACTCTTTAGGTATATGATCGTATGTAAGTTTTCTCAAATATTATAAAATCAAATCAATTTATTCTGACACAAAACCGATTTAACACGAGCTATGAAAATAAAGATTGTTTTTATGTCAACTTCTTAATACCAATATATCATCATTAGTTCACAACCACATACACACGAGAAAAAAATCCAGTGTAAACGATGAAGTAATGTCATTACGTTTGCTCTGACTCAATGGTTTTGATTAACTTGCAGAGGAAGAATGAACCAAATTCTGAGATTCACAATATTCTCTTCGATATTAGTATGCTAGCTTCTCACTTTAAAAAGTTTTCATTCTCTTACATTTCACGAGAAACCAATATGTTGGCGGACTCGTTAGCTAAACAAGCTTAATCGGCTTGTCATTTGTCGACGGTTTCGAGGTAATAATATAAATCTATGGTTTTGACTAAAAAAAAAATGTCATGACGTCAATTATAAAAATAGAGATAGTATAATACTTTCTTTTGAGAGAATTAAGCATATACAGTCTATCCTTTCTCTACAACTCTTTTGGGTAAATTTGTTTACTGAAAAATAAAACTAATCAAAAGTGCATAAGACAAGATTCACCTCGAGTCATAACATAATTAAAAAAGGCATCGAACCTTCTTGTAATGCTGATCTCTTGTTTCGTCCACATATCTCTCTTCTTTCAGCACAAGTAAAAGTTAATCCACAGCCCAAAAATAACGCCAATATTGAATATCTCTAGACTTCTAGTAACTATAGAAAAGCTTTTTGAGAATTTCGTGAAAAACAATGAAATAGCCTTTTTGTGTGTTTATAAAACAAACAAAAAGAAAAGTGTTTTCTTCTGGTTTGACTTAAATACATTTGGGGTCCCACTAAATCTCGATAAAATGAGTTGCTCTGCTTCTCGCTTCCGTGTCCTCTTGCCCTATGTTTCCGTTCACCTTCTTTGCATTTCCAAATATTTATAATTTACATACACATTTTGTGGAGTTTCTTAATAAATTTGGTAGTCCATTCTAACTCTATGACATTAAAATTTGACCAATTCAAAAATAAGTTACATTTTTCTACTTTAAAATATAATATAATTTTTTCCTCGACCCGCTCTTATTATTTGAAGCCTATACCTAATTAAAAAGTAATATAATATAATCTTTCCCACCGACCCTCTCGTATTATTTGAAGCCTATACCTAATTAAGTAACAATATAACTCGAAAACGGATAAATGAAATAATGCATAAATTATAAATAGTTTTAATCTTGAACTGGAAATAATAGTTTGAGGTTTGGTTGTATAGCTCAAAATTAGGAGCCATGCTATTTTCATAATAATTTAAATTTTGTTTCCTTGTGCAGATAAGTAATTATGTTCTGAAAATAGTAAATGTTAATTAGCACTATTAATCCGATAATTTTTGTAAATACAATATGATTTTTTTAAAAACCTTGAGGATTGTGAAGCAGTGGTGTGGGTGTTCGTTGTCTTGTTGATTTAAATGTGGGAGTGGGAGCGTGGGATTTGGTGAGATCACAATAAACATATATTACGTGAGTTTAATAATTAACATGGTATATGTAATAATTTATAGCTTATTGATTAATTGTGATTTATTATTATATAAATTTGATGTTTCTAGTAAATATAGATATTTAAGTTAGAGAACTAAACATTTGTAGCAAATTGTTGGACATATACAATGTTATTTGAAAAAAGAACTAAATCTTTCATAAAATTACAGAATATAGAAAACAATTCATTTAGCACAAATCCCTACTTATATGTATTTATCAATATTCACTACGATTTTCTAAAAAAAATGTTTGTATGCTTTTTTTCTTGAAACACATTTATAAATTTTTTTAATGATTCTACAAATACATATGCATCATCTCAACAAATATGTTGGATGTATTTTTATGTTTTTTGTATTAAAACATTGAATCGTAGTTTACAGTGATTTTTTAAAAATCAACATAATAAAATATACAATAATTTATAATTTAGAAAAATAAGATATTACCTAAATTTGATGTTTATAGTGAATAATGATATATGTTAGAAGACTAAGCATTTGTAAGAAATCATTAGACATAAACAATAATCTCAACAAAGATGTTGGAATGTATCTATTTTATTTATTAAGATAATTTGATGTTAATTGTTTATTTTAAATTAATAGTATCATCACACTTTTATTTTAAATAATTAATTCAGAAATCACAAAACTAAAGGGGCAAATGTCAAAATGAAAAAAAATTATAATGTGGAAAATAAAAAAAGTGACACATGTCATCCTCTCGTAATTTCTTTTTTAGCTAGAAAAACTTAAAATATTATATAGATTAGGCAAAATAGAAAAAAATTAATTGATTTTCCTCGTTCTCAGATTTTTTCTCGTTTAAATTAATATTTGAATCAAATATTAATTTAAACGAGAAAAAATCTGAGAACGAGGAAAATCAATTAATTTTTTTCTATTTTGCCTAATCTATATAATATTTTTAAAATCAATTAATTGTTTTCTATTTCATCCAATCCCCTTATTTATAACAATTTATTTTTTCCAGTTAATTTTTTTACTATATATATATATATTATAATTTCCGAAAACCTTCAGATTCATGATGCACACCCTTCTTGGTGTAACTGTTAAATCTTTAATGAAATTTTTCTCTCTTCTGTCTTCATCAATGGTCCAAGCTGTAATTCTCTTATTCATCACTCTCTCTCTCTCTCTCTCTCTCTCTCTCTCTCTCTCTCATCTCTCCCAAACAAAATCTCAATAAACAGAGCAATTTCATGGTTGAAACCAACAAGAAAGCTTGAGTCTTTGTAATCAATCCTTTATTTCTTACAAACCCAAGGAATTTTCTCGGGAAAATATGAATTGGGTTTTCTCAGAAATCAAAACAACACAGAATTTTCTCTCTCCTTCGTCACTTCCACAATCACCACCATTATCTCTCCAATCCAACACAAACTTCGATCTAAACAGTAAAATCAGTCCGAGCATCCTCTTAATAATCATAATCCTCTCAATAATCTTCTTCATTTCTGGTCTTCTTCATCTTTTAGTAAGATTCCTTCTTACACCATCAAGCAGAGACAGAGAAAATTACTTCGACAACGTCACTGCTCTTCAAGGCCAGCTTCAACAGCTTTTTCATCTTCATGATTCAGGAGTTGACCAATCCTTCATCGACACGTTACCTGTTTTCCATTACAAATCCATAATCGGTCTCAAGAATTATCCTTTTGATTGTGCGGTTTGTCTCTGTGAGTTTGAAACAGAGGACAAGCTTAGGCTTTTACCTAAATGTAGCCATGCTTTTCATATGGATTGTATCGACACGTGGCTTCTCTCTCACTCGACTTGTCCCTTGTGTAGATCTAGTCTCCTCTCTGATCTGACCTCTCATCAAGATCCTCGTTCTTCTTTTCTCCTTGTTCTTGAGTCCGCTAGTGAACATAGCTCGCAAGAGATTGTCGGAGATAGAGCAGCTTGTGTGGTTGAAAATGATGATGTAGAGCCTAATGCTCATTCTCATATGGGTATTGTAGGAAACAATGACCTTGGATCGACCCGGTTAGATTCGGGTCATGGTGAATTGGGTGGTTCGGTTGGAAATGTTGTTCCTTTTGAAGTTAAGCTTGGGAAGTTTAGGAATATAGATATTGGTGAAGGAAGTGATAGCAATAACAATATTGGTTATAGTAGTAATTTAGACGAAAGGAGGTGTTTTTCAATGGGATCATATGAGTATATAATGGATGAAGAAACGGCTCTTAAGGTTAATGTTTCAACCAAGAAACAATCAAGCAAGAACCGTCGCTTGCCCGGTCATAGGACGGCTATGTCCGAATGCGGTTTCGATCCAAAGGGGAGATTGAAATATAATGGGAGCGGATCGATGAGGATCGCGGAAGAAGTTTCAGCCGAGAAGAATGTAGTTTTAAGAGAGAGTTTTTCGGTATCGAATATTTGGCTAAGGGGAAAGAAGGAGAAACATAGTAAGGATAGTTCACTGGTTCCTTCGTCTTCGGGAAGAGCATTCTCTTTCAGGTTATCGAACCAACGAAATCCTTCCGATGCGAAAATTGAAAGCGGTTGCGTAGAAGAGAATCAGAAGAGCGAAAATTCGGAATCTTTGGAGACAAAAACACCATCTTTTGCTAGGAGGACTATCCTTTGGCTTGCAGGGAAACAAAACAAGGTCATTCATTCTTCTTCTCCATCTAACGTCTAGTTTCTACATTTTTTCTTTTTCTTTTTAAATATAAATTTCATTTCAATTGTTCTTTGTGTTAGCTAGTCCTCATAAGTGCAAAAACAGATGAATCATTGTAGAAACGTGGTGTTGAGATATACATATTTTAGGCATAGATTGAGAACATTTTGGTTCGTCTTAGTTTTTTGGCAAATCTTTTTCAATTCCTAATTATTTGGGCCAAAAAATTAATTGTCGATTTAAGTTTTCCATCTAACTAGAAAACGACTCAATTAAATGTAATGAATAATTTAATTAGAGATAGAAAATAAAATTGCCAAATATTCCAATCATTTGTATGATTTTCCGGCCAAATGAAAGCTGATGACCGTTGAAGAAGCCGTAAAAATTGCTCATGTGACTTGTTCAGTGTTCGACGATATCTATTTTTCTGTCTAAAATTTTAACGATAAGTTTAACACAAATTTGTGAAAAAATATATATTTTGATGAATTGTAAATATTACTGATTTTTGATGAATTGTAAATATCATAGATAATGAATGTTCTTTTTTTTTTTGTTCAACTTTTTTGTTGTTGTTGTTGTTCAACATTGATAATGAATGTTTCAAGATTACAAATTGTAAGACAGAATCAATATACATTTGGGATCAATAGCTGCGAAGCTAAATAATTTTTTTAAAGTAACGATAAATATCATAACTTCTCCAAGCAAAGAAACGAAATAGAAAGCCGAAAATGGAGTAACAACTTCAAGGATCAGTGAAACACCATCCAAGGTAAACTAGCTCTTTCATTCGATAGCCGGAAACTAAAGTCTTCAAACCAAATCTAGGGCCATCTACAACCGATAGAGGATGTCCTCAACACCCCTGAACGAAGCACAACTAGCAATATGTAGGAGATCTTTCTTAGCCGGGACTACACTACTTGAAGAGTAAAAAGGGTGAAGGAGCTCTGCCAAGACTTCTCCCCAATGTTGGCTAGTGTACAACTACGCAACAAATTAAACGACAACTTTACTAGTTTCTTCAAAGCGAAGATGAAGCAACAAAACCGTGTCCGCTACTTAACCTAAACTAACCTCACTAAAAGCTAGCACTGCCCTAACCCACACACTAAAATCAAAGAGATGATGACATGAGAAAACAAGATAATGCCTAAGACTGAAACTGATTTCGCTCAATTGCCAACAAACCTCACGACATAACATTTAGTCTATTAGGGAACCGAGACCTAAAACCCGAGCATACACAAAACGTAAAGCAAGCGACAAGAAGACCATTTTGGCAATGAAGCAATCTTCTCCTTAAGGGACCACAAACCATCGGTGAAACATAATATGTGCCAAACTCTGGCAGATGAGAGGCCTCCAATGTGGTCGGATCAGAAAGCGATAATTGGTTCACTTCCGAACCATGTACAATGTGGTAGGGAAGCTACCAGCTTCAACCTCACATATGAGATTTTGTGACGGCGACTTAGAACAAACGAAGAGAGAGAAGGGAGAGAAATAGGGTAACTTTTGTTTGGTATTTTTTGGGAAAATTGTTTTCCGTAGTAATTTATTTGAAAATTTTCGAATTTGTTGTTATCAGTTTAAGGCTAAGATTGGTAACCGTCTTTGGTAACCGTCTTTATAAGATACCGCCTCTTTATAATTTGTACCACTTTAAATTGTACCAATCACCAAAGCGATACCAAATCTTTATCAACACTATTACACTCAGCTTTTTATACAGCTTTTTTTGTACAGCTTTTTTGTACCGCTCTGCATTATTCTATAATCTTACTGCTCCAGCTTACAGCTTATCGCTCCAGCTTACCGCTGTTAACCAATCTGACCTTAAAATTTCATACTAATTTATCCCGCAATAACTAAATATAAGTTTGGCAAAATTTTCTATATTTTAACAATAAAATAATGAATCATATAATTTGTATTTGAGGTACAAACCATTATTCTAAGCAAACCATTATTCTAAGAAACTTGAAAAGAATAATGATTTTTTTTGTTTATTTGGTTTTTTTTTTTTTTTTTTTCTGGAGCATTATATAAGTAGTTGTCGTGGCAAGACTGTTGCATTGAATGGAGGCAATTCTTCATACGAAAAAAGAGTGGCATCTTGATTTTTGTGCGATATGTTGTCGTATGTATAATCATACATATGTATATGTGTGTATAATATATGCGTATATATGTTTAAATGTTGAATGGCTAAAGTTTTGCATTAATTAGTGATTTAATAAGGGACATGGAAGCAGTTGCGTTACAAGCCCACTAGTCACTTGGTCTTTATTGCGTGACAACATACATATAATTTTATAATTCGTTAATAACATTGGCTATGTGCCAATTTAAGTTCAACTCAATTTTGTAATACGAAGAAGAATAGTACTCCCTCTGTTCCTTTTTGTTTGATGTTCGAGAATTTTCACATTTTTTAAGAAAACACATTAATTCTTAGTTATAAATGTCTTGTTTTTGTACTAAACAATTTTCTATAAATTTAGTCCAATAATAATCCAATAAAACCAATTAATTTGTCTTGAAATTAACAATTCGTCATTATCTTTTCATTAAAAATGCATTGAGAATGTAAAAAATCAATCTTTTAGAAATATTTTTTCCCTAAAACATCAATTAAAAGAGAACGGAGGGAGTAATTCAGAAAAAATACTAACAGAACTATCGTAAACACATAATCAATTAGATTAAAATAGTTTATAATAGCATGATCGTATTCAATAGCATAGAAGAGTATTTATACATGATTGTAAAAAGCTAAGTATCTAGAGATTAGTATAAAGCTAAGTAGAGATAAACTAGGAATACATTATAATCCTAATATAACTTGGAATTATCTCATTACTCCCCCTCAAGTTGGTACATCAAAATCTTTGATGCCCAACTTGAAAAGAAGATACTGAAATGTTGGAGTAGGCAGTAGGCAAGGCCTTCGTAAGTATGTCCGCCGGTTGTTCCTTTGTAGAAATGTGTTCCATAACGAGAAGTTTGGCTTGAACCGCGTTGCGCACAGTGTGACAATCACGCTCAACATGCTTAGTGCGTTCGTGAAACACTAGGTTCCTAGCAATATGAATAGCTGCTTGACTATCACAAAACAAATGTATACTATGTTCATGAGAGAAACCCAACGCTAGAAGTAACGCCTTGATCCATTTGAGCTGACAAGTCGCAATGGCCATGAACCGATACTCGGCCTCCGTAGACGAACGTGAAACCGTATCCTGCTTCGTAGTCTTCCAGGAGATATGAGACTTGCCAAGAAGAATAACATAAGCACTCAAGGATCGACGTGTAAGCGGATATGCCGACCAATCCGCGTCACAGTATGTAGTAATGCGCAAATCACAATCCAAACATAATGCCTTGACCTGGAGTGCCTTTGAGATAGCGAACAACACGTAATGCCGCGAGCCAATGCTCTTCAAGCGGTAACTGCATGAACTGTTACAAGATGTGAACAATATAGTTGAGTTCAGGTCGCGTAAACGTGAGATAGATGAGTCTCCCAACTAGACGACGATATTGTTGAACATCAGCATGAGGAGGACCTAACGCAAGAGCTAATTCATGATTAAGCTTAGTAGGAACCGGTGATGGTTTAATGCCAAGTAAACCAGTTTCGGCAATAATGTCAAGAGCATATTTGCGTTGCGAAACAAAAATACCTTCAGGACCGTGAGCAATCTCCAAGCCAAGAAAGTACTTAAGCTTGCCTAAGTCTTTCATGTGAAAACAAGTGTGGAGGTAAGTCTTGAAGCGTTGAAGAATGGAGACATTATTGCCGGCGATTATAAAATCATCCACATACACTAGAATGTGAAGGCAGATGTTGTCTTTTACCAACGAGAAGAGAGAGTAGTCATCATAGCTTTGAATAAAACTGAAAGTAGTAAGCGCGTGACTCACCTTTGAGAACCAACATCTGGGGGCTTGTTTAAGACCATATAAGGATTTCTTTAGTCGACACACCTTGGAAGGATCAGGAGAAGCAAAACCCTGGGCAGTTTCATGTAGATTTCTTCTTCAAGATCACCATGTAAGAAAGCATTATGCACATCCTTCTGATGTACCTCCCATCGTTAACCAGAAGCAACCGCGAGTACAAACCGAATAGTAGACATTTTGGCGACAGGAGCAAACATCTTCGTATAGTCACTGCCTTCCTTTTGTCGATTTCCCAAAGCCACTAGCCTTGCTTTATAACGTTCGATGGACCCATCATAAATGAATTTAATCGTGTATATCCATTTATTCCCAATAGCTATCTTACCCAGAGGCAAGTCGGTAATTTCCCAAGTATTATTCACCTCTACAGCCGTAATTTCAACATTCATGGCATCACGATAAGTTTGATCTTTGGCACCCTCTTGATAAATTTGTGGTGGTGAATAAGCAGTGAGAACGGGTAAGAAAGCCTGATGCTGCACAGAGAAAACCGATATAGATGTATAATTAGCAATAAGATACAATATCATACCTGAAACCGTTGTCGTAGAACTAAGAAGAAGATCGGAGAGAACGTGAGAGGGGTCTGGGTTACAAGTTGCAGTATGAGAAGTACCGAGGGCATCTTCTTTCTATGACCACGGCCAAGAACCTCCAATAAACCCGGTGATGATTCAATTGGATCAACAAGTGGAGTTTTCGACAAAGAAGTTGATGGAGACATCGTAGGAGACGGAGGCGAAGAAGTAGTATTAGTAGTAGTTTGTAGTGGTACAAATGATGGTGGAGAAGCCTCTAATGGCGTAGGTGATGATGAAACCGGATGTGATGGTTGTGGTGGAGCAATAACCGATGGAGAAGGTGGAATCGAGAAACTCCCCCTTGCTAACGAATCCGGTAACAACCAATCATCGATAGGTATATTTTGTTGAAGAACAGGTGGTGTAACATAAGAAGAAGACTCCACTACAGGAAATTGGTCTTCAAGGAACGTTACATCACGACTTTAAAAGAACTCGTTAGTGTCTAAATCATATAATTTCCATGCTTTCTTCCCAAAAGGGTAGCCAACAAATAAATACTTACGGCTGCGAGAACCAAACTTATCTTTGTCACAGGCTCGACGATTTGCGTAACACAATCATCCGAAGACCCGTAATATGTCAAACGATGGTGGACTCCCATGAAGAATTTTGTATGGTATTTTTCCTTCAAGAATCGGCGTCGGTGTTTGATTATCAGATGAGCTGCAGCAAGGATACTCTCCCCCCCAAAACTTGATCGAAGACGTGCTTGAAATAAACAAGCTCTTGCAACGTTCAAAATATGACGATGCTTGCGCTCCACCCTTCCATTCTGTTGAGGCGTATCCACACAAGAGGTTTGGTGAATGATACCCATTTGTTGAAAAAATGAAGTGAGTACCATGAATTACGTGCCATTGTCACTACGAACTATGATGATTGGCTTACTAAATTGACGTTGACTCATGGCACAAAAATTCTTAAGAAGATTAGGAACCTCCGATTTAGCAAGCATTAAGTACGTCCAGACAGCGCGAGAGAAATTATCAACCACCGTAAGAAAATACACGGTACCATAAGAGGCTGGTGTGCAATATGGACCCCAAACATCACAGTGTATTAATGCGAAAGAAGCAATAGCTTTATTAGAACTGAGAGGAAAAACCGCGCGAGTTTGTTTTGCCCGAAAACAAATCTCACAACTACTAGAATCACTAAAATCCACTTTAAGATGATCAAAAACCGGTAAAGAAGCTAAAACTTTGAAAGAAGGATGTCCAAGACGCATGTACCATAGAACCGAAGGAGAAATATTGTCACTAGAAGCTTGATGTACTCTTGTGACTGTAACCCCTGAGAAATAGTAGACCCCCTCTCGCTCTTCACAGGCTCCAATCAGAGTCCTCGAAGAACGGTCCTGTAAATCATACAACGTATCAGTAAATATGGCTATACATCCGGTTTGTTTAAGTAATTTAGAAACAGAGATCAATGTGCAAGTAAATTGGGGCACGTAGAGAACGCCATTAAGCGATTAGTGAGGGGAATAATTCCCTCTATAGTAGCACGAGAAGTTGTGCCATCCGGAAAAATAACCGAGGCCGGAGCTATGTCGTGACTATCAGTCAACAGTGAGAGATCACCTGTCATGTGGTGAGAAGCATCAGTATCAATAATAATATCAATAGAGTTAGGTTTACCGGATAAGCGCTCAGAAGAAAGATTGGATTGTTGAGTTTGGAGCAGTACAATTAGGCATGACCAAAATACAATCGTAACCGTATTTCGGACCGTAACCGTATCGTTTTAAACCGTAACCATAACGGTAACAGTTTAAATTGAAAATCGTAACCATTAACCGTAAAAATATATTAGTTAAGGTTAACCGTTTTATTAACCGTAACCAATATTAACCGTAACCGTATTAAAACCGTCGGTTAACCGTAAGGTTAAAACCTTAAAATTTTAACCGTAACCGTTTTTTTAATTTAAATGTACCTATAATTTACACGTAATAACTAATTAGTTATGTATATTAGGTGATTATCATGACATAGAAAATTATGTATGGTTATATTTATGGACTCTAAATCTTAAAATATATAGAAAATAAAAGCATTATTTATCTACCCGTGAGTTGCTTTAAATTTTTTATAAGAATAATCTATTTAATCCTAACAGGTTTTGAATGACATAAAAAAAATACATTTTGTATTTTTACAGCAAAAAAAGTTTTTGAAGACAAACAAAATTATTTGGTGGCAATTAGAAATTTTAAATCTTAAGTTCAAATATATATTTTTTTTTAATCGTCTGGAATTATTATATAGAGATTACAATCATCGTTAGACTAATTTGATCAATTTGACCTAATCCTATTTGATGATACTCCACTGCATGTTATCTTTACAATTAGGGTGAACAGCTTCTACATAGCCTCCATGATGCATCAACTCTCCATGTACGATATCTTCCATGATGGACAAGCTCTCCCCGATGAACGGCTTTGCATATACTACATCTTCCATGATGGATAGACTCTCCCCGACCAACGGCTCTGCATGTACAACATCCCTAACGATGGACATGGTCTCCCTGGACGACTCCGAAGCTTCTGAAAAGTACCCTCCATTAATCTGCAAGAATTTTTGTTTTATCTAGGATTCGAACCTCATACCTGATGTAGAAGCCTTTAAACCCTTGATCACTGGGCCAACGTTGTCTATTTAAGAAAATTCTAATAGATCTTAAATTTCGTAATGGAGCCAAAAAAATTGTTTTTAAAAATTTTGACCTGTTGAAAGATTAACTATAGCTTTTTATTATTTCACCCACAAACTAAAAAAATCATTATTTGATTTTTATACCTTGCCACTTTCAAAACATATTAAAGAATGAGTTATAAATATATAATTCTAAAACTTCACTTATAAATTTTTATTCATTTTTATAGTATTATAATTATAACAGTAATATTAACCGTCTCATATTCATAACCGTATCTAACCGCAACCGTATTAACCGTACCGTATAACCGTAACCGTTTTAACCGTACAAAAAGTATTAACCGCAACCGGTGGTTAAAAAACCGTAACCGCAATAACCGTATTCGTGGTCATGCCTAAGTACAATCAACGAAGCGAGTTGATCAGAATCAATGACAGGATTAGAGCGAGCAGCATTCACTCGTCCGCGACCTCTACAGGCAGATCCTCGTCCACGACCACGGGACGAGGGTGTGGAAGTATGAGTTGCGTTTTGTCGTTGTTGTTCATTCCACCAGTCAGGATATCCATGAACCAAAAAAACACTCACTAATTTCATGTCACATGATCGTGGAGTAAAAACAGCTAAAGCAAGCAGAGATGGCTCCGTATGAACAGAAAAACCAATAGTGTCGGTCTTGAGCTCCTTAGATCGCGAATTGAGCATGTTTTGTTCTTCACGCATAACCCTAGAGTAAACGATATTCATGTCGGGTAATGGATCTTCATAAGTTATGCGAGAGCGGATTGAGGAGAAATGAGAGTCATCAAGGTAATGGATCCATCTCAGCAGCGGCTTCACACGAGCATGGTCTCGATGTTTAATGTTTTGTAGTTCCTCCCATAACTTAGTGAGACGTCCATAGTAATCGAGAACCGATTTCCCGTCTTGTTTACAATTTGTAATGGCATCTTGAAGTTGATGAACCCTTGCACCGTTTTTGACAGAGAAGCGGAAGCGGAGAGTCTCCCAAAACTTGTGAGCTTCAGGAACAAACGTAACAGTAGATTGGACCTTTGGATCAATGGAGGTTCGAATCCAACAGACAATCATGGAATTCGCCGCTAACCAACGTGCAAGTTCCGGATTTCAGCTGGTTTAGGAATGGATCCATCGAGAAACCCGATTTTATGTTTTGCTTGTAGTGAATTCCATAGTCCAGTAGACCACTCAGAGTAGTTTTCATCGGTAAGCAAAATAGGTGTAATTATCGCACCTGGATTATCAGACGGATTCAAGTAGTAGTACAGGGTGTCGATGGATTGAGGACATGGATTGGTGAGACCAGATTGTTCGGTGATCGGAGGGTTGATCACAGGAGTCCCCGATGGATTTGAATTAGATGAATCTTCGATAGATATTCTTGCTTGTCAAAGAAGAACGAAACAGTAGTAGAAATATACATAGATTTTGTAGAAAGTAGTAGTAGAAGTAAAACTCACAACACGTTTTTTGTGTTGTAAGAAAAGAAAACAAAACAAAGAGGAAGAACTTCTAGAAAGGTAATCACGAGAAAAAGAAAAAATTTAGTTGTGAATCTCTTTTGTCTCTGATATCATAAAATAGTTTATAGAAGCTTGATCGTATTCAATAGCAGAAGAGTATTTATACAAGATTGTATAGAGCTAAGTATCTAGAGATTAGGATAAAGCTAAGTAGATATAAACTAGGAAAACATCATAATCTTAATATAACTTGGTATTATCTCATTATAGATATTATGCATTTGAGTTATAGTATAGGTAGCAGTGTAGCACCATATGCTAAAATTCTCGAAATGAATTTCGTTTGGTTTTAAGATGAACCTTTTTGGTAAGTATGAGAAAGACTTTATTTTTCTTATAGCATTCAATTTATTTTTGAATTGAGAATTCCAAATTAACTGTTTGAGGGATGTTTGAGACAAATATTGCCTTATCTCCTAAAAGTTTGTCTATTCTTTTAAAATTAAAAGTCGGTCATCACTTATCTACTCCATTTGACAATTTCTTAAGTTAATCTCAACTCTTTCTCCTTAAAAGAAAATTACATGTCGTTTCGAGTAGGATAAAATTGTTTGCACTGAACTAGGACGAGATAAAATAGTTTAATATAAAAAATAAACATGTATCTTTCAAAATTCAGAAAATATCGTAAATCAACTTATACTATTAAATTATTTAAAATTTGTTTTAATTCTTTTTATCTCCGACTACAACACAAAAAGTTACCTAGTGACTATAAAAAGCGTTATGTTAATCTCAATTCTTTACCCCTTAACACAAGTACTAAATAAACTAAAGTAAGATAAAACGTCAAATGTATTTGCTGGAGATAGCGACTAAAGACACATTTAATTATTCATTAGCTACTAGTCATTAACAACTAACAAATGTAACCAAAATATGTTTGTTTCGTAATCGTTAGTGTAACAAAAAAAAATTCCACCCGATTTTAGCATTTCAAATTTTGAATTAATGATTAATGACTGAAATTCATCGTCAACAGCTACAAACTAAATAGGTTTAATCGCTCTAGTTTATTTTTATTTAGCTGCAACAAGTTTTCATTAACGACTGTGAAACAAACATGTATTGGTTGGAACTTTTAGTAGTTATTTTGGTAGACTTCCATCAACGACTACGAAAAAAAGAGAGCAAAACGCAACGATTCTTCATTCGCTTTTTTGGCTTTGTTTGTGTGTGTGGACATTTTCAGTTGGACTGGTTAACAATGGTCCAACCGTTAGACAAAACGCATAAGACCATTAATGACTAACTGGGCTAGGCCTAACAAGAAATAAACATATTGTATCTTTATTTATTTTGTTTGTTCTAATAATCTCTAATGAAAATGTTAGGAAGCTATCCGTTATAAAACTCTTATATTTAGCTTATTCTCAAACATATGTGTTCACAAAATAAAAGAAACAGTTCCATTTGGTAAATCAAATTCACATTTTATCTCAAAAAAAGATGTTCAAAGTTTATGTTGTGGAATAACAGATGATTGCAACTTTTGTTACAATATAACATAAAAAAAGATTAGGCAAATTAGTAATTTCGACCAAAGGAATTTCTAAATATCTCATCGAGAATCATATGCATATATGCGTACATAGAAATGGACTAATACCATTGGTGGGGGTCATGACTCTCATGAGACAAAAAGGTATTAATTTGGGTTGGAACAAAAAAAGCGAACGTGAATATGTATGCATTTTTTGTTTTTTTCGTTGTCCCTAAATGATGCTGATTGATGGACCATGGAGTATATATCAAAAAGGATTTGATGTTTACACATGTTGACACTATTGTTTGTTCGGTGCTACTATCCTTTTAAAAATAATCTTTTAAACAAAAAATTCCTTTCAAATACATTTCTCATTCCCTCTTTTAAGTTAAAATCTGGTTATCTATGCGTTACATCTCACAAACTTATCAAAACTTAACCAGATATACTTATATGTATCTTCGACTAACTAGTAAAACAATAGTGTTAGTAGTTAATACTTAATATATCAAGTATTACATATCGCATGTTCTTCTCAAGATATAATTCTAGTTGTCATTTTTTTTTCGCTTCAAAAAACAAACAACTCCCCAATATTTGCCAAGAAAAGCAATCGAAGCACAAAATATATAAAAAGGAGTAAAGTGCAGAAATATCACATTTTAAGTTTCCAATAGCAGAAATGTCACATTTTAGTTTTTTTTTGAAAAATTGTCACATGTTTTCAAAAAATACCAGTCTTACCCTCAGGTTGGTGTCGCGGCTATGTTAGAGAAGAAATGGCAGATGCATAAAGGAGTCATAGAAGATGTGACAGTTTGAGAAATTTGTCAGGAAACTTAATGTTTGGAGGAAATGGTAACCAACAATCATTAATGTGGGAAGAGAGAAATAAGATTTATACGTACATACTGAGGCGTATATTGTAAAAAAATATAAATAAATTTATGTTGGGAACCTTATATTGAGATCCTAAGCAAAGAACAGAGCATAATTTCCTAAAACAGAGAAAAAGATATGTGTACACACATATACATATATGTACTATACAAGTACACATATACACGTACACATAAAACATATGTATATACATACACATATACACATAGATGTACTCATATACATATATTTTATGTGTATGTGTATATGTGTACGTCTTACTCCATATATTGTACACTGTTGTCAGATATAACCTTCATAACCACTAATCCCTATCAACAAATCTTTACCTTAATAGTACTTTGGACAACCCAAACCCTAAACCCTATCAATAAATCTATACCCTAATAGTACTTCCTAAACCCAAACCCAAAATCATAACCACTAACCCCTATCAACAAATCTAAATTGTGTTGTATATATGTACACACGTACATGCACGTATACATATACACGTATGTATATGTAAGTAGTTTTATATACACGTACATACATGTGTCCACACACGTCTTCGTAAATTCTTATATAGATATATGTACACACATATGTGTACACACATATACACGTACACAGAAAACATATGTATATACATACACACATACACATAGATGTACTTATATACATACGTTTTATGTGTATGTGTATATGTGTACGTCTGACTCCATATACTGTACACCGTTGTCAGATATAACCTTCATAACCACTAATCCCTATCAACAAATCTATACCCTAATAGTACTTTGGACAACCCAAACCCTAATCCCTAAACCCTAAACCCTACCAACAAATCTATACCCTAATAGTACTTCATAAACCCAAACCCAAAATCATAACCACTAACCCCTATCAACAAATCTAATATATGTTGTATATATGTACAAACGTACATGGACGTATACATATACACGTATGTATATGTAAGTTGTTGTATATACACGTACATAGGTGTGTACACACACGTCCTTGTAAATTCTTATATAGATATATGTACACACGTATGCGTACACACATATACATATATGTACTATACAAGTACACATATACACGTACACATAAAACATATGTATATACATATACATATACACATAGATGTACTCATATACATACATTTTTTGTGTAGGTGTATATGTGTACGTGTATATGTATACGTATACTGATAATTTGATATATTGGTATTGAACGATAATGACAATGATTTCTGAGAAATTTGCAGAAATGTCATAACGGAAAGTACATATACATACACATAAATACGACGTGTTCTATATATGTACATATGATTGGCACGTAAACATACACAGATGTATATGTAAGTAGTTGTATATACACGTACATACGTACATACACATATACATAGAGTTTATTACGTATTACTCATAATCTGGAGACGGTGGTTTTCCAGAGTATGTAACGGGGACGGTGGTTTCCTGTATACATGCTGAGAGACGGTGGTTCTCTCCAGGAGACGGTGGTTTTCCTGTGTACTTATACTGGGACGGTGGTTTCCTTTATAGTACTGAGCGCATATATTGGGACGGTGGCTTCCTCTATAGTGCGGAGAGACGGTGGTTCTCTCGAGGGGACGGTGGTTTCCCTAGAGTATTGGTGAGTATGGATGAGTCAAACGTAATAAGTGTTCTGGAAACGTGCGTATAAACATAGGATTAGTCTGTGAGTCTTTGAGATTATGTGAGAATCTCTTATGGTAATGGCCGGTGCGGGCCAGAATGTGGTCCTGTGTGGACGTATTTTCGCGGGATTCGAGGACGAATCCTTGTTAGTGGGGGAGAATTGTAACGCTCGTAAACCAAAAATGTGATTTTTGGTGGGTGTCGATCGACACAGGGGGTTTGTGTCGATCGACACGGTCTGTTGTCTCTTCGAAGTTTTGGTAGAGAAGTCTCTGTCGATCGACACAGGTTGAGTGTGTCGATCGACAGGCGTTAAAAATCAGACTTGGGCTTTGTTTTTGGTTCGTTTTGGTTAATGGGCCGGTTTGGGAACTTAGGGTTCCGTATATAAGGTTGGAAAAATGCGCTTCCTTCACTATTGGCCGAAAAATCAGATCTAAAGGAGGATTTTGAGAGAGAAAGAGAGTTGTGAGGATTGGAGAAGTTTGAAGGAAATTCTTGTGGGATTGCCCTTGATTCTCTACCCTATAGTGTGTGATTCTGTGGGAGAGGCTTTGGGAGGCTGATTTGGTGCGAAAATCAGTGTTAGAAGATCCGTGTTCTTCGTGTTCTTCGTGTTCTTCGCGTTCTTCGTTCTTCCTCTTCAGATCTAAGGTGAGTGCGTGACCATAGGTCCTTAGATTGAGGAATGGATTATATGCGGTTGCATGTTGTTTGTTTTTGGTGGATTTGCGATTGTATGAACATGTTTTGGGTTCGAGAAGTGTGGAGATTCGACCATGAGAGGATAGGTCGGATTCCAGCAGCAGCTCGCCTGTCGATCGACAGGATTGTTTCTGTGTCGATCAACACGGGTTTTAAAGTGTCCGTCGATCGACAGGATTGCTTCCCGTCGATCGACATGATTGCTGTTGTTCCTGTTTTGTGTTGTTTGCTTGTTCTGTGCATTGTTTGATAATCCTGGTATTTCATGTGTTCCTTTATCTGAGTAATTGGCCTGTAGATGGGAAGACCGTCTCACTAAGTATTTCTTAAATACTTACGCAACTCGTTATTCCCAATTGTGTTGCAGGTAAAGGGAAATCGTGATCGCGGAATCAGGGCCAGAGGAGGGGATGATAGGATCTCTTGTGTTGACGTTTAGTCTTTTGTGTTGATGATTAGTTAGTGAATCCCGGTATTAGGTTGCTAGATTTGTATGAGCATTCCTGGACTTAATGTTGATTATAATTGTTATGAGATTTATTACGGATTTAATTGTTGAGTTTCATTCCGCGGTAGAATTAATTTAGTAAAGAACAAAAAAAAAAAAAAGAGAACCGGGTTTTACACATCATGTACATACACTATCATCTACACAAATCAATATATCAATATATGTACTATACACTTACACATACATACGTACACATACACATGTACACAGAAAACATATATATGTGTATGTGTGTACACGGTATCTATATGTACGTGAATATGTGTACATGTATATCTGTAATTGTATATATATCTATATAATTATTTACGAGAACATGCATATTTACATGCGTATTTTGAGAAAAAACGAAATGAAGAAAAAAAATTAAAAAGAAGAAAAAAAAAGGAAGAGAGATGTGAGTAAGAAGAAAAAAAACGAAAAAGAAAGTAGAAGAGAGAATGAATGATTTGACAACACACAACTGTTAAACCTTTATGCATTTTTACACATAAAGAAATCGCAGAGACTGAGTTTCAGGGATAAAACAGTCTTTTTAGGTGCAGATTGTGACAATTCTGCGATTATACTTTCAATTATGACATTTCTGTTATTAAAACTACTTTTTATGACATTTTTGCAAATTTCTCTATAAAAATTCCATGATAGTAAATTAAATGCAATCGAACGACAATCATAACCACACACAAACAAACTTGGTAACCAAATGTTTCCATCCAAATCACCATTAAGTAAATAGAAAACTTTCTATAAGCGTGTATCAATTTCCATATGTACAATACGACTTACTATAAAATGTCTCCATCCTCGTATGACAATCACAATGTCCGGATAACATACGGTCCTAGGGACCAACAATGATCCGATCGAGATCATGCTTTCGCAAATAATCTCTCCTCAAACAAAAAAATTCTCATTTATCGATCAATTCCGGCCTCGGCAGCATCAACAATACTCTTCATAACACTCACTTGTGTCTTTAGTGAAACAATGTAATCTAAGGTTTCTTGTATCAACAAAATGTCATTGCTCATAAACTCTCCACCAGGAACAACGTTTCTTAACCCTTGAGTCTTTCTCTTCACAAGCCTTTTAGCTTTTGATGCGACCTCTTCGCTGGCTGATTTCGATTTCCTCCTCAAGATCTTCTTGCTTCGTCTAACGATCTTTCTATGACACACGATCTTCGTAGGCAACTTCTTGTTGATTAATGTTTCCTCTTTGATTCCGGATAGCATCTCACGTACGAGGAAATTGTCTTCGGTGGCGGTTTTTTGGATTAGGGCTCGGCTCCAACAAGTTGTTCATTTTCTTAGAGACGCCACTGCAACATCTCATATATTGATAATTTGATATATTGGTATTGAACGATAATGACAATGATTTCTGAGAAATTTGCAGAAATGTCATAACGGAAAGTACATATACATACACATAAATACGACGTGTTCTATATATGTACACATGATTGGCACGTAAACATACACAGATGTATATGTAAGTAGTTGTATATACACGTACATACGTACATACACATATACATAGAGTTTATTACGTATTACTCATAATCTGGAGACGGTGGTTTTCCAGAGTATGTAACGGGGACGGTGGTTTCCTGTATACATGCTGAGAGACGGTGGTTCTCTCCAGGAGACGGTGGTTTTCCTGTGTACTTATACTGGGACGGTGGTTTCCTTTATAGTACTGAGCGCATATATTGGGACGGTGGCTTCCTCTATAGTGCGGAGAGACGGTGGTTCTCTCGAGGGGACGGTGGTTTCCCTAGAGTATTGGTGAGTATGGATGAGTCAAACGTAATAAGTGTTCTGGAAATGTGCGTATAAACATAGGATTAGTCTGTGAGTCTTTGAGATTATGTGAGAATCTCTTATGGTAATGGCCGGTGCGGGCCAGAGTGTGGTCCTGTGTGGACGTATTTTCGCGGGATTCGAGGACGAATCCTTGTTAGTGGGGGAGAATTGTAACGCCCGTAAACCAAAAATGTGATTTTTGGTGGGTGTCGATCGACACAGGGGGTTTGTGTCGATCGACACGGTCTGTTGTCTCATCGAAGTTTTGGTAGAGAAGTCTCTGTCGATCGACACAGGTTGAGTGTGTCGATCGACAGGCGTTAAAAATCAGACTTGGGCTTTGTTTTCGGTTCGTTTTGGTTAATGGGCCGGTTTGGGAACTTAGGGTTCCGTATATAAGGTTGGAAAAACGCGCTTCCTTCACTATTGGCCGAAAAATCAGATCTAAAGGAGGATTTTGAGAGAGAAAGAGAGTTGTGAGGATTGGAGAAGTTTGAAGGAAATTCTTGTGGGGTTGCCCTTGATTCTCTACCCTATAGTGTGTGATTCTGTGGGAGAGGCTTTGGGAGGCTGATTTGGTGCGAAAATCAGTGTTAGAAGATCCGTGTTCTTCGTGTTTTTCATGTTCTTCGCGTTCTTCGTTCTTCCTCTTCAGATCTAAGGTGAGTGCGTGACCATAGGTCCTTAGATTGAGGAATGGATTATATGCGGTTGCTTGTTGTTTGTTTTTGGTGGATTTGCGATTGTATGAACATGTTTTGGGTTCGAGAAGTGTGGAGATTCGACCATGAGAGGATAGGTCGGATTCCAGCAGCAGCTCGCCTGTCGATCGACAGGATTGTTTCTGTGTCGATCAACACGGGTTTTAAAGTGTCCGTCGATCGACAGGATTGCTTCCCGTCGATCGACATGATTGCTGTTGTTCCTGTTTTGTGTTGTTTGCTTGTTCTGTGCATTGTTTGATAATCCTGGTATTTCATGTGTTCCTTTATCTGAGTAATTGGCCTGTAGATGGGAAGACCGTCTCACTAAGTATTTCTTAAATACTTACGCAACTCGTTATTCCCAATTGTGTTGCAGGTAAAGGGAAATCGTGATCGCGGAATCAGGGCCAGAGGAGGGGATGATAGGATCTCTTGTGTTGACGTTTAGTCTTTTGTGTTGATGATTAGTTAGTGAATCCCGGTATTAGGTTGCTAGATTTGTATGAGCATTCCTGGACTTAATGTTGATTATAATTGTTATGAGATTTTATTACGGATTTAATTGTTGAGTTTCATTCCGCAGTAGAATTAATTTAGTAAAGAACAAAAAAAAAAAAAAGAGAACCGGGTTTTACACATCATGTACATACACTATCATCTACACAAATCAATATATCAATATATGTACTATACACTTACACATACATACGTACACATACACATGTACACAGAAAACATATATATGTGTATGTGTGTACACGGTATCTATATGTACGTGAATATGTGTACATGTATATCTGTAATTGTATATATATATCTATATAATTATTTACGAGAACATGCATATTTACATGCGTATTTTGAGAAAAAACGAAATGAAGAAAAAAAATTAAAAAGAAGAAAAAAAAAGGAAGAGAGATGTGAGTAAGAAGAAAAAAAACGAAAAAGAAAGTAGAAGAGAGAATGAATGATTTGACAACACACAACTGTTAAACCTTTATGCATTTTTACACATAAAGAAATCGCAGAGACTGAGTTTCAGGGATAAAACAGTCTTTTTAGGTGCAGATTGTGACAATTCTGCGATTATACTTTCAATTATGACATTTCTGTTATTAAAACTACTTTTTATGACATTTTTGCAAATTTCTCTATAAAAATTCCATGATAGTAAATTAAATGCAATCGAACGACAATCATAACCACACACAAACAAACTTGCTAACCAAATGTTTCCATCCAAATCACCATTAAGTAAATAGAAAACTTTCTATAAGCGTGTATCAATTTCCATATG
Organism: Draba incana; assembly: GCA_963576765.1. Classification (NCBI taxonomy): domain Eukaryota; kingdom Viridiplantae; phylum Streptophyta; class Magnoliopsida; order Brassicales; family Brassicaceae; genus Draba; species Draba incana. The sequence goes on along the minus strand of OY755212.1, from coordinate 12,655,561 downwards.
TACAATACGACTTACTATAAAATGTCTCCATCCTCGTATGACAATCACAATGTCCGGATAACATACGGTCCTAGGGACCAACAATGATCCGATCGAGATCATGCTTTCGCAAATAATCTCTCCTCAAACAAAAAAATTCTCATTTATCGATCAATTCCGGCCTCGGCAGCATCAACAATACTCTTCATAACACTCACTTGTGTCTTTAGTGAAACAATGTAATCTAAGGTTTCTTGTATCAACAAAATGTCATTGCTCATAAACTCTCCACCAGGAACAACGTTTCTTAACCCTTGAGTCTTTCTCTTCACAAGCCTCTTAGCTTTTGATGCGACCTCTTCGCTGGCTGATTTCGATTTCCTCCTCAAGATCTTCTTGCTTCGTCTAACGATCTTTCTATGACACACGATCTTCGTAGGCAACTTCTTGTTGATTAATGTTTCCTCTTTGATTCCGGATAGCATCTCACGTACGAGGAAATTGTCTTCGGTGGCGGTTTTTTGGATTAGGGCTCGGCTCCAACAAGTTGTTCCTTTTCTTAGAGACGCCACTGCAACATCTCATATATTGATAATTTGATATATTGGTATTGAACGATAATGACAATGATTTCTGAGAAATTTGCAGAAATGTCATAACGGAAAGTACATATACATACACATAAATACAACGTGTTCTATATATGTACACATGATTGGCACGTAAACATACACAGATGTATATGTAAGTAGTTGTATATACACGTACATACGTACATACACATATACATAGAGTTTATTACGTATTACTCATAATCTGGAGACGGTGGTTTTCCAGAGTATGTAACGGGGACGGTGGTTTCCTGTATACATGCTGAGAGACGGTGGTTCTCTCCAGGAGACGGTGGTTTTCCTGTGTACTTATACTGGGACGGTGGTTTCCTTTATAGTACTGAGCGCATATATTGGGACGGTGGCTTCCTCTATAGTGCGGAAAGACGGTGGTTCTCTCGAGGGGACGGTGGTTTCCCTAGAGTATTGGTGAGTATGGATGAGTCAAACGTAATAAGTGTTCTGGAAACGTGCGTATAAACATAGGATTAGTCTGTGAGTCTTTGAGATTATGTGAGAATCTCTTATGGTAATGGCCGGTGCGGGCCAGAGTGTGGTCCTGTGTGGACGTATTTTCGCGGGATTCGAGGACGAATCCTTGTTAGTGGGGGAGAATTGTAACGCCCGTAAACCAAAAATGTGATTTTTGGTGGGTGTCGATCGACACAGGGGGTTTGTGTCAATCGACACGGTCTGTTGTCTCTTCGAAGTTTTGGTAGAGAAGTCTCTGTCGATCGACACAGGTTGAGTGTGTCGATCGACAGGCGTTAAAAATCAGACTTGGGCTTTGTTTTCGGTTCGTTTTGGTTAATGGGCCGGTTTGGGAACTTAGGGTTCCGTATATAAGGTTGGAAAAACGCGCTTCCTTCACTATTGGCCGAAAAATCAGATCTAAAGGAGGATTTTGAGAGAGAAAGAGAGTTGTGAGGATTGGAGAAGTTTGAAGGAAATTCTTGTGGGATTGCCCTTGATTCTCTACCCTATAGTGTGTGATTCTGTGGGAGAGGCTTTGGGAGGCTGATTTGGTGCGAAAATCAGTGTTAGAAGATCCGTGTTCTTCGTGTTCTTCGTGTTCTTCGCGTTCTTCGTTCTTCCTCTTCAGATCTAAGGTGAGTGCGTGACCATAGGTCCTTAGATTGAGGAATGGATTATATGCGGTTGCTTGTTGTTTGTTTTTGGTGGATTTGCGATTGTATGAACATGTTTTGGGTTCGAGAAGTGTGGAGATTCGACCATGAGAGGATAGGTCGGATTCCATCAGCAGCTCGCCTGTCGATCGACAGGATTGTTTCTGTGTCGATCAACACGGGTTTTAAAGTGTCCGTCGATCGACAGGATTGCTTCCCGTCGATCGACATGATTGCTGTTGTTCCTGTTTTGTGTTGTTTGCTTGTTCTGTGCATTGTTTGATAATCCTGGTATTTCATGTGTTCCTTTATCTGAGTAATTGGCCTGTAGATGGGAAGACCGTCTCACTAAGTATTTCTTAAATACTTACGCAACTCGTTATTCCCAATTGTGTTGCAGGTAAAGGGAAATCGTGATCGCGGAATCAGGGCCAGAGGAGGGGATGATAGGATCTCTTGTGTTGACGTTTAGTCTTTTGTGTTGATGATTAGTTAGTGAATCCCGGTATTAGGTTGCTAGATTTGTATGAGCATTCCTGGACTTAATGTTGATTATAATTGTTATGAGATTTTATTACGGATTTAATTGTTGAGTTTCATTCCGCAGTAGAATTAATTTAGTAAAGAACAAAAAAAAAAAAAAGAGAACCGGGTTTTACACATCATGTACATACACTATCATCTACACAAATCAATATATCAATATATGTACTATACACTTACACATACATACGTACACATACACATGTACACAGAAAACATATATATGTGTATGTGTGTACACGGTATCTATATGTACGTGAATATGTGTACATGTATATCTGTAATTGTATATATATATCTATATAATTATTTACGAGAACATGCATATTTACATGCGTATTTTGAGAAAAAACGAAATGAAGAAAAAAAATTAAAAAGAAGAAAAAAAAAGGAAGAGAGATGTGAGTAAGAAGAAAAAAAACGAAAAAGAAAGTAGAAGAGAGAATGAATGATTTGACAACACACAACTGTTAAACCTTTATGCATTTTTACACATAAAGAAATCGCAGAGACTGAGTTTCAGGGATAAAACAGTCTTTTTAGGTGCAGATTGTGACAATTCTGCGATTATACTTTCAATTATGACATTTCTGTTATTAAAACTACTTTTTATGACATTTTTGCAAATTTCTCTATAAAAATTCCATGATAGTAAATTAAATGCAATCGAACGACAATCATAACCACACACAAACAAACTTGCTAACCAAATGTTTCCATCCAAATCACCATTAAGTAAATAGAAAACTTTCTATAAGCGTGTATCAATTTCCATATGTACAATACGACTTACTATAAAATGTCTCCATCCTCGTATGACAATCACAATGTCCGGATAACATACGGTCCTAGGGACCAACAATGATCCGATCGAGATCATGCTTTCGCAAATAATCTCTCCTCAAACAAAAAAATTCTCATTTATCGATCAATTCCGGCCTCGGCAGCATCAACAATACTCTTCATAACACTCACTTGTGTCTTTAGTGAAACAATGTAATCTAAGGTTTCTTGTATCAACAAAATGTCATTGCTCATAAACTCTCCACCAGGAACAACGTTTCTTAACCCTTGAGTCTTTCTCTTCACAAGCCTCTTAGCTTTTGATGCGACCTCTTCGCTGGCTGATTTCGATTTCCTCCTCAAGATCTTCTTGCTTCGTCTAACGATCTTTCTATGACACACGATCTTCGTAGGCAACTTCTTGTTGATTAATGTTTCCTCTTTGATTCCGGATAGCATCTCACGTACGAGGAAATTGTCTTCGGTGGCGGTTTTTTGGATTAGGGCTCGGCTCCAACAAGTTGTTCATTTTCTTAGAGACGCCACTGCAACATCTCATATATTGATAATTTGATATATTGGTATTGAACGATAATGACAATGATTTCTGAGAAATTTGCAGAAATGTCATAACGGAAAGTACATATACATACACATAAATACGACGTGTTCTATATATGTACACATGATTGGCACGTAAACATACACAGATGTATATGTAAGTAGTTGTATATACACGTACATACGTACATACACATATACATAGAGTTTATTACGTATTACTCATAATCTGGAGACGGTGGTTTTCCAGAGTATGTAACGGGGACGGTGGTTTCCTGTATACATGCTGAGAGACGGTGGTTCTCTCCAGGAGACGGTGGTTTTCCTGTGTACTTATACTGGGACGGTGGTTTCCTTTATAGTACTGAGCGCATATATTGGGACGGTGGCTTCCTCTATAGTGCGGAAAGACGGTGGTTCTCTCGAGGGGACGGTGGTTTCCCTAGAGTATTGGTGAGTATGGATGAGTCAAACGTAATAAGTGTTCTGGAAACGTGCGTATAAACATAGGATTAGTCTGTGAGTCTTTGAGATTATGTGAGAATCTCTTATGGTAATGGCCGGTGCGGGCCAGAGTGTGGTCCTGTGTGGACGTATTTTCGCGGGATTCGAGGACGAATCCTTGTTAGTGGGGGAGAATTGTAACGCCCGTAAACCAAAAATGTGATTTTTGGTGGGTGTCGATCGACACAGGGGGTTTGTGTCAATCGACACGGTCTGTTGTCTCTTCGAAGTTTTGGTAGAGAAGTCTCTGTCGATCGACACAGGTTGAGTGTGTCGATCGACAGGCGTTAAAAATCAGACTTGGGCTTTGTTTTCGGTTCGTTTTGGTTAATGGGCCGGTTTGGGAACTTAGGGTTCCGTATATAAGGTTGGAAAAACGCGCTTCCTTCACTATTGGCCGAAAAATCAGATCTAAAGGAGGATTTTGAGAGAGAAAGAGAGTTGTGAGGATTGGAGAAGTTTGAAGGAAATTCTTGTGGGATTGCCCTTGATTCTCTACCCTATAGTGTGTGATTCTGTGGGAGAGGCTTTGGGAGGCTGATTTAGTGCGAAAATCAGTGTTAGAAGATCCGTGTTCTTCGTGTTCTTCGTGTTCTTCGCGTTCTTCGTTCTTCCTCTTCAGATCTAAGGTGAGTGCGTGACCATAGGTCCTTAGATTGAGGAATGGATTATATGCGGTTGCTTGTTGTTTGTTTTTGGTGGATTTGCGATTGTATGAACATGTTTTGGGTTCGAGAAGTGTGGAGATTCGACCATGAGAGGATAGGTCGGATTCCAGCAGCAGCTCGCCTGTCGATCGACAGGATTGTTTCTGTGTCGATCAACACGGGTTTTAAAGTGTCCGTCGATCGACAGGATTGCTTCCCGTCGATCGACATGATTGTTGTTGTTCCTGTTTTGTGTTGTTTGCTTGTTCTGTGCATTGTTTGATAATCCTGGTATTTCATGTGTTCCTTTATCTGAGTAATTGGCCTGTAGATGGGAAGACCGTCTCACTAAGTATTTCTTAAATACTTACGCAACTCGTTATTCCCAATTGTGTTCCAGGTAAAGGGAAATCGTGATCGCGGAATCAGGGCCAGAGGAGGGGATGATAGGATCTCTTGTGTTGACGTTTAGTCTTTTGTGTTGATGATTAGTTAGTGAATCCCGGTATTAGGTTGCTAGATTTGTATGAGCATTCCTGGACTTAATGTTGATTATAATTGTTATGAGATTTATTACGGATTTAATTGTTGAGTTTCATTCCGCGGTAGAATTAATTTAGTAAAGAACAAAAAAAAAAAAAAGAGAACCAGGTTTTACACATCATGTACATACACTATCATCTACACAAATCAATATATCAATATATGTACTATACACTTACACATACATACGTACACATACACATGTACACAGAAAACATATATATGTGTATGTGTGTACACGGTATCTATATGTACGTGAATATGTGTACATGTATATCTGTAATTGTATATATATCTATATAATTATTTACGAGAACATGCATATTTACATGCGTATTTTGAGAAAAAACGAAATGAAGAAAAAAAATTAAAAAGAAGAAAAAAAAAGGAAGAGAGATGTGAGTAAGAAGAAAAAAAACGAAAAAGAAAGTAGAAGAGAGAATGAATGATTTGACAACACACAACTGTTAAACCTTTATGCATTTTTACACATAAAGAAATCGCAGAGACTGAGTTTCAGGGATAAAACAGTCTTTTTAGGTGCAGATTGTGACAATTCTGCGATTATACTTTCAATTATGACATTTCTGTTATTAAAACTACTTTTTATGACATTTTTGCAAATTTCTCTATAAAAATTCCATGATAGTAAATTAAATGCAATCGAACGACAATCATAACCACACACAAACAAACTTGGTAACCAAATGTTTCCATCCAAATCACCATTAAGTAAATAGAAAACTTTCTATAAGCGTGTATCAATTTCCATATGTACAATACGACTTACTATAAAATGTCTCCATCCTCGTATGACAATCACAATGTCCGGATAACATACGGTCCTAGGGACCAACAATGATCCGATCGAGATCATGCTTTCGCAAATAATCTCTCCTCAAACAAAAAAATTCTCATTTATCGATCAATTCCGGCCTCGGCAGCATCAACAATACTCTTCATAACACTCACTTGTGTCTTTAGTGAAACAATGTAATCTAAGGTTTCTTGTATCAACAAAATGTCATTGCTCATAAACTCTCCACCAGGAACAACGTTTCTTAACCCTTGAGTCTTTCTCTTCACAAGCCTCTTAGCTTTTGATGCGACCTCTTCGCTGGCTGATTTCGATTTCCTCCTCAAGATCTTCTTGCTTCGTCTAACGATCTTTCTATGACACACGATCTTCGTAGGCAACTTCTTGTTGATTAATGTTTCCTCTTTGATTCCGGATAGCATCTCACGTACGAGGAAATTGTCTTCGGTGGCGGTTTTTTGGATTAGGGCTCGGCTCCAACAAGTTGTTCCTTTTCTTAGAGACGCCACTGCAACATCTGCTGAGAGTTTTATTGCTTTCTTTCTCTCGGAGACGCTCGTGTTGTCTATCGAAGGACGGAATATTCGAAGACCCATTTGCCATTTCTTTAAAAATTCCTCTTGCATTGAGCTCGTAGGCTGCATCTTATATCCTAATCAAGTAGAAATACTCAAGATTGTGAATATTTCTGTTCACAAAAAGAATATACATTCTAATAAAGTTAAACATCAAAGGTAGACATGTAATATATACATCAAATCATATTCGAACTGGTTAGTTTCCATTTAGGGTTCATAACCATAACCAAAAGAGACATGAACACATACCTTTTTAAAGAATTTTTTTCTTCTAGTGTCGTCAAAGATTGCTAAGAGGAAATCTGCGGCCACCTCACGAATTCGTGAAATGGACGAGAGAGATAGAGAGAGATAGAGACAGAGAGGTAAGGGAGAGAGAAAGGGGAGAAGGAGATGGTCCATTTTATTTGTTTCAAAAGGAGAGGGAAAATGGTGGGGGCAATAGGAGATAGGAGAAGCACATGCATGCACATGCTATGTATGGCCCACATTCCCTTTTGTATAAAACCCTATAATTTAGGAAACTTTTGTCGATTATTATTTGTTTCCGCCGAAAATTTGTGATGATTTACGTTTATGATGTTTTAATATATTGTAATTATTTACGTATCATGTGTTTTGTATAACAGTTTATGGGTAACTAGATGACTCCCCGCGTGATACGCTGATTAAATAATTTTTTTACTATAAACATAAGAGTTGTTTCTTTTAATCAATAATTGTTCAACAAAAAACATTCTAATTAGTTAAAAAATAAAATTTGTTAAGATATTTTTTATGACCATTCAATTCAGTTTAATTTGATTGAATTTTCACAAATTTGGAAAGACTGTACTATGGTTATATATTGCTAAAATGCTCAATATTTTATTTCATTTTGGTATAAAAGTTGTGAATTTAAAATTTTTGAATATAATATCCAAAATCATATTAATATATGGTTTTGTAATTGTAAATTTTCTTTGTATTGCTCAAAACTTGAAAGTTTGCAATCAAATAGATTCTACGGAAACATGCAAAAATCGAAAAAGAAAAAGCTAAAATGTTTATTTACTTTAACACATATTTTTCAGTAATTTTTTGTTTTAAATTAATTTATTTTAGGAAATCAAAACGCAAAGAGAAATAATTTTAAAATAATGGGTGTTAATTTGTTTTATTATATTTATGAAATAAAAGATTTTTCTTATTATTGGAAACATATGGAATAATCTATTGATATGTGTCTTTTCATATTCGATGTCACATTTTTTTTATATAACATCGTCGAAATATTTTGTAATATTTACTTACTAATTATGAAATATAGAGAGATTCGTTTAGTCAATAATCAATCGATTAAAAGCATTTTCTATTCTAAAATGATGCTTTTATTATAAATTTATGATCATTTTGAATTATATAAAATTAATGTATTATAAGTGATAAAATAAAATTATAAAATATATCGTTAGGATATAAGGGTAAGTAACTATTATTATATTTTCTTAACTAACGTTATATTCAAAATATTTAAAATTAAAAAATGCAAATGTAAGTATGAAGGACATATATAATTACGTATAAATATTAAAATCATTTTATATAGTGATAATATGAAGATTTGGTGGCGATATAAGTGAGTTTTTTTTTATATTAGACTATGGATAGTTAGTGATAATATTCCAAAGACTGTAAAATTTGATTTCTATAATTTTAACCCTAAGAATAATTTATTTCTACAAAACAAATTGGGCTAATTATGATACAAATGGAATTTTTTTAGGGAATTAGCTAAAATTAGTTTTTGGAAAGAGTTTGACCATGTCACATTTAAAGTGATACCATGTCACATTTGAAGGGATTTCATGTCACATTTTAAATGAAATCACCTCCCTAATAATGTATAAGGGATTAACTAAAATTAGTTTTTGGAAAGAGTTTGACCATGTCACATTTAAAGTGATGCCATGTCACATTTGAAGGGATTTCATGTCACATTTTAAATGAAATCACCTCCCTAATAATGTATAAGAATGTATAAGGGATTTCATGTTGGCGTTTGTTTTTTCACATTTTATGTGATCGCACATTTTCTATTTCTGTAAACATACAATGTACTCTCAATTGAGTTGTTTTGGGTTTCCGTGTGGGTGTGGCCGGTAGGATAAGTGCTGGTTACGGCTAGTTGTTCAGTTGTTTTGTAAAATATGCTCTCAAACGTTAAGGTCTCATTTTAATTTTTTTAAAAAAAAAAAAAAAAAAAAAAATCAACAACGTTGTCTATTCATCGCATTTTAATTAAAAAAAAAAATGTACTTTCACATTTTTTTATTTAACAAGGTCACAACATGAGAGCTCCAAACAAATGAAGGCCTATATTTGTTTTTTCCAGCACAAATGAAGGACTATATAAGTACGCGAAATAATTTCATGATTTTTTTTTTTATAAAAACAATATCCGTGAAACTGTCAATTACTTAACTAGAAATGTAGAACCGAATATTTACTTTTGAAATGACACGTTATAATTTTGATGAAACTAGAACATAATATAATAATTAAGAAATATTCAAGCTTGATATTTAAATGTTAAAAAAGGTAAAAATTTATAAAATTGCGGTTCTCCAATGTTGTATGTCAAGAGGAACATATCATGAAAATTCTCGTAGAATAATGAGTTCTCTATTAAAGTTTGTACACATATAGTACTTATTACTCTAACGCCCGTGAACCTGAATTGTAGAATTTTGGTGGTGTCGATCGACACCATAGGGGTGTGTCGATCGACACATGCACAGTGAATCTGTTTTGGTGATTTTTAGGTGGTGTCGATCAACACTAACTTCTGCAAAATCGGTTGGTTCGCTTTTTATCGTTCGGTTTTTTATTTTTATCGTTCGGTTTGACCAGTTTGGGTTCGGAAACCCTAGGAGCTTATATAAAAATGTGTTTTAGCTGTGCAGCCTCATTTGGAGGGTTAGAAAACGTGGATTTTGTGAAGAGAAGAGAGTTTGAGTGTTTTTGGTTCAAAGGGTTGATTTGGGGTTTGTAAGATCGAAAAATCGTTTGTGTTGGTGATTCTAGAGGATAGCGGTGGTTCCTCGGTGTTTGTTGTGTGAAATCAGTGGCTTCGTGGGTGCTCGAGGCTGATTTCATTTCTTCTTGTTCGTGTTCTTCTTTCTATCCAATTTGCCAAGGTGAGTGCGCGACCATGGCTTATCTAGGTAATGGAATATGATGATTTCCTTCTGTTTATTGATTGTGGATTGTGTTGATGACGGAATTGGAATTGTCTATGTGATTTTGTGTTGCTTTTGGTGTCTTTTGATGTTTTGAAACAACCAAACTTTTTTTTTAATTAAATAACCCGAGTTAATATTCCCATAAATATTAACCCTCTACGGTTATTTCAACGATTGCGTAAGTTCTAAAAAAAAATCCAGACCACGACCCGTGTACATAAGCAAACGGCTAAACTCGGCATCGTACTCACGCACTGTACGATCACCCTGCATTAACTCCACGAACCTCGTCCCGAGACGATCTAAAGCCTCTTGAGGAAAGTACTTAACGTTAAACTAAGCTACAAACTCTCCCCAGGTGATATGTTGGATTTTTGGCCTAATTTACCCATGGTTTTGTGTTGCATTTCTTGTCTTTTTGTTTCCTTTTGATGTCTTTTCAGGTTCTAAAGTGCTTTGGAGCACAATTTGGAGCTGCTGGAGCTCTATGAAGAAAAGGAGAAGAATTGGAGCAAAAAGAGGAGTTTTCAATCCACCGAGCACCTGCTCGGTCCGAGCGAGCACCTGCTCGCATGAGAAGCACCAGAACCTAAACCTAATAAAGCTGGCCGCCGAATCCATCTTGAGGCCCACGCAAAATCCCAGAAGTTAATGAGTCAAAACAATCCCATTTCATTAGGGAATTGATTGATTTTCATAATAAATGGGATTTGTTCTACTTTCCTTGTTTTGTCTTAAGAGATATTTTAGCTTTTAATGTTTCTTTCTTGTATTTGAAGGAGCTGAGCCTCCTTAGAATAAGGAGGATTCAATCACGAAATATTCAATAGACTTGGAGTTTTTCTTCTTACGTTTTGAATAAAAGTATTTTATTTCTTCATTTTGTTCTTCATCATTACCGAATCATCCATTCATCATCCATCGAATCACTTGGCCATCCGAATCATCCAATCATCATCTAGAGAAGAATTCTAAACCCCCTTTTCATTCTTCATTTCCATTATGAATTCTTATCTATTTGTTGTTGCATTTGATTTAAGCATGTCCGAGTAGTTTACTAACTAGGTCGAGGTGTTTTCAATGGTGATTTAGGGCTTTAGATGGTTGAGCCAAATAGGGAATTCTTATGTCTTCATCTCTAGGAAGTCTCAATGCTTAGGCTAAATTGATCACTTAGTCTATGATCTCTAGGTTTAATCTATTCACCAAAAATGATATAGGTTGCTAGAATTACCTTTGATGAGCATTCGGTGGTAACCAAAACACCATTGATCGTTCCCATTGAATGTGAACATATTGAACCATTGCATTAAGGCTTGTTTACTTCATTACTAAATCCACTCGAAAGTGTAGGTATTTAGGCTGTAGACAAAGGTATTGATACATCGCCAAAAGCGGGGCAATACATATTTATGTTTGAGTTCTAGACCGCATTTAAATAGACCCTGAATAGAAGCTCAACCCAAGTACCCGAAATCACCAAAGAATCATCTCGGCTTAGTGCCTTTTATCATTGTTTAATTACCGATTTTTATTCCAAGCACCTGCTCATTTACATTGAGCACCTGCTCACGTCAGTTTACAACTCATTTAATTTATCTTAGCTTTATTTGAAATCTATAGATTCATAGTGTAACCTTGGTCTCTGTGGATTCGATACCTTATATACTACTGCTTTTGCCTGTGCACTTGCAGCATTATTTTGGGTTAAAACCTAAAATCAGATTCTAGTTAGCTACGTTAAAATCAACAATAAACACAAGTCCAGATGAAGAACTCTAATAATTTTATCCTATTAATTACGAACAACCCTAACAATTCATCAAACACCTTTGAATAACCCTAAACCTAACAGAGAAACTACTCAGACATATTCAATGAAGCACAAAACATCTTTATTAGAGATATCTCTTAAGAGTAGGTTCTAAAACAAAGTAAAATAAAGCTTAAGCCTAAACAATAGCTGTAAAAACGTATATATAGAGGTCCTAAACCGTCCTAAACATAAAAGTAAACATCTGGAACTTTTGGGCTTCGAACGGGCTTCTTCGATTAGGCTTTTTGGCTTGATTGGACAGCGTGTCGATCGACACCCTTAGATGGTGTCGATCGACACCAACTTCAAATTCGGATTCTTTGTTTCTTAAGTCTTCGTGTCGAGCGACACCACTATCCCTGTCGCTCGACACAGCTTCCAAATATTGATTCCGAACTTGCATTTCGCCACTTCATTCCGCGAATGCTCCAAAACTTCCAGTAAACATCTTTTATGCTCCAAACGACTTAGTACCTGAAAAGACTCTAAAACACTACAAAGACTCTATATAAAAGGACTTATATCATGGTCTAAACTGGGTAAAAACCATGATATATCAACTCCCTCAGACTTAGCTTTTTGCTTGTCCCTAAGCAAAACAGTGTTATCACTCCTTTAGGAACCACATACCTTTGCAAAGCTAATCCGGTGATACTTTGATGTTTCCCTAGAAGTATAGCAGTCCTCCAGATTGAATCCAAACTCCTTAGAGAATCTCAGACTTTCAGTCGCAAACCCCTTTAGTTAATTAGGTGCGGTCTCATCGAGGGAATATCGATCGCTGGACCTTCTAGATTCTTTCGCTTCTTTAAACACTTTCCTGCGTTTCACCCTCTCTCTTCCCTCTGAAACAATATCCAATTAAGGATGTCATAGAGATACAATGCCCATTTTTTTGAACTTTTTCTTCAGGATTTTTTTGATTTTCGGACTTGCACTTTTCTGTAGACATTTTTATTAGATGCTTGGCATCTCTATGACTTCACTAGATCAGCGCTCACTACTATTGTTCTATGGTGGGAGACAGGGTCATGAGGCTTTTTCTTTTTGATCTAGGACAGTTGAATTCGTCATTTGGGAAAAAGTTTCAAGAGCGGTACGTCCTTGCTTTCAAATGTTTGGAAGCTGAATCAAGTCTTGCGATTTCCAATGCCCAAGACAAGAGATTAGAGATTCATTAGGGCGGGGTCTATAACATCTTTCTGGCGTTCTCCAGAAATCTGAACTCGCTCTGTTAAACCGATCTACTTCCAGTTACCCACCTTGTAAAACCAACCAAATTTTCATTGGAAATGGTCCTTGAGTGCTGTTCAAAGAAAGTATAAGGGAGGTTTCGACCCGAATAAAACAAAAAATTTTGAAAAACACCATAAAACATCAAAAGAAAACACATAAGTCAACAACTACCTCCCCCAGATTTAAACAACACTGTCCCCAGTGTTATTAAATCCGAGATTGGCGAAACAAAACAAATAAGAAGCGAAACGACTGAAAAATCAAGTGAGAAGTGGAACATGGGGGTAGTGTCGAGCGACACTACCTATGTGTCAATCGACACCCTTAATTTGGTCGCGTCGAGCGACTGAAGTCCTTCGTCGATCGACACCTTGATTTTCCTCATGTCGGGCGACACTTATATGCTCGTCGCTCGACACAGAGTGCTGAAGAGCATTTTTACTTGCATTCGAACGTTTGGTCTCCTAAAATTCAAAACCAAAAACAAAACCAAACGTAAAATTGAAAAAGAAAAACTAAAACAAAAATAAAAGACGTAATTAGTAGACTCACAAGTGGGTTGCCTCCCACTAAGTGCTTATTTTCAGTCATTAGTTTGACTGTGTCAGGGCTAGGCGTTTGGATCGTTGGGAAGTGTCGTACCTCCCTTATCCATTAGGATGGTTGCAGCTCTGTTCTTTCTTCGACCTTTCTTTCCAGCTCCCACAGACTTATCAAAAACAATTCCTAGGAAATTTTCATCGTATTCGCTATCATTTGCTGGATCACTTCTTCTCCTTTCTCCTCTAAGTCTGAAGGGATGACGATCTTGATTTTTGCGAAAGACTTTGGAATCCGTTTAAGCTTCACCTTAGGTGGAACACTTCTCTTTTCTGCAGAAACATCAATAGAAAAACCAAGCTTTCGAGAAACTCGTTGCTTGCATAAGTGCAAAACAGTTTTTTCACAATTTAAATTCTTATTGGCGAAATCACGAGAATTAGAATTAAGTACAGGAAGTTCATACCTTGGCTCTTTCGGAGGTATCTCAATCATGAGGGGCATGCAAAAAGCTCTTCAATCTCCTGTTTGGACTTTCTAGCTCTAGGGATTGGAAGCTTCGGAGTATAGATCTTTTGCTTGGATGATTCAGATGTTTCGCGAAGATTTAACTCGGACTAGGCTGGGTGTCGAGCGACACTGGAGTGGTGTTTCTCGACACCACTATCAAATCCAGATTTTGCGTCGACCATAGTGTCGAGCGACGCTGGTTCTTTTTCAAGTGTCGATCGACGCTTGTCACTAGTGACAATCGACACTAGCTCTTCAACCTTGGATTCACGATTTTCTTCGAGTTTCGATCGACACACTTGGTTAGTGTCGATCGACGCTGACTCTGCAGTTCTGAAAATTGCTTCAAACACAGGTGAAATAAACCCTAGACAACCAACTGTCGTTGCAAAATCAGATTAATTTAAACAAGCATTAATGATCAGGTTCAATTGTTCACAAAACCCTAAACTAATAATATTTGGAAGCTGTGTCGACCGACACCAACTTCAAATTCGGATTCTTTGTTTCTTAAGTCTTTGTGTCGAGCGACACCACTATCCTTGTCGCTCGACACAGCTTCTAAATATTGATTCCGAACTTGCATTTCGCCACTTCATTCCGCGAATGCTCCAAAACTTCCACTAAACATCTTTTATGCTCCAAACGACTTAGTACCTGAAAAGACTCTAAAACACTACAAAGTCTCTTTATAAAAGGACTTATATCACGGTCTAAACTGGGTAAAAACTATGATATATCACCCAACAACTGTGTCATCAACCCCTCAAGACAATCCAAATAATCCTGAGCTGGAGCATTACCCACACCTGGGCCCACTCCACCAGCTAACCCGGCACCCCCCCCCCCCCCCCCCCCCGACACCCATAATACCCGCACTGGCACTGGCACTCGCGCTGGTCTCACTCACAGATCTCGTATGATGTGTCTGGGTCTCTGATACCTGCGTAACACTCGCAATATTGATCAGTGGCCCTCGACCACAACCTCGGCCTCTACCACGGCCTCTCGCTGCAGTATCCATCTCTCTGCACTCACACAAAACATGAACATGAGCCAATAGAAGTCACTAACAACAATTAAAACTTACCGCATAATCTCTTTAAAGGCCGAAGAGGATGATCTAAGATTACTAAATTGACTAACTACTCATAATCAATTTAATCCACATAGTCTCAGTTCACATAATTCTAACTGCCCTAAAACCGTAAGGGCTCTAATACCAAAATAAAACAACCAAACTTTTTTATAAAAATTAAATAACACATATTCCCATAAATATTAATCCTCTACGGTTATTTCAACAATTGGTTCTTAAGAAATAATCCAATAATTAAACCAATAATCATTCAACAAAACGATATCCAGAATTCAAGTTCCAAAAGAAACTCTAGCAACCTAAACACTAGGTTCACTAGAACTAGACAAAGCAATAAAAACAATCTCATCATCCTCTCTTCCTAGCCATGATTCCGCGATCACACATTTTTTTACCTGCAACACATGGAACAAAGAGTTGCGTAAGTATTATCATAAATACTTTTTGAGACATTCATCCCATCTACATTTATATCAAATCACAACAAGCAAATAATACAATCAATACATTCAGGAAATGATCTTGTGTTGATCGACACTACCACTAGGTGTCGATCGACACGAACAACATGAGAGTCGATCGAAACAACCACTAGGTGTCGATCGACATGAACAACATAGGTGTCGATCGACACAACCTCTAGGTATCGATCGACACTCGGTTACAGAAACCGCATAACGAGCATTCTCCTCTCTTACTCTTTCTCGCGATAATCGTAACTCAAAACCTGCACGAAAAGCACAATCCACAGGCACACAAAGCACACAAAAACCACAGTAATCATCACAAATAAACCATCATTCCATCACACGAATAATATTAACGATTACTAGCCCGCTAATGGCTTGATGTGCCTACGATCACGCACTCACCTTTGCCTAGAACAAATATGGGATCGAGACAGCGACGAGAAGAGACAATACCACTGATTTCAACCTCAATCACACGAACTCACCGCTACAATCGATCACACAAACCCCAAAAACCTCAAAGAACACTTTCTTATGGTTCCTAAATCCTCAAACCACAAGAACTTCTTATTTCTCTCACAATTCTCTCTTTTCTTTTTTGAAAAATGCGGCCAAAACTAAGCTGCTCGTGTTATAAACACGATCTTTGGGCTTCTCCCATAAACTGCAACAAAACCGCAATTAAAAATCGAACCACAAACCGGTATCAAAACTTGGTGTCGATCAACACAATTCCTAGTGTCGATCGACACCCCTTACCAAAATTAACATTTTGGTTTGTAGATGTTACATGTTTAATTTGCTGGAGATATGTTCGACGCATGGTGGAATCGAATCAGAGAGGAGAAGGTTCGATTCTAGCCATTTGCGGCAATGTGTCGATCGACACACACATGATCGACACTAGTGTTATGTGTGTGTCGATCGACACCAGGTGGGGTGTCGATCGACACCGGTCTTTATTATGTTGATTTTGTTGGTTAATGTTGGTTGTTGATTGTTTCCTGATAACCCTGATATTTCATATGCATGTGTGTATAGCCGGTAGATGGAATGACCGTCTCATTGAGTATTTGTGATAATACTCATGCATCTCGTTTTCCATGTGATGCAGGTAATGATTATGATCGTGGAATCATGACTATGAAGAGGATGATGATCTATGGACTCGATTTTATGTGTATTTATATATTGAACTTAGAACCTCATTATGTTGCTAGATGTTCTGGAATGGATATTGGTATTGTTGAATCGGGTTAATGGTTTTATTGTCTTCTACTGGTTTTTGTTGGTTCGATGGTTTATTGTGGTATTAAGAATTATTTATTTATGGGAATAATTAATTCAAATTTAATTGTAAAAATATTTTTTAATAACCAGTATAGGTTGTTTCAGTTACTGTCCGTAAAATCGTCTTTTCTAAATTATAATTAGGTCCACTTATCATTACCGTTATTAGATTATCAGATCAAATGTGCAATAAAATATATTGTTATAAAAATAATACTTTAATTTAGTTAATGAGCTATCAGATGTTAAATATATATGTATATATTGTTAGAAAAATATTTTTTCTTACCCATGAATGTGGTCTTATAGTAGTTTGTTTCTAATGGGATTGTTATAACTTTTAATGAACATTTGGTAACCAATAAAGTTGGTGATTAAGGAGTTAAATTCCTAATGAATTTAAGGGACAATAAGAGGACAAGTAGTTATGATCATAAGAGAACAAGTGGTACGCAATTTACCATAGATCATAACTTAGTTAGTAAGGTTAATAACTTGGAGGCAAAGCTATGAATAGCTTTGGGACCAAGCTAAAAGAACCAAAGCAAACACTTGTCACTAATGTGTTCATCTCTACCATGATGGATGGTTGAGATTGAATCAATGGCAAAAGCCCTAATGAGGAATAAGGTCTTCTCCCCACCTATAAATAGATGTTTTGCTCCATCACAATTCATCACAAGAACAAACAACACATAAAGAAAGAGGTTTATAGGAAGGGGAGAGAAACCTTATCTCCTACCTAAAGATCTAAGAGTTTCATTGCCTTTAGTCTACAAACCATTAAAGGAAGCTTCACTTATAGGGAAAAGATCAAGGAGGCTTCACTTCTACAATGAATGAAGGTATTTCTTTAATCTTCTTTATGATTCTATTATGTGATTAATCTAGATGATCAAGATCTTGGGGTTCATGTTAAAAGAATGATTTAACATGTGGTATCAGAGCTTAGGTTATAAACATCTATTTAATCTGTTAAGTATAATAGAAGGTTTATGATTTGAAATATTGAAAGTTAGAAATATGAAAATTAAGGGTTTTTTCTAGACCTAAAATTAAATTTTATTTCAAGTATGCAAAACCAAATTATCTTGAATTAGAGAATTTTACGGTTTTAAATTTTGTTAAAGATATGCATGCATGTAATTTTCTTACATACATTAATTTGTATGTGAATGAAAATTTTAGCATATTCAAAATTCTAGTTAAAATCGTTCTATACTTATTCTACGCATAACTCGCGCAGAATAGTATTTTTCGTATAAAGTGAAAATATATAGAGTTCGTAAATCACCACAGTGAGCTTACTCTAGAATGGTTAGCAAATTTGATATATATTTATGAATTAATTAGTTACCCACAAGTAGACTAAAACCATAAAATATGATCAAATTATTTATGGAGTTTTGTATATGTGTAGTCAAAGGATATCCACAGATAACTTTGTCTAAATAATTCAATATATTGCTTAATAATTGATCCTATATTATATGAATTATATGAGATTATGGTGACTACCCACATGAGCACCATTATTTCTTATCATATAAAAGTAAATTATGTATATGTGTTATAAAAGTTAAGAAGCCTAATTAAAAACTTGTCGTAGCTATGAAAATATTGCAGCATCTTTTCCTGCTAATATGTCATCTATGGTCTCGTCTGTTCCAATTCTTACGGGAACTAACTTCTCAGAATGGAAAGAGAAAGTTGAGTTCACATTAGGAGTACTGGACTTGGATTTGTCACTTCGTGAAGAGGAGCCAAATCCAATAACTGATAACAATACTGATGAAGAATATCTTCTCTCTAAAGCTTGGGAGAAAGCAAACAAACTGAGCATTATATTCTTTAGGATGACAATAGCTAGCAACATTAAATCTTCCCTACCAACTCTAGATAAAGCTAAGGCTTATCTAACAGTTATAGAAGAACGGTTTAAGACTGCAGACAAATCCCTTGCTGGGAAACTTATGGCAGATCTTACAACCATGAAGTATGATGGCACAAGGTCTATGCATGAACATTGCATTGAAATGACCAACCTTACAACTAAGCTGAAGAATTTAGGAATGAGTGTAGACGATTCATTTCTTGTCCAGTTTATCCTAAATTCTCTGCCCCCTCAATATGGACCATTCCAAATTAATTACAATGCCATTGATGAAAGATGGACATCAAATGAACTAGCTAATAAATTGGTACAAGAGGAGGCTAGACTTGGCCGTGAAGGCATTAAAGTTGCTCATTATGTTCAAGAAGTTGGATCCAAACTTGGGAACAAGCATCAAGGTAACCGCAAAAGAGCATCATTCCAAATGAATAGCTCAAACCAAGCTCATGAGAAGAAAAAGGCAAAGAAAGATGACAGATGCAACTTTTGCAAAAAGTTTGGTCACTTTCAGAAAGATTGCGCTAAACGAAAAGAGTGGTTCGAAAAGAAAGGTAACTTAATGGGTTCCGTAAGTTTTTTCGAATCAAATCTTACTGATGTATCTTCTAAAACTTGGTGGATAGATAGCGGTGCTAATGTGCATGTATCCAATTCCTTGCAGGGATTCCTTACGACCCAAACCATAAAGCCAAGTGAAAACTACTTATTGATGGGAAATCGAGACAAAGCACCAGTTGAAGCTGTTGGCACTTATCGTCTCATTTTGGATAGTGGATTTTGTTTGGATTTATTTCAAACTCTTTATGTTCCATCTATTTCCCGTAATTTAGTTTTATTAAGCAAACTTGATGTAGCTGGTTTTCATTCAACTCAAGGAGATGGATGTTTTAATTTGTTTCTAAACTCTAATCGAATCGGTTTAGGAATATTAATTGATGGCCTTTACATGTTAAAATTGGCTGATCAAAATTATAACATACATCTCACCGTGCATGCGAAAAGTGGTCTTAAAAGTAAAACATATGCTAAAGATTCTTATTTCTTGTGGCATAAAAGACTCGGCCACATTTCCAGTGAAAGAATTAAAAGATTGGTAAAAGATGAATTTATTCCAAATCTTGATTTTACCAATTGTAAAGAGTGTATAGATTGCGCTAAGGGAAAGCAAACTAAACACACTAAGAAAGGAGCCACAAGAAGTACACAGCTTCTTGAAATCATACATACAGATATTTGTGGACCTTTTGACGTTCCAAGTTTTGGAGGTGAAAAGTATTTTATTACCTTTATCGATGATTATTCACGTTATTGTTATCTCTATCTATTGCATGAAAAATCTCAAGCTGTAGAGCGGAGTTATCAGGATCGAAAATCAGCAGAATTGCGTTAAGGAGTGCTTAGAGCATTGTGGGATTCAGGAGAGGAATCCAAGTCGTGAGTCGTTTGAAGCAATCGGTTCAGTTCATGTCCCCTCGAGCGGGACAGGCCGGGTATCGGCAGAAGGTTGTGGGCGCTGAGGCGTCAGGAGTGGTTTTGGGCCTTGTTGGGCAGTTCAGTTTCGATGATCAGTGCTCAATATTTATTGCTCTAGGGACTGCGGTCCCGAATAACTCGTATGTGGTGAGGAGAGGTGAGCTTTCCTGTGTGTTGTGTGGGGATGTGAGATTCCCAGATACCATTGACTCGAGGGATGTGTCCCGAGGGTGCGAATGGTATATGTTCCTGATGGGATGTAGGATGCACCCTAAGGGTGCCAGGTGTAGGCTGAGTTAAGAGCAATAGATATTTGGGGCGTGCGAGGAGTTTGGTTTGGCTTTGTGCTTCGAGGTTGTGGTTTGGTTCTTCTGGGAAGTCAGTTGGGTGGCCGTGTGTTCGGTATGAGCAGTTTTGTTTTGCTAGAATAGGTTGCGTGTTGCGTGTTGTTATCAAGGTATGTATTCTTAGTTCCGGAGGCTTGTCTCGTATGTGTTGATTACTCTAAGGAAGTATTTTTTCCTATATAGAGCCAGAGCTTGAGGGAGATGTCCTGAGAGTAGAGTGGCATCGGCATCGTTACCTCGAGGGAGACATCCTAAGAGTGTGATGATGACGGTAAATATGAGTAATCGATATCTGACTGTGGCATGAGAATAGAATAGAATACAGACCTCGATGATATTCTTGTGCGTTCGGCTTCGACGACCGGGATATCGGATGTAGTGTCTTGGTTGTGCATGTTCTTGTTTGATTGTTGCACAATCGATCGATCCGATTCTGGGTCTACAACAGGTTGTACATGTTCTTGTTTGATTGTGGTGCGACCAGTTGGACAGACCTAGGCAGGATTAGGGAACATTATATTTTGGTAGTTCGGGCTAGAGACCTTGCGCGTGTTTTTAGATTCGTGTTGTGGAGGGGGATAGGCGTTTTGGAATTTATTACGGATGACTCATGATCTGGAGACGGTGGTTTTCCAGAGTTGTATCAGGGACGGTGGTTTCCTGTATACATACTGAGAGACGGTTGTTCTCTCCAGGAGACGGTGGTTTTCCTGTGTACTGATATTGGGACGGTGGTGTCCTTTATAGTACGGAGTGCCTATATTGGGACGGTGGTTTCCTCTATAGTGCGGAGAGACGGTGGTTCTTTCGAGGGAACGGTGGTTTCCCTAGAGTGTGTGTGTTGTGTGTTGAGTCCAACGTGATAAATGTCTAGAAAACGCGTGTATAGTGTGGGTTGGTTGTGGAGTATTGAGATTTTTGTGTTAATCTCCAGTGGTTGGCCGGTGCGGGCCAGAGTGGAGTCTTGTGTAGACTTGTGTTTTGGGGATTAGGCGGGCTTTTCCCAGTGGTTGGCCGGTGCGGGCCAGAGTGGAGTCTTGTGTAGACTTGTGTTTTGGGGATTAGGTGTGCTTTTCCCTGTGGTTGGCCGGTGCAGGCCAGAGTGGAGTCTCGGGTAGACTTATGTTTTGGGATTCGAGGACGAATCCAGTGTGGTGGGGGAGAATTGTAACACCCGTGATTCAAAATTATGTTTTTGGAAGGGTATCGATCGACACAGTGGTTGTGTGTCGATCGACACGGGGTTATTGTTCTCTCGAGGATTCGGTCAGTGAGGACCGTGTCGATCGACAGGGTTTGGGAGTGTCGATCGACAGGCGGGAAAAAATCAGACTTGGGTTTTGATTTTTTGGTTCGATTCGATTGATGGGCCGGTTTAGGAACCTAGGGTTCCGTATTTAAGGTGAGGAGACGCGTTTTTCCTTCACTCTTGGCCGAAAATCAGATCAAAAAGGGGGATTCTAGAGAGAAAAGAGAGTGGAAAGGATTTGAGAAGTTTGAAGGAAATTCTTGTGGATTTGTCCTTGATTCTCAATCCTATAGTGTGTGTTTCGTGGGAGAGGTTTTGGGAACGCTTGGTGACTGATTTGGTGCGAAAATCAGTGTTGAAGAATTAGGGTTCTTCGCGTTCTTCGTTCTTTCCTCTTCAAAATTAGGTGAGTGCGTGATCGTGGATATGGGAGTAGATTATTAGGTTATTGGATGTGTTTGAATCATGATTTGAGATGTTGTGGTTTGCTGTGGATTCCTTGTGTGGTTTTGTCGTGTTTGTTTGCATGTTTGCGACTCGTGTTCATCGGAATCGGGTTGAGAGAGGAGAAACTCGTTTTCGGTGAACAGTGAGGTGTCGCTCGACACGAGTATGTGCTGAGTGTCGATCGACACCTTTGTGGTGTCGTTCGACACGAGTGCGTGAAGAGTGTCGATCGACACCTTTGTGGTGTCGCTCGACACCAAGCTTTTGATCATGTCGATCGACGACTGGGTGATGTCGATCGACACGGCGGTCTGTGTGGCCATATGTGGTGAATTGTTGGATTGTTTTATGTGTGGTGCTTGTGATACTACTGGAGCGTGTTGCCAGTTTGGTTTATGTGTGTTTAATGTGTGATTGAACGAGTATGTGATGGATAATGTTGTGTTGATTATCTTGTGGATTATGGATAATGTTGTGTTGATTATCTTGTGGATTGTGGACAATGTTGTGTTAATTATCTTGTGGATTATAGATAATGTTGTGTTGATTATTGGTTCGTGTGAGGTAGATTGGTTAACTGTGTTATTTGGAATCTTGTGGAATTATCGTAAGTTATGAATTATTCACTGTGAATTGGTAAATCGGTTAATCCTGTTTAAGTGTGATAATTGGAATACTGTTGTTTGTTGAGTGATCACGTAGAATTGATAGTCTATTTTCCCTTAATATGTATCCAGTAGACGGGATGACCGCTCCACTGAGTATTTATGATAATACTCACGCAACTCTGTTTTTCCTTTTTGAGTTGCAGGTAATGAAAAGTGTGAGATCGTGGAATCATGGCAGAGGAAGAGGATGATTAGGATGTGTAATCTTTGTGTTTTGGTTTAGTGGAACCGATGTTAGGTTGTTAGTATGGAATTCTGGAATAATTAAATATTTTAATTGGTTTATATTGATTATGTTCCGCGTGTCTTTCACCCTGAATTAGTCGTTGAGGATTTAATGATTATGGGATCATTTAATCCGGACTAATTATTTATTCAAAAAAAAAAAAAATGCGAGTGTTACAATGATCATACACCGCATGAAGAGAATATCACCAATAATGATCATACACTTGAAACTCAAGAGGAATTAACATTAAGAAGATCAACTCGTCAGAGGAGATCTGCTATTTCTGATGATTACATCATTTATCAAGTGGAGTCTGGGGAAGGGAATATTTATGATCCGGTTTCTTATTCACAAGCCATCAAAGATGTTAATTCTGATAAATGGGTTTATTTCACAAAAGATGAGATGGAATCGATGGCTAAGAATGAAGTTTGGGATATTGTTCAATTACCTGAAGGACACAAAGCAGTCGGGTGCAAGTGGATCTTTAAGACCAAACTTGACTGTAATGGTAATAATGACCGATATAAAGCCATACTTGTAGCTAAAGGTTTTAATCAGAAAGAAGGCATCGATTATAATGAGACTTTCTCACCTGTGTCTAGGAAAGACTCTTTCAGAATTATCATGTCATTAGTAGCTCATTATGATCTTGAGTTACATCAAATGGATGTAAAAACTGCCTTTCTTAATGGAGACTTACAAGAAGAAGTCTATATGCGTCAACCTAAAGGCTTCATCATCGAAGGTCAGGAAGACATGGTCTGCAAATTAAAGAAATCAATATATGGATTGAAACAAGCTTTGAGGCAATGGTATCTAAAGTTTGATGAAACCATTACGAAAATCGGTTTCAAAGAAAACATAGTAGATCCATGTATATACCTCAAGATGAGTGGGAGTAAGTTCATATTTTTGATATTGTATATTGATGATATATTACTGGCGAGTAGTGACCTTGGTCTATTACATGAGACAAAGAAATATCTCTCTAAGAACTTTGAGATGAAAGATATGGGTGAGGCATCCTATGTGATAGGAATTGAATTATTCCGTGATCGATCACTTGGGATTTTAGGATTGTCTCAAAAAGCATATATTGATAAAGTTCTTGAGAGATTTTGCATGATGATGTGTTCTTCTAGCATTGTTCCTATGCAGAAATGTGACAAGCTTGACCTTTCGCAATGTCCGCATAATGAAATAGAACGTAATGAAATGCAAAAGTATCCTTATGCATCTCTGGTGGGAAGTTTGATGTATGCGCAAGTATGCACAAGACCTGATATCAGCCACGTAGTTGGCATGTTGGTAAGATTTCAGAGTAACCCAGGACTCGCTCATTGGAAAGCTGCAAAGAAAGTGTTGAGATACCTAAAGGAGACAAGAAACTATATGCTCACATATAAGAAATCAACACATCCACAGATGGTTGGATTTTCACACTCAGATTTTGGTGGGTGCCATGACTCTAGGCATTGCACTCTTGGCTATGTGTATCTCCTTAACGGAGGTGCCATATCATGGAAAAGCCAGAAGTCACAATTGATTTACACATCAACTATGGAGGCTGAGTATGTGGCATGTTATGAGGCATCTATTCAAGGAGCATGGTTGCGGAACTTTATCTCTGAGTTTGGGGCTCTGAGTTTTGTTGACAAGCCTTTAACTCTTTACTGTAACAATCAAGCCGCATTCTTCTTTTCTAAGCATGACATGATATCAAAAGGATCCAAGCATATGGACCTTAAATATCTATCATTGAAACAAGATGTTAAAAGAGAAAAGTTTGTCATTGAACACATAGGCACTGAAGTTATGGTCGCTGACATATTTACGAAAGCATTACCTCCAAAGACCTTTCAAAGGCATGTTGAAAGCATGGGTCTTGAGGGTAGCTCTTAAATGTAATGTCTGTTTATGATTAGCCTATTTTGACAATTCTTTTGAGCTCTTATATGTCTTTTACATCTTTATATATATATTCTGTTAACTAATGTGCACACTCATGATTGATGATAAATTTATGATAACAGAATACATTTTTATCTAAAACATTACAGGGACCATTAAGATAACTCCTACTTATGTTAAAGGTCTGACTATGAAGGTAGTCAATGCAGTAGTACATGGAAGGAATCATGTTGCAAAATGATGTGCGACCGCCATGATGACTCCCATTGATTACTCGAGTAGCCAAGACACTAATGATGACCAAATGAAAATAAATATATAACATATTATGCCGGCCTTATGATTCCTGATTGAAAACTATAAAAGAACTATACTAACGACCAAGTGGGAGAATGTTAGAAAAATATTTTTTCTTACCCATGAATGTGGTCTTATAGTAATTTGTTTCTAATGGGATTGTTATAACTTTCAATGAACATTTGGTAACCAATAAAATTGGTGATTAATGAGTTAAATTCCTAATGAATTTAAAGGACAATAAGAGGACAAATAGTTATGATCATAAGAGAACAAGTGGAAAGCAATTTACCAAAGATCATAACTTAGTGAGTAAGGTTAATAATTTGGAGGCAAAGCTATGAATAGCTTTGGGACCAAGCTAAAAGAACCAAAACAAACACTTGTCACTAATGTGTTCATCTCTACCATGATGGATGGTTGAGATTGAATCAATGGCAAAAGCCCTAATGAGGAATAAGGTCCTCTCCCCACCTATAAATAGATGTTTTGCTCCATCACAATTCATCACAAGAACAAACAACACATAAAGAAAGAGGTTTATAGGAAGGGGAGAGAAACCTTATCTCCTACCTAAAGATCTAAGAGTTTCACTTTAGTCTACAAACCATTAAAGGAAGCTTCTCTTCTAGGGAAAAGTTCAAGGAGGCTTCACTTCTACAATGAATGAAGGTATTTCTTTAATCTTCTTTATGATTCTATTATGTGATTAATCTAGATGATTAAGATCTTGGGGTTCATGTTAAAAGAATGATTTAACATATATATATATATATATATAGTTAGCGAGCTTAACTTAGATAGACTAACGTACAGTTGAAGATTATATATAGTCGGCGGTTCTGAAGATACAATAGTAGAAATTATTTATTTAAGTGCTTAATTATACCGATGAATATACTTTTTCGGATAGATCACCAACATACATTAAAAAGAAATTTTGAAAACTTTTATGCTGCATGTATTGTATTATACGGTGAATTATTTCTTTTTATTCTTCTTGCTAATACACTATACTCACTACTCAAATACGTATCAAATATGAAACTAATATAACCACATTAACTACTGTGCTAAAAAAATTTTATACACATAAGAACAAGTAACATCAATTGTTTGAGTGGTGAAAAGTAAACGTGTCGATCCGCAAACTTTGGGAAAGCCTGGTTTTGAAAAGAAAAGAGAAAAGCGACAATAATAATTTTAAAAAGATACATATAATCAAATTGTTGTTATTTTGGACATTTTTTTAATCCAGAAAATATTGATGTACATGAATAAAACACATGGGTATAATGACATTGATATTGATGGACACATGAATTTGCCGTTGTATATATTTGCTTTTAAATATTAAATTAGGTTTTCTCTAACATAATACATCGAACATGGATCGTCTGATGTGAGAATTTATTTTCCAATGGAGCTCCGTAATTTACGGAAATCATTCTCCAAACTCTACACGCCCACCATCTCATGTCGTCACCATCTAATCTGATTTATTATTTGTCGATCGAGTCAGTTTCGAATAGAGACGGATCGTCCCGTTCCTTCCCACATTATATAATAACAAACAATGAAAGTTAATTCATTTTATATCTCATTCTACATTTTACCCTTTCAGCATTCAAAACTTCAATTAAAATTTACGAAAATGTTTAGTGTCTTCATATTCGTTACATAGAGAAATCATCAATATAGAAAACATTCAACGACTTCGTAAGGTAAAAGAGGCAACGCTCTTGCACGCACGCGTCCAGCGAAAGAGCATGTGCACACGTGGCGGGACCCTTATAATGTGGGACCCACTAGTATTTTAGGAGTGATTTCAACGGAGGCCCACTCCTTGCCTCATTGACGGCTGTGATAGCTTTACATACATTGTTTGTTATTAAAATAACATGCATTTTTTCCATCTTCTCTTTTTTTTTTTGGTCGAATACCATCTTATAAAACCAAAAAAACAAAAGAGAAAATGCGTCAAACGAAAAAATATACCAAGGCAAAGATTATGGTTAAGCATAACATTCTGATATGATTAAGTTTTAATTTTTTCTTTTTGTCAAAAAGTTCGTTATTTAGAATCCCATTTTTTTACGCATCTATATAAAGATATTGGCGATAAATTCCTGTTTTCCGGCAGTGATTTCTTGTATCTTAGAATAAGCATGGGAAAACATTCTTTCCACTCTCATCTCATATATGATTGATCTTGAGTTTTCAGTATAAAATATTTTTTTTTTGTGCTAAAAGCTAAATACTTCATTGAAAATGAATAAGTTTAGGTTTACAAAAACCTATAAAAATGAATTCCATGACAAAAAAGTAAAAACTTAAAATTATAGTATTGGTAATATAACCACTAAGTGTAATGGTAATAGAGTACGACGTAGTAATGTAGATATTAGGGCATGTATAATAGAGACACTGTCATAAGTGTCTAAATTTTTTTTAGAATTAAATATATTAAATATAGGATCATTGAGTGTCTAAAATCAGAAAATGATCCAATATTAGATCTTTTTCCGATTTTAGACACTCAAAGATGCTAAATTTAATATATTTAATTCTAAAAAAATTTTAGATACTTATTACAGTGTATCCATTATACATGCACTATGTTCTTCCTAATTCATTTTGGAGAGATGCGAATGCGAAGAAAACCCATAAACCTGAGAGCTAAAACACGTAGAACTAGAAGCAGTTTAATAAAATGTGAAACAACCAGGCTTTTTTTTTTAACCCAATAATTTCTACTGCGGAAAACATTAAATCATTAAATCAACTAGATTATCCAATATCTCCATAAAATAAACAATCGATATTCCAAAATAATTCAAATAGAACACAACACCAGATTCAGAAATGAATATATAAATCTAGCAACCTATGACAACGGGTTCTCTAGACTAATCAACAACACACGACATCCTATCATCCTCTCGTCCCAACCATGATCCCACGATCTCAAACTTTACTTTACCTGCAACACATGGAAATAAGAGTTGCGTAAGTATTTCATAAATACTTAGTGAGCTGGTCATTCCGCCTACGGACGTAACAAGCAGGCTCAGATAACATTGCAACACACATTACAAACCATCTCAACACATAACAACATTAAACAATACGAAAACAACACATTTCGGGAAATTACAGACTGCGTGTCGAGCGACACTATACATGTGTCGATCGACACGACCGAAAGCCTGGTGTCGAGCAACACGACGCAGGTATCGATCGACACACGACAAAACCTCATGTCGAGCGACACCCTCCTGGTGTCGATCGACACGGCGCTATAACTGCACCAGAATAGATTTCCTCTTCTCTCTCGACTCGGTTCCGGTGATAACAAGCCACAATCCTGCAAGGCAAACACAACAATCCAAGATATGCATCCACAACAACCATCACAACAATAACAACCAAAATCAGATCAAACAATCACCAAAAACGCATCAATTTATCCTCATAGTCTAGAAACCAACGGTCACAACTCACCTCGGGTTAAGGAATGAAAGGAATACGGACTTTGCACGGAAAGGCACACGAAACAACCCCTCCTAAACCATGAACCCCACTGATCCAAGCAAATACACGAAGAACACGAGGAAAAAGGAACCTAACGCTTCTAACACGCTAAGGAGAGGGTTTCAGATTGATTTCTCTGCAACAATTATTCCCAAACACCACAAACTCACAATTCTCTCTGAAAATCTCCTCTTTTTCTCTGTTTACGACGGCCCCTCAAACAGTATGCAGCTCTAGGCCTATTTATACGATTAACCAAGCCAAAACCGCAATTAAAATCTAATTAACCCGGTTCAGAAAAATACAAAGTGTCAAGCGACACCAAGACTGTGTCGATCGACACCCTCAAAACCTTCGTGTCGATCAACACACTCCTTGTGTCGCTCGACATGACCACCAGAATTCACATTTCTGGTTCGCAGGCGTTATAATTCTCCCCCACTAAACTGGATTCGTCCTCGAATCCGGACAAACTGTCTAACAAAGACCCAAACCTGACCCAAAACTGGTCACTACCACCCGAGATCCTAACACCCGATCATTGAGGCCATTGTCTAATCTCATGTCTATACGCCCGTTTTCAGACATTTGCCACTCTTAGCTCATTCGACACCCCTCCCACTCGCAGGACGCATCCATTGAGCTATCGATGTGACGTGCCCCATCCACTCTCAGGATGCATCCCTTGAGCTCTGGGTACACAGGGGAACTAATCATCCCCTCGAAATGACTAATCATCCCTCGATACTCATAATAGAAACTAATCATCCTAAAGAGTATACAGGAGAACTAATCGTCTCCTCTGAGGAACTAATCATCCTCACTGAAGAACTAATTATCCTTACTGAAGAACTAAACATCTCCAGATAAAATGAATGAGTTATTTGGAGCCGCAACCCTAGAGTAATAAATCCTAAAACATCTATAAACATCTATCGAACGACCTCCCGTGGTCAAACTCAATACTCTCTAACCCGGAATATCACAAAACAGGACCATCACCGGCCCACACATAAACCATATAAGAACTACTCATCTTATAAATCTCAAAAAGGTATAATCGTTACAACAAAAACGAAAATACAACCAAAGCAACGCATGCTAAAAACTGAAATGGGGACTACAAAGAGAAATAAAGCTCAAACGGCGACCTGTTTGTCCAACCACTTCCCGAACTTCAATTTTATCTTTGCCTCAGGCTCCCAAGTCTCCTCCTTGTAACCAGCGCAATCCCACAAGACTCACAACAATGGAATCTTTTTGCGACGCAAGTTCTTGACTCTCCTCTTGTGAATCCTCACAGGAACTGCCGGAACCGACAAATCAGGCCGAAGATCCTCGGGAATCTTAGCCACTAACTCCTCCGATTCATATAGGCACTTCCTCAACATCGAAACATGGAACACCTTATAAAATGCCTGCATAATCGGAGGTAACTCTAGCCGATAAGCAACCGGCCCAACCCGCTCCACCACCGGAAACAGACCCATAAACCGCGGACTCAGCTTGTTCTCTGCTATGGATCTGATAGGACCCCTCAACATAGCCATCTTGAGATACACACGATCTCCCACGGCAAACTCAAGCTTTCGCCACCTCTTATCAGCATAACTTTTTTGACGATTCTGAGCTTCCTTCATGTTCAGTCTCACAACACGAACATTTTTTTCTGTTTCCTTAACATAAGAAGCCCCAAGAATACTCCGTTCCTCCTATCCAAAGCCTCAAAAGGAGCCATCCCAATACTCGCTTGGAAGCTGTTATTATAAGCAAACTCTACCAAACTCAAATGATCAACCCAGTGACCACCCCAATCCAGTACCCACATCCGCAGTAAATCCTCTAAAGTCTGAATCGTCCTCTCTGACTGCCCGTCAGTCTGCGGATGGTACACTGCACTCATATGCACCTGCCCATCTCTGCCTGAAATGCTCCCCAAAACTCTGAAGCAAATATCGGATCTCGGTCTGACACGATACTAGCTGGCACTCCATGCAGCCTCACAATCTCCTTCACAAATTTCTTAGCCAAAACAGCCGCGCCGTCTGTCTTCTTGATGGCCAGAAAATGTGCTGACTTAGTCAACCGATCCACGATCACCTAAATAGCATCAAAGGTCCGTGAGTTAGGTAATCCCACCATGAAATTCATCGTGATCATGTCCCACTTCCATTCTGGAATGGGTAAACTCTGCAACAAACCACTTGGAACCTTATGCTCAGCCTTAACCAGCGAACACGTGTTACACTTCGAAACCCAATCCGCCACATCTCTCTTCATCCTGACCCAGTGATATTACCGCTTGAGATCACGATACATCTTAGTCGCTCCAAGATGAATTGAGAACTTGCTCGAGTAAGCATCTCGTAGAGTCTCCTGCCTTAACTCCTCTACCTTGGGTACACAAACCCAACCGCGAACAAGAATCGTCCCATTCGATGAGACTTGATACTCAGAACCCTCTGTGATCGATGCAGTAACCAACCCTGATCACTTGCCTGAGCCCCTTGGATCCTACTCAAAAGACAAACCGGATCAGCCGCCTCTAAACCCAACGACTCCTGAGAAATAGCACACCACTGCAAAGTGCCAATCTTACTCACAAGCGACTCGATATCTTGTTCCCGAGCCAAATCTACTCGTCGACGACTCAAAGTATCTGCCACCTGGGTTGCCTTACCAGGATGGTAATTAGTATCCAATTGAGAACTACTGGTATCATAAACCAAAATCTGAAATGCCATTCCAAAACTCCAACGACTTACCTCAGGAACCAACACCACACATGAACCACCAGTTGACACTTACCACACCCTGCGATCCTCTGACCAGTCTTACACGGAATCATACACTCAAACTCTGAGATCCATATCCTATCTCGTGCATGTGCCACGATCTGACATTAATTACTTATATATACCATCATCATCACACTCTCAGGACGTCTCTTTCGAGGTAACGATGTCGATCCCACTCCACTCTCGAGATGTCTCCCTCAAGCTTTGGATCTATATAGGAAAAAATGTTTCCTGTAGAGTAATTCAACTCATACGCGTACAAGCGCATGAAACTAATATTACTTCCCGTGATAAAAATCTCCATTATTTACAACATAACGTCTCTACTCCAATGAACCCTTGGCTAACACAACTGATCTTCCTCAAGATCCATACTTAACCTTCGAATCACCATGGTAATCCTAAAATTATTCACACGATACAGATACCTATTGCTCTTAACTCTTCCCACTACTTGACACCACATGACGCATCCTATGGCTCATCAGGATACATACTGCTCGCACTCTTGGAACGCATCCAACGAGTCAACAGTAACTGGGGAACTCACATCCCTGCGAAAGAACTCACATCAATCTCAAAAAATGGAGAACTCACATCTCTGAAACGAAAGAGTTATTCGGGACCGCAGTCCCTAGAGCAATAAATACCATACGCCTATAACCTCGGGACTAGTACCGACTTGGGGGGTCTGAAACCACCCCTAAAATTACCATGTACACCGCATAAGGCTTAACCAACTCGGCCACGCCAACATAGGTGTACTCACAATCTGATCTTTAGTCAGACAACTCATCCCAAACCAGAACGCAGGGAAAATCTTTCTCCCTCGGCGAAGTACTGGGTAACTACTCATACCCAAATACGATGCAATACAGAATTCTACCCATCCAGATTCGCCCAAAACTTCCCTAATGCTACGTTTCTTAATCCGAACTAGGTTAGCCGAATTGATCACACAACAATCAAACAAGAACATGTGCAGCCAACTGTAGACCCAGAATTGGATCAATCGATCATGCAATAACCAAACAAGTACATGTACGACCATAAGACGCTTCATCTGTTACAAGGGTCGTCTGAACTGAGTTTCCTACGCAGGATCAACTCTAGGCTTGACGCCTACCAACATGTCTAATGAAGACCAACACATAACCATAACCTGGTCCTCAACACTCGAGATCCCACTCGATTCTCATAAACAGTTCAACATGGACTAAATTTCTGACACTACTCAGACCGCATCACGCGAGATTACCACTCGAGCCCATATAACCGTCTTCTTAAAGACCAACCTCTTGCCCCCACTTGGCCAATACCACAAGAGATCCTCCCTCATCTCAGAGGCTCTCGTCTAATCCTCTCAAGAAAGCATACCGCTCGCACTCTCGGGACGCATCCCTTGAGCCACGATATCTTGGGAACTCGCATCCCCGCGAGAGAACTCACCTCCCTCGCTACTTATTATGGGAACTCCTATCCCAAATAAATATACAGGAGAACTCACATCTTCTCTGATTAGACGGCCTCACGTGGTACAATCTCGATATTCCCCGCCTGGAATATCCTCATAAAAATGACCAACATTAGTCAACATAAATAACACATAAGAACCACGCGTCTTATAAAACAAAGGAAAAATAAATAAGGAACACCATCTTATAAATTTCCATACAGAAAAACGTTTTCAACACCAACGAAAATATCCAAAACCAAAAACAACAACACCAAAGCTACAACTCTGAAACTGGAAACAAAACCAGAAATAAAGAACAACTGCTCAATCCTAGACCTGCTCTCCCAGATCCTCAATTGCTGCAAGCACCTCCACTAACTCCGCCCTCGAGGCGTACTTGGAAGCTCTGTCGGGCTTCTTTAGCCCCATCCAAAGTCCTGCCACGAACTTGCTCATCTAGGCCCACTCATCATCTATGCCACTACTCAGATAGACCACTAGCCTGCTAAACTCAGCATCATACTCACGAACGGACCGATTACCCTAAAAAAGTCTCCTGAACTGCAACTCTAACTGCTCCACCACCTCTTGAGGAAAATACCTGGCATTAAACTCCCCCAAGAATTCACCCCAAGTCTACACTGTCCGCCTCCTCCTGGCTTGAACTCCTGTCCACCAGAGATAGGCATCACTATCCAAGAACCCTACCGCCAGATCCACACGGTACTCCTCAGGACATGTGATAGAACGAAGCCTACACTCTACCTTCAACCTCTACTCATTGGCTGCCTCTGGTCCCCCTCAACCCGAGAAGGACAAAGGACCCATGTCCTGCATCTCATTGAACATCACTAGATACTGCTCCCTTGGTTTCATCGCTGGAGCCTGTACTGGTACCGCAACCGGTAATCGCTCCAAAATCAAAGCTAGCATCTTTGCCAAACGATCCTCTGAATCTTGAGCTCCGCCCGTAGCATAACCCAAATCTGGGCCTCTGACCGCACCAGCAACTCCGGTACTGCCTCTGGCACCGGCAGTCCTAACCGCCACACGGACACTGCTCACGGAATCATCCAGATACGTCGGAAATAGCCTCCTGCTCTGATGACTCACCTTGAGTCACCCACTCGAACGACGTAGTCACACGACCCCGACCACGACTTCGGCCTCCACGGCCACCAACTCTGCCACCACGACCTTTTGGAACTCTAGCCATCGCACACTGCACTTACCAAAAGCACATTCTAAGATACTAGAATTCACAGAAAGAAGGTCAAACAATCACATACCGTGGAATCTCTTTGAAGGCTCGGAGAGGATGATCTAAGACTCTACAACTCACAGAATTAACTAACTACTCATAGCCAATTCATGCCACAGTCTCAAATCAACCAATTACTAACAACCCTAGAATCGTAAGGGCTCTGATACCAAAATGAAACAACCAGGTTTTTTTTTTAACCTAATAATTTCTACTGCGGAAAACATTAAATCATTCAATCAACTAGATTATCCAATATCTCCATAAAATAAACAATCGATATTCCAAAATAATTCAAATAGAACACAACACCAGATTCAGGAATGAATATATCAATCTATCAACCTATGACAACGGGTTCTCTAGACTAATCAACAACACACGACATCCTATCATCCTCTTGTTCCAGCCATGATCCCACGATCTCAAACTGTACTTTACCTGCAACACATGGAAATAAGAGTTGCGTAAGTATTTTATAAATACTTAGTGAGCTGGTCATTCCGCCTACGTGCGTAACAAGCAGGCTCAAATAACACTGCAACACACATTACAAACCATCTCAACACATAACAACATTAAACAATACGAAAACAACAAATTTCGGGAAAATACAGACTGCGTGTCGAGCGACACCACACAGGCGTCGATCGACACGACCGAAAGCCTGGTGTGGAGCGACACCACACAGGTATCGATCGACATACGACAAAACCTCGTGTCGAGCGACACCCTCCTGGTGTCGATCGACACGGCGCTATAACTGGACCAGAATCGAGTTCTCCTCTCTCGACTCAATTCTGGTGATTACAAGCCACAATCCTGCACGACAAACACAACAATCCAAGATATGCATCCACAACAACCATCACAACAATAACAACCAAAATCAGATCAAACAATCACCAAAAACGCATCAATTTATCCTCATAGCCTAGAAACCAACGGTCACAACTCACCTCGGGTTAAGGAATGAAAGGAATACGGACTTTGCACGGAAAGGCACACGAAACAGCCCCTCCTAAACCACGAACCCCACTGATCCGAGTGAACACACGAAGAACACGAGGAAAAAGGAGCCTAACGCTTCTAACACGCTAAGGAGAGGGTTTCAGATTGATTTCTATGCAACAATCAATCCCAAACACCACAAACTCACAATTCTCTCTGAAAATCTCCTCTTTTTCTCTTTTTACGACGGCCCCTCAAATAGTACGCAGCTCTAGGCCTATTTATACGATTAACCGAGCCAAAACCGCAATTAAAATCTAATTAACCTGGTTCAGAAAAATACATGTGTCGAGTGACACCAAAACTGTGTCGATCGACACCCTCAAAACCTTCGTGTCGATCGACACACTCATTGTGTCGCTCGACACGACCACCAGAATTCACATTTCTGGTTCGCGGGCGTTACAAAATGACTTCATTAGGATTAGTTTCTCCGACAAGAATTTGTTGTATTATGCACGTGAATTTATGAACACCTTGCAAAACGTAGTATCTATAAACTTAATAACTAATGGCTCGACTGTATTCAAGATTTTATGAAACTAACATGAAATGTACGACTCCCCAAAATTTACTTTCATGATTATTATTTTTTTCGTGAGTGCATTCTTCATTTGTTTTGGTATATCCATAATAATTTATAATGTCATTTAACAAAATATAACAAATCCATTGTCCTGATTCTGATGTAAAGTGAAACATTTAAATAATTTTTGAGAGAATTCTTGGCGTGGGTATGATTGAGCATTTTCATTACTTATCGTATTGAAGAAACAAAAAAAAAGCGACGAAATGAAGAGAGAACAGAAAATATGTGGGAATTGTGGGATAACTTTGACGTTTTGATATCATGTTAGAATTGTAAGTC
Source organism: Draba incana (assembly GCA_963576765.1). Lineage (NCBI taxonomy): Eukaryota > Viridiplantae > Streptophyta > Magnoliopsida > Brassicales > Brassicaceae > Draba > Draba incana. The sequence continues at coordinate 12,619,237 of OY755212.1, read as the reverse complement.
CTAAATCCAAATAGAAAACGATATAAAAGGGTAACTTTAACGTATCCTTAATATCATATTTTAAAATAATAATATAATTGTAGCAATCAACTATTTTTTTAACTAAAATTTGTCTGGTAACTATTTACGACCTCCATTTTTATCATATTCAAAGATACACCTATGTAGGCCATGGGAAATAATTTGAAGTTAAAATGGTAGAACCGACGGAATGGTCAGTACCGACTACAAGTCTACGTACGACCAATACAGCCTAAAAGTTAATTAAAGTAAACTGTTTTTCTTTTATTATGTATATAATTGGATAATGCTTTGTGTATAATCTAAAATCAACAAACATAATCTCCTTTTAATGATATGCTTGTCCCCTTAATTCAAGGGAAGATTAGTGGCTTCAGCCGTACTCTTCCAAGGACAAAAGTAAAAAACTCTTCCTCCCTAATGACTTAAATTAGTTGTTTACCGGAGGAGTTTAAAAAAAGTCAATTAAGACTTTAGTACCAAGCGATATATTTTCATTAGGGGTGGACACAAGGCGGGTACTTGCTATTTTAGGTGTACTTGTTACTCGGTTTGTCTTGTACGAGTAATACAATTTCATACTTGTACTTGACTTGTTAGAAACGAGTACCCGAAATTTCAATTACTTGCTAACAAATGGCTTACTTGCAAGTTACTTGCCCCGCTAAATTACTTGCTTACTTACGAGTACTTATCAACTACTTGCAAGCACTTATAAACTACTTGCAAATTATTTGCGTATTATTATCCTCTAACTTACTTATTATTTATATTATTTCATAATCAGTTTAAAATTGGACCTAAATTTATAATTTATATTAAGTTTGTCTAAAATACTTAACAAAATAATAAAAATATTTATATAAAATATTAACTATATAACGAGTAACGAGTAATACAAGCCGAGTATTAAATTTTTTTTTAGTACTTATTACTTGTTCCGTACTTGCAAGTATCCAAATCATACTACTTATTACTTGCCTTGATAATGACGAGTACTTATTTTTTCAAACCGAGTACAGGACAAGTAACGGGTACGGGACGAGTAACGAGTATTGATGTCCAGCCCTAATTTCCATCGAGACTTCTCCTCCAATATCTAATTATAAACAAATACAAAAAAGGAGAGAGAGACACAACCGGTTCTCAACAAAGAGATTCTAGGACCTTCATTAGAACATCTTCTTACCACATGTCATTGTCTAATTGGTTCTGTAACATCCCGGAACCAAATTTTGAAATTTGGTAAGGGGTGTCGATCGACACCATAGGGAGGTGTCGATCGACACCACGTTCTGATGATCGGTTTGTTTTTAAAACTTGATCGACGGTTTGGCTCGGGTTTGTGGAGGACCTAGGGCTGCGGGTATATAAGCCCTATGATGATTGTGGCCGCGTTTCCAAGGAGAAAAACACAGAAACCTAGAGAGAAGAGAGATTCGGAGATAAATCAAGAGTTTCGATTCGTGTTCATCTTCGTTCTTCGTGAGAACCCCTTGTGTGATCGTGGGAGGCCGAGTAGCAAGCGTTTCGTCGCTGTCTCGGTGAATTCCATTGAAGGAATCCTCCGTTCATTGTTGTTCATCATCGCTCGTCGCTCGTTCCTCGTCTTTCGTCGTTTTCATCGAAATCTGAGGTGAGTGCGCGACCGTAGGCTTGTATATGTTAGGGAATCAATAGCGGTTGATTTAGGGTATTGTGTGATGGATTTGTGGTTGATTTGTGTTGTTAAGTGTAAAGGAAATCGTGTTTTGGCTAGGTGAATCGTGTGAATTGTGTGTTTTTGCATTCTGGTCTGTTTCTGAAAACGATCCTTAAGGTGTCGATCGACACCCCTGTGAACATAGCGTCGATCGACACCGTGCGATGTGTCGATCGACACCCATGTATTTCTCATGTTAATTATTTTAAATTGATTTTTATTGATGTTCTAACATATGCGTAATTAGTCTGTAGACGGGAAGACCGTCTCACTAAGTATTTATGAAATACTTACACATCTCTTATTTCCATGTGATGCAGGTAAAGAGAAAAGTGATCGCGGAATCAGGGCCCTAGAAGAGGATGATTAGGGATGTTATTTATTTTTCTAGTTCTAGAGAACCCTGTTAGGTTGCTAGTTTATTCATTCCTGAATTTGGTTATTATGAGTTGAATGATGTTTTGGAATTAATATTTAATTATTATTTGGACTTTTATTATTTTCTGAATTATTTTCCTGAGAACTTCCGCGTAGTATCTGTTAGGAATCTAGTCTTTGAGGATTAATATTTATGGAATATTAATCTGGGCTAGTTAATTAAAAAAAAATATATAAGGTTGTCATATTTTGGTATCAGAGCCCTTACAATTCTAGGGCTAGTAATTGTTGGATGAACTGAGACTATGTGTTTGATTGTTTATGTGAGTTAAGAAACTAGTAGTCTTAGAATCATCCTCTTCGGCCTTTAAAGCGATTCCACGGTGAGTTTGTTTTTGTTTGTTTGTGACTTCTAGGGTTCTTATATGTTGTTCTATGATGTAGTGGGATGGATACAAGAGCTAGAGGTCGTGGTAGAGCCGGTGCCCGTCGAGGCAGTTGCAGGGTAGCGAGCGAAATCGGCCTACGCATGATCTTGAGTTGGGAGCAGTTGTGTTTGCTTTGAAGATTTGAAGGTCTTATCTCTATGGTGGGAGAGTGCAGATTTTTACGGATCACAAAAATCTGCAGCATATCTTCACTCAGCCATTGCTGAATATGAGGCAGAGGCGCAGGGTTGAGTTGCTGGCGGATTACGATTTGGAGATTATTTATCACCCGGGCAAGGCTAATCAGGTAGCGGATGCTTTGAGTTGGCGGAGGTTCAATTCAGCTCGGGAGCAGGATATTGAGGCTTTAGTGGGCGAGATTAGCACGTTGCGTCTTTGTGCGATTTCGCAGGAGCCTTTGGACTTAGAGGTAGTCGATCAGGCAGATCTTCTCAGTAGGATCAAAATGGCTCAGCAGAGCGATCAGGGTTTGATTAGTGCGTCACGAGCAGTTGGTTCCGAGTATCTGGTCTCTCTGAATGGGATAATTTTGGTTCGTGGTCGAGTTTGTATTTCTCGAGACAAGTCTTTGAGGTAGGAGATTCTGAGCGAGGCTCATGCGAGCAAGTTTTTGATTCATTCGGGTGTGACTAAGATGTACCATGATCTGAAACGGTATTATCACTGGGTTGGGATGAAGAAAGATGTAGCAGATTGGGTCGCGACGTGCGACATGTGTTCGTTAGTTAAGGTAGAGCATCGATTACCAAGGACTTAACCGAGTCACTGTGAAGAACAGGTACACCCTCCCGAGAATTGATGAGTTGTTGGATCAGTTAAGGGGTGCTACCTGGTTCTCCAAAATAGACTTGGCTTCGGGTTACCATCAGATCCCGATAGATGAGGCAGACGTTCGTCAGACGGCTTTCAGGGCGATGTATGGGCACTTCAAGTTTGTGGTTATGCCCTTCGGTTTGACGAATGCGCATACGGCATTCATAAGATTGATGAACGACGTATTCAAGGAGTATTTGGACGTGTTCGTTATCATTTTCATTGATGATTTTCTGGTTTATTCGAGGAGTCCCGAGGAGCACGAAGTTCATTTGAGGTTAGTTTTGGAGAAGCTTCGGGAGCAGAGGCTTTACGCGAAGCTGAGTAAGTACAGTTTTTGGCAGCGTGAGATGGAATTCTTGGGTCATATCGTGTCTGCAGAGGGAGTTTTTGTAGACCCAGCCAAGATTGAGGCGATTCGAGATTGGCCGAGATCTAGTAGTGCTACCGAGATCATGAGTTTTCTGGGGTTAGCAGGATATTATCGGAGATTCGTCAAGGGCTTTGCGAGTATGGCGCAGCCTATGACGAAGCTAACCAGTAAGGATGTTCCGTTTGTGTGGTCGCCGGAGTGCAATGAGAGCTTTGCAAAGCTCAAGGAGATGTTGACTAGTACACCTGTTTTGGTATTACCCGAGCCCGGGAAGCCATACACAGTGTATACGGATGCTTCAGGAGTTAGTTTGGGTTGTGTTTTGATGCAGGAGGGTCGTGTTATCGCTATGCTTCGGGCCAGTTGCTGAGTCAGTGGAGAGTGCAGTGCAGAGTGTGGCGACCGCGTCAGAGTCCCAGACGAATATTTCAGGGTCTTCGAGTGAGACCAGTGCGGATGCTAGTGCTAGTGTGAAGGCTGGTGCCGGTACAGATCAGGAGGTTCCAGTGGGCCCAAGTAGGGGTGCTGCTGCAGCTCCAGATCGTGATGATCAGGTTGTGGGATTGCTGACGCAATTGTTGGCACGTTTGCCGTAAGTGGCTCCTGAGCAGGCTCCTGTAGTGCCACCAGTGGCCGGGATAAAGCAGAGGGCTGCAGTGGCAGTGCATGTTCCGTCTTATCTTGAGATGATAACGCATATGCAGAGGATTACTACGCTATTCTTTGAGGGCAGAGTGGGTCCGGAGGAGGTTGATGAGTGGCGTCTGAGGTTATAGCGTAACTTCGGGTCGATCATGTGCCCTGCTGAGTATCAGGTGGAGTTAGTTGTCCACTATCTGAGTGGTGATGCTCATTGTTGGTGGTGAGGCATCGAGGCTAGGCGTGTTGAGTGGACCTGGGGGGAATTCTTGGTTGAGTTCAACGCCAAGTATTTCCTTATGGAGGCTCGAGATCGTCTTCAGATGAGGTTTATGTCGTTGGCTCAGGGTGAGCGTTTGGTGCGCGAGTATGACGCCGAGTTCAGCAGGCTAGTGGTTCACACTGGGCGTGGTTTCGATGATGAGCAGGCTCTGGTGCAGAGGTTCTTGCAGGGACTTTGTTTGAGCATCTAGACTCAGTGCAGAGGTGCCAGATACGTCTCGAGGGTGGATCTTGTGGAGGTTGCGGCATCTATTGAGGAGGACCAGCGGGAGCAGCTTGGTCCTGTAGTTGTTCCGTCTGCAGATGCTTCTGCTTTTCAGCCGAGGAGTCAGCAGCCGCAACAGCAGCAACATCATCAACAGCAGCAACATCATCGGCAGCAGCAGCAGCGCAGAGGTTCTGGTAAGCCTGCGCAGGGCCAAAAGAGGAGGTGAGATGATGCTTCTATGACAGGACAGGGTGGTTGCGGTTGCTATGGTTGCGATAGTATGGATAACAGGTTGTCGAGTTCTCCCAGGAAGAGCGATTCCAATGCACCTCAAGTGTGTTATCATTATCGGGAGTCGGGGCATCTTAGGCCGATGTGTCCCAAGTTTCAGCAGCCGGCAGTGACAGCGATTCAGCCAACTGGAGTGCAACCTTTGGGTCAGATTGCGGCAGTGCAGCAGCCGTTGGGTCAGATTGGTCCTGCACCGCGAGTATATTCTCTGGCGGACTTTGGTTAGAACAGTAATGCCAGGCAGATCACAGGTAAAATTCTAGACTCAACTTCGTAATTTTTTCTTAGTGGTTAAGTTGTTATTATTTCTGTTGTGTTCTTTTTTCGCTTGTGGTCTAGTTACCAGGGTTCTCAACACATGTCAATTGTGTAGGACCTTGTTAGTGGGCGGTTTTGATTCCCACGTGCTATTTGATTATGGAGCATCAAACTGCTATATTACTCTGGGGCGTGCCGAGAGCAGTGGCATCCGGAGCTGCGCTGGTGAGCATGTGGGCTTGGTTAAGGTGGCTGGAGGGGGATTCCTGGCTAGTTCACGTCATGCTAGAGCAGTGGATGTTCAGATTGCTGGGCAGTCGATGCCAGCAGATTTGGTGATCAGTGTAGTGGAGCTGTATGATGTAATTTTGGGCATGGATTGGTTGTCGTTCTACAGGGTTCATCTGGATTGTTACCGAGGCAGAGTTGTTTTTGACCGCGATGGTAGAAGGTTGGTATTTCAGAGAGTGAGACCGACTTCCGGGAGTCTTGTGATCTCGGCTATTCAAGTGGAGCAGATGATAGAGCGAGGTTACGAGGCTTATTTGGCAACGATTGTGATGTCGGAGTCTAGTGGTGAGATTGCTTTTGAGGATATCTGAGTTGTTCAGGAGTTCGAGGATGTCGGAGTTCAGTTGTTCAGGTTTTGTTTGTGAAGAAGAAGGATGAGAGTTTCTGGTTATGCATGCATTTCATAAATTGTTCCACGTCTCGATGTTGAGGAAGTGTCTGCATGAATCGGAGGAGTTAGTGGCTAAGATTCCTGAGGATCTGAGGCCTGATTTGACTGTTCCAGCGGTTCCTGTGAGGATTCTTGAGAGGATTATCAAGGTTTTGCATCGGAAGAAGATTATGTTGTTGAGGATTTTATGGGATTGTGGCGGTTGCCAGGATGAGACTTGGGAACCAGAGGCAAAGATGAAGCTGAAGTTCAGGAAGTGGTTCGACAAACAGGTCGCCGTTTGAGCTCGGTTCTTTGCGGTTCTAGTTTCAAGTGGCTTTTGTGCCGGTATTGTTGTTTTGGATTCTTGTATTTCGTTTTGTTGTAATGATTACGTTGTTCTTTTGAAAATTTATAAGATGGATTTTTCCTTATTTATTTTCCATGTTGAATAAATGTGTGGTTTTATTCTATTATATTTCGGTTTAGAAAATATCGTGTCGTAGACCATGAGAGGTAGTTCTAGTCAATAGGTGCTCTGAGACGTTTAAGAATCGATTACTTAGGGACTTTGGTCCCGAATAGCTCTTTTAGTGCGATTGCTTTGTGACCTTTCGCGGGGGTGAGAGTCCTCCATATAGCGCGATTGCTTTGTGTCTTTTCGCGGGGGTACAAGTCCTCCAGGTAGAGCGATTGGTTTGGGTTCTTTCGCGGGGGTCCAAGTCCTCCAGATAGAGCGTTGGATGTGAGTTTCCTTCGCGGGGATGCGAGATCCCCAGATATTGTTGACTCGAAGGATGCATCCAGAGAGTGTGAGCGGTATGTTATGAGCTAAAAGTTATCAATGTTTGATAACGTGAGTGAGCATAGGACTAGACGTGGGTCTCGGAGATTGTGTGTGGATCTCGGTTTGTGTTTGACCAGGTAGGGTCAGTGTGATGGTCTATTGGGCAGTTGTATTGGGATTCGAGGTCGAATCCAGGATAGTGGGGGAGAGTTGTAACATTCTGAAACCAAATTTTGGAATTTGGTAAGGGGTGTCGATCGACACCATAGGGAGGTGTCAATCGACACTACGTTCTGATGATCGGTTTGTTTTTAAAAATTGATCTTCGGTTTGGCTCGATTTTGTGGAGGACCTAGGGCTGCGGGTATATTAGCCCTATGATGATTGTGGCCACGTTTCCAAGGAGAAAAACACAGAAACCTAGAGAGAAGAGAGATTCAGAGATAAATCGAGAGTTTCGATTCGTGTTCATCGCCGTTCTTCGTGAGAACCCCTATAATTAGTCTCTAGACGGGAAGACCATCTTACTAAGTATTTATGAAATACTTACGCATCTCTTATTTCCATATGATGCAGGTAAAGATAAAATGTGATCGCGGAATCAGGGCCCTAGAAGAGAGGATGATTAGGGATGTTTATTTTTCTAGTTCTAGTGAACCCCGTTAGGTTGCTAGTTTATTCATTCCTGAATTTGGTTATTATGAGTTGAATGATGTTTTGGAATTAATATTTAATTATTATTTGGACTTTTATTATTTCCTGAATTATTTTCGTGAGAACTTCCGCGTAGTATCTGTTAGGAATCTAGTTTTTGAGGATTAATATTTATAGAATATTAATCTAGGCTAGTTAATTAAAAAAATAATAATAATGTTGTCACAGGTTAGCTTTGTTTTTTAATTATATAAATTAATTATTTTTTCATATAATGATAATAGATTTTTATTATATTGATTAGATATCTATTTTTTAGAGTCCACCAATGTGGATGCTTTTACATAGGTTGTATTACAGGCATGTGAATGGGAATGATTGTTGACAATTACAATGGTAGTACCGGAACAACCAAATAAACTAAATGTAAAACATGTTAAAAGTATGTTTCCTTAGAGAAGAATGTGAAAAACATATAAAACCAACAAAATTTAATTGTTCTGACGTTGAGGGAAGCCAACAAAAGGTTGAGTTTGGGTTGTGTCTCTGTTTGGTTTGGGTTTTTACCATCCGACTTATCCCATAAAGTAAGTGTAGTTGTTGAATAATCTATTTACTAGGGTTTTTAATGGGTTTAAAGCGTAACACTATTTCGCTGGGTTAAATGGAAATAGTTCTGTGCTTTATGAGAATTGAACCCTGTTTAGATCCACATAGCAACTTCTCTTCAAGTGGCAATCACTATTCTACAACTACTTAGAATAAAAAATTGAGATGATTCACCTTTAATATACACAAATATCGTTTTATCCATATATTTTTGTCTTTGAAATAAAAAAAACTAATGATTATTCACAAATAAAATGTGTAAAATACATGTAATTCCTGTCTCGATATATTGTCCGTTTCAATTCAATTTAATGTTTATAATAACTGTAAAAGATATCAAATACCATAATGCATATCCGTTAGAAATAATGCCAATCAACAATAGAAAAAAAAACTTTTGACTTTTTGAACCTTGTGGTCAAGTGATAAGGATACGGACTTGGGCCGCCAACACGTTTCACGTTTGATCCACCTGCTACGCGAAATAAAAAGACATTGACTTGGACACCCACACGAATATGGATCCTTGCTTTCCGGTCCATTTCCGATCCACACTATTATTGGTTTATGAATTCTTAAATTCTAAGTAAAATCTATTATTGTTATTGGTTTGAGGATTTTCAAATTCCATTTGAAATCCCTTGTATCGGAAAAGTTTAGATTTTAATGATTCTATAAATCTATTAGAATATAGTGTTATTCCCCTAAGTAGAGCGGATACACATTAGAAAGTACCAATTTGAAAAACCTTGTATAACATAGATATCAGAAAAACATAAGTGATTGGGAGATGGATTCTCATAGAGTTGATGAATTTTGAAATCATAAGATTTATTAAATTTGTAAAGAGTTGTGTCTATTTTGAAAGTTTAGTTATAAGAATTCTAAGAATCCATTGGTTTTATAAGGTATTCTCAAAATCTTGTTTACTGAGTAAAATTAAAAAAAATCTAGCTACCAGTAACACTAGATTCTAATAGATTTATAGAATCAACAAAATCTAAACTTTTTGAATAACAAGAGATTTTGACTGGAGTTTAAAAGTCATCAAACCAATAAGAAAGGATTTCATTTAGAATGTCATAATCCATAAACCAATAACAATGGACTCTAAGAATTTTAAAAATCTTTAAGAATCCATCTACCAATAATCCCCCTAAAATATTTATTTCTTGCCTAAGCCTACACATAAATATTGATCAAGATGTCACACAATGAAATTTTTGGGTTTTTTTTTCTGTATGATTAGTGGTTTAAGCTTCTGTTTAGATTTACTTTCTGATTTATTGAATGACACAAAGTTTAAGAACAAAAAGATTACCAAAGAATAACTCTCTTTATTAATGTTTTAGGAAAATAACTCAAATCTTAAGCTCTCAATCTCTTTCTCTTAAACTCATAAGTTATGCCACAACTTAGCATCTTCTTATATATAGAGAAGAGTTTCCTAAACTTAAAAGGTAAACTTACATATTTAGATAACTCCTAATTAAATATAACATTTTTCCTAATCTCTTTAAAGATAACTTATTGCTCAAGTTTTCTTCAAGCTTAACTCAACATTCTCCCCCTTAAGCTTGAAGTTATATTCTCTCACATCTTGAACTCCAATGAGACTTCTCATCTCTTTAAACTTAATCCTTCCAAGTGCTTTTGTTAAAATATCCGCTCTTTGTTCGTTGCCAGGAACATGTCCTACTTCCACTTGTCCATTCTCAAAACACTCTCTTATGAAATGATACCTTCTGTGTATATGCTTACTTCGTCCATGAAACACCGGGTTCTTAGTAAGCGCAATCGCAGCCTTGTTATCGATTCGTATTGTTACCTCTTCACAAGCTTTTCCAACGATCTCACTTAGAAGCTCTTGAAGCCAAAATTGATTGTTTAGCTGCCTCTGTAGCTGCCATGAACTCAGCTTCGCAAGAGGACAATGCTACTGTTTCTTGCTTTTGTGAGCACCAAGTGATTGGACAATCATCAAGATAAAATATATGGCCAGTTGTGCTTTTACCATCGTCTATATCTATGTTATGTGAACTATCACTATAACCCACCAATTTTATCTTGTCTGACCGTTTAAACAAAAGCCCAAGGGAAGCAGTTCCACGTAAATACCTCAACACTTGCTTCAAGGCTGCTCCATGTGATTCCTTAGGCTCTTGTATGTATCTGCTTAGAACCCCAACGCTGTAAGAAAAATCCGGTCTTGTGTTAATCAAATAACGAAGACAACCTATGCTTCTTCTATACTCCTTTTCATCGATATTCTTCTCTTTCGCCGATTTAGACAGTTGTAAATTCAAATCCATTGGAGTATGAGAAAGATTGCATGCTTCCATTCCAGTTTCTCCTAAGATCTTTTGTGCGTATCCCTCTTGCTTTAGACTGATGCCTCCTTCATGTTGATTCACTTCAATTCCAAGATAAAAGTCAGTTTTCCAAGATCACTAATTTCAAATTTGGTTGCCATCTCTTCTTTAAACGCAAGTATCAACTCCAAAGACGATCCAGCGACAAGTAAATCATCAACATATACAACCACAACAAGTAAACGCCCTTTCTCCTCCTTTTGGTATAACGACGGTTCCTTTGTGCACCTATGAAAGTTAAATTCCCTAAGAATCTGGTTTAACTTATCGTTCCATGCTCTAGGTGCTTGTTTTAAGCCATAGAGAGCCTTTTTCAACTTATAAATTTTGTCTTCACTTCCTTCAATCACAAAACCTTCTGGCTGATTAACATAAACTTCCTCCTTCAAATCACCATGTAGAAACGCGTTTTTTACATCAAGATGATGTATTTCCCACCCGTTTGAAGCCGCTAAAGCAATGATGAAGCGAATGGTTTCAATACGTGCTACCGGAGCAAACACTTCATCATAATCAACACCATGCCTTTGAACATATCCTTTCGCTACTAATCGTGCTTTGTGCTTGTTAATACTTCCATCGGAGTCTCTCTTTAGTTTGAACACCCATTTTAATCTGATTGGCTTAACTCCAGCGGGAAGATCAACCAAAGTCCATGTTTTATTCTTCTCTATCGAAAAAATCTCTTCTTTGCACGCTTCTATCCAAACTTTCAACTCTCTCGCCTCGTTAAAATCCCATGGTTCCTCATTTATCACCATCAAAAGTCATTTACACTCTCCCTCTCCGATAAGAACTTAATCGCTTAAATATGTTGGCTTCACACTTAGTCTTGTCGATCTTCTCAACTGTGGCAGTGATTGTTCTATTCCATCATCACCATCTTCTTCTTCCTCTGCAACACCATCGTTTTCTTCTTCCATTCTATCTATTTCTTCATTACCCCTGTCCTCACTCATAGCTCGAGTGGACTGTGTGTGTGTTCCCCTGTTTCACACGGGTTCTCGATTTCCCTTATGCCTTTATTGCCAAACTCACTTAAGCTAATAAAAAACGTTTCAGAGTTTGTATGAGTTTCTCTTTCTAAACCTTTCCAGCTCCAACCTTTACTTTCATCGAATTACGTCTCGGCTTACAATTATCCTCTTGGTTGTAGGATCAAGCAAACGATAGGCTTTCGATCTAGGCTCTGTTCCTAAATGTACCAAAAGTCTTGATCTATCATCTAGCTTCTTCCTTCTAACAACTTCTATTCTTGCATAACCGATACAACCAAATACTCTAAGATGCTCAAGATTTGGTTTCTTCCCTTTAGGCACTTCGTATGGGGTTGATTTTATAAGCAATCTTCTTGCAATCCTATTGATTAGATAGGTGGCATGTCTCACAGCCTCTCCCCATAGATAATTTGGAACACTTATGTGCTTCAAAATACTCCTAGTCATCTCTACGAGCGTGCGATTATGCCTTTCGACCACTCCATTTTGCTAAGGCGAGTAAGGTGCAGTTAAATGCCTTTTGATGTCGTATTTATCGCAGTAAACTTGAAACTCATTTGATACAAACTCTCCTCCTCTATCCGTTCGAAACGTCTTGATCGTAGCTCTCGTTTCTTGTTCAACAAGTGTTTTGAATCTTTTGAATTTATCAAGTGCTTCACTCTTTTCTTTCAACAAAATTGTCCACATGTACCGTGAGTAGTCATCGATAATCACAAATACATACCTTTTATGAGCTGGTGTGGGAGGTGTGATAGGCCCACATAGGTCTCCATGGATGAGCTCAAGAGGTTGAGTGGCTCGGTATGATGTTCTTTGTGGGAAGGGTTGTCTTGTTTGCTTTTCAAGTAGACACGATACACACGTTTCTTTCTTATTTGTAAAACTTGGTATCCCCGTCACTAACTCCTCATTGACCATCATCTTCATTGTCTCTAAATTTTTGTGGCCTAGCCGTGAATGCCACTTGCTTGACTCAGTTGAAGATCTCAACTATAAGCACTTGATGTTTTCAACTTCCAAGATGACCTTGTATAAACGATTTATAGACCTTGTTGTTCTCACCAACAGTTGACCGAATCGATCATAAAGCAACAAAAATTTTTCTTTCATTCGTACTTCACAACAGGCTTCCGTAGCCTGACCAAGACTTACAATGTTGCTCTTCAAATCCGGTATATAATATACATTCTTTCACACCTTTAAGACCTTCTTCTCACCATCTTTGAACGCAAATTGAATTGACCCTTTCCCTTTTATATCAATACGGGAATCATCTCCGAATCTCACTTTCCCCACAACTATTTCATCAAGATCTAAGAAGAAACTTCGATTTCCACTCATATGGTTACTCGCACCATTATCAAGATACCATACGTTCTTTGTGTCTTGGTCAGTTCAAAACTTTTTGGGTTCACATTCCTTTCGTTGAGATACACCACCTTGTGCATCATCAGTTCATCAGCTTCTTGTGTTGCATCATCCTTTTTCTCAATAGTTTCTTGAAGCTTAAGTAGTCTATCGGGATAATCCGATGCATAATGACCTAGCTTATCACACCGAAAACATGTTATCATGGAATCTCTCTCTTTATCTCGTCCTCTGTATCCGTTTTGGTAATAACCAAAACGTCCGCATCCTCTTTCTCTCCAATTAAAACGACCATCTCGTCCTTTTCCTCTACTACCACCGTAGGTATCATGATAGGATGCTTGTGGCTCCATGTTGGCATACATCAATTTTTCTTGATCTTCTTGTTGTTCTTCCTCTTCCTCACCGATTCTTTCTTCGTATGCCTTTAATCTACCAACAATATACTCAAAGCTAGTTGTATTTAGGTCAAGAACTTGTTCAAGAGCTGTGATGATATGAATGTATCTTTTCCGTGGGAAACTTTTCAAGAATTTCTTTACGAGCTTTGATTCTTCAATGATCTCTCCAAGAGAAGCCGATTTGGATGATATTTCTGAAAGTTTTCCCACAAAGATATCGATTGTATCGGTTTCTTTTATCTCGATTCTATCAAATTCTCCCATTAAGGTTTGTTGTTTAGCCTCTTTTACTCTTTCAACTCCAACATGTCTTGCCTTTATCGCATCCCATACTTCTTTTGATGTCTCAAGGTCTCCAACTTGTAGGATCAAAGCTTCTGGTATGGATTGAAACAACAACGCAATTGCCATGTTGTTTGATAATGCTCAAATAATCAGATTGATTCAAACAAGCATTAAAGATCAGGCACAATTGCTCACAAAACCCTAGACCAAATCCCTTTGCGAATAAGTATTTTGCTCATCAAAAACTAGTCCAGATTATCAATCAAACTGTCGTTTCTATTAATAAACCATAGATCAAATTTCAGTTCGCGAGGCTAAAATCAGCAGTAAGAACAAGTTAAGATGAAGAACTTCTAATGATTTTATCCTAATAATCAGATCAGATCAATAACTCATCAAACACTTTCAAAAACCCTAAACCTAACAAAGGAACTACTCAGACATTATCAAAGAAGAAAACATCTTTTTATTAATGAAAATCTCTAAGTAATCAATAAAAAAAAAGCATAAGTCTCAACAATGACTTAGAAAACGTATTTATAAGAGTACAAAGTCGGCTAGAAATTTAAAAGTAAACATCTGGAACTTTCGGGCTTCGAACGGACTTTTCTGATGAAAATCTGGGCTTTGACGAACATCGTGTCGAGCGACACAATATATCGTGTCGATCGACACGAATCTTCAAATCGTAGATCTTAGCCTCAGAAGTCTTTGTGTCGAGCGACACACTTGGTCACGTCGCTCGACACATCTTCCAAATCTTGATTCCGAATTTGCATTTCCGCCACTTCATTCCGCGAATGCTCCAAAACTCCCAGTAAACATCTTTTAAGCTCCAAACGTCTTTGTACCTAATATAAAACACAAAAGACTCCAAAACACCACAAGACTCTATCAAACGGACATATATCATGGTATAAAACTTGGTAAAAACCATGATATATCAACTCCCCCAGACTTAGCTTTTTGCTTGTCCCTAAGCAAAACAGTGTTATCACTCCTTTAGGAACCACATACCTTTGCAAAGCTAATCCAGTGATACTTCGATGTTTCTCTAGAAGTATAGCAATCCTCCAGATTGAATCCAAACTCCTTAGAGAATCTCAGACTTTCAGTCGCAAACCCCTTTAATTTAATTAAGTGCGGTCTCATCGAGGGAATATCGATCGCTGGACCTTCTAGATTCTTTCGCTTCCTTTAACATTTTCCTGCGTTTCACCTCTCTCTTCCCTCTGAAACTGTATCCAATTAAGGATATCATAGAGATGCAATGCCTTTTGATGATTTCCGCCATTGTGATGGCGGGTACCTCAGCAGAGGGTCCTTTACCACCAGAGCTAGATGCTCCATTCTTTTTTTTTGTTGTTTCTCTGTGTTTTATTCTGGCATTTTTGAATTCGGGCTTGCACTTTTCTGCTTGAACTACACTTTTCTGTAGAGATTTTTTCATTTCCTTGGCATCTCTACAATCACTAGATCAGCGCTCACTACTAGTGTTCTTGTGGAGACAGGGTCATGAGGCTTTTTTTCTTTTTTTTGATCTAGGACAGTTGTATTCATCATTCGGGAAGAAGTTTCAAGAGCGGTCCGTCTTCGCTTTCAAGTGTTTGGAAGCTGAATCAAGTCTTGCGATTACCAACGCCCTTGACAAGAGATTAAAGATTCATTAGGGGCGGGGTCTTTGACATCCTTTCAGGCGTTCTCCAGAAATCTGAACTCGCTCCGTTAAACCGATCCACTTCCAGTTACCCACCTTGTAAAACCAACCAACTTGCATTGGAAATGGTCCTTGAGTGTTGTTCAAAGCAAGTTGGAAAGGGGGAGTTTCGACCCGAAAATTTTTAAAAACTGAATCAAAAATTCAAAATAAAACACAGTTGTTAGCAACTACCTCCCCCAGACTTAAACAACACTGTCCCCAGTGTTATTAAGCCTAAGATTGGCGAAACAAAACAAATAGGAAATGAAACGAATGAAAAATCAAGTAAGAATTCGTACCTGGGGGTCGTGTCGAGCGACACGACCTTACTGTCGATCGACACTCATGATTTGGTCGCGTCGAGTGACATGAAGTTCCTTGTCGATCGATACAGTTATTTCTTGCATGTCGAGGGACACGTATTGCTACGTCGCTCGACACAGTAGTCTGATGTTCATTCTCACTTGTTTTCGAACGTGTATGTTCCTGAAATTCAACACCAAAAACAACACCAAAACGTAAAATTGAAAAAGAAATCAAAAATAAAACACATAATTAGTAGACTCACAAGTGGGTTGCCTCCCACTAAGCGCTTGTTTTCAGTCTTTAGCTGGACTGTGATGGAACTTCGGACTTATGGTGGATCTTTAGGAAGTATTGGACTTCCTTTATCTTGAATGGAACTCGCAGCAGCTTGTTTGAATCGAACCTTCCTTGCAGCTCCCTGATAAGCTCAAATTATCCCTAGAGCTAGACTCTCTCAAATTAAGAGGTCAATCGCAGTACTTAGGGTTATCGATCCACAGGGAGTCAAATAAAACACAATAGATGATTAAATTCGGATTAAACTAAGCAAAGTGAATATAAAGCAAGTAAATCAAAGCTATAAAACGGTTGTGAAAATCAATTAAAAGGAAGCTAGGCACAGGGAATTCTCCAGTGAATCAGAGTTGCAGATAAATCATTTATAAGGAATATTAAGCATAATTCTTGAACATGAACACGAGTATAAAACAAACCAACTGTCGTTACGAATGTTATCTATGAATAAATCCTAGAAAACCAAATTCCTTTGCGAATCCTAAGGATCTAAACAAGCATTAATTCCAGGTTCAATTGTTCACAAAACCTTAAACCAAATTCCTTTGCGAATAGGTATTTTGCTCATCTAACACTAGTTCAGGTGATTCAATAATGTTGTCGCATCTACTAAACAACCTAATATCAGATTCTAGTTCGCGAGGCTAGAATCAGCAATAAACACAAGTCTAGATGAAGAATGTTCTAATAATTTTATCCTAAAGGTCAGATCTGATCTAACAACTCATCAAACACCTTTGAAAACTCTAAACCTAACAAAAGAACTACTCAGACATGCTCAAAGAAGAAAACATTGTTTTATTAAAAGAGGTTCTAAGCAATTCAATAAAATAAAGCGTGAGTCTAAACAATGACTCTAAAAACGTATCTATAAGGGTACAAGGTCGGCCTAAAAGCATAAAAGTAAACATTTGGAAACTTCGGGCTTCGAACGGACTTTTCTGATTAAAATCTGGGCTTTGTCGAGCAGGGTGTCGATCGACACTGATAGTGGTGTCGATCGACACCAATCCTCCTGTCGTAAATCTTCAAGTCAGAACTCTTCGTGTGGATCGACACAAATGGTAGTGTCGATCGACACAGATCCTCAAACTTCAATCCGAACTTGCATTTTCGCCACTTCACTCCGAAATGCTCCAAAATCTCCAGTAAACATCTTTTAAGCTCTAATCGTCCTTGTACCTGTAAAGACTCTAAAACACAAGGAAAAACACCAAAAGACTCTATATAATGGACTTATATCGTGGTCTAAAATGGGTAAAAACCACGATATATCAACTCCCCCAGACTTAGCTTTTTGCTTGTCCCTAAGCAAAACAGTGTTATCACTCCTTTGGGAACCACATACCTTTGCAAAGCTAATCCGGTGATACTTCGATGTTTCCCTAGAAGCTTAGCAGCTCTCCAGATTGAATCCAAACCCCTTAGAGAAACTCAGACTTTCTGTCGCAGACCCCTTTATTCATTAGGTGTGGTCTCATCGAGGGAATATCGATCGCTAGACCTTCTAGATTCTTTCACCTCCTTTAACACTTTCCTGCATTTCACCCTCTTCTCTTCCCTCTGAAACTGTTCATCCAATTAAGGATATCATAGAGATGCATGCCTTTTTGATGATTGATGACCAAGATTATTGCGATGGCGGGTACCTCAGCAGAGGGTCCTTTACCACCAGAGCTATAGGCTTGCACTTTTCTGCAGATTTTTTTTTATTTCCTTGGCATCTCTATGATTCACTAGATCAGCTCTCACTACTATTGTTTCTTGTGAGAAGACAGGGTCATGAGGCTTTTTCCTTTTGATCTAGGACAGTTGTATCCGTCATTGGGAAGAAGTTTCAAGAGTGGTCCTTCCTCGCTTTAAAGTGGTTGGAAGCTGAATCAAGCCTTTGCGATTACCAACGCCCTTGACAAGAGATTATAAGTTCATTAAGGGCGGGGTCTTTGACATCCTTTCTGGCGTTCTCCAGAAATCTGAACTCGTTCCGTCAAACCACTTCACTTCCAGTTACCCACCTCAGTAGAACCAGCCAACTTGCATCGGAAATGGTCCTTGAGTGCTGTTCAAAGCAAGTCTAAAGAAGAGGTTTTGACTCTAAAAATTTTTAAATTTGACTTAAAAACACCAAAATAAAACACATAGTTAGTAACTATCTCCCCCAGACTTAAACGACACTGTCCCCAGTGTTATTAAGCCTAAGGAAGGTGAATAAAATAGATAGGAAATCGAAACGAATGAAAAATCAAGTAAAAACTCGTACCTGGGGGCAGTGTCGATCGACACTACCATTTGTGTCGATCGACACTCATGGTTCTATCGCGTTGAACGACTGAAGTTCAAGCCGATGCTCCTATTGAATTTTTACTGGTGTCGAGCGATGCGCCTGGTGGTGTCGCTCGACACCAACGTCTGAAGTTCACTCTTACTTGTTTTCGAACGTGTGAATCCAAGTGGGTTGCCTCCCACTAAGCGCTTGTTTTAAGTCCGTTAGCTTGACTGTGTTGAGGAATCTAGACGTCTGGAGGATCTGCACTTTTCCATGGAATGACTCCAGGAAAGAGTTGCTGCGTCTTTTGGATCATATCTTGAACAACCACCTCTCCTTTCTCTTTAAACGCTTGAGGAACAATGATGCGCATTTTGGCAAACGGCTTGGAACTCCTCTTAGTCCTTATCTCCTCTCTTCTCTTTCCTGCGCTTTCATCAGAAAAACCAAGCTTTCGAGGAACTCGAAGCTTGCATGAGCGCGTAACCGATTTTTCAATCTTAATGAGTGTAGAAGAGACAGAATTAAGTACAAGGGGTTCATACTTGGGCTCTTCATGAGGTAACTCAGGAGATGGTTCTGAAACAACCACTTCTTCAATGATATCCGCAAGAGTGTCTTTCGAAGGTTCCTTGATTGGCTCATCTTCCATTGATGTGTCCACAGAGAAAGCTTGACCATCAATGGTGGATCTTCTCCTTGTCTTGTCCATGTCAAATTCCATGACAATATCACCAAGATCAAGCTTTATATTTCCTTTCCTCACGTCGATTTGTGCGCCAGCCGTAGCCAAGAATGATCTTCCTAAGATAAGAGGATCCTGAGGCTCATCATCGTATTCCAAAACAACAAAATCCGTTGGGATGATGCAGTCTTGAATCTTGAGAGGCACATCTTCAAGAATTCCCTTGGGGAATCTCCTGGACCGATCAGCTAGAAGAAGAGACATCCTAGTGGACCTGAAATCAGTCAGACCAAGTTTTAAAGCAATAGACAGTGGCATCAAATTAATACTAGAACCCAAATCACAGAGAGAATGAGGAAACTGCCCTATTGAGATGGAACAATTAAGTACAAAGTTGCCTGGATCTGGAAGCTTGATAGGAACTCTGCTCTGTATCATAACACTAATCTCCTCAGAAACCACTATCTCTTTCTTCTTTTTCTTGGAGACTGGAGTTGTATTCAAAAGAATCGCTTGAAGATCTCGAGTCAGCAGTGCTCCTTCCTCTGGACTAATCCCATTCGCGACCAATCGCTTGATGTATCTTCGAATAGCAGGTGAGAGTTTAACTGCATCTACAAGAGGCATCTCTATAATGATTTTCTCAATCATCTTCTTGCAAATGGCTTCCTCAGCCTCTTGTTTACTCCTTCTAACTCTGGGGAATGACAGCTTAGGCTTGTAGACGGATTCCTTGATGATCGGAGATGTTTTTGGATGAACAGTCTCTGTCTGGGCAACGTGTCGATCGAGGCCATCCTGAGTGTCGATTGACACTCGCGTCTCTGGAAATTCTGAAGCGTGATTTTCTGAGAGTGTCGATCGACACTCATCGTCCCTGTCGATCGACGTTTGAGTTTCTAGAATTTCCGAATCAACCTTTTCTTCACGTGTCGATCGACACTCATTGTCAGTGTCGATCGACAGAGGCTCCACTGTTCCGAAAATCGCTTCGAATTCATCGAAATACCCCTCCTCTTCAGTTACAACGGCATTGCAAGTGTTCCTGGGGTTGGCATCAGTCTTTGCTGGAAGAAATCCTTCTTGCCTCTTGCTAGAACTAGCCGATTGAGCCACTTGGACGTCGAGCTTCTTGACATGAGCGCTCAGTGCTTCGAACTTCCCATTGAGATCTTGATAGACAGCATCGATCTTCTGGTTGATGTTCACTGTTAGCTTCTGTTGTCCCTCTAGAATATGCTCAAACATATCTTCCATCTTGCTTTTCTGCTCAGGAGGCTTGTAAGATGAAGCACCATAGTTTCTTTGATAAGATGATCCATAACCCTGCGGATTCCCATACTTCTGAAATCCGGTCTGATTGATGTAATTAACATCCTCATCTACAGTCTCAACCTCTTGCGCAAAGCTAACCGTCTTCTTCCCAGTTAGAAGACTATGCACAGAATCAAGCTTCTTCGTTACCTCTGCCAGCTGATTTCCACTGATGTCTTGCTTCTGCAAGCTCCTTTCGTAATCCAGGTTCTTGGCACTGGTGTTGTTGGCTATGTTCTCGATAAGCTGGATGGCAGTCCTTGGGGAATTGGTATTGAAATTCCCATTGCTCGCAGCATCAAGTGACACTGAATATTGCAGCACAATCCCTCTATAGAAGATACCAAGCAGCTGCACCTCATTAAATCCATGGTGTGGACAGTCTCTCTGATAGCTCTTGAATCTGCACCATGCAGCCTTGAAAGCTTCATGATCCCCCTGCTTGAAAGACGCAATCTTCGCTCTTAGATCCTCGGTCCTCGCATCGTCAAAGAAATTGCTCAGGAAAGCATTCTCTGTATCCATCCAATTAGTAAGCGAGCCCGGTGGAAGCGTCTTCAGCCAATACTTAGCTTCCCCATGTAGAGAGTATGGGAAAAGCTTGCAGAACAGATAGTCCTCTGAGACTCCATTGGCTTTAATAGCAGATGCCAAATCCTCGAATCTCTCGATGTGGTCCATAGGGTTCTCATGAGGAAGGCCACAGAAAGGGTCTTGAGCGACTAAAGAGAAGTAGGCCGGTTTGAGCTCGAAGTCATTGCGCTGGAAAGCTGGTGGACAAATCGCGGCTCGGTTGGCATAGAATTGCTCTGGACGGTTAAAATCTGCAAGTGTTCGTCCTGGCGCAGCATTCTGAATGTTCCTCAACAAAATCGGTGGATTATGGGCTCCGTGTCGATCGACGCCAAGAGCATGTCGATCGACACCCAAGTTTCTGCCATGTCGAGCGACGATGTTATGGTGTCGCTCGACACCATGCTCCAGATCCATCTGTTCCTCCTCGACGATAACAGCTCCGTCGTCGTTGATCCTCTTCCCTTCGGCGTTGTATCTGAGTCCTGCCGGATCTCGCAAAACTCCATCTTCTCCATGAATGAGTATAAGTTGTTCTTGAGCAGCCATTCTTGCTGTTCTTCTGTTCTCACGCTCTAAACGTGCAAGCTCCTCAAGATCGTAACCAACTAGCTCCTTGTCTTGATTGCTTCTAGTATCAGGCATGTACCTGAAACACAAAACAAAAAGAAAAAGAAACTAGCAAAACAAAAATAAAGAAAAAGGCCTAGACAAAATCCTAATAATAAAATCTAATGGCTATTGACTCCCCGGCAACGGCGCCAAAATTTGATAAGCTCAAATTATCCTTAGAGCTAGACTCTCTCAAATTAAGAGGTCAATCGCAGTACTTAGGGTTATCGATCCACAGGGAGTCAAATAAAACACAATAGATGATTAAATTCGGATTAAACTAAGCAAAGTGAATATAAAGCAAGTAAATCAAAGCTATAAAACGGTTGTGAAAATCAATTAAAAGGAAGCTAGGCACAGGGAATTCTCCAGTGAATCAGAGTTGCAGATAAATCATTTATTAGGAATATTAAGCATAATTCTTGAACATGAACACGAGTATAAAACAAACCAACTGTCGTTACGAATGTTATCTATGAATAAATCCTAGAAAACCAAATTCCTTTGCGAATCCTAAGGATCTAAACAAGCATTAATTCCAGGTTCAATTGTTCACAAAACCCTAAACCAAATTCCTTTGCGAATAGGTATTTTGCTCATCTAACACTAGTTCAGGTGATTCAATAATGTTGTCGCATCTACTAAACAACCTAATATCAGATTCTAGTTCGCGAGGCTAGAATCAGCAATAAACACAAGTCTAGATGAAGAATGTTCTAATAATTTTATCCTAAAGGTCAGATCTGATCTAACAACTCATCAAACACCTTTGAAAACTCTAAACCTAACAAAAGAACTACTCAGACATGCTCAAAGAAGAAAACATTGTTTTATTAAAAGAGGTTCTAAGCAATTCAATAAAATAAAGCGTGAGTCTAAACAATGACTCTAAAAACGTATCTATAAGGGTACAAGGTCGGCCTAAAAGCATAAAAGTAAACATCTGGAAACTTCGGGCTTCGAACGGACTTTTCGGATTAAAATATGGGCTTTGTCGAGCAGGGTGTCGATCGACACTGATAGTGGTGTCGATCGACACCAATCCTCCTGTCGTAAATCTTCAAGTCAGAACTCTTCGTGTCGATCGACACAAATGGTAGTGTCGATCGACACAGATCCTCAAACTTCAATCCGAACTTGCATTTTCGCCACTTCACTCCGAAATGCTCCAAAATCTCCAGTAAACATCATTTAAGCTCTAATCGTCCTTGTACCTGTAAAGACTCAAAAACACAAGGGAAAACACCAAAAGACTCTATATAATGGACTTATATCGTGGTCTAAAATGGGTAAAAACCACGATATATCACTCCCCCAGACTTATCAGAAGCAATCGCAGGGAAAAGTCCCATCGTTCTCTCCATCATCTCCTGAATAACTGCTTCCCCATTGTCGTTTAGCTCTTGAGGAACGATGATTCTCAACTTCGCGAAAGGCTTTGAAGTCCTTTTTGGTTTCACCTCTTCTTTCTTTCTTCCTGCAAATTCATCAGAAAAACCAAGCTCTCGAGAAACCCGATGCTTGCGTAAGCGCGTAACAGGCTTTTCACATTTTAAATCTGAATTGACGAATGCAAGAGATTTGAAATTAAGTGCAGGAGGCTCATACCTTAGCTCCATTTGAGTATTCGCAGGAGATGGTTCTGAATTGACGAAGTTGGTGGCAGTAGGGATGTCCTTTGAAGGCTCCTTGATCTGCTCTTCTTCCTTTGAAGTATCCACATAAAAAGCTTGACCATCAATGGTGGGTCTTCTCCTTGTAGTGTCCATATCAAAATCCAAGACAATATCACCAAGGTCAAGCTTGATCGTCCCTTTTCTGCAGTCAATATGCGCTCCAGCTGTTGCTAAAAATGATCTTCCCAGAATGAGAGGATCCTGAGGCTCGTCATCGTATTCCAAAACGACAAAGTCTGTTGGAATTACGCACTCCTGAACTCTGATTGGCACATCCTCTAGAATACCTTTCGGGAAACGTCTTGAACGATCAGCTAGGATTAGAGACATCTTTGTCTTCTTAAAGTCCGTCATCCCAAGCCTTGTAGCAATGGAGAGTGGCAAAAGGTTAATTCCAGAACCTGAATCGCAGAGGGAGTGAGGGAAGCTTTCATCAGAGATAGAACAGTCGAGCACAAAACTTCCTGGATCAGGTAGCTTCACAGGAACTTTACTCTGTATCTTCGCGCTAACCTCTGCAGAAACCACTATCTCCTTCTTCTTCTTCTTGGAGACTGGAGCTGTGTTCAGGAGAATCGCTTGAAGATCTCTGGTCAGCAGCGCACCTTCCTCAGGACTGATTCCATTCGCAACCATTCGCTTGACATAACGTCGAATCGCTGGAGAAAGCTTTATGGCATCCACAAGAGGCATCTCAATCATGATCTTCTCAATCATTCTCTTCCAAATGGCTTCCACAACCTCTTGTTTACTCCTTCTAGCTCTGGGAAAGGGCAGCTTCGGCTTATGAACGGATTCCTCGATGATTGGAGAAGCTTTCGGAAGAGTTTGCTCGGCCTGGGAAACGTGTCGAGCGACTTGGGAAGGCTGTTGATCGATGCTGATGATTTCGTCGTGTCGAGCGCCACAATGCTCCCTGTCGCTCGACAAAAGAGCTTCGATTTCAGATACGGCAGTTCCTCACGTGTCGATCGACACGCATACTCTGTGTCGATCGACACAGGTTCTGAAACTCCAAAAATCGCTTCGAATTCGTCGAAATAATCCTCCTCCGCTGTCAGAACGGCATTGCAGGCTCCTTTGGGATTCCTATCAGTCTTTGCTGGAAGATGGCCCTCTTGTCTCCTGACAAATTCTGCAGTTTGAGCTACTTGAACATCTAGCTTCCTAACATGAGTACTGAGAGCTTCAATCTTGCCATTTAAATCAGTGTAGAGCGAATCGAACTTCCCATTCCAATCCACAGCCAACTTCTGTTGTCCCTCTAGAAGCCGTTCCATCAAAGATTCCAATCTACTATTCTCAGACGGAAGAGGAGGCTTCTGATAAGAAGATGATTCATAGTCTCGTGTGTAAGGCTTCTGATAAGAGGATCCACTGTACTTCTGAAATCCGCTCTGGTTGAGGTAGTTCACATCCTCTTCTGTAGTCCCAACATCCTGCGCAAAGTGAACTGACTTCTTCCCAGCTAGAAGACTAGTCATAGTATCCAACTTCTTTGTTACCTCAGCAAGCTGGTTTCCATTGATTCTCTATCCAGACTTGCTCCTTTCGTAGTCCAAGTTCTTGGCACTGGTGCTGTTGGCAATGTTCTCAATGAGCTGGGTGGCAGTCCATGGAGAATTCGTGTTGAAATTCCCGTTGCTCGCAGCATCCAGAGACACAGAGTATTGCAGCGCAATTCCTCTGTAGAAGATATTAAGCAGCTGGACCTTGTTGAAACCATGGTGTGGACAGTCCCTCTGATAGCCCTTGAACCTGTACCACGCAGCCTTGAATGCTTCAGTATCGCCCTGCTTGAAAGTCGCGATCTTCGATCTTAGATCCTCGGACTTCGCATCGTCAAAGAAATTGCTTAAGAAAACATTCTTTGTATCCATCCAGTTATAGGCGAGCCTGGTGGTAGCGTCCTTAGCCAATACTTAGCTTCCCCAGGAAGAGAATAGGGGAATAACTTACAGAACAGGTAGTCCTCTGAGACTCCATTGGCTTTGATAGCAGATGCCAAGTCCTCGAATCGCTCTATGTGATACAATGGATTCTCATGTGGAAGACCGCAGAACGGGTCTTGAGCAACTAAGGAGAAGTACGCAGGCTTAAGCTCAAAGTCATTGCGCTGGAATGCAGGTGGTCGAATCGCGGCTCGGTTAGCGTAGAACTGCTCCGGTCGATTGAAATCAGCGAGTGTACGATTCTGCACAGGGTGTCGATCGACACCCTCCTGGTGTCGCTCGACACCAAACTCTCCATCGCGTCGAGAGATCTCCTCTACGCGTCGCTCAATCTGAATATTTTGTTCGTGTCGAGCGACGTGTCGAGCGACGTCCTCTCTGTGTCGCTCGACACGAAGCTGACGAACACGTTCTGCTTCTTCTTCCTCGCGAGCTCACTGCTGTTCAGCCTCATCTAGCCTCGGACCATCTTTATTATATCGGTTTCCAGCCCTATCGAAGAAACCATCATCTCTTTGGAACAAAATCGTTTGCTCAACCATCGTCTTAGCTTCTTTCGTCGCTTTTCTGTTGGTTCGTTCTAAGTGCGCTAGATCCTCAAGTCCGAGTTCCAAAAGTTCTTTTTCTTGGGTGCTCCTGGTATTGCGATTTCGCATGTACCTGAAACGCAAAACAAAGAGAGAAAAACAAAAACAAAAACAAAAACAAAAACAAAAACAAAAACAAAAGAAAACAAAAATAAAAACAAGAAATAAAAAGACCTAGACAAAATCCTAATAAAAGTAATCTAATGGCTATTGACTCTCCGGCAACGGCGCCAAAATTTGATAATGCTCAAATTATCCCTAGAGCTAGACTCTCTCAAATTAAGAGGTCAATTGCAGTACTTAGGGTTATCGATCCACAGGAAGTCAAGGAAAACACAATAGATTTTAATATTCGAATTATGCTAGGTGAAATAATATTAAAACAGTAAATCAAAGCAAAACAAACGGTTGTAAAAATCAATTAAAAGAAAATCAAGCACAGGGAAATCTCCAGTGAATCAGAATTGCAGATAAATCAGTTATTAGGATTATGAAGAACAGTTCATGAACATGCACACGAAAGTAAAACAACCAGTTGTCGCTGCGAATATTTTCTATGTCTAAATCCTAGAAAACCAACTGTCGTTGCGAAATCAGATTGATTCAAACAAGCATTAAAGACCAGGCACAATTGCTCACAAAACCTTAGACCAAATCCCTTTGCGAATAGGTATTTTGCTCATCAAAAACTAGTTTAGGTTATCAATCAAACTGTCGTTTCTATTAATAAACCCTAGATCAAATTTCAGTTCGCGAGGCTAAAATCAGCAGTAAGAACAAGTTAAGATGAAGAACTTCTAATGATTTTATCCTAATAATCAGATCAGATCAGTAACTCATCAAACACTTTCAAAAACCCTAAACCTAACAAAGGAACTACTCAGACATTATCAAAGAAGAAAACATCTTTTTATTAATGAAAATCTCTAAGTAATAAATAAAAGAAAAGCATAAGTCTCAACAATGACTTAGAAAACGTATTTATAAGAGTACAAAGTCGGCTAGAAACTTAAAAGTAAACATCTGGAACTTTCGGGCTTCGAACGGACTTTTCTGATGAAAATCTGGGCTTTGACGAACATCGTGTCGAGCGACACAATATATCGTGTCGATCGAAACGAATCTTCAAATCGTAGATCTTGGCCTCAGAAGTCTTCGTGTCGAGCGACACACTTGGTCACATCGCTCGACACATCTTCCAAATCTTGATTCTGAATTTGCATTTCCGCCACTTCATTCCGCGAATGCTCCAAAACTCCCAGTAAACATATTTTAAGCTCCAAACGTCCATTTACCTAATATAAAACACAAAAGACTCCAAAACACCACAAGACTTTATAAAACGGACATATATCATGGTATAAAACTGGGTAAAAACCATGATATATCATTGTTCTTCTCTTCGTTCTTAACTCCAGGTTCTATAGTTTCCCACACTTTGTTCACCTTGAAAGCGAGTTTCATTCGCATAGACCAAACGGTGTAGTTAGAAGAATTTAACATCAGACATTGGATAGAAGATGGTCCGATCTCTTTGGACTTTGTCTTAATATCTTCTTCCTTCGTATTGCCCATAATGACTTCCTTTTGTCACAGCTCTGATACAAAATATTGAATGACACAAAGTTTAAGAACACAAAGATTAACAAAGAATAACTCTCTTTATTAATGACTTAGGAAAATAATTCAAAACCTAAGCTCTCAATCTCTTTCTCTTAAACTCATAAGTTATGCCACAACTTAGCATCTTCTTATATATAGAGAAGAGTTTTCTAAACTTAAAAGGTAAACTTACATATTTAGATAATTCTTAAATATAACCTTTTTCCTAATCTCTTTAAAGATAACTTATTGCTCAAGTTTTCTTCAAGCTTAACTGAACACGATTAACCTTTTGTTTAACATGTAATTGTGATACATAACTATATTTGAAACTGGTTATAAATAAATAAAAATTGAAAATGGTTTTTTGTAGCTTTGGTGTAGTACTATTGCAAGTTTGCAACTGAATTGCTATACTTTTCTTATTAACAGAAAACGAATGATAGATTGTTTTTGGTCTCACAAAAAATAATTCATCACCAAAAAGTAAAAAAAAACGTAGTCACTTTTTTCGTGCAACCGCTTATATTAAGTATACTTTAGACGTTACATTCAGATTCAGGTCATTAAGAGTCTGTTTGGCTACATCATCAGTACCAATATTGTGCTCTCTAGGGGTGAACTTAAACATGATAGAGTTAAACATTGACAAACATAAATAAATATCGGCAAGCAATATCTCTGAATCGAAGATCGGGAATTGATTGTGTCTATCAGAGTCTGGGAGTCGGATTGCAATATGATGGAGTCATAGTTCGATCTACTTGATGATAACGTAGTTTCTATAATGGTATTAAACCATATATTTTTGGGATATATATAATCTTTTGTTGACGTACTTTGTTACATATCATAATCCGAATTCATATGAGATAAATGATCTAATTAAGCATGTAATCAACATTAATTTTCATTTATCAAATGCTTTAAAAGTAAAACATTAGTATATTTGAAGCTGACCATATGCAGGCTTTCATGGTGCAATCATAGTCATACCATGCATATGGGTATGCCTACAATAATATATTGGGCTTTACTGATTGCTTGCTTCCATGTGGAAATTTTTGTTAGTGATCAAGGCTTCAAACCTCACAAGTCCCTTTTCACATAGTTTTCACAATATGCATTTTAATTTTTTCCATGCATATGAGGAGGTTGGTTTTTCTTTTTAAAGCTATTTCATTGATGCAACTTGTTGTGGCCGCATAATCCACTTTGATGGGTTAAAACTACAAGAACAAAATCTCATTTCCTATGGCTATATTCATGGCAAATGAGATTTTCAAGTTTTAATTGCTTTCAACGTTACAAATCCATTGAAAATTGCTTGTCAAAAACATAATCCCGTCGAAACCTGTCAAAAAGTCAAATGTTTGTCGGAAATTCATCAAATTTTATTGACAGATTAGAAGATGTACTACCTACTGGTACAAATAATGCTACAGATCCGGAACACAATACACAAGGGGTTTTCTTCTCAAAACTTCACTAGATCACTATGATAAGTTAACTTACACGTCACTCACAGTTCTTTTCAATCCTAGCCTTACTGTTTAAAGATACACATGATCTATGAACCTCTCACTACCCTTTAGCCCATTTGATTAAGATCTTCTTTAATGAACAACCCTAAATCCCCTTTTCTAAAGACTATGATCTTCTCTATTGTGTTAACTGCACAAACCGCAGCCAACTCCCTATATATACCTATATGAATATTCTCAAGTTTGGTAAGATCTTGTATCTTTCCAAATCTTCCAAATCTTCTATAAATCTTTCTTGGATCTTCTCGTTTCCTTTTTCTTCACTCAAAGATCCTTGGCCGCCACTCAGCTTCACTTCATGACGGCTCCAAACCATAACCTAGGTCATGCCCCAACTTCATAAAGCCCAAGTCTTTTGTACTCGCTTTAGTTCCACTTGTACTACGTCTGGTACAACTGCTGGTACATGACTTGATAACCTAATTGAAAATCTTCTGCCTCCTTTTATCTTTGTTTCAGTCGGCAAGAATACTTTCAATTAGGTTAAAGCCCAAACTCATTCGGCCCAACTCCTTTATGCCCCTCGAGCTCCTGTTGTACTTCTGCTGGTACAATAACTCCTTCTGGTACAAGACTCTTTCTGGTCTTGCATCTTCAATCTCCCCCTTTTTAGCTTTGTGTGTCTCACGAGCACAAGCACCTGAAACACATGCACATAACAACACAAGTAACCAGCCACAAATAGGATTCAAAATAAGTTTGTATATTACCATGGAATTACAGAGTTATAAAGTTCTCTAGAGTTCTCAAGATTAACCATTCAACATTATAACCTCATCTCCTAACTCCCCCAGAATCCTATCACTAGTGACCGAATCTCTAATATACATAGAGAACCATGATCTAGTCATACTCCCCCACAAATCAAGACATCTACTCCCCCATAAATCAAGACATATCTATTTCTCCCCCAGCTTGTGAGCACACAAGTTAAAAACATATATAGTAAGTACATATGAAATAGTGACATAATCTTTTATTGTAGCACGGCTCTTTGGTTCATGTGGTATGACAACTGAACGAATCTTCATGTCGTTTAGCTTGCATATCTCGTACCATCTCCTTTGCTTTTCTCTAACACTCGAGCCAACATCTTTTGTGCAATACTTCATGAATCAACCTTGCGGTGTTCCTCACTCTCTACATCAGAATTCTCCTTCGGATTCAACTTTGTGATTCAAATCCATCATCTTCAGATCCATCATTTGGAATAGCTCTTGGAGTAGATGGAATCCAGATAACGCCAAGACTCATGACTGTGTAATGTCCTGATGCAGGCAGAGCTGATGCTGAAGCTTGTTGCACCACTGCAGAGACAAGCGACATGACAGAATTAGATACAAGTTGTGTTGTAGCAGATGCTTGAGACTGAACAGGTACATATGACTTAGCAAACGCAGGAAATGTTTCTCCTTTAATTTTTTTGCTTGATATCCGCTTAAGAACTTGAGCTGCTCCAAGTTCTGGTTCTTTAGCTTCCTCAGCTTGGTCAGTACCACTTCTAGAGACTATCCTATAGCGCAAAAGACCGATGAACTTAGTGGGCTCAAAGCTCTCTCTTAGAAGACCCATGGAGATAACTCTTCCTTCTCATTTAATCTCTTTTTATCCGAAACTCATTAAAACAACTCATCTAAGTCCGGCCCATTTGAAACACTTAGAAAAATTCTTCTCATCTCTCGACTGATTCACTGTGGTACAGGGCCATGGTCATTCGAAACACCCAGATTCACTGCATAAAATTCTACACACACACATCCATCAGTAGCACAGTTCATGAATTTCAGCTCAACCACAACCACATTTACCCCAAAACAAATGGGGATTATTAGAACAATGGTGCCCACAAATCAATCTTTAACAACTAGCCCTTGAAAAACATTTTGTTCAAATTAAAATCATACCTTTTTCACCATTGCTGTGTTGTATGAACCAACATTGTACCAGGCCCAGAGACACATTTTTTGCTTGTACGGATTACAGCATTTGGCAATCAGTGACTCAAGTGATTAGCTTTCACACCATCATGTCTTTATCTCCCCTTGAGTCGGTTTTCAACCTTTCTTCACACGAAAGAGCAGATGATCATCGGATTCCTCATGTGCCATACTGTCTGAGCAAAAGAAATACAACATGAACCGTCATAAGAATCCTCACTTGCATGTTTTGAGCTTAGTGTAAATTTCTGGTACAAGACTGCCTGAGCAAAAGAAATACAGCTTGTACCATGTTCATTTTGTCGTTGTTTAATCTGTTGAGTTTCTGGTACAGGCTGCCTGAGCAAAAGTAATACAGCATGTACCACGGTTTTGAAGTTCACTTTTCTTGGTGAAGCCTATCCCGATAACAAGACAAGACGACATGATGGATAGCTCTTTCTCACTAGCGTTTCTGACTCCAAACAAAATCAAAACGTATACACATCCAGAATCATTACCTGTGTCAGCTTTGCACACTCGAAAAACCACATTAAATTCCACAAATACCAATTGAATTTCTTAAGGTGACAAAACGATTAAATCCCAGAGGTTTTGTGAATAAATTGGGCAGTTGTAAATCAGTGAAAATGTGTTCAACCACTACTTGTTTCTCTTCCACTAGTTCACGGATAAAGTGGTGCCGAATGTCGATGTGCTTTGTCCTTGAGAGCTGTACTAGATTCTTCGAGATACTTATAGCACTCTTATTGTCGCAGTTAACCAACAATGTTCCAGAATCCATCCCGTAGTCGGCTGACATATGTTTCATCCACAAGAGTTGAGTGCAGCAGCTACCCAAAATAATGTACTTTGCTTTAGCCGTGGAGAGTGATATAGATAGTGATACAGAGTTTTCCATCCATGAGATCAGGTTATTTCCAAGAAAGAAACAACCACCGCTTGTGATTTTCCAATCGTCCATACTCCCAGCATTACACTACCCAACCAAGTTCTTGTTCGACCCTTTGGAGTACCTAATACCTAGTTCAGCTGTACCTCTGACATATCGGATGATTCTCTTCACTACTTCAAGGTGTGATTGCTTAGGTTTGGCTTGATATCTGGCACAAATGCCCACACTTAAGCACATATCAGGTCGACTTGCTGTCAGGTACAGGAGACTGCCGATCATGCCTCTGTATAACTTTACATGCTTATCACGGGCGTCACTTTCGCGGGACAGTTTCACGGTAGTACTCATGGGAGTGTTCGCTTCTTTGAAATTTTCCATCTTGAACCTCTTGATGAGATTCCTTGTATAAGTGCTTTGTGAGATAAACACTCCTTCTACAGATTGTATGATTTGCAGTCCGAGAAAGTACTTCAATTCTCCAACCATACTCATCTCGAACTCTTCTGTTATACTTGTAACGAATTCGTCAACAAGTGCTTGAGACGTACTGCCGAAGATGATATCGTGTACATAGATCTGTACCATCATTGTCTCACAGTCTCGATCAAGAATGAACAGAGTCTTGTCGACACTTCCTCTAGCGTAACCTTTCTCTGTCAGAAATCCAATGAGTCTTTCGTACCAGACTTTTCGAGCCTCTTTCAGTCCGTATAAAGCTTTCATTACCTTGTACTCATACTCATGATGATCCAGATCTTCAAACCCTTTGAGTTGCTCGACATAAACCTCCTCTTGCAAGATGCCATTTAAGAAGGCACTCTTGACATCTGTAACATCCCGAAATCAAAATTTTGATTTTGGTAAGGGGGTGTCGTTCGACGCCAGCTGTGGGTGACGATCGACACCAAGTTATGCGGTTTGGTCAGTTTGAAAATTAATCGCTCGGTTTGCGTCACGGTTAAGGGAATCCCTAGGGCTTGCTTATATAAGCCCTTAGGCAGTTCGTGGCCGCATTTTGGGAAGAGAAATCAGAGAGAATCATAAGAGATTGAGGGATAATTCGATCGTTCTTGAGGATTGTTGCAAAGAAATCCTCGAGACATCGTTTATTCGAGTTTTAGGGCCGTAGGGATTATCGTTCTTCGTGATTTCGTGAGAGAATCGCTCGGATCATTCTGTAGCAGTGGGTAGAGGCTTTGTTCGTCGTTAGTTCGTGATCAATTCGTTTCCTCTTCTTCGTTTAAAGCTAAGGTGAGTGCGTGATCGCGGTTATGGGATTAGTTTGTTAGGGATTGAATGATTAAATTGTGGTGATTATGATTGAATGGTGATGTTTATGATTGATATTCATGTTTTTGCGTGTTATGAGGTGATTTGGTTATGATCAGTCTCGTACGATGGAACGGGATCGAGTCTCGTGAGGATTTCGACTCGGCCTAGGTTTCTGCGAGGAATGTCGATCGACACCAAGAGGTAGTGTCGATCGACACCCCCTTTTATGATCGCGAGGATTGGTTTTGGATTAGGAGTGTCGATCGACACCCTGGAGGAGTGTCGATCGACACGCTTGATAAATTGTGAGAATTTGTAAATTTGTTGATTGTTGCATATCTGTTGATGTTGTTTGTTCGCATAGTAATAGGCATTCTATTTCCCTATTTTGTAACCGGTAGGCGGGATGGCCGCTTCACTGAGTATTTATGATAATACTCACGCAACTCTGTTTTTCCCTTTTGAGTTGCAGGTAAAGGAAAAGTTGATCGTAGAATCATGGCTGGGACGAGAGGATGATTAGGAACTCTGGGTTTTATGTTTATTGTGGTTATGTCTAGAACATGGTTAGGTTGTCATGAATTGTTCGATATGCTTTGAGATATTTTTGGAATCGAATAAATGTTTAATATGGTTTATTGGTTTATTAATTTGGTTTTTGGACTATTCGGTTTATGGTTATTCCGTAGTAGAATTATTTAGGATTAAAAAAAAAAAGTCTGGCTGTTTCAACATCCATCTGGTACACCTTGAAATTCATAATACATGCCATTCCAAGAAACAATTGAATGGATTCCAGTCTTGCTACATGTGCGAATGTCTCCTCAAAATATACTCCCTCGATTTTAGAGTATCCTTGAGCAACCAATCTAGCTTTGTTGCGAACCACAACATCATTTTCATCGATATTGTTCTTGAAAATCCACTTGGTACCCACGACATTCACTATTTTAGTTCATGGTACAAGTTCCCAGACTTTGTTTCTTTCAAACTGTTCCAGCTCCTGTTCCATGGCCAATATCCAAAATTTGTCTTCAAGAGCTTGAACATGTATCCTCGGTTCTAGAACTGATACAGAGCAAGCAAGCTGAACCATCTCATTATAGTCCTTTCTGATTCCTCTTGTTTTCCGCCCCTCATTCGCAGCTCCGATGACATCATATGCAGAATG
This sequence comes from Draba incana, assembly GCA_963576765.1. NCBI lineage: Eukaryota > Viridiplantae > Streptophyta > Magnoliopsida > Brassicales > Brassicaceae > Draba > Draba incana. Next base: position 12,585,300 of record OY755212.1, on the reverse strand, counting down.
ATTTCGATGCACATCCTGTAGCACACAATGATCTGTCACATACTTGTTACCTGATTCTTACGCCTGTTGGTGTTTGTCTATGAAGATGGCAATCGTGTGAAGACGGTGATGCACCGGTGCGTCTGGTTGGTAGTCAAGCTGCGGGCACTTTCAGATTTGCCATTTGGTATGCATCGAATATTTAGAACTGTTTTCCATCAGATTTTATAAGGCTTTGTTAGAGTTTGATAATTAGTAAACAAAATGCTGTTTTTTAAAAAGTCCATAGGGGGCAGAGGCACCTCCCTCATAGTCTTTAGATTCGCCCAGTTGACAAAATAAATGAATCTCATGTGTTGCTAAGTTTTCCTCTTTTCGACAAAGGTCGATGGATGAGTAAGGAGTTTTTTGGGTAAATAATGATAATAATTTCGTTCCTAATTAATTTCAAAAAAATTAACAAAACAAAGGTTGAGAATAACAATAATTGAACTGCCAGTTGGGAGTATTTGAATGATATTTTTGTCCATCTTCTAGATCTGTAGAAGTAGGTATTGTTATTAAATAAGTCCCTGCGCTTTGTTACAACTTTAACAAATAATCAAGCAACAACTTTAACAAATAATCAAGCAACAATACAAATACAATTACAAAAAAACAAGAAATTAGTGATAACTTTTGGACTTATTGACTCAGTTACTCGTCTGGAAAAAGCTGTCATGTTAAGATGATCAAATCTCTTGAGTCTTGTACTAAGATCTAAGGTTTAATTCAACCTTGGAAAAAAAATGATTTAAGATTTAAAATGGTGCCATTGCCATATGGAAAGATCAGAAAAATATGTCATATTAATAAATGGGTTAATTTGGTGACTAACCAAAAAAAAAATATAAATTTAATAACTAACAAAAATCCTTAAATTCAATGGCTATGATTTTACCACATAGGAAAGTTTTGGTTAGTTTCTAAGTTTATATATTTTTTTTGGTTATATTTGCCAATTTCCCTTAATAAAATCAACATTAACAAAAAAAAATCAAGTTTTCTTGAATGGTGTAGACAGTTTCAAGTAGCCACATATGATTAGTTAACAAATGTTAGTGGTATTAAAATAAGAGAAATTCGGTAATGATACGCAGGGTTTGGTTAGTAGATACAATAAACATAATACGTTACCGACCAAAAAAAAAAAAAAATTACTCTTGTTTACAAATTGCCAAATTGCGATTGTGTGTAGTAGTGAAGAAAACAAGAAATTTATAATATTTTTTATATTATTAAAATAATAGTATATGAAACAGCCAAAAAAAAATTTCTATAATTAAATGACTCGGATTATTATTCCCATAAATAATAATCCTCAAAGTCAAATACACAACTTAACAAACTAGCGGAAATTAAACATAAACCACATAAATCAGTAAATAATTCCTTTAAACCATAAATCATTCAAACCAATAATCCATAAAACAATTATTCTAAATATCAATTCCATAATAATATAGTAACCTAAACATCAGGTTCTAGATTCCAATTCAATAACAAATAAACTAGAGCTCCTTATTATCCTCTCGTCCCTGCCATGATTCAACGATCACAAACTTTACCCGCAACAGAACGGAAATAATAAAAATGTCAGGATAGCACACAGCAATACCGCAAAAACAACAACAATCGACAGAACAACGATTCACAAACAAAACACACTCAACAGCCTCTGGTGTCGATCGACACCAAACAACTCGTGTCGATCAACACCAAGCAATGGTGTCGATTGACACAAGTCGCAGAAAACATTCGGATCGATCCGTCTCCTTTCTGGCTCAATCGCGAACAACGACTATCGACCCACCTACACCAGAACATCAACAACACCATCCACAAGCTTGTATCACAAAGAAAACAAGTTAACAATCAATTAATTCCACAAAAATGCATTATTATTAATCCAAATCGCCCAGAAGCCATGGTCACGCACTCACCTTAGTTTTTCGGGAATTGGAAATCCATCAACAACACAACCGTCACTAATCACAGCCTCAACGAGACCAAAAGCCTTTAGATAACCTTCTCTATCACCTCAGAATAACAATCAGAAATATGATTCGGAAACTAGACACGAAGAGCTTTCCAACGACATAAAGGCCGTCGCCTAACTCCCTATGGAGCTCCGGCAAAACGCCCTCGAAGTGGTCTGATCACATACCCGATTCTGCACAGACATCTCTCACCAAAACAAAGATATCTCCTACCACACACATCCAATTGATACACCGATTTTCCTCACAGCTAGCTAAGAGAGAGGAGAACTTACCCGTAAAGTTTCAGTTTGATCCGATCTGTTCTTCCTATCCGTTTATCATCTCTACCAAAACGGAACATAGATGCCTCCTTCTCACAAAACAATTCTTTTTCTCAAGAGCACACAAAATTCTTCCTCTCTTCTCTCAATCTCCAAAACTCTCTCAAAATCACCAAAACGCAGAGAAAGAGAGGATGCTCACTTCTTATAACACGAGCCTAGGATTTCATAACCTAAACCGAGTCAAACCGACGATTAAAAATCCAGCCGACCCGAATCATAAAACATTGATGTCGATCGACATCCACACTTAGTGCCAATCAACACCCCTACCAAAATAACATTTTGGTTTCGGGATGTTACAGTATATAAAAAACTATCTAGTAATTTTAGGGACAAATTAAAAAAATGCTGCTGTTGAATTATTATTTTGTAATCATGCTACTACTATAAGATTTTAAAACAAATGATAAGGTTTTTGAAAAGTTTTATAAGGTTTTTAAAAAAATTATAATATGTTTTAAAATCTTAATACCCCGTTTAAAAAACTTAATAATTCGTTTTAAAACCTTATATAACTCTGTTTAGAAAAACTTATAATCTATTCAAAACCTTATATTCGTGTTTTTGTTAAAAAATCTGAAAACATTTAAGTAAAAAAAAGCTTGTAAACAGTAGCACGCTTGCAAATGTTTTAAAACAGTGACATGATTGTAAAGTCGCATGCCAATAATAGCATATCTTGAAAATTCTCATGATTTTATAATACATATTTCGTTTTTAAAAATATTGTTAATTAAATATTACAAAAAATTCAATTTTTTGATAAATTATATTGGTATTCATTTTTTTAATTTACTTTCAAACACCATTGCGTATGCTGTTAACAAGTTGTAATTGTCATGCAGAGCTGTGCGTAATGAACAAAAATTTAGGTTCCCCCATTAATCATTAAATAATAAGGCTCCTAATTATGAAAAAAATGAAACAAATTTTTCGATAATTCTCTAAACAAAAGTTTTTGCAAACACATTCATGACAAAGCCATAAAAAAAATTTATTCGAATTTCACAATTTGACGTCTTTAATCATTCAAGGCAACATCTAAAAGTACTTTTGTAATGACCGCGAATCGGAATTAGGGATTTTTGGTGGTGTAGATCGACACCATGGGGGTGTGTGTGGATTTTCAGGTGGTGTCTATCGACACCAGTGGTTAGTGTGGATTGACACTGTTTCTGCATAACCGGGTTGGTTCGATTTAATTGTCTGGTTTTGTTGCGTTTTAGGGTTGGAAACCCTAGGGTTGAGTATTTAAACTCTCTTTAGCTGTGCAACCTCGTTTTCAGCGGAGGAAAACGTGAGAAAGAGAGAAAAGGGATTGAGAGTGTTCCTAAGGGTGATTTGTGCGTTGAGATTGAGAGGAAGAAGAGGACAGAGTTGACTGTTCGGTGGAGAGGAGAAACGAACGATCAAAACAGATCTGATCGGTGTGAACCTTTGTAGGTTGGTTATCCTATATCCTATCTAACTATAGGAGAAAGCGGATTGTCGTTCCGATCTGTATCTTATGAGTTATGGTTGTTTTCCCATGAGTGATATATTTAGTTTCGTGTTTCGATTAGTCAACTTGGGAAGCGTTTTTCCGGCGATATTTTAGAAGAAGTCAGGAGAGGATCTATATATCGTTGAAAAGATTTCTCTGTCTAGTTTTCAGACTGGGTTTTCGATCTGTATTCTGAGGTAAAATCGATCTCTGCGTTGATTCTAAGTCAGCGTGTCGGTTCTGTTTTTAGGAAATCTAATTTGGGTTTAGGAGAAACCCTAGTTGTGAGTACTAGGTGATTGAGGAAGTGTTCCTCGGTGTTTTCGTGTGAGATCAGAGGCTGCGAGGGTTTAGAGTTGCTGATTTCGTTTTCATTTCTTTTCCTTCTCCGATTTGCCAGGTGAGTGCACGACCATGGCTTCTGAGTGATATAGGGAATGATTGATTGATGTTTAATTATTTGGTGAATAGTTTGGTGATTGAGATTGTGTGATATCTCTGTGTTTTCCGTGTGATTATTGCTTTGATGTGGTTATTGATATATCATGGTTTTTACCCATTTTAGACCATGATATAAGTCTAATATCTAGAGTCTTTGGTGTGTGTTTGTTTGTGTTTTAGTGTCTTTACAGGTTTCCAGACATTTGGAGCATAAAAGATGTTTACTAGAAGTTTTGGAGCATTACGGAAGAAGACGTCGAATTGATCAAGTGAAGAATAAATTTCAGAGGTTGGTGTCGATTTACAGCCACTGTAAATACGTTTAGGACCTCTATAAATAAGTTTTTACATCCATTGTTTAGGCTCATGCTTTATTTTACTAAGCTTAAAGAGATATATTCAATTAATAAGATGTTTGCTTCTTTGAATATGTCTGAGTAGTTTCCTTGTTAGGTTTAGGGTTATTCAAAGGTGTTTGATGAATTGTTAGATCTGATTTAACTACTGGGATAATATCTTTAAAAGTTCTTCATCTTGACTTATGTTTATTGCTGATTTTAGATTCATGACCTGAAATCTGATCTTAGGATAATTAATAGAAACGACAGTTTTATTGATTAACTGATCTAGTCTTTGATGAGCAAAATTCTTTTTCGCAAAAAAATTTGGTTTAGGGTTTTGTGAACAATTGAACTTGAACTTTAATGCTTGTTTAGATTGTTAGGATTCGCAAAGAAATTTGGTTTTCTATGATTTAGACATAGATAATCTCTGCAACGAAAGTTGATTGATTTTATATTTGTGTTCATGTTTAAGAACTGCGCTTAATATTCTATCTTTTATTTATTGATCTGCAATTCTGATTCACCTGAGATTTTCCTGTGCCTTGCGTTTCTCTTTATTGATTTCACAACAGTTTCAACTGCTTTGTTTACTTGTTTTTGCATTCACCAAATTCTGCTTAGCATAATTCGAGCATATTAATCTACTGTGTCAACTGATTCCCTGTGGATTTTGATACCTTAAATAATGCAATTGATCTCTTAATTTGAGAGAGTAGCTTAAGGTTAATTTGAGCATATCATTTATCGATGCAGGTGATCGCTTGATGGACCAGGGATCGAGCTATGAGAGGACATGCTCGATTCTGTGTTCTACGATTAAGGTGTCGATCGATACCTAGTGGCTGTGTCGATCGACACCAAAGTTATGGTTTCTGTGTGTTTGCGATTAAGGTGTCGATCGACACCTAGTGGTTGTGTCGATCGACACCAGCTGCTGTTTTTGTGGTTTGTGATATTTAATCATGTGATGATTGTTGTTGTTTTTTGTTGTATTCCTATTGAGCCTGAGTGATAGGTCATAGATGGGATGACCGTATGACTAAGTATTTGTGATAATACTCATGCAACTCGTTTTTCCATGTGTTGTAGGTAAAAGATTGTGATCGTGGAATCATGGCTATGAAGAGGAGGATGATCTTGGTCTTGGTTATGTGTTCATTGTTTAGAATTGCTGGTTATGTCGGATACAGATAATGTATTTGCTTAAACAATATAATGAAGTGTTCGTGACAAAAAAAAAAAATTGCTGGTTAGGTTGATGGTTATTTTAGAACGGTTGAATTGGTTTAATGTTTATGTGTTTTCCGTTGATAGATGTTGATTAATTGAGAATTAGTAATTGTAAAAAAAGAAAAAAAGAATTAGGTGTTTCAACTTTCATGTTTTTATTTATTTATTTATTTATTTATTTATTTACGTGATGATATATTGTTTATGATGTCTAATATACTAAACATTTTTTTTAATATATTTCTAGGTTATATTATTTTTCAAGTTACAACTCAAATTAAAGAAGATTTGACGTGATTCTTCTTGCTTGATCGATAAAAAAAATGTCTTTGTTTAAATATAAGTTATTAGTTGTAATTGTGTGAATGAAATAATTTTGAGTAATAAAATTTTATTTGTAACAAAAACATAAGAAAAAGAATATTATTAATTATAAACTATTCATTATGATAAGTTATAGGTAACTTTTTTTTATAATTAACGTTTAAAAACTAATAATATAAAAGGTCTAAATTTGATATTTGAACAGGGTCTGCATAAAGTTTGAAAATACGAATCTGATTGTAAACCGGAATATTTTTTCTCATTCTTCATTTGGTAAACTATTTCACCTAAAAAAAAAAAAACTAGAAACAAATTCACCAACTCTAAGGCAAAATGTGATTGTATATTTTCTTTTGTACTAGTACTTCGACTTTAAACACGATTTAGCACACAAGAAACTAAATCTGAGATGGTTTAGTCTTTCGTGTAAGGTTTGTTTCACTCCAAAAACATTAGGCAATAGATGACGGGAATCATAGTAGTGACACGATGTAGAATACATCCAACTTCTATACGACAAAGAAATACGTATAGTCAAACCGAATCATTTTTGGCATACTATAATAGTGATAATTAATCATATAATAGTTTTATATTACAAGATGGTCGTAGCAATATATAACACTAGTTCTACACTTGATATAAACACATATAAAGAGAATAGTGAAAGTAAGATTCACAAGAAGAGAGGAGATGGAGAAGCTAGAGGAAGTGAAGCCGGTAATGGCGATGATCGGGATTCAATTGTGTTACGCAGGAGTGACTCTAGCAGCAAGAGCTACTATGGTTCATGGATTAAGCCCTCGGGTTTTTATCCTCTATAGGCAAGCCTTTGCAACCATTTTCATCTTCCCATTTCTCTACTTCTCAAGGTAACTTAAATCATCTCTATCTATCTAATATATATGGACGTGAATTTATAATTAGTTCTTGCTAATTCTTGTATGTTATTATTATTATTATTATTTTCGGTTTTGGATTGTAGGAAAAAATCGAAGATAGCTTCGTTGGATCTAAAGAGCTTTTCTTTGATATTCTTGGTCTCGCTTATAGGGTAAGTGTATATTTATATTACAGAAGTTATATATTTGATTAATTTCTAAATAACTCCGATTTGATGAATATTGGACCATTTTGCAGCATTACAATCAATCAAAATCTGTATCTTGAAGGTCTTTATTTATCTTCATCGTCGATGGGAAGTGCTGTGGGTAACATCATCCCAGCAATCACCTTCCTTATCTCATTTCTTATCGGGTAATCTTTTACATAAGTAACATAACAATCATCACTTCATATGAAACTTTGAAAACAAGATCCATGTGTTACTAATATTATTGCTGATCTTTAGATATGAGAAAGTGAATATCCGGGAACTAAGAGGCTTAGCAAAGATAGTAGGGACAATCCTCTGTGTAGCAGGAGCGACCTCCATGACTCTGCTTTGGGGACCAAAGATTCTCAACTCGGAAATCGCTTTTCCAGTCGTGAATTTGTTACTAGGAGATTTAAAAGATCAGAACACATGGGTGTTAGGTTGTTTGTTCTTGTTCTCTAGCACTCTTTGCTGGTCGTTTTGGCTTATACTTCAGGTTAACTTCATCAAAGACACATTTTTTTATACTAAGTGTCTTGCCTTAGTGAACAAGCTAACCTTATTTTCCAACAAAACCCTAGGTTCCAATCTCTGCTTATTATCCAGATCACCTCTCTTTATCAGCATGGATGTGTTTATTCGGAACAATACAATGCGTAGTCGTCACTTTCTTCCTTGAGAAGGACCCAAAAGCTTGGATTCTCCATTCTTACTCCGAGCTCGCGGCTTGTCTCTTCGCGGTACGCACATAAAAACATTCCTCTGTCTTATTTTTCTATCTTTGGCGATAGATTAATCCCAATAATTAGCATAAACCCCAATATTGAAATGCGTTTGTTAGGGAATTGGGTCTTCCGCCCTTTCGTTTACGGTCCAAGCTTGGGCTATATCGAAGAGAGGTCCTGTGTTCTCTGCAATGTTTAATCCTCTTTGTACAGTCATTGTCACAATCTTGGCTGCTCTGTTCTTCAAAGAAGAGATTTACACCGGAAGGTAAACAAAAATAACATTTTGAACAACTTAAGATTACTACAATCCATTAACATAATCTGTTTTATCTTTTCGATCATTTGGAAATAGTTTAATCGGAGGAATAGGTGTGATAATGGGACTTTACATAGTGCTATGGGGTAAGGCAAAAGATGTCATGATGAATCAAGAACAAAGAGACGACAATAATCATAACACCGAAGTGAATATTCAAGTCGAAGATTCTTTAGACACAACAATCATTAACCAAGATCTGAAGAATCCACTTCTGTCCAAACACAATTCAATCGAAGAAATCCAAACATAGCAAACGATTTAACTGAATCAAGATTCTTATGTTTCTAAATTTTCGAAAGATGTTTACGCTGATAAATTTAAATAAATGAGTTATTAATGAAAAATCAAAGTCTAGCTTTAAATTGATTTGTTTATTATAAATTGTATTTGGTTATCAATATTCACCTATTTTGTGTTATTTTAATTGTTTTTATTAGTTACCAACCCACATTTGGGTAGCTATAAACCCCAAAATTAGCATCCCAAATAGCACTATTCAACTATTTTGTTTAATTTTTAATTATTTTTATTAGTTAGCAACCCACTAACAACCCTCAATAATCATGCTCTTAAGGTAAGCCATAATGATTTATTTTTAGAGTTTGAAATTTCTTTTTCTTCCAAAAATCAACTAATTAAAGATTGAGATTATGAAATGCATTGTTTATAACAAAAAATTGAAAACTTAAGTAGAAAAGTTATGATCCAGAAAATAGTGAGGCCTAAAAGGCTAAAACTCTTAAAGAATGCAACTTTTCTACCCAAACACAAACAATCAAATTCAATCAAATGGTTAGGTTAAAGATTTTCAGATTCATTATAGTTAGACAATAAGATTGAACGGAAAAAAGCTTTGAGAATATTAGTTTTATTAAAAGAAACGATCAACATGATTAAAATGCATTCCTCAAAATTTCAGAACAGAACTTCTGTATTACTGAATGTTGAGATTATAGCTTTTAGACCCATTTTAACTAGGGAATCAGAATGCATCATCAAATGGTTTGAAAATGAAGGTATTATTACTAAAGAGACTTCACATGATCAAAATGCATTCCTCATAATTTCAGAATATAAAACAAAACTTGTGTACGAAGACAAAAAAGGGATCAGACTAAAATCCTAATAAAGAGAGAACTTTTCGACCTATCGATCTCAAATTAGCGTACAAGAGTTTCAAAATCCGTTACCTCAAGAGCATTGAGATCCTTTTTGTAGAAAGCAGAAACAGGCTCATGATCAGAGAACAACTCCAAGTGTAAACAGTACTTGGACTCGTAGATACAGCTTCTAATGTTGTTCCAATGTTTGGCGTCGTTCACACGTCTCTGTAACCAATCAGAGTAAACCCCAAGCCTATACTCCTTATAAGCCTTACCAGGGATAGTTTCACCGGATCCTTTGTTAGTGACTACAAAGGCGAAGATGGTGAAACAAAGGAGGATGATGATTAAGAAGAACATCACGAAGAGGTAAAACCAGAGGAGCCATGTCACTCTACAACAAGATCCAACAACTCCTGCGATTGCAACTATCATGAGGATAACACCGAGAGCGATCATGGGTTTATCGAGGAATCTCTCGCATTGCGTTGAGCCATTAAGGCTGAACCAGATTCCTGTAACGAGAATCGGAACGGAGAAGAGGAAGACGAAGAAATTGAGTATTCCTACGAGGCTGTTAGTAAAACGTACCATGGTAAATGTTCGATGAAAAAGAAGAAAAAATCGAAAATTTGGAGAAATCTTCAAGAATGGGATTTGTATGGTCTGTGGTTTTCGATTTGGGAGGAAGGGTTTATAAAGTGAAAGTGAAACGCGTAGAAGAAGGTGAAGAGAGATTTTGTTATTGCCTTATGTGATGAATACACGAGTACTAGTAAGTAGTAATGGCTCAACTTCTTCTTTAAAAGTTTGTTTCGGTTTCAAACGTTTTGAGTTAGAGTCTTAAAGGGAATAATTTCTAACTATATATATATCAAAGGAATGTTTTAGATGATTTTAGAAATCTGACTAATTGATTTATTCTTTAATAGAAAAAAATCTTACACTTGTTTTTGTAAAACTATCAAAGAATTAAATATCATTTTTTTTAAAACAGCATATCTATAAATATAGATATATATATATATATATATATATATATATATATATATATATATATATTACTTTTGAATGTCTCAATATTTAATTTTAAAATTTCAGATAAATACTAGTGTCTTAAAGTATAAAAATATGAGAGGATTGGTTTAATATTCCAAAAATTTTGTAAAATTTGAAAACTAACCCTTGTTGTAAAAGATTTGAAAACTAACTTTTTGTTGACTAAAAGAATAAAATATTCTGATAATTTAAAAATTCTTTTAAAGTATTTTTGAAATTGATTAAATTTAGGATAAATATGAATAAAATTTAAACATTTAAAAATAAACCCTCAACCCCAAACCCATACCCCACCCCTAAAAAACTATACCCTAATTTGTGAATAATTAACCCAAACCCAAAACTTTTAACTACAAATTCATTAAAAACTTATTTTTTGTATTTGTAGTATTTAATAACTATTTGAAAAATATATATCTTTGAAATTTTTATCATCAAAACTTTGATTTTATTAAGGCATTTTCGTTTAAAAATATTATTTTAATATATAAAATGTTATTTTTCAAAGCTTTTAAAAGAGGGGTTAGTTTTCAAATCAAAAAAAATTTTGAGAATATTTTTACAAATTTCCTCTAAAAGGGAGATATTCCATAAAAAAATTACACATATGCGAATATATAAGAGATATTTTTTTTTTGTCAACACTAGGCCACAACTGGCCCGCCCATTAGCCTAATACCTACATTAAGTAGGCAGGGGGGACTCGATCCCGGGTGTGATTGTACATGTGGGAGCTGGATTCCTACAATTAGAATTTGCTGGGTTCGCGATAGACCTGCAAAACCTTTAAGTTAGAAATCACAAGAACATATTGAGAAGAATGAGTTTTGATTGATGTGTTTGCTGTCAAAGAATACAAGGATTTCTGCTCAGAATTCGTGATCCCCTTTTTAGAGGATGATACAATAGTATTTATACTAGACTAAGTCGGCTAGGGTTTTTGGCGTGAGCTGCACTCCTTAAGTCGGTTGGCCCATTAGCGGTTCGGACCACCTACAGCTCGGTTCGGCCCAATTAGATGGGTTGAGCTGAATTAGGCCTGTTGAGTTAATGAAGTCATGAAATCGGTTCACCCGGTTCGGTTCAGTACTGCTATTGGTTTTTTGGATCTTCCAAATGGCCGGTGCACCCTAGATTCTCGGGTGGAATTTGACCCCTACAGTTAGCCCCCCAGCTCGGAATTATCATTATTGGTGAAGCCGAGATATTGTTAAAATTTTAAGATTAAACAGAAGAAATTGTTCCAACTGGTTTCCCGAGTTTTAGGATTCGGGTTCCTGATTCGATCAGTTTGATTTAAGCATCTTCCGAGCCGCCAGGTATAATGAAAACCGTAGCACTGAGGCGCGGCTCGAATACAATTGTTTCCAAATGTCATGAAATTTTTTTTTTTTTTTACGGTGAAGCCAGAAGTTCCGAGCCGTTTGACGGAGTCACCGTAAATAGTTTTGCCGATCCGTGGCGTCCCTTTGTAATGTTAATAGATTGGGCTTTGTAAGAAAAAGAGTTGGGCTTTTAATAGATTTTTGAAGAGAAGAAGGGAGAAATTAGGTTTAGCACTGGGCTCGAGGTGACTTCATGACCTTGCCTCTATATGAATGAGGAGAAGGAGAAAGCCCCCTCACAATCTCATTCTCCAAAATCTCAAAAGGTATCTTCTTCCTCTCCCTTCTCTCTCTTTCAAGTTTTTGGTAGGATTTGTTTTTTATTTTTTAATATATTCGGATCCGCCGCCGCCGACGTCTCGCCGTGCCGCCGTCGTCTCATACCGGTGCGTCGCCTTCTCACCGTGAGCCGCCTACTGGATTAGTGAATCCGAGCCGTCGTATCGTAGCCCGAGCCGTGAGCCATGTTCCGGATCTGAACCGCGAGCCACGGGTCTAAACTTCGGACCCGAACCGCGAGCCACAGATCTTTGGTCCGCGAGCCGTGGATCCGGTGATCTTTTTTTCTCCGAACCGTGAACCGCCCGTCGGAGGTCTTTGCTTTTCCGATCCGCAAGCCTTGGAGGTCTGCCTCCGAGCCATGATGTTAATTAACTCGGGTTTGAGTCACCGTCGTCGTCTTGACCCCAAGCCATCGCCGTCCTAGTCCCGAGCTATCGCCGTCTTGACTCCGAGCCGTTATTGCTAAGGATCGAGCAGCAAGTTTGTCGGGTCCCGAGCCGAAAATCAAAGTATTACCGAGCCCAAGATTCGACCCGAACCGCGAGCGAGGAAATTTTGAAGCCTGGTTGGTGTAGTCGTGACTTCATTTATTTGGTGGAGCAATTGATTCAGTGAAGTTATTGATTTGGTTGAGCCGTGTTCGAGAGTGTGCACGTTTTGACAAATGAACCACTATAGAACTTTTGAGAACGAGCCACGTTGCTTGAGAGCGAACCGTTTTCCTTTGATGGCGCGCCACGCTCTCTTGTGGACGAACCATTTTCGGGACACCCGATCCTGGGCCGAACCGTTGCTAGAAAGTGATGTCAACAGATGAATCGAATCGCGATGATTCTCCCGAGCCGAGGTCTTCGGGTGTGTTGTCTAGCACGGAACATTCAAATTTCTTAGACATTATTGCTCCCTCTCTTCGTGATTCTTCAACCGAGGGAACTGAATCATCGGGTGAACCGTTTCTCAACAAACAACCGAAAAGAGGAAAAATGATTCGACCCAAACCTCCCGGCTCAAGTCTTTCCACTGATGAAACTCTCCTTACTCTTAGGCGACGGTTCGCTATTCCAGAATCAGTTGAACTGATGGCGTCGGATCCATATGATGTAGCAGAAGAGCCGCCTGAGGGACTTTTCACCCTTTATGAGATTTTTTCTATCTCTGTTACTTGTGGTTTCCAATTCCTGAGGCTATCATTCTATTTTTATGGGAGTACCGACTTGCGCTTGCTCAAATCAATCCCCGTGGAATCCTTCATTTAGTTGGGATTCTAGTCCGGAGTTATGAGCGTATGATAGAGATCGGTGCCAACCATTTGATGTGCTTTCTCGAGGTTCGGCGTCGCGGCCCGGAAGAGAATAGAAAATACTATATTTCCTGCAAAAAGCTTCAAAGGGTTATTGACCGGTTCCCCTGTAAAGACGAGAATGCGGAAGATTATTTTTTCTTTGTAAAGATATCCGTAGCTTTGGTGGGGCCGAACTGTTTCCGGTCGGCCAAAACCAAGTGGAGGCAGATCGGTAGTGGACTTGTAGCTTGCTTAGGATCGCGGCGCAGCCGTTTATTTTGATACTTAGATTATTTTATGATTATAACCAATATTTTTTCCTTCCTGTTTTGAAGTTCGGCCTCCGCCAATTAAGAAGCCTCCAGGTCTTACGAAGATTCACAAAAAGCTTGCAGCTTGCGGGTGCAATTGGAACAGAGATTTTAGCTTGCAGCGGGTCGAGAGAGCACAAGCTGTTCTAGAGGATCTTCCAGCCGAAGTGTCATCACCACCGTCTTTAGATTACTCAAACGACATGAGGAGGCCTACTTACCGTGAAAGGGAGATAGCTGAGAGGGAGCGTAAGGCTTCTGAGGAGAGGAAACGCCAATCCGCCGAGGAGACGGAGAGCCGATCAGAGGAGAGGGGACGCAGGACTCCCGTGGATAGAGGACTACCCCCACCTCCGCCTCCGCCGAGCCGTAGCTTAGGCTTTGTGCCGGCGAAGTGTTCCTCTCTCCCGTCTTCGTCCGCGGGTGGGCCGCTTGCACCAAGGGGCTCAAAACCCGCCGGTTTGGATCCTGATGATCGGCCGTTATCGTCTCGTCTCACCGTTCACCATTCAAAAGAGAAACACAGTGACGGTGGAAAAAGAAGAGATAGGACGATTAGCCAACGCCTTGCCGACCATAAGATAAAGGAAATCGCCAGGGATGGATGTAGCGATAACCGCGATGACAAGGGTGCAAAGAAGCAGAAACGGGACAAGCGCCAAGTCTCACCCGAGCCAACACTCGGTGTTACCCAACTGACTACGCCCCTTACTCCGGGAGCACTATATGATAACGCCGAGGCGTCGGCAAGTTTCTTTGCGCAGGTTCTGCACAAGGACAACCGCATGTACATTCCGAACAGCTTAACCAAGAGCATAGCCTACTCGGAGATGACCCTCAAAGGAGCTAAGCTATCAAATAATCCCTACTCTTTTAAACCTCAATTTCCATGTTTTTCGGTTGCGCTGACATTAATGGGTGATCCATTTTTCTTATGTTCTCTCAGTTCTTTGCTGCAATAAACCGGATGGTTGTGGAATACAACAAGAGCGCCCAGGAGGATCAAGCCCGTATTGGTGAAGCTAAAGCGTTGGCTAAGAAGACCGAGGATCTTGTCCTGGCCGAAAAGATGGAAACATCCAAGGTGATAGGGGATTTGAGAGCCGAGCTAGAAATGGCAAAGTCTAAGTGTGCAGATGTTGAACGCCGAAACGTCGTGTTGGAGTCGGCAAAAACCAAGAACGAGGTGAAGATAGCACAGCTGACCCACAGTCTGTGCGCCGCAGATGAGTTATTGGAGTTTCAGGTTTCTCGAGCCGTAAATTTGGCTAAGCAGGAAGTGGAGCAGATATTTCAAGACAAGATTGCTTGTGCCATGAAGAAAATCGAGTTAATGAACGGAGAAGCAAAGGATGACATGTTAGACCTTGCTTGCATAGAAGCTAACGTCCAACTCAACGACGTTTTTACTGGCGAGGCACCTCCTTCGTTCGCTGAAGAGAGAAAAAAACATGGACTCGCGGTTACTCAAGTATGCCGGTGCATATAAGAAGTTTGACGAGGCGATCTCCGGGATTCAGGCCGAGCTAACGATCCTCCTCTGAAGAAATATTTGTTTACCGAGAGTCATGACAATGAACCGATCGAGCTATCCGCAGGAAGAGCCGGTGTTCAGAACCTCTCCAGTTCCAACTTTGATGTGGTCGTCTCTTCACTGCTTGACCTTGCCGGTTCTGCCGCTTCGGCTCTCCCGATTGATGCGAGTGCGCACGTCGCTGGCGCTTTAGCTGCACCGTTAGTTGTGCAGGAGACTGGTAACTTGTCTCTGTCTTTTTATGGAGATCTTGGTATGTCATGAAATATATTTTTGTTTTTAGCTGATCCGAATTTTGGATTGGTGGTGTTGGTGCTACTGAGGTGCCGCACGGCTCAGTGGAGATCGTTCCACCGCGCTAGGAGAATGATGTTCCTGGGACATCAGGATTTGCCCCGCTCCCGGATCCGACCGCAAAGAAGATCGAAGCCATCGAAGAGCTTGTGGAGAAGAGCGGCGTTGAAGCCTCGGGAGGCGAAGATGTCGTCTAAACTCCCAATCTTTATGTTTTCTTTATTGTCTTAATGGCTTTTGTTTATTGTTTTCAGACTTTGCTTATATTCGGATGGTTTGTATCCGTTATGACAATGTAGTTTTGCCTTGCATCAGATGAATATTATGAAAACTACTTTTGTTGTTTTTAACTTTGCCATTTTTCTGCAAAAGTTGGCATTATAATTGGAAACAAGTACTTCAGATCTACAAAAGAATTGTTTCTCAAAGTATTCACTGTTTATGAGGGGTGTTACCGAATTTACGAACGGTGTTACCAATTTTCTGACTTAGAAATTTTTGGTTTATGGATGTGCTCCCGAGAGTGAACCCGTCTGAAAACGAGCTGCCTACGTACCCTTTGTAGGGATCAAGTCGCCCCGTAGTTCATGGCAAGGAACTTAGTAATAGTATTTTTTGAGTTTCCTTATGTTCCACGAGCGTGGAATCATTTCGCCTTTTATGTTGGCGAGTTCGTAAACGTCTGGACGTACCACCTTTGTAACTTGGTAAGGTCCTTCCCAATGTACGCCGAGCTTACCGGCATTCGGCTCCGCCGTGTTTTGGAAAACTTCGCAGAGGACCAAGTCGCCTTCGTAGAAGCGCCGAACCTTAACTTTGGAGTTGTAGTATTTTGCGGCGGCTTGCTGGTACTCGGTCATTTTGATCAACGCCTTATCGTGATGTTCGTTAATGAGGTCCAGCTCGTCAAGCATTAGGAGGTGATTAAGGCCCACTTGTTCGGGGAGCAGTCGGCGGTGGACACCGGGGAAATAGACTTCAGGAGGAATGATGCATTCCGTGCCGTAAACAAGAGCGAAAGGCGTTTCGCCAGTGGCTCGGCGGGGTGTAGTGCGGTAGGACCAAAGGACGCCTTCAAGTTCATCGGCCCAGCGACCTTTCTTTGCTTCGATCCGTGTCTTCAATCCATGGATAAGTGTTTTATTGGATGCTTCGGCTTGACCGTTGCCTTGAGGGCAACGCGGCGTAGATTTGCTTAGTCTGATTTTCCACTTATCACTGAAAAGATAGAATTTGTTGGAAATGAACTGTGATATGTTGTCGGTGACGATTTCGTAAGGGACTCCGTAGTGGCAGATGATATTTTGCCATATGAATTTCTCTACCTTCGTATCCTTGATGCTGC
This sequence comes from Draba incana, assembly GCA_963576765.1. Taxonomy (NCBI): domain Eukaryota; kingdom Viridiplantae; phylum Streptophyta; class Magnoliopsida; order Brassicales; family Brassicaceae; genus Draba; species Draba incana. The sequence continues at coordinate 12,568,396 of OY755212.1, read as the reverse complement.
TGAAATCTTCGGCTTCTACCCATTTAGAAAAATAGTCTGTAAGGACTAATAGGTAGCGCTTTTGCCGCGAAGGGTGAAGCGGTCCGACTATGTCCATCGCCCATCTCATGAATGGGTAAGACGATGTTACTGATCAGAGCAGTTCAGTAGATTAGTGGATCATTGGGCCGTGACGCTGGCACTTCTCGCACTTGGCGGCAAATTTCTCGCAGTCCTTGACTATTGTAGGCCAAAAGTAACCATGCCGCTTGATTTTGATTGCGAGTGCTCTTCCGCCTGAATGGTTTCCGCAGGAACTGCTGTGCACTTCCTTCATTATATCGCGGGCTCTTTGTCCTTCTACACAAATAAGGAGGGGGACCAGATAAACTCCACTTCAACACTTCGCCATGAAAAAGGATAAACCGGGCAGCTTGAGCCTTGAGCTTACTAGCCACCCATTTATCGGTGGGTGCTTGGGCGTCGGCAAGATAACTACGAATGTCACCCATCCACTTAGCGTCATGATTGTCAGGATCGGTTGTGGTATGTTCGGGAGGCGATTTATCGTGATATGCATATGCATCCTCAGGAAGCGGCCTGCGGTAGAAAGTTATGTTGTCGAAGTCGGGGTCGTCATCTAATGCCACCGGTTCGTCCGGAAGAACAGAGGTTTCTTGCGCGGCTGCGTTTAATGGTGATTTTTTAGAGGCAGGAGTTTTAAAGCAAATATGCATTTAATGGTGGAAGTGTTGTTTCGACAAGATCGTAGGAGAGAGAGATCGACATATTATGGTAGTTTAATTAGCTTCAAAGCTTTAAGAAAAATGTATTCAGTTCAAGAACAAAACTGCCGAAATATCTTCAATAATTTTAGTATTGCTGTAAACTTTATTGTCGGTAGGGCCGGTTTCCATGGGAGTTGCCATGCTCATGTTCGGCTCCTCTTGGCTTGCGCAGATTTCCATTGGAGGCGGGCCAACCTCCTCAACCGGCGGGGTTTGTTTTTGAAGTTTTTTCTTTTTCGCGGCTTGTGCTCTTGTTAAGACGTTGACTGCCTGCGGAAGAGTTATACTTGGTTCCTCGATAAATTCGACTGGGATGATCCACTGAAGATCATCATCTAACGTTGTTGAAGATCCGAGGGATGCAAGTGCATCCGCCTGTGAATTCTCTCCACGGGGAATTCAAGTAAGTGTAAACTCATCAAATTCCACGACGAGCTCCTTGACGAGCTTCAAGTATGCCTCTATTCGATTGTCTTTTGCGGCATACTCACCATGAAACTGATTGATGACGAGCTGGGAATCACAGAAGGGATGGATTTTGTTCATATTTAAGTTGCGGGCAAGACGTAAGCCAGCGAGTAATGCTTCATACTCGGCTTCGTTGTTGGAAGCCCGAATTCCCAAACGGAAAGATTGTTCCAATGACTCGCCATCTGGTGATGAGAGGCGAATACCGACTCCAAACCCGTACTTGGAGGATGATTCGTCAACGTGGAGTTTCCAAGGGAGGGCGGGGTGTTCTTCAACTTCTGCTGTGGCAGCGGCCTCGGGGAGTTCAACCAAGAAATCGGCAAGTACTTGGGATTTTATGCTGGTTCTACTACGATACTCAATATCAAACTCGCTTAATTCTATTGCCCAGTTGGCCAATCTCCAGAATTGGGTTGGACTGTGAAGTACGGCGCGCAGCGGGAAAGTGCTGAGCACGATAATGGAATGTGACTGTAAATATGGCCTCAGCTTTCTGGCAGACGTGACAACGGCGAGCGCTAATTTCTCGGTAAGGGGATATCTTGTCTCGGCTCCGGTCAGCGACTTGCTGGTGTAAAAGATGGGCTTCTGGTCGTTTCCATCTGCTCCACTTACCGCTGTTAGGGAGACTGCTACATATAGGAAGAGCGGCTCTCTTGTCACTGGTTTCGCCAGGACTGGCAGGCTTGCCAAGTATTTCTTCAGTTGTTGGAAGGCCTCTTCACACTTTGCCGTCCATTGAAAAGTTTTCTTCCCTCTTAAAGTATTGTAGAAGGGCAAGCATTTGTCAGTAGATCGCGAAATGAAACGGTTTAGCGCGGCTACTCTTCCGGTTAGACGCTATACTTCTCTCTTTGATTTTGGTGACGCCATTTGAACCAGTGCATCAATCTGCTAAAGGTTCGCTTCTATGCCACGACCGGTGACTAGGTAGCCGAGAAACTCGCCGGAGGTGACGCCGAACCGACACTTAGTCGGATTTAACTTCATGTTATGCAGATTGAGTTTGTCAAAACATTCCTCTAGGTGGGCGACATGGTCCTTCTCTTCTAGTGATTTTACCAACATATCGTCTATGTAGACCTCTATTGTTTTTCCGACCTAATCTGCTAACATTTTATTCACCAAGCGCTGATACGTTGCTCCAGCGTTTTTCAAGCCAAAAGGCATGACTTTGTAGCAATAAATCCCGCGATCCGTGATAAAGGAGTTTTTCTCGCGATCGTCGGGATTCCTAAGTATTTGGTTATAGCCAGAAAAAGCGTCCATAAAAGAGAGCAACTTGTTTCTTGCGGTTGCCTCAACTAGCCGATCAATGTGTGGTAGCGGGAAGCTATCTTTGGGACAAGCTTTGTTTAAATCCGTAAAATTCACGCATATCCGCCACTTGCCATTTTTCTTCTTGACGATGACAGGATTGGCGAGCCAATCCGGGTACTTAACTTCTGAGATCGATCCAACCCTCAAAAGTCTTTCCACCTCATCGTTAACTGCTTGAGCTCTTTCTGGACCGAGTCTTTGGCGCTTCTGTTTAACCGGTTTGAAGGTTGGGTCAACATTCAGCTCGTGACTAGCCACGACTATATCAATTCCTGGCATTTCTTCTGCGGACCATGCAAATGTACTTAGATTTTTCTTCAGAAAAGTAATTAATTCCTGCTTGATTGACTCATTGAGGGTTGCACCGATTTCCACGCACCGCTCCGGATTTCCATCGTCTATACAAACAGGTATCACCGGCTCACATATCGGGTCTGCCGCTCTTCGTTGCGGGTATCCGTAATCTGTAATTGCTATAACAGGTTTGAGAGTTCTTTAACGGATTCCCTATCTGTTTTTCCTTTTTTGCTTCTCTTTTGGGATAGGGATAGTCGCTTGGTTTCTTAGCTTGTGCGCGGCTAGGAAACATGTTCGGGACGCCGTTTGACTTCCCTTGATCACCTTGACCCCTTTTTTTGTAGGGAACTTGAGGCACAGGTGGTATGTGGGTGCCACTGCTCGCATTGAGTTTAGCCAAGGCGTTCCCATTATCACGTTGTAGATGGCGGGGTTATCAGATACGGAAAGGTTGACCACTTTGGTGATACCTTCGGCAAAAACGGGCAAATCGATTGTTCCTAGGGTCATTGTGGTTTCACCGTTGAAACCGATGCGCGGTTTGGGATGGGGTCTTACTCGGGAAAAATCAATCTCCATTCGCGTTAGAGTCTCCTTAAAAATGATATCCACGGTACTCCCCATGTCGATCAAAACACGTGCGGTAGCCCAATCATCGATAACCAACCGAATCACCAGTGGATCATCATGTGGTTTGTTGATGTTGCTAGTTTCCATTTCCAAGAATGAAATGACATCATTGGGAAACTTTGATGGTCTAGGCACATTGGCACCGATTTCGGCGTGCCATTGAAAAGCCTTGATCGATGAGACCGTGTCGGCGCAGTAGTGAGAGCCGCCCATAATCATGTTAAGAACTCTCCTTTTCTGACCTCCTTGTGTTGTGTTAGCATTTTGTCTTTCTCGTTTGTTGGGTTCACCGTTAGTGTTTCCCTCGGCTTGGTTTGCCGTTTCTTCAATTTCAAAGTCCCTGACGCTTATATTTCCTCCCAGCTCGGCGGGTGCTAGCTTCACGGCGAGCTGTGAGACGAGAACGCGATAATTAGTTGTTGAGTGCCCGTGCAATTGGTGCAGCTCGCAGAACGCTGATTCATCATAAGTTGCATTTCTTGTCCAAGTATTACCGAAAGTTCGGCCTCTTCCTCGGCCTCGGCCTCGACCACCTCCTCGGCCGTAACCAAAACCAGGTGAGTCCACCTGGTACTTGTGCGCGCCTTTGAAACCGCCTTCACGCTGAACAAAGTTTCCCAGCTGTTTTTTTGCTGTTGGTGCTACCGACGGTTGGGGGTTGACACTTTTGGACTTCCCATACTTCTGTGCCAGAGTTTTTACCTCCTCTTCGCTTTTGGCGAAGCCGGTAGCCCGATGCAAGGCATCTTGAATCGTTGATGGTTCGTTGACTGTCATCTCCTTCCAGAATTCTGAGTCATACCAAATACCCTTTTTCAGGGCTTTCAGTGCCGACTTATCATCTATTCCCTTAACCTGAGTCAGAACGAGCTTGAAACGTTTGATAAAGCTTCGCAGAGTTTTGGTTGCGCCTTGAGTCATTGTCTAAAGGTCAGCCTCTGAAGACCTCAGCTCAATCAGAATGGCATACTGTTTTAGGAACGCCTCGGACAGTTGGTGGAAATTGTCTATGGAATTCGTTTCTAAACCGGAGAAACAGTGGAGAGCCGTTCCTTTGAGGTGTTCTACGAACAGAAGGCAGTAGCCAATATCCTTCTCCTCCGGTCGAAAGTTAGCGCGGGCCATCGCGATAGAGTAAGCGGTGATGTGCTCGGTTGGGTTGGTTTTTCCATCGTACGTTGGTATCCTGATTTTCCCGGGGTCGGAGAGTCGCGCCCTTGTGATTCGTTCTGTGAACAGCGTTGTACGGGCTTCTTCAAGTACTCGGTTGATTTCTGGAGCTTTTCTAATCGCCCGGTGGACTTGCGAGCGCATCTCCCGCAAATCTAGGGCGGTCTGGCGCATGGTAGCTTTGAGCTTCTCCATCTCCTGTTGGTGAAAGTTAGTTGCCGCCTTTTTCGCGTTAGTCGCTTCAACCTGCTCAACCCACTGGAGGTTTTCTACTTGTTCGGTGAGCTCTCGCTTGTGCTCAAATTGGCTCCTTCTTTGCACGGTTCTCCCAACGCCTGCTAATCCAGAGTCGTCAGTGTTGTTTTCCTCTTCGGTATCGTCTACGATTTCGACGATTTGCGCAGCTACATTCCCGGCTGGCGTAGTTCTTTGGTTGGCTTGCTGGTTTGGCTCGCCGGGTGTACCGCCGATTCTCCACGTGCCGCTAGGCGTTGAGGCAAGGCTCATCGAGATCCCACGAGCTGCAGGCTGCCGAAAGATCCCTGGCCCGCGAGGGCGGGTAGCCGTTTTCAGGGCTCGTAGTTCTGCTGTCAAGGATTTGTTGAGCGCCTCATGGTCCTTAGATTTCCTGAGCAATTCTGCCAACATCTCCTTGATGTCACTGGATAGTTCTGGGTTCGGCGCCGTGTTGGTTTGAGGGCCCGTCGCACCAGATCTATTGGGAGGCGCATGTTCTTCCGTGTTCTGCTCGTTACGAGCCGTATGCTCTGTGCGAGCCTTCTGCTCGGTTCGAGCCGTCTGCTCGGTACGAGCCGTCTGCTCGGTGTGAACCGTCTGCTCGGTGCGAGCCGTCTGCTCGGTGCGAGCCGTCTGCTCGGTCTGTCTGGTTACTCCGGATCCGTTGGGCGCCATGTGCTTGTTCTGTCCGGTTACTCCGGATCCGTTGGGCGCCGTCTGCTCGTTCAGATTGGCGCTGTCGTCCGCCACGTCGTGCTGGGTTGTTTCGCTGCTACCAGTCATCTTCTCGGATTTTCTCGTGAGATCTGCGTGTGAAGCTTTGCTGATACCCTCCTTCTAGCGCCAAATTGTGGGAGCTAGATTCCTACAATTAGAATTTGCTGGGTTCGCGGTAGATTTGCAAAACATGTAAGTTAGAAATCACAAGAACAGTTTGAGAAGAATGAGTTTTGATTGATGTGTTTGCTGTCAAAGAATACAAGGTTTCTGCTCAGAATTCGCGATCCCCTTTCAAGAGGATGATACAATAGTATTTATACTAGACTAAGTCGACTAGGGTTTTTGGCGTGAGCTGCACTCCTCAAGTCGGCTGGCCAATTAGCGGTTCGGCCCACCTACAGCTCGGTTCGGCCCAATTAGATGGGTTGAGCTGAATTGGGCCTGTTGAGTTAATGAAGTCATAAAATCGGTTCAACCGGTTCGGCTCGGTACTGCTATTGGTTTTTCGGATCTTCCAAACGGTCGGTGCACCCTAGATTCCCGGTGGAGCTCTTTCTTACCCAGACTTAGCCATTTTCTTCTGATGATCTTCAAGGGGTGGAATTTGACCCCTACAGTACCTGCCTTTTGTGACCTTACCTCCGGCCACTAGGCTAAGGCCACTTCACGAATATAAAAGAGATTTATGACCCGAACATATGCGGATATATAATAGAATATTTTATCATCCATGAAGAAAGACAAAACCCAAAAAAAAAAAAAATTAAAATATTTATGTGTGAAAGAAAATAAATAAAGAGGAAATTTGTAACAATAATTTTAAAACAAAAATGTTTTGAAAATTACCCAATCTGTCAAAAACTTTGAAAAATAACATTTTCTATACGTAAATCAACTACATTATTCAAATTAAGTGTTTTAAATCATTAATATTTTATGTTCGTCTGTGAGCGTTTAGGCTGGCGTCTTAGGGTTTGATATTCTTTTAAATCCACTAAATTAGTCAAATATAGTATTTTGAATGATACAATATTGTATATTCGTTTGTGAGGGTTTAGGCTCCCATACTAGGGTTTAGTATCCATTCAAATCTATAACTTTAGTCAAATTGAGTAATTAAAATCATTCAATATTTACATTCGTTTGTGAGGGTTTAAACTCACATATTATTGTTTTTTTTTTAATTTCAAAAAATACTTTTTCTTTTAATGTTAAATATTCAAATATCCGAATATTTTTTACTTTTTATTCAACAAAAAAGTTATTTTTCAAATTTTTCATAACAAAGATTAGTTTTCAAATTTTATAATTTTTTTTTGAACATTTACCAATCCTCCCATAAATAAATAAGATTGTAAACAATGAATTAAAATCAATGATTGAGAAGCTTAACAGTTTTTTTTTTCTTCTGATTTTGTTTTTCAAAGAAATTTGATCAATTCTTTTCAAACCTTTTTCCCTATGAGAAATTTCACGATATGGCACTTTTGACATGCCACTTTTCAAAAATGCCACTATCACTTTTTCCCAATTTTTAAATTATTTATGTTTGGGTTAACTATGTTATATTAGGGTTTAGTTTTTTGGGTTTAAGGTTTGTGAGGGATCAAAACATTTTTTAAAATTGAAAATTTTGAGATATAAAAATTTTAAACATATTTTTAAGTGGCATGTTGCTAAGAAAATAATACAAAAGTGGCATATTTGAAAAGTGGCATGGTAAAAGTGGCATTTTTGTAAATGTCCCCCTATGAGAAATTTGAATTAGACTCACTTTTTAATATTTTCTACTCATAAATCTACTTTTTACTTTCAAAGTCTTGTTGAATTAATTCTCATATTTCTATTTGAATTTTTTTAATATTATAACATCAAAAGTTAAAATTAAATTAAATTGTAGTTAGATTTTTATCAAATATTAGTAAGACTATATTGATATAAAAATATAAATACATTTCCTTTTTCACTATATAATAGATAGTTCATTCTTATAATCTCATTCTTTTCTAAATTTTTCTATGTTTGAGTAGTCATTGTTTATTTGACGATATATTTGTTGTAAAAACTAAAACAAAAGTTGAGTTGGGAGAAATCTTATTAATGTCACACAAAACTAGAAGAGAAAATTTTAAGAAATATCACTTTTTAAAAATGACACTTTTCAAAATCTTTTTAAAAATTCCATTGATATTATATTATTTACTTAAAATACCATATATGTTTATGTTAATTGTGTTAAGTTGTTAAAATGGCTAATAAGCATGTGCGAAACCGCCTCAGTTCGATCAGAATGGCTGGTGATGATTCCTACAACGAATGCTTGAATGAATGGTTTGCCTTTCAAATTTCTTAAGAAAATCAACGTTTGCTCTGTTTTTCTGTCTCATGCTCTGTTTTTTTTCCATACATATTTCAAACATTGCTGCTAAAGTAGAGTAACATTCCTTGTATTTGATTGAATATAATTTTACACTCATTCAAAACAAAAATCACAATAAAGAGTAAGATCATGAAACTATAATTGGGGTAGGAGAAGACTTACGGTACCAAATGAATTAAAAGTTTTTTTTTTCTTTTGTAATTCATTCACATGTATAGTTTACTTATGGGGCACGTGCCCCCATCTTCTAAAGTGTGGATCGTTCCTGAGCTCGCCTATTTCTTAGTAGATACAGTAGTACTGCATAAGAACTTGTTCTACTAAAACTCGTATATGTGAATAACCAATCTTTAGAAAACATCAAAACAAGTTCTTAAGATACGAATAATATAAAATCCATCGTTGAAAATCTAAAGTAAGTCACGAAACTTCTCAGAAAACAAAATTAATCTAATGATAGTGTAGCATAGATGACACTGTCTTGTCTTCCTCTCCATCCCGCAAGACAACACCTTATCGTTGGGTTTTGTTATTTAAAGGTTCTCCTTCGGCATTTGGGCTTGGAGATCTTGAAGCTTGCATATGTTTCGACCACCGCTATGACCGCCCTTTTGAGCCAGTTCCAGCTCTTCCATCTCCCCTCTTTTCATGGATTTCTAGGCAGGGCGGATCTAGAATTTTTTCCCACCAAAAACAAAATATAAAATTAATACTCTCTCCGTTTCATAATGTAAGATGTTTTAGACATTTTCTTTTGTTTCAAAATAGAAGATGTTTTGATAATCCTAGGTACCTTTTAACTTTATTGAATATTGTGCAACCAATAGTATTATGTAGTTTTTCTTTTTGTTGGTTAAAATATTTTTTATAAATTTTTAAAATGTTACTTTTAAAAGTAAAAGTAGTTTCTTAATATTTGTGTTTTTTGCTAAAACATCTTATATTATGAAACGGAGGGAGTATGAGATTAAACAAAATATTTCAAAGGCAAATATTTATGATTTTTAAATGAAAACTCAAAAAACAACATATGTAGGAATAGTAGTTCTCATTAGTTTGGTTGTACTTCTTAGAGGGTGTATTGGATGTCGTATTTTAGTGGATTTGCTGAAGTTTATGAAATCTCCTGTTATTCAACTATTGACTAGGTGACTTCCCGCGTTATACGCGGAGATAAAAATTTTAAACCAAATTTATAAGTCTACTTTTTAAAATATATTCAGTGAATTTTTTCTTAAATAGTTTACGTATTTACTATTTTTTCTTAAACTATTATACCCGAATCATGCCTCATTATACATTAAATGTTTTAATAAAATAACATCTTTTATGTCTTAGAGTTCGAAGAAGCATATTATTTGATATATATCCTTACTTTTTTTCCATCTCCAAAAATTTTGAACTTTTTCACCATCTTTTTCTTTTGGTTTTACTTTAGTGAAAAAAAACAATCTCCAATCGTCTTGAATTCTTTCATAGTCAAATATTATGCAATAATGACGTTTTCTTGAATACCATTAATTATAGTGCATAAATGACCAATGAAATGAACGGATAATCTAATGAACGATGTTTTCTTTTGATATGTATATGTTTATAATAATTAAAAATTATTATTTTATTAGGTTTAGAGACTTTAGAATATAAATCGGTTTTTTTTTAAAAAAAATTTGTTATATTGTTGGTAGTTTTTTTGTCACAAAAATTTACAGTTTTTGTTTAAAATTTTTAGTAAGTTTTATGACAAATTTTAGTGATATCATATTTATAGAAAACTGTTCAAAAAATTATTATGATAGAAATTAATTTCAGACATTTCATTAGTGAATAACGAAAATAAATAAACAATGATTAAAAATTGAAAAAAAAAAAATATTTACGGATTAATTTTTTTATGGAAAGAATATATCTTAGTTATAGAAATATTTTGTTATGATGATTCAAATTTGCCATGTCACAATTGTTTTTGAACCATGTCATAATTTTTTCATAAATCACCTCCCAAATAATATATAGGGGATTTGAAAATCTTTTTTCAAATCATGTGCTATTGAATATTGAATTTCTGTAGAATACACCAAAATAATGTACAATCCCTTGTTATTCAACTTATGATTTGTTAGAGAGAAAATGGAGAGCGACGGCGGCAGTAGGGTTTTGAGAGATGGGGATCTGGATTCGAGTATGGTTGATGTTGGAGAGAAGGGTCGTCCACCGGGAGACCCACCGGATGGTGGGAGGTCGTGGGCAGCAAAGGTGGCTAGGAGTTGTGAAGGAGGCAGACCAAGACCGGAGGAGGTCTTAGCGGATGAGTTTGTGGCTTCGAGGTTGAATTTGGAATTCCCAAATGGAGAGGATGGTGAACCGGTTATCACAATTGGGGAAGAGGTGATTCAAGCGATGAATGGTTTATGGAAGAATTACATGATCGTGAAGGTTTTGGGACGAAACATTGCATTACCAACGGTGAGTCGGAGACTGAGAGAGTTGTGGAATCCGAAGGGGGCAATGTACGTCATGGATTTGCCGAGACACTTCTTTTTGGTTCGTTTTGAGAAAGATGAGGAATATATGTCGGCTCTAACAGGGGGTCCATGGAGAGTTTTTGGCAGCTATCTTATGGTGCAAGCCTGGACTCCGGAGTTCGATGCAATAGCGGATGAGATAGTCACGACGCCGGTGTGGGTTCGATTAGCCAATATACCGGTAAACTTCTATCACAAGTCAATCTTGATGGGTATAGCGAAGGGTTTGGGTCGGCCGGTGAGAGTGGACTTAACAACTCTGCATCTCGAGTGAGCACAATTCGCAAGAGTTTGTGTCGAGGTGAACATCAAAAAGCCTCTTAAGGGGACAATGATGGTGAATGGTGTGCGGTATTCGGTGTTATACGAGGGGCTTACAAATATTTGCTCGATTTGTGGAATGTAAGGCCACTCGGTTCATACGTGTCCAAAAACGGTAAAGGAGAAAGTCGTGGATGGTGCTCTGCCTTTGGAAACTCAGAATATGACAAAGAATGGTGAGAACCAAGGGGCCGATGGATTCATTCCAGTACACAGAGAAGGGAACTCACATAACCGACGCCGGAAAGAGACTAATCCAGTGGTCAACGAAGTTGGAGATACAGGGAGAGTTTTACGGGATTCGAAGAGAGTGATTGACGCGGCGAATATCTCGGTATTGAACCAATTTAGTAACTTGGAGGAAAATATGGTATCTCAGGAGATTCGAGATATGGGAGTTAATGAGGGAAGAGATAAGGAAAATTGTTTTGATTCACAATCAAACAATAATGGGAAGTTACCGAAACAGGGGATGGGGATTAAATTCGGTGCTAATTTATCAAAGGAAGGGAAGAATGGAGGGAATGGTTTTAAAGCAAAACGGGCCGGAGTAGGAGGCCTAGCAAGACTGTTAGCAAAACCTGTTAGCAAGAGGAATGTGCAGCCCACTAAAGGTTTATGCTTTAGTCCATTAAGAGAAGAAGTAGAGTTATCGAGTAATGGGAAGAGATTGCGTGTGGGGTCTATTAACGGGGAGGAAACTGGAAGTAGGAGTATATCGGTGGTGGTCGATAAAACCAGTGAGCTGGTGACGGACTCCTCTAAGGGTGTGATTTCGGTGAGAATGAACAAAGAAGCGACATGTATTGAGCAGATGGAGGCGAACGATATGGTCACGGCTCCGCCGTTGGCTGTGATGCTGAACCGTGGAGCATGACGGCGTTCCCTGTTAATTCTTTACTCAGTGTATAAATTAATGATGAATTACATCATGTGGAATTATCGGGGGGGCGAATAAACCTAATTTCCGAAGAGCAATCTGTTATCTCCTTAAGAAATACAAGTCTGATGTGGTCGCTATATTTGAAACTCATGCTCGGGGGGAAAAAGCGGAGAAAATTTGTAGAGACCTGGGTTTTGAGAATATATCTCGGGTCAATGCGGTAGGGCAGAGCGGTGGTATTTGGTTGCTCTGGAGGTCGGGTTTTGGCGTGGTTGATATTATCAAAACGTCGGACCAGTTCATTTATGCAAAGGTAAGAGTTGGTTTGGATTCATTGAATCTTATTGTGGTAGATGTGGCACCCTCGGTGGCTCGACGTAGTGGTCTCTGGGACCGGTTAAGGAATGTCATTAACTAAATAACTGGCCCGCTTATGATAGGAGGAGATTTTAATACGATATTGCGTCTTGATGAGAGGACTGGTGGTAATGGCCGGTTATCGCCGGATTCTCTAGCATTTGGAGACTGGGTTAATGAAATGTCACTCGTGGACATGGGGTTTAATGGAAACAATTTCGCTTGGAAGAGAGGTCGTGTCGAGTCATCTTTTGTCGCTAAGAGATTGGACCGGATTATGTGTTGTGCTAAAGCAAGATTGATGTGGCAGGATGTTAAAGTTACTCATCTGCCTTTCCTTGCCTCAGATCATGCTCCTCTGTATTTGCAACTTTCGCCGAATGTGAGTGTGAATGCCCGTCGGAGACCATTTCGGTTTGAGGCGGCCTGGTTGCAACACCCGGCTTTTAAGGAGTTGCTTGCTACGTCTTGGGACAGAGATATTGCCACGCTGGAAGCTTTAAAAAGGCTTCAAGTTACTCTAAGGAAATGGAATAAGGAGGTGTTTAGTGAGGTTCAAATTCGTAAAGAGAAACTAGAAAGGGGATTGGTGCAAGTCCAAAAGCAGATTGATCAACACCAGACAGATGATCTTTTAGAGAAAGAAGCGGTGTTGATGAGTGAGTTCGATTTGGTGTTGGAGCAGGAAGAGACTCTTTGGTTCCAAAAGTCTAGGGAGAAGTGGGTTGTTCACGGGGATAGGAACACGAAGTTTTTTCATCTCACTACAATAATCAGGAGGAAACGCAACAGGATTGAGTCGTTAAGAGATGATGCTAATCGATTGATATCGGAGAAGGAGGAGTTAGAGAAGTTAGTGCTTGCATATTACACTAGACTCTATTCGTTGGATGATGTTAAAAGCGTAGTTCAGCCTTTGGCTCAAGCGGGTTTTGCTACCTTGTCATCGGTTGAGAAGAGGATGCTAGAGAAACCTTTCACGGCTGCAGAAGTAAAGAGGTCAATCCGGAGTATGGGAAGCTTTAAGGCGCCAGGTCCTGATGGTTACCAACCTGTTTTTTATCAAAAGTGTTGGGAGGAGGTTGGTGATTTTGTAGTGCATTTTGTTTTGGAGTTCTTCACCTCGGGGGTTCTTCCACCGGACACAAATGACGCACTCGTGGTACTTATTGCAAAGGTAACTAGCCCGGAGAGGATAACACAATTTTGTCCGGTAAGTTTGTGTAATGTTCTCTTTAAACTCATTACTAAACCTATGGTCGGGCAGTTGAAGGGAGCGATGAATACCCTTATAAATTCGGCTCAGTCTAGCTTCATCCCTGGGCGGTTAAGCACGGATAATATTATGATCGTACAGGAGGCGGTTCATTCAATGAGGCGTAAGAAGGGTAGACGAGGATGGATGCTGTTAAAGTTGGATTTTGAAAAAGCTTACGATCGGGTCCGTTGGGATTTTCCAAAAGACTCTATTAAAGCGGCGGGTCTCTCGGATGTTTGGGTTAACTGGATTATGAGTTGTGTGTCAGGACCGTCGATGAACTTACTTTGGAATGGAGAAAAAATGTGTCCCTTTAGACCTTTGCGAGGGCAGCGACAAGGTGATTCGTTATCTCCGTATCTCTTCATTTTATGTATGGAACGACTCTGCCATTTGATTAAGGTCGAGATTGCAAATAAGAAATGGAAACCTATTAGGTTGTCTTTGAATGGTCCTTGGCTATCCCACATAATGTTTGCCGACAACTTGATTCTGTTTACGGAAGCTTCGGTGACACAGGTCCGTGTTATCAGGAAGGTTTTGGAGAAATTTTGCTCGGCCTCAGGCTAAAAAGTTAGCTTAGAGAAATCTACAATATTTTTTTCTGAGAATGTGTCTCGGGAACTCAACAGGGTGATAAGTGATGAAAGTGGTATTAAAATGACTAGAGAATTGGGTAAATATCTGGGTATACCGATTCTGCAGAAAAGGTTAAACAAGGATACTTTTGAGGATGTTTTGGCGAGAGTCTCTTCTAAGCTAGCCGGATGGAAGAGTGGTATGTTGAGTTTTGCTGGAAGATCACGCTAACTAAGGCGGTGCTAGCTTCAATTCTGGTGCACTCAATAAGCATAATTAAGATTTCGGCTTCTAGGCTAGATGCGTTGGATAAGCTGTCTCGAGGCTTCCTCTGGGGTGATACCGCGGAGAAACGACACCAACATCTACTTTCATGGGACCGGGTTTGCAGTCCCAAGAGTCATGGTGGATTGGGCATTAGAAAGGCGAAGGAGATGAATAAGGCTTTGATAGCCAAAATAGGATGGTGAGTGCTGAATGACAACTCTAGTTTATGGGCTCACATTTTACGGCATAAGTATGAGATTGGGGATATTTGGGATATGAGTTGGCTTCTTCCAAAAGGGACTTGGTAGTCAACGTGGAGGAGTGTGTGCATTGGTTTAAGAGAAGTGATTCGACGTGGCTATAGATGGGTTCTTGGAGACGGGGTGAGGGTGAATTTCTAGACGGAAAGGTGGCTCGGAGAGGAACCGCCGGTGAAGAATTGTGTTGCGGATGTTCCAAATGGGTTCCTTCAGGCTACGGCTAGCGATTTGTGGATTGATGGAGTGGGTTGGGATCTCTCCAGTATTTCTCTCTATGTGTCAGTGGATACCCGACTTGAATTAGCGTCGGTAGTGGTGGATAGAGTGACGGGGGCGCAAGACCGGGGCTCATGGAGTGGGACTATGGATGGTCGTTTTTCTGTTAAATCGGCTTATTCGCTGTTGACAAAGGATGAGAGAGTTCATCCCAAGACATGTCGGGCTTTTATAAGAGAATATGGCGGGTGCGGGTGCCGAAAAGGGTCCGAGTGTTCTTGTGGCTCATTAGTAATCAATGTATCATAACGAACCAGGAGAGATATCGACGGCATATCAGCGACTCGGAGATTTGCCAAGTCTGTAAAGGAGGAGTGGAGTCCATCACTCATATTCTCAGAGACTGTCCGGCTATGTTTGGTATTTGGGCGCGGGTTGTCCTAGCTCGGAAAAAGCAAGGGTTTTTTAGTCAATCGATTCTTGGATGGTTGTATGAAAACTTAAAGGATACTGGAGAGGTGAAAGAGGATTCGTGGGCCATTTTCTTTGCGGGTGCTGTTTGGTGGGCTTGGAAGTGGCGTTGTGGGAATATGTTTGGTGAGACAAGACTTTGGAAAGATTGGGTTAAGTTTCTTAAAGATTGGGCGAAAGAGATGTATAGAGCTTGTTTGAAGGATCCGGCTCACATTAGTACGGGAGCGAGCATTGTGAAAGAGATTGGATGGGTAGGACCATCTCTGGGTTGGCTTAAATTGAATACGGATGGAGCCTCTCGTGGTAATCCGGGCCTTGCAACAGCAGGTGGAGTCATACGGAATGAAGTAGGAGGATGGTGCGGTGGGTTTGCGGTGAACTTAGGGAGATGTGCGGCTCCGTTGGCTGAACTGTGGGGAGTGTACTATGGATTATGCATTGCCTGGGATAAGTGGGTCCAGTAATTAGTAGTGGAGGTCTATTCGGAGATGGTGGTGGGTTTTCTTTTGACAAGGATTAGCGAGTCTCATCCTTTATCCTTCCTTGTACGGTTGTGCCATGGCTTAATTTCGAAGAACTGGATAGTTCGTATTGTGCACGTGCATCGAGAAGGTAATTATCTTGCCGACGGATTAGCTAACTTTGCCTTTTCTTTACCTTTTGTTTTCATGTTTTGCATTCGGTTCCTCTGAACCTTGTTACGCTCTTGAGTGAAGACGCAGATGGGCGTACTTGACCAAGGCGAATTTATTTGTAGTCACGTTTGATTTAATAATAAAACTGAGGGGTTTCCCTCAGCCATTCACAAAAAAAAAAACTTAAGATTTGTTAAACTAATATTAAATCTCCTGTTATTCCAAAGTTAACAATTTAAAAAGAAAAAGGATTTAAGTAAGTTTGAGATTCATTTTTAGTTATAAATTAGGCTCAACAAGTCACACCTCTAGATGTGTGATTTGTACAAAACATCTAAAAAACTATCTTTCATTAAAAAAATTCTTCATTTGCCGTGATCTTCTTCTTTTGTAGCCTTGTTCTTCTCTTCCTTCTTCTATTTCTTCGTCTTCTTCTTCTTCTCATTTTTAGGTTAGGTTGGTAAGGACATATATATATTCTTCTATCGTATTTGAGAGAGTAGTTTGCCTTTACCCATACATCTCTTTTAAGTCAAAGTGAGTATTTCTCTTGATTAACTTTTGAGAATTTTCAAGAGATGCCATGATATATAATGGTTTTTAACAGTTTTTAGCCATGACATAAATCCGTTTTTGATTCTTTTCGGTGTTTCTTGAGTCTATTTAGGATAAAACACGTTTGGAGGCAAATGAGCAAAGTTTGGAAGAAAAGGAGCAGAAAAAGGTCAAACGATTGGCGTTCGTTGAAGAACTTTCCACCGATGGATAGGCGTGATATTTTGACACAAGATAGATCGTTGAGTTATATTTCATTTGGAAGTAATTTGAAGATATTCCAACGGTGGGATCGAGAGTTATTATAGTTTTAGTGAAGACAGACGATTCTTCCTAAACCGACCGGTTTGCTATAAAATAAGGAAATTGCAGATTTTCCTATTTTGACTTGGTTTGAACAAAAAACGTGATTTAGCCTATTTATTCTAGCTTTTATCCATTGTTTAGGCTACACTTTATTTTCTATTGAGACTTAGAGAGAGATTTGTAGCAGAGCTTTGGAGAGACAAATCAGACTCCTTCAGAGAAGATTTTGAACTCTTTTATCTCTTTTCTTATCTCTTTTATGCAATCTATTTTATTCATGATGTTTGTTTTATTCACCATGTCTGAGTAATTTGCTAGTTAGATTTAGGGGTTTTCAAAGGCTGATGATAAATTGTTAAGAATTTGATTACTGTTGAGATTAATCTTTTAATTCTTCACCTTGATAGTTTTAATTCTGATTTAGGATTGATCACCCAGAATTTAGATATCTTAGGTTGATTGATAGATGCGAAAGCATTATTAGTTATGTGGAACAATATCACAGGTGAGCAAAGAGACTATCCGCAAAGAAATTTGGTTTAAGATCTTTGTGAACAAATCGGAACTGCTTGTTAATGCGTGACTAAGTTTATAGAATTCGCAAAGAAATTTGGTTCTCTAGGATTTAGTCAGAGATAGTTCTTGCAATGAAAGTTGATTAGTTTTACAATTGCTTTTCGAGTTCTAGAACGTTCTTAATAAATATCCCAACAGTAGTTCAGTTCTTCGATTTTGAATCATGCCTGCAAATATCCCAATGCATAGTGCTTCGTCTTATTGAATTTAAAGAACAACAATCACCGCCTGCTTTACTTTAATTGTTTTACATTAATCATTATTCACTTAGCTTAATTCGAATTTGGAGTTTATTGTGTGGTTTCTTTTCCCTGTGGATTCGATCCCTAAGTATTACTTCGATCTCTTAATTTGAGAGAGTAGCTCAGAGTAAATTTGAGCATATCATGCCACTTTACAATCATGTCACTGTTTAAAAAAGTTTGCAAACGTGCCACTGTTTACAAATTATATTTTTAACTTAACTTTTTCAAAAAAAAATTTAAAACACGGATTTCAACATTTAAAAATAGATTATAAGGTTTTTTAAACGGGGTTATAAGGTTTTAAAACGGATTATAAGGTTTTTAAAATGAGGTTATAAGGTTTTAAACAGATGATTTAAAACCTTATAATCTATTTTAAAACCTCATGATCTGTGTTTTTTTTATAAAAAAATGTGATATGTTCGTAAATCGACAAAGGATTTTAGGACCTTCATTGCCGCTATGAGAGAGAATTTAATTATGTCTTTTGTCTCTTTCAAACAATCTCTTACGAAAGTGAGAGTAAACTTTTAATGGAACTTCATAACCAAAAAAAAAAGAGGAAAATTAGCGAATAAGAAGTATAAGATATCAAATCACTACAAATCCTCTTAAAATTAAAAGCAAATCACATTAAATCACACAAAGAAGATTTTGGGAAAATTGCTAAATTATGCCATATTTAGTGGCAAAATGTCCTATTAGGATTTATTTTTCATAGAAATGTCTCATTAGGCTTTTGTAATTTCAAATTCCAAATTTAACCTTGATTTATAATTACTAAAGGTCTTTATTAATTTTTATTAAAATTTAAAAATAAAAAAGGAAATAAAATAAACTTAAATAAAAAAAAGAAAAAAATCAGTTACCTTAAACAATATTTATTTTAAAAACGAAAAATCAATTATAAACATATAAAATACAAAAAATATTTTAAAAACTTAATAAACAAATTTTATAAGAACATATTTTTACTTAAATAATATATATTTGAAAACAAAAAATCAATTAAAAAACATATTTACTACTAAAAATATATATATTTTATAAAACTTATATACAAATTTTATAAAAAAATTAGTTTACTTAGATAATATATATTTGAAAAACGAAAATCAATTAAAAACATATATAGTACAAAAAATATTTTTAAAAAAGTAATATAAAAAATATTTGTGAGATATTAAAATTAGGAAATTAATTTCATCTTATTTCGGAATTAGTCATAATTTTTTAAAAATTAGTAAATATTTTCATTTTTTGCAACTAAATATTTATTCCTAAATTTTAGGAAATTATAACTAATTTCGTAGAAACAAGATTCTACAATTTGGTAGATACACGACGAATTGGTAGAACTGTTGGTAGAAACGGCCTACTACATATGGTAGAATTTATTGAAAATGGTAGATTTTAAATTCTACCAGTGGTAGAAACTTCATATTTAATAGAATCGAAATTCTACGGAATTCTACGAAATACTAGAACGTTCACTATGTAGTAGAACATATGTTCTACACATGGTAGATTTGTGTAAAATCGGCAGAATCTAAATTCTACTACATTCTACTATCAGAAGAACACAAAACTACAATCATTATATAATATGCATTTTACTTTTAAAAAAAAATGTTTTCACAAAAAAACTCTATTCATGATATGTTTATAATTTACATATTTTTAAAAAATTAAAAAACTTATTATTTGATTTTTTTTCCATCACTTAGGTGTATTATCGGAAAACAACAAAAAATGTGTATTGGGACATTTTATGCTTAAATGTGGCATATTTTAGCAAATTCCCCGAAGATTTTCTATATGTAATTGTAAAAAAATTAAAATCACAACAAATTTTCAAAATCCACTAAAATATCAAATTCAATACACCTCTTTCTTCTTGTGGTAAAGTTTGATGCTCTTTAAATTAATGAAAGTTTTCGTTTGACCAAAATACAAAAATGTCATCGTCTTAGTCTTGAATCGATCGAACCATATGATAGAAATTGTTTCCATGTAATTTTCAAAAAAAAAAAAAAAATTTGTTTCCATGTTTGTTTCTCTCCACCGAGAAAGATATTCACTCTTGTTTTTTTTTTGGGTGCTGTTCCACAACTTTTTCAACTATATTAATAATAAATGTAAGAAACGTGTTGTTTCTTCGTAGTGCCGACATGAGAATGGTCTCTAAATGCTAAAGAGATGGTTTTTTTCTAATATCTGATTACTTTATTTATCCGTTTTGGCTTTGTAGCAACTAAATTGATAAATTTATAATTCTCAATCATAAATTTATAATTCTCAATCTATGTACTAGTTTTCATCCAATGACCCACCATACTTATACAAATATGCTAACTCGTTTGGTACAGAAATCTATTTGGCGGGCAACAAACAAACTAAACAGGATTTCTTTGAAGAAATTAGGGGTGGACGTTCAGGTACCCGATCGGGTTCAGGTCGGGTATTTCGGATATCGGGTACCCGATGTTTGGAGATATGATACCCGATCTGGTATTATATATATTCGGGTTCGGTTCGGTTCGGTTTGGGTTCGGGTATTTCTTCAAGAAACTTCAAGTCTTGTTCTTCAAATTCATATTCAACTGTAAAAACTGATATATTGAAAAATATGATTTAAGTTGTTTTCCTTACCATTGCCTTTGAACGAGCATGTTTCATTAAAAAAAAAAAAGATTAGTTGTTTGTTCACTCATAATATCTGTTGAATGTTTTTGTATTAACGTTTTTAAAAGGTGATTCGATTATATATTATGCATGTACTAAAAATATATTTTTGAAAAGTGGAACAATTAATATATTAAAATCAAATGTTAGCATTTATTTCATTTGAATTTGTTTGTTTGTTTGTCAACCATACATTTAATAAGAAAACATCTTTTAAATTCGGTGGAACGTTGCTTACAAATAAAAAGGTGGAGAACGAGCAAAACAGTCCGCATGTAAATTAACCGACCAAAATATTTTAGAAAAGGAAAAGTTGGGAAGGCAATCCATCAAGCTACGGACCTTAGCTGAGAGGGTAAGAAGATGGGCCACTCTTCTAGATTCATGACGCTATCCATCAGGTCAAAATCTGTCACTTGATACTAGCTCCGTTCCATACTATATCAAACACAAAATCACCCAAATCAGCACCTCTATTTTCAAATGCAACAACAATTTCTAGTAATACGTGATGATCATATTGATAATATATCCAACCGAATTTAAAGGTTAATTCGGTATCCTTCCTGAATCCGTCCATTTTACACCAAATTTGATCTATTTGTTGGCTCAAGGGCAATCCACTTCCTTGACGGCTTCCTCTAAGGTCCTCAGTTGAGCATTTATCCAAGTCAAATATTTCGTTTGAATTCTATCTTATTTTTTTGGTTAACTAAAGCGTTTCATCGTAAACACGTACATACCTTTTTGGGCATGGAACTGGCTTTTAATAATACACTTGTTTTTGAACCTTAAATCATCCCTTCCAAACCTAAATTTGAACTAAAAATAGGAATTTAAAGTATTCTTTCAGATATTAATAAACGTCAACTAAACTACCGACGACGTAAGTGACTGTTTTCCTGTTCAGTCTTTTTTTATCAACTTCAAACTTTCAAACAAAAAAAACCATAATAACAAAAAAAAATACCACTAGGCAATCAACGCATTGATATCTATCGACATGCTCAAGTTGAAGCTACGAAATGAGTTTCGGCAAATGAAACGTCTCCAAAAAAACTATCTCCCAACAATCATCATCATCCTCATCCATTACATCGTGGTCACCACCGCCACAAGACTGACTTATATGTAACCATGATGCTACTTATCACCCTTCCATGCCACAAACAGGTCCACGATGGATCATTTGTAATGCTCACAGTAAATTCGTTTGTGCTGCTTCTTCCTTCCTACCAAAAGCTAACTCGGCTCTCTCGAAGCCGAATGTTTTAGTCTTCTTAATGCTATGCAAATAGTTTGTTCTCGAGGTTATCATCGGATAATTTTCGAAAACGACTCAAAGCTACTAGTAGAGCTACTACTACATCACCATACAGACATAGCAATGGAAAATTTACTCCACGACATTGATCATTGACGTAAGCTATTTGCAGGTGTTCACTTTGTTCATAGTAAAAGACAACAAGATGTTATAAATGATCGACTAGCTCATATAGGACAACTCTATATGTATACAACATGATTTATCATATGCTATGTAAACTTTTTAAGCTATTAATAAAACACATGTTCAAAAAAAAAAAAAATGCTAAATTTGAAGACCACGATCATATTAAATTTTTAAACTTCTACACACTTTCTTCTAGTTCCTACATGTGTGATTGTAATTTGCTACCTTCAAAACTGAAAATACCAAATAAATGGTTTATTATTATTTGTACTGCTCGTTAGTGTCGGTGGAGAAGATAACGTGGCTTGATTACTTCACAGCTGGACCGTAAGATTACTTACGACTCCAAATTAAAACTCCTTATCGGATCCAACGGTTACCGTACAGCACCTTTTAACATAAAGTCTAGTAGACCCCACCCACCACTAATTAAAAGCCCACTTTCTTTGTGGTCCCCACTTTTCCAGCTGTCTTCATTGCTATTTTATTTATCACTAGTACATCGTAGATCCGTAATCAACAATTTTGGCATGCAGGAGATTATTTGCTAAGAGTTATATTAAGAAAACCAAATATTATAATTCGAAGACTAAAATCACGATAATCAATGATTAAACGTGATAACCTGTCTTTTTTTGTTTCTTGCTTGTCTTAAGAGAAAAGAATATCCAGAATTTATTATCCTAGTAGTAAATATCTCTTCCCCAAAATAAACAAAATTAAATAACTAAGAAAGAAACAGTAGTAATTAGAACGAATCATAATGTATATGAGGGGATTGTAAAAACAAAAAATTCGTTGCAAAAAAAAATTAAAATTTCAACCGTTTTTAATGTACAAGCTTGGCTTTAGTATTGTATCCGTAATAAGAAAGATACCATCTAACGAATTTTTTCAACCCGGTTTCCAAATCTGTCGTGGGTTTATACCCGAATTCGTTTCGGGCTGAGCTAATATTCGCGTGCGTGAACGGAACGTCGCCGTTTCCAGGCATCTCCACGAAGTTCCTCTTTGCCTTCACTTTCAAATGTTTCTCCAATATATCAACCAGAATCGGTACAGTAACCGGAGATGTATTCCCTAGGTTAAAAATCCGGTACGGTGCTGCTCCACGTTTCTTCCCACCCGACCCGGTACTTTTACCCGATGAATCCAAAGATCCTAAACACCCTTTGACTATATCGTCGATATAAGTAAAATCCCTTGCTAAATCAACCCGGTTCTTTCCCCGGTAGATCGTGATCGGTTTACCTTGAAGAATATTTCTGGTAAATGAGAAATACGCCATGTCCGGTCTACCCCAAGGTCCGTAAACCGTGAAGAATCTCAAACCGGTTATCGAAAGACCGTAGATATGATTATACGTATGCGTGATTTCTTCGCCGGCTTTCTTCGTCGCCGCGTATAAACTCGCCGGTTGATCGGTCCGGTCCGATTCAGAAAACGGTACTTTCTCGTTTAAACCGTAAACCGAACTCGAAGAAGCCCAAACAATCGCCGGTTGAGGATTCGCCGATTTACAAATCTCGAGAAGATTCACGAGTCCGGCGATGTTACTATGTACATACGACTGAGGATTCTCCAATGCGTATCTAACACCAGCTTGAGCAGCGAGATGCATTACATGAGTAAAAGCAACAACATCGAAAAGCTTCGATAAAAGCTTACCATCGTTTAGATCTCCTTCAACGACAAAGATCCCTCGTGAAGAAAGAAGCGATCTTCGTGCACGTTTTAAAGATGGGTCGTAGTAATTGTTGAAATTATCAAGACCCACGACTCCATCGCCGCGTTTCCGTAACGCGAGTGAGACGTGGCTACCGACGAAACCGGTTGCTCCGGTGACTAGAACGGAGATTCCACCGGAACGATGGATCTGAGCGGAGGTACGGACTTGTTTCTCCCATTGGATTCCTCCCCAAGAAGCGGTTAGGTAACGGCTACCGGAATCGACGAAGCTTTGGAAACTCAGGTAAGAAGCGGTTAGAGCGATTAAGAAGAGAGCCCATAAGAACATGGTGCTTGTGGAAGCGAAACATCGGTGGAGTTGTCGGTTTGACCGGTCAATCTTGAATTTACCAGGCGTTGACGGAAACAGCTCATCTTCTATTGAAGGCATAATCACAACAACTCTGTATCGAATTCTCTCCTAAAAAATCTCTAATGAGAAAATTGAAATGAAATTTAAAATTTGGGTAAATTTAGAGGAAAGAGGAAGAATCAAGGAGAGAAAAATAGACAGATGCAGATTTTTTTTTTTTTTTTTGGGGTATTTTCCAAAAGCATCTGCTAAGGAGAAGAGGAAGAGACGGAGAAGTATATATACAGCCTGTATTCGGTTCGGTTAGGGTCGGCTTCGGTTCGGTTTGCGGTTTTGGGATTGAAAACCGAAATTAACCGAAATTTATTTGGATTCGGTTAATTTCGGTTTTTGAACCCCAAAAATCCGAATAAACCGAAAATTACTCGAAAAACCCGAATTACCCAAAAATAAACCAAAAATTACCCGAAAATTATCCGAATAAACCGAAAATAAACAGAATCCGATCCTAAATAACCCACGAATTTTTGTATATAATATATAAATTTCGAATTCGACCAAAAAAAATATATATATATTATAAATTTCGGTTTATTCGAGAAACCGAAATTAATTCGGGTAAACCCGAAACCGAACCCAAACCCGAAACCCGAGCCCTTTGGAAACCGAACGGATTTTGACTATAAACCGAAACCGAACCGAACCCGATTTTTTTGGATTGGTTTCGGATTCGGTTTTCGGTTTCGGTAAATATGCCTAGGCCTATAATACAGGGGAGGTTAAGGGGACAAGGAAACGCGTTATTCTGATTTTGCCAGATTGGCATTTTTTCATTCTAATTCTTTAACTATTTGTTGACAAAAAAAACTCCTAATTATTTGTTTTTTTTTATTCTTGATAAATCTACTTATTGTTTGTTTACAGACAGGAAAAAAGATTTTATTAACTAATTTATTTTCATTAATTACATCTGGATAAATGTTAAAGCGTAATCCTTTTTCCACCAATTTAAAACACCTTATGAAACAATAGTCGACTGATTACTGGGTGATAAATTTGTGGGTTTATGTGAACGATTATAGATCGACTGTGACATGTTTAAATTGTCGATTTTGATGGATTAGTAGTCTAAATTGATGCTCGTGTAATTATTTGGTTTTTGAAGATAAAACTTTCTATGCAAGGGAAACTATTGGCAAAGTTTGGCAAACGACGCAAGTAGACTCGGTAGAGAGAAGCCACTAGCGGTAAGTGGTAAGTGTAACTTCCACCTTGAACCTTTTTGAAGGAAACATTTGTTTTACCGATACAGTTTGGAAGAGTGAGATATCGAGTTGTGGACCAGACCGGTGGTTGGGTGAAAACGCAGAAACAAGGGCTAACAGTGAGGAGTTTTTAAATACTTAACGTCACGTTTTCTTGGTACTTAAGGCCGAAACGTGGGCCGTAATAAAAACGGAGTATTCCAGAATGCTCAAGAGAAATGTGTTGAATCTCTGCTCATATGCTATGATGATTCACATGTTTCACTTAATCTCCTCCTCAAAAAGGAATCGCGGAGATTCATAAATTTTTTTCTAGATTAGATTATTAACGTCGAATTTCCTAGTGATATCTTTTTTTATGTATCACGGAAAATCGATATGCTAGCTGATTCATTAGCAAAATGAGCTCTTAGTGCTCTTGAATTGTCGACAGCTTCGACTTAATTCTTAATAAAATTATGACTTTGACAACAACAACAAAAGAAAAAACAAAAAAAATCTAAAGTCGATGTTGTGACCAAAAAAAGAGAGTCTAAAATCGATGTTCAAATATTGTTAGATGGTAACTCGTTCATTAGAGATTTAACGTTTAAATCAATTAATTGGAACATATGCAAGACATAGACGTTCCATTTATTATTTTCTTAAATACTTTAAATTACATAATATTACTACGAAAAATGCCACCACTTCAACCCGTTATATACTTTCACTTGGTTAAAATGAAACATGGAAAGAAGCAAAAAAAAAAAAAAAAAATTGGAATAATTACACATTGAGAAATTCCCTTGGATGCCATGAGACAAAAAAAAATTTCTATAGATACCACTAAATCTAAAATGTTCCCTAGATACTATTTTTTCAAAAATTATTTCAAAATTTCTAAACAAAAATTGATTTTTAAAAAGTGTAGAATTTAAATTTTTAGGTTTGGGGTAACTATTGTACAATTATGGTATAGTTTTAGGGGGTAGATGTAGGTTTAGTTTTGAACATTTTAAAGTTAATTTTCAAAAAGTGATATTTTTGAAACTTTTGAAAAAAATTGTATTTAGAGAACTTTTAAGGGATAATTTGCTCAACGATACCAAAAAAAATTATAACTCAAAATCTAACCAAAAGTGGTATATGTGGCAAAATCATAGCCATTGGATATAGGTTTTTTTGGTTAGATTTTGAGTTATAATTTTTTTGTTGGTTATTAAACAAATTAACCCAACTTTTAAAAATTGGTGGTAAAAAAATTAAAAAAATGGTATCTATGAAAATTGCCCTTAAACATTACATTATTTCTATTTTCCTCAACAAACATTACTTTACAGCTTTGATTAATCAATCGTTTTTCTTCAAGGACTGGACGGTCCGTTTCTCTCATGTGTATAGGGAGGCTAATCGTCTAGCGGATGGATTAGCGAACTATACATTTTCTTTACCATTTGGTTTTCATGTTTTGGATTATGTTCCCACTGACGTGGAGTTGCTTTTCAGAGAGGATGCCGGTGGCACTATGTGGCCAAGGCAAACTCGGTTGTAATTTTTCTTTTTCTTAATGATACACTAGGGAGTTTTCCCGGTCATTCACCAAGAAAAAAATCAATCGTTTTTTCTCTCAATTATTTGTTTGAACCGACACTATATTAACGGAAAACCCTTACATTATACCGGTCGATTTGGCTGATTAATACTCAATGTGAATGCCTGGACCAGAAAACAAATTTAATTCCCTAATTGGAATAAATAGGACATCTAAAGATTAATAAGCGTCTAAACGGGCACCTAGGTACATGTCGGTCAAATTTAAACCATGGTCCGAACCAATTTTAAACTCACTGAGTACTGTAGGATGAGTTATTGAATTGCGTTTTAGGTTTTCAACTACTCATCCTAAAGCATACTGTTCATAAAGCT
Organism: Draba incana; assembly: GCA_963576765.1. Lineage (NCBI taxonomy): Eukaryota > Viridiplantae > Streptophyta > Magnoliopsida > Brassicales > Brassicaceae > Draba > Draba incana. The sequence goes on along the minus strand of OY755212.1, from coordinate 12,541,595 downwards.
ATAATGTTCAAGTGTGAGATTAGGCTGGAGATTTTAAACACCTAACTAAATTTGACTTTAATCCACAGATTGACAATCATAGTTCTATCTTATTCTGTTTTTTTTTTTACGAAGAGAAGATATATAAGTGTTAATTACGCCATGTTGTTAGCTCTTTGTTTGTACAATAATGGTCAATCAAAAGTAATTTGGTTTGCTTCACAACATTATGCAAACACCTAGTATTAGATGATTCAACAACATTGGATTTTTTTAATCGACTATCACACCTTTCTCATAAATAATTTTTTTTTGAAACTTTGATGAATTTGATAACAAATTTCAAGATTTTAGTTTAAACTTTCCGCAATTTAATTAAGGGAGAATTAGTTTAGTATTCATTGAACATTAACCTTTTGTATCTACGGTTCGCATCCATATCTATATTTCAAAGCGTCTAAAATATCTCTTAGCCAATAAATCACCAGTTTCACTCATTCAACAAAATACACATGTAATATCCAATCGAAACTATTTTATTTTATTTTATTTGGAAGCAAGAAACGTGCGACCGACTTATAACTAATGTTGTCGAAACTTCAACAAAGACCACATGCTTAACTCATTTGGGTGTGGTTTATTTTTAGGAATCTTCTAACTAATAGAGATCAAAGTCCTAATCACAAGGCATGGTCCGTTGACAAAAGTGTTATTTTATTTGACAACAAAAAATGTTATTTATCTTTGATTCACATTCACATTCACATTCGTATTAAAAAAACAAAAAAAAAAACAAAAAAACAAAAAAAAACAGAAAAACAAAAGTTTAGCAATCGGTGGCAGTAACAATATAATAAGGGTTAATTTGCACCAACACAAAAAAAAATTATAATTAGTAAACTAAAAAAAATATCCTCATGTGTAGGGGGGGGGGCGTTTCGGTTTAATTTCGGGTTCGGTTTGGGTTTGATTCGGTTCGGTTTATTTGGTTTTAGTAAACCTCTAACCAAAGCCAACCAAACTTAGTTTGGTTCGGTTTTGATTCGGTTCGGTTTTAATTCGGTTCAGTTTAGTTTGATTTGGGTTGGGTTAAGTTTGGTTCGGTTTTATTTAAATATAAACCATAAGTAATGTATTGTATCTAAAAAAAATCAGCATAAGTCATACATATTGTATGTTAGCTTTAATACGTATTGTAGGTTAGCTTTTAATACATAAATAATACATAAATTATACTAAAAAAAAATCAACATAAATCATAAGTATTGTTTTGTTTTTGTTTTTTTTTTATCGACACGTATTGTTTCTATATTACTATTAAAAATAAATAACTAATAAGTGAAATAAACATATTGGATTTTTGGTTTGAACCGAACCGAACCGAACCATTTGGGTTGAGGGAAAACTCATCCAAACGGTTTGGGTGTAGACTTTGGTTCGGGTTGGATCGGTTTGAGTTCGGTTGGGTCGGGTCGGGTCGGTTAAAATGCCCACCCCTACTCATGTGGCACAATTATGTCCATTAGATTTAGGTTCAATGGCTAAGATTTTTATTATAACTTTTTTTTGGTTATTCCACCTAATTTCCCATATAATAATGTATCTCTTTTTCGATAAAATAATGTATCTAAAAATAATATTTCCTTTCTATCTCAATAGTTGATGTTTAAGATAATGGTACAACAATTAAAAAACTTAATAAATAAGATAAATTTTGTGAATTTTTTATCCTAAACAATTTTTTATTATTTAAATAACATCAACTTGACCAATTAAATATTATACTGCAAAATTTAAATAATTACTAAAACAAAATCATTAAATTTTCATAAAAAATGAAAACATCAACTAATTTGATACAAAAAAAATATCTAAAACACCAATTAATATGATACAAAGGAAGTACTACAGTGTGACTTCTAATTTCAAATAGCAAAATAACAAATATAAAATGGTTATTCTGATATGTATAGTTACTTAATTAGCAAAGTAGTTTAGTACTACTAATTACTTTTTTTGTCAACAAGTACTACTAATTACTTTGTTATCATTGTTTAATTTTATATTTTTTGAAATTAGCAAAGTTGTTTTTTACTACTAAGAGACGTGTGAGTGCATATATTAATTTTATATTTTTTGAAAAATATCTTATACTATGAGAAAACATTGTTTTTTTATATATATATTTGTGTGACAATAAAAATGTTAAAATAAATATTAAAAGAGAATAATGTAGAGGACGTGCGGACCACAGCATTTCAGCGTTGGATGTTTTGGGAAAGCGATGAGAGAATGACATAACTAAAACTGCATGTCGTTTCCATGTTTCTCTAACATTACCGCTTCCCCAAGCCACGGTTTCACCATTAAAGCGAAGGGTGAGCCCAACCCTCTTACCGGTAACCGGATGACGTTGTAACATCCCGAAACCAAATTCTAGTAATTTGGAAGGGGTGTCGATTGTCACAAGTGGTGGGTGTCGATCGACACCATATTTTCGGGTTGAATTAAATCGTTCGGTTTGCGATGCCGGTTTTGGGACAGCCCTAGGGCTTGTATATATAAGCCTTTGGCAGATAGTGGCCGCGTTTCAGAGGAAGAAAAATAGTTTTCTAAAGGTTTTGAGAGAATTTTAGTGATTCGAGGGGCTTTTGTGAACCGTTCTTCGTCGTTCTTCGCTAGAGAAACTCGTGTGATCGTTTGTGTTGGATTGTTAGCAAATCCTCGGTGATTTTGGTCGCTGTTCCAATCCTTTCCTTACCTCAATTCGTAGCCAAGGTGAGTGCGCGACCAAAGGCTCGTATATGCTAGAAATCGTGGCGATTGATTTAGGGTTTTACATTAGGGAGTCGTGGTGGTTTTGTGTGGTTTCCATGTGATGAATCGTGGTTGATTGTGTGTTATTCATAGTGAAATTGTTTTGGAATCATTCGTTTTCGTGATTACGGTCTGTTTACATTTCCGCGTGTTGAACTGTGAATAGAGTGTCGATCGACACCTTGTGGTGTATCGATCGACACCCTTGTTGATGAAGCGTCGATCGACAACGTGCGACGCGTCGATCGACACCCATGTTGATCAAGCGTCGATCGACACCGTGTAATGTGTCGATCGACACCCTGCTATTTTCTGCGTTTAACATTTTAAATTGATTGTTGTGATATTTGGTATATGCGTACTTAGTCTGTTGACGTAGGACTCTCTCACTAAGTATTAATTAAATACTTACGCAACTCTTATTTCCATGTGTTGCAGGTAAAAGAAATGTATGATCGCGGAATCAAGACCGGTGAAGAGGATGATAGGATTTTTATTAGTTGTCTAGTTTCTAGTGAACCTGCTGTTTAGGTTGCTAGACTTTTTATGGAATTGAATACTGGAGTTAAATTGTTGGATATGATATTTGGTTATTGGAATATTTATTTTATTGGTTTATTTGTTTGAGAATTTCCGCATTGATAGTATTAGATTAGCCGTTGACAGTTAGCATTTATGGGAATGTTAACTCGAGCTATTAAAAAAAAAAGGTGTTGCAAGTACCGGTTATACCAAGTAAATTTGGACGGTGCTTCTCTACTTTTTTCTTGGGTAAATTTTTTCGTTTTAAGGGGATGATTGGTTGGGCTTTAATTTAGTTTACAACCTCTCTACAACCTTGTTTTAAAACAAATTACAAAATCTTTACCAATCATGTTGTAGCTTTCTTCCTAAAACTAAAGCCTTGTTTCTAATTTTTACCAATCATGATGTAGCTTTCTTTTCGAAGTTAAAACCAAAAAAATAAAAAATAAAAATTTCTGGGTGTAACTTGTCAAAAACCTAAAGCCTTATTTTTTAGGCCGTAAAAATTATTTGGCTGTATCTGTATCTGTACATTTTTTTTGCTGCAAATTTTTTAGTTGTTCATTTAGAAGATGTAACTTCAAATTTTTAGATATAAAATATTCTAAAATAAAACATGATTAATAATATACAATATGTGATGTTTTAATTAGTTTATACATATAAAAATTGTTATAATTTAGAAATTTATTGCTACTTTTAACATATAAAATAAATTTAGTTAACATATAAAATTATTCTTTTTAACTAATTTTATTTTATATGCTTAAAGTAGCAATGAATTTCTAAATTATAATAATTTTTATCTACACAAACTAATTAAACTAAAACTACATCACATATTGTATACTTACCAATCATGTTTTATTTTAAAATAGTTACAGTTAAAAACTTGCTTCTAAATCTACAGCAAAAAATTCTGCAGCAAAAAAAAAAATGTACAGCTACAGCAAAAACAATTACAGCAAAAATTCTACATCAAACTTTCTACAGCTACAGCGGAACCAATCATCCCCTAAATATATATATTTTTTCCGTTAATATAATATATGTGTAAGTTAATATTAGGCTAATACATTAGAGATTCTCTAACTTTTTTAGTACAAAATAAGGGTTATATATAGGCAGAATGCGTGAATATAGTTGATTAGAACATGGGTTTAATTATTTGTTAGTTTGATTTTATTCTTTACATGAAATGTTGTCTTTGATTGTTTCATATATCTTTCTTTATTTATTTTTTTCCTTTTATTAAGGAAGATTCTTTGTTTCCAGACTAAGTTTGTATTTGCGCAAGAAAAGATTTGCGAGATCCTGCTCCGCTGTTCATATATTTATAGAAGAAAGCATTTAGGGTCAACCAAGTTGTTAGTACTTGAATACATATATAGGCTATAGCACTAGTCAGCCTTTGTCTTGAAGTTAAACCCTCAGCAATCCTTCATTTATTTTACGTAAATTTGAAATTTATATAATTAGCAAAGACTAGGATCCTTTTACACTTCTATCATAAAGTTTGGTTTTGTGGAAGAAGATGTACCTGGAGACACCAAAATTACACTGAGTTTGGTGTAAGTCTTCAAATGTGTTGGATTGTGTGTGTTGTAGGAAAAATTATCTTATATACTGTATTAATTGTGTTTATAGTTTTGTGGTAATCATGATAAAAAGGAAAAAAAGGAAACAAAGAAAACGAACTACTATTGAAACGCTTCCATGCCCGTGTCTCGAAGAAAAGTTTCCCCAACGTTTTCTCTCTCTCCTTTGTTTTTTTACCCATCAATAAATACTAATTTTAGGTGTTTTTCACTTGCCTCAAGTTTAACCTAAAACTCTAACCACTTTCATTTACCGGATTTAGCCAAGTCACCACCGCCTTTGAGCTACTTTCACCGTTGTTCCACCCCCGACTGATGTCGGAGGGTCCGCCAGTAACGCCCCCGATCATTGGTCAACGACCGTTGACCAGAGACGACACATACCTCCCCGAGAACAATCGATCCTAAGACCCAAAAACGGATCAAGGGACCTAAGATCAGGTGTTCCCGGGATAGCTTACCCGACTGACCAGGCCCTAAGGTTTTACAACCCGAACTAAGCCAGTGCGGTTGTTCCGGTCCGGACGAGACCAATATCATTTGAAACTTTAATACATACCAAAATACTTCCATTCAATATTTACTTAGGTTTCAAACATACATTCGAAGAACTTAAGCCGGCACGAGCTAATGTTCTCAAAACGAGTTACAATACCCAAAAACATTAATATTTTACAAAGAGGCAAAAGAAAATTACTGCTGGTTTTTCCTAAGCCTTGTGTGATTTCCCGTGGTCTACCCGCTAGGTTCACGTGCAAAACAAGTGAGTCTTAAGTAATCTAAGATTACAGTCGGGGTTCCTCTAACGGATATAGCATTTCCCACGCAAAACACAAAATAACAATCACACACAATAATGCATACGCGGAAGTATTCAGTAACTAATAAATATAATAACATGCATGCATTATTAATTCCATTTAAGTCTTGCGATCCCTCATTGTTCCCGGATTCACTGGTATGTAAAACACAAAGTCAAACAATTCCCCCGAGCCAAACTCCTTATCGACTCGAACACATCGTCGTGTATCACGGCCCGAGGGAGCAACCCAAGTAATCTACCGTGGTGTGATCTACACATCTTTCTTCGGAAACATAGGACCGCTACATCATGATACCACACATGATGCACCATATTAAATTAGGTTATTACCATGCAGGAATTTCACTTAACACATGCTAATAACCACTCAACAACCACACGGTCTCTTCCTTATCACACCAGACTTAAGCTTTGAGACTAGCAATATTTACCACAAAATGGATACCATGATTCCATAATCAAATCTAAGCAAATACTATCACAAGTATTATGCTAAACCAATACTCAACATGTATCACCCAAATTATGATCCATACTAAGCAATATTAATATAAAATGCTAGGAACCTCAGTGATTATAATCAGGAAACGTTCATTCATCCTACACTAGAATGATAAAGAAACAACACGCGTTTTACTGAGACTCACAGATTTAACTGAGGTTTTCTTTAGAACGGCTCCACAAAATCAGATCCTTCCCTTGGATTCGATCGGACTCAAAGCTTATGTAGCTTGAAATACTCTTACAACAATTTATACTTGATAAAATCACTAGGAACGGTTTAGGAGCAAAAAGAACATAATTTGGTGAGGATTTTCGGACAAGGAACGGAGCAAGGGAGTTTTTGATGTGGGAACTTTCGAACCAAGGGACAATACAAGGGAACTTGGACATGGATGGGGAAAATGATTGAGGCAAGTGAAAAACACCTAAAATTAATATTAACATTTGTCGTCCCTCAGAACGTACCACCCTTGTCCCTTAACAACTTCTTCAACCCAAATTCATTTTCCTTTTGCCATTCCTAGATATTTCTCGACCCAAACCTTTCTAAGTTCTTTCTTTACACATTTCAAGTCAAAAATTTCCAAAGCCGCTACTTAAGAAAATTATGACCACTGCGTTTCGGCTTAGGTACTATCAGGGTCATAACACCGCATTTCTCCTGGTAAGTTCCTCCATATCCCCAGAGACCCACTCTCAACCAAACTGGTGGCTTACCAAAGCTTAAATCCATCAACTCTAATCTCATTCCTAAAGATTATATCAAAAATCTTCCACCCTAAGAGAACTTAAAAGCTAAGATGAATTAGAGACTCTCTTACCTTGAGAAAGGCAAGGCCCATGCCACCTCCAGCAAGGAACTCACTACTTCTATTATGGGAAGCACTCACTTACAATCATGGGAAGAGTAAAACATCAAAAATACCAAAAGGTCTGGTCTATAAGACCTTTCTCACGGACCTAGGCAATGGAAAATTCCAGTTTCAGTTTACAAATGAGGAAGATCTTCAAATGGTGCTAGATAATAGACCATACGATTTCGCTAAATGGATGCTCATCCTCCAACACTGGAACCTATAACATCCAACTTCTTTCTATCCCAAATTCCTTTTTGGGTTAAAGTACAAGGAACCCCGGTTCACCTCTGGACCAAAGCCACAATCCATAGTGTGGGAGAAAGCATTGGAAAATTTGTGAAGATAAACATCTCTACTACTGTGGCTAGATTCAAGGTCCTAGTAGATGGACTTAAACCACTTATTACCAATACCATTGTGGAATAGCCTAACGGTGATAAGGTGACAACTTTCTTAGTCTACAAAAAGTTAGAGAGACATTACTCCCTTTGTATGCGGCTAGACCACGACTTTAAAGAATGCCTGAGTGTGCTCTTGAAATCCCAAAGAGAGTGGTATCAACCAACCTGAGGAAAGAAAGCCCCACTAGGACTGAGGAAGGACGTAGGAGCACATACCAATACCAATTTAGAAGAGATGTTGACAGAGCTCATGTATCTACTAGAACATCCCTTGAAGAGGAGAGCCACAAAAATGAAGCAACTTTAAGGAGCAGATACTATAGACATAACAGAGACCCTAATGCTCAGGATACAGCTCGCAGACCATCCCCTAGCCCGACTTATTAGCCCATGAAAAGACCAAGCTTAGATAATCACATATACCACCCAACAGAAGAGAACAAACGCAAAGCATACTTAAGATCACGCCTTGGAAAATATGAAAGAGCAAGGTTCAAAGACTCTTTAGAGATTAGTGGAAGCAGAGCAAACCATGAGAACTCACAAAGGTCAAGCAGATCGAGAACTAATGGCAATGCTAATCCGGCCACTCTACCACCGTTAAACCACCAATCTACTATGGAACAGGCCATTGACCAAGTCAAAGTTGTAATCGTCTGATATGCAAGCTGTGATGACCCATGTGAAAGTGCCGTCAGAATGGAGAGATTCATACAAACCGAAGACTCTCGAGAGCTTGTTGAGACAGCTGTCCAAATGGTGCATGATTCATACAAATCCAATATTTCAAATCAATAACCAAAACAACTCGATTCCGGATTCAACAATTAAACTCATAAATCTAACAACCTAAAATCCAAATATCACTAGACAAAACAATAAAACACAATTCCCCAATCCTCCTCCTCCTAATGCCTTGATTCCGCGATCTCATTTTCCCTTTACCTCGATAAGATGAAAGACCAGGCTAAGGAGACAAAACTAGCGACTCGAGATCCTCACAGCCTCTTATCTCACACGCAAACACCAAAGAATGCCTCCTCTATCATCTCTGAATATTGATCGGAAACCCAATATGAAAACAAGATCGGAAGGGCTTTCTAACGGTACCTAGCTCGTCTCCTGATTCCTTCCCAAACGTTGGAAGAACGCTTTCCAAGATGACTGATCAAATCCCGAAACAAAAATCACACTGATCAGGCACGATATGATCGACCATTCCTCCTCTCTACCGAGACAGACAAATATGTGTTCTTATTCCTCTCAATCTCCTCACACAAAATCTATTCCTCTCTCTCTCAAAACTCTTTTTCTTTTCTCCCTAACCGGCTGCAACATAAAAAAGGGAATTTTATACGAAGCCTAGGGTTTCAAACCCTAAACCGCACTATAACCGACCAATGAAAAAATAATCGGCCCGACCTGAAAATAACAAGTGTCGATCGACGCCACTCCTGGGTGTCAATCGACACCACTGTAACTCCAAAATTCTGGTTCGCGGTTGTTATAGTTCTCCCCCCCCCCCCCCCCCACTAATCTGGATTCGACCTAGAATCCCACAAACACGTCTGTAAAAGACCTAAACTCTGGCCCGCACAGGCCAATACCACTCAAGATCACTACACGTAAACTCCAAAACCCGCGGAGCCATCACATGCCACAATTTCCTGGCCCACCGGCCAGCACTACTCGAGACCAACACAATGATCCTAGAGGTTCATATCCAGTCTTATGCTTACGACTACGTCTCCAGACATTTATTACCATACCCCTCTCACTCGTAGGAACACAATCCTTTGAGCAATCGGTAACACATGGACTATTGTGCCAACATACACACACTCAGAAAACCATCCCAAACAGCATACTGGAGAACACTATCTCCAAAAGTATACATGAAAACACAATCTCCAATAAAAAATAGAATTGTCCTCACCGCTTTTGACGCAAATTAAAATCCTTGATTGAACCATGCGGCTGACACTCCATGCAGCCTCACCATCATCTCTACATACTTCAAATGAGTTATTCGGGGACAACAAGCCCCTAGAGTAATAAATTATGAGACGCTCATAAACATCTCTCGACTAGAACTACCTCATGTGGCCACCACATGATATCCCTAACCCGGAATATCATCACAAAATGACCAACCACTGGTCCTCACTAACCAACAATAAGAATCACACATCTTACAACGCATAAATCTAAGAAACACCTTCTAATAAATCTCCAAAATGCCTAATTATTACAACAGAACGAGAATACACAACCGAAAGACACAACATCCCCATGCTAAAACAACCGAACTGGAGCCACAAAAAGAAGTGAAGTTCATACTGTGACCTACTTGTCGAACCACTTCTTGAACTTCAACTCCATCCTTGCCTTAGGTTCCCAATTCTCTTCCTCTGAAACAACATAAACCAGCAAGGCTCTCATCCATGCAAGTGTTTTTTTACGCCGCACCTTAACTCTCCTCTCGAGAATCCTCAAAGGCCTCACCGACACTGACAAAACTGGCTGAAGATCCCAAAAATCTTAGCCACTACTCCTCCGAAGTACGCATGCACTTCCTCAACATTGCCACCTTGAGATACACACGATCTCCCACCTTAAACTCCAACTCCTTCCTCGTCTTGTTGGAATAAATCATTTGCCAATCCTGATCCTCCTTCACTTCAACCCCAAATCATGGATCTTCTCCGATGATTCCTAAACAAAACTTGCCCAACATATTTTCTCCCCCACTTGGGTCCAACATATAGATGTCCGACGCGGCCTCCAATATCATGCTTCATACGGAACCATCTTGATACTCGCCTGAATAATTGATATTCAAAACAAATTGGTCAAACACAAGTGATTCACTCAATGATAACCTCATTCTCAAACACACATCCACATAAGAATCTCCAATAAAAAATAAAATGGTCCTCACCGCTTTTGACGCAAATTAAAATCCTTGATTGAACCATGCGGCTGACACTCCATGCAGCCTCACCATCATATCTACATACTTCATAGCCAAAACTGCTGCTCCAACGGTCTCCTTAATGGCCAGAAAAAGGCTGACTTAATTGGATAACCCACCATAAACCAGATAACATCCAACCTCTATGAGTGAGGTATTTATACATCGAAATCCATCGAAACCATAATCCACTTCCACTCTGGGATGGGGAATGATATGCTCAAATTTAACCCTGAGCTATTCTCTCAAATTAAGAGATCACGGTAGTATTTAGAGATCGAATCCTCAGGGAAAAAAATCACACAATAAAATTCCAACTTCAAATTAAGCTAAGAGAAATATGATGAATGTAAATTAGGCAATTAAAACTAAACAGATGATGATTATGGTTCTTTTAAATTCAATAAAACGAAGCACTAGGCATCGGAAAATTCGCAGGCATGACTTTAAATCGAAGCACTAAATTACTGTCGGGATATTTATTATGAATCGTTCTAGAACTCGAAACCAATTGTAAAACTAATCAATTTTCGTTGCAAAAGCTATCTATGACTTAATCCTAGAAAACCAAATTTCTTTGCGAGTTGTATAAAATTAATCAAGCATTAACGAGCAGTTTCTATTTGTTCACAAAATTACTTAGCCAAATTTCTTTGCGAATAATAATTTTGCTCACCTATGATATTAATCCAGATAACTAACAATGCTTTCGCATCTATCAATTAACCTATGATATCTAAATCAAGGTGATCAATCCTAAAGCAGAATTAAAGCTATAAAGGTGAAGAACACAAATTAGATTGATCCCAACAGTAATATAGTTCTTAACAATTTATCATCAGCCTTTGAAAAACCCTAAGCCTAACTAATAAATTACTCAGACATAGCAATAGAAAACATCACAATAACTAAATAATACTGTATTAAAAAGATAGAGTAAGAGATACAAAAGGGTTCGAAGAAATCTCTAAAAAGAGTCTGAACTTGTCTCCCTAAAAGCTCTGATCAATCTCTTGCTAGGTCTCAATAGAATAAAAGCATCCCTAAACAATGGCTTAGAAAACATATATATAAGGACTAAAAACGTATTGGGCCGAACTTGTAATTTAATGGAACTTGCCGGCAGAAACGAAAAATCTTCAAACTTCCTATTTTTGCTTATCACGATAGGGTGTCGATCGACACCAAGGCTGGATTTCCAATCCGACTTGAAATCTTCAATGCATCGTTCCTTGTTGCGCCAAAATGCTCCAAAACCACAAGTTATGCTCCAAATGCCTTTAAACCTGTAAAGACTCTAAAACCATACGAAAACACCAAAAAGGCACTAGAAACGGACTTATATCATGGCTAAAAGTGGGTAAAAACCATGATATATCAACTCCCCCAGACTTAGCTTTTAACTTGTCCCTAAGCAAAGCAGATGAAATCACTCCTTTAGGAACCACATACCTGCAAGCCAATCCGGTAATATTTCGATGTGTCCCTAAAAGCTTAGCAGTCCTCCAGATTGATTCCAAACTCCTTAGAGAATCTCAGACTTTAAGTCGCAAACCCCTTTCATTATTAAGTGCGGTCTCATCGAGGGAATATCGATCGATGGACCTTCTAGATTCTTTCACTTCCTTTAACACTTTCCTGCGTTTCACCCTCCCTCTTCCCTCCGAAACTGTATCCAATTAAGGATATCATTGAGATGCAATGCCCTTTTCTGATGATTTTTTTTTTTCGAGCTGACTTTCGGACTTGCACTTTTCTACTTGAACTACACTTTTCTGCAGACTTTTTTAATACCTTGGGATCTCTACGACTTCACTAGATCAGCTCTCATTACTATTGTTTCTTGTCGAGACAGGTTCATGAGGCTTTTGTTGGATCTATGACAGTTGAATTCATCATTTGGGAAGAAGTTTCAGAGCGGTCCGTCCTCACTTTCAAGTGTTTGGAAGCTGAATCAAGTCTTGCGATTACCAACGCCCTTGACAAGAGATTTAGAGTTGTTTAAGGGCGGGGTCTGCAACATCCTTTCTGACGTTCTCCAAAAATATGAACTCGCTCCGTTAAACCGATCTAGTTCCAGTTACCCTCCTAATAAAACCAACCAACTTGCATTGGTAATGGTCCTTGAGTGTTGCTCAAAGCAAGTTATTAGGGGAGTTTTGACCCAAATAAAAACAAAAACATGACTGACTCAATAAAAACTCAAAATAGAACACAAAAGTTAGCGAGTACCTCTCCCAGACTTAAACAACACTATCCACAATGTTATAAAAGCTTGAAATTGGTAAAAGAAATAAAAACAAACGGAAAAAATGTTGAAAAACTAAAGAGATTCGCGTTACCAATGGGGGTGTCGATCGACACCCAGAAATGGTGTCGATCGACACCAGGTCTGAAAATCCAAAAATTTTCACCAAAATTTGATTTCTGGAGAATGTCAACGTGCTCGTCATAGTTAGGTTAGTCTCTCAAACCTAGCACTGTTAAACACTCAAAGAAAACATGATCAAAGTAACTGCATAACATAATCTCATAAGTTCAACAAAGTACTGAAACAAAAACAAACTGACTCAATAAAATCAAAAGCTGACTCAAAAGAAAATAAAACAAAAGAGAAAAGAAAAAGAAAAATAAAACCGGGATAAAATGGAGAAAGTGAAAGAACTAGACTTCCTCTTCCTATGATGCAGATGGAGTAGCAACAGGAGTTGGTGGACGTGGGCAGACACAACCACATCTAGACATTCGCGCAAGAGCATCCCAAATCCTCTTAAGCGTTGAAGTATGGAACTGGTTAACAGTGGCCTGGTCTGCTAGGTCCTCCGGCTGTGTAGGAAACTCTATCGGTGGGATCTCAGATGCAGCTGCTGAAGAACTCGCCTCTCCTCTCCTTTAGACTGAGCAAACGCTCTCCCACTAGTAGAACGAGTGGTAAGTGGATGGACAAGTGTCGGATCAGGCTCAAAACGCAACTCCTCCAAGTTACCAGCTATGGAAATCGGGTCTGGTAAAGGTAACTTAACCTGAACACGCTCACCAGCAACATTGCAGTAAGTTCAGAGAGCTAAATCCTTGAGCCAGGTAATCTGCCTCATGTGCGCGATATCAATGGTGCATATTTTCTTCTCCATCGTGCAACAAGAAGTACCAATGCTGCAGAAACGGAAGATAGGAGTGAGAATACTACCTACGGTGACTGGTTTTGTGCTGGACTTCTCGAAAGGTGTCTTCATCAAAGAGACAAAATGATGCGCGAAAACCGCTCCATAATGCACATCCTCAGGAATATCAGGAAGCTGAGGGAAATCCTTGCGAAGACCATAATACAGCACAGCGAGTTCTTGAACTGGCATCTTCCCTGGCTCGTTCTTGCAGAGAAGCGTAGTAGACAACAAACGTATTATGTACCGGATAGTAGGATGACGAACATCTGTATGTGTTGCACTCTTGCTGTCATAAACATGTGTTCCAAACAAAACCCAGAACTCCTGTACCTCAGGTAAATGCTCCGGAATAGAAACACGAACACGACCTTCTGTCTCGAAGCCGTATATCGCAGCAAGGTCATCCAAAGAAACTATGTACTGAATACCGCAAGCCATAAACGTCAAAGTGCCTTCGCTAGGCTTCTTCAAAACCTCATTAACATAGTAAACCCGGACAGTAGCTAAGGATTGCCTCACCAAATCTGGATACATCGGGTAGTGGTGGGTCGCGATGGTTCCCAAACCAGCGTTCCCTAACAAGCGTATAACGTCATATGAACGATTGTTATGTTGCCGAGGCCTATGTCTGGTCCTCTCTACGAGCCCTTCCCTCCACTACAAGAAAACAAGGTGATTTTTGACCATGGAATTGATCTATATTTGGTCAATAACAACCCTTTCTGATGATTTTTTGACCAAATCGTCTTCGTCAAGAAACGCTAGTTGAAAATCTATTCTCGTAAAAAAATGATCAAAATATTATGACCAAGAGGTTGGTCTAAATATGGTCACATTGTTTTTTGACCTAGATGCTTCGTCTAAATATGATCATAATGTTTTTGACCAAATAAACGATCAATAATTTTTGACGAAATTAATGGTCGAAATATGTTTGACCAAACAATTGATCAAAACATCTTGAAATGTCTCACCAAAATAATGGTCAATAGTTATTGATCAAAGTTATGGTCGAAATATTTTGACCAAATAATTGGTCGAATTGTCTTGGAATTTTTAACCAAAAGCAATGGTAGTGAAGGGTTCTAAAAATCGGGCTAGGCGTCGCCTAGTCGCCCGCCCAGGCGGTAATTATCTACCACCCGCCCCGATCGGTCAACTTATTCGGCCAATCATTAATCGGCCGGTTATCTCAAATTAAACACAATTAATCGGCCGGTTAAGCCAATTAATTCGGAGAAATTTGTTTAACCATTTAAAATCTTTTTTTTTGACCCATGTAGTGGGTATGGGCTTCGTACAAGTTTATAGAGAAGGTTAATGATTATATATTTGAGTTTCTGTTTTTCAGCCAAAACCGAGGTGGGACAATTTTGTTTTTGCTTTGACACCAACTCTTCTTTATAAGCGAGTGAATCACATAGAATAATATATTATATTAATTGTCTGTTGATTTTAAGTATTAAGAAAATTAACTAAACCTCTTTTCTAATATAAAACTCAAATAACGACGTTCTTAGGATTTAAAATGTTATAGATTTATAATTTGCTATGGTATTTATGAAAAATAATATGACAATAAATCAATAACCGAAATCTACTTCATGAAATCTCAGATCTGAAAAAATTTTCCATAAAATCCCAGATTTAATATATTTCTAATAAATTAGGTTAACACGTTCACTCACCAAATCTGAGTCTTTCTAGAGACTCCATTTGAACTTGAAATTTCCTTTTATCTCTTAATCCTGAACCTTTTGTACCAAATAGAGTGTTTGATACACTTAAAAAAAAAAAGCCAAAAAAGAATCTCTCTTTTTTATAAACAATCGTGGCTTCTTCTTCTTTAATAGTATTGTTGGTCTTGGTGTAGTTGACTTAGAGCATCATTACAAGGGGAAATAGAGGTAAATATAATGGGTAATTATGTATTAAACCTATTAGAATAATTGTAAATGGGCTTGAACTGGGTTTTAACCTCTAATGGCCCTATATCCAACTTTTTAATCGCAAATGGCCTATCAATTTTGTTTTGATTTTTTTTAAATACAAAAGTTGGTCAAATACTGTAAAGCCCTTAATGAATCTGCAAAATTACCAACCCAACCATACATCCGAACCCGCACCCGAAGTAAAACGGATAAAACCCGGTTCCGAAAAATCCCAAAATAAGAAACCAAAACCCTTAATTTCTTTGTCTCCATTTTTGGTTATCCTATTCTCTTTCTCCGTCGTCTCATGCGATTTCCTTTCTCAAAATCATCATATCCATCATCGGCGCTGTCAATCTCCGTTGCCGTCGTCTCCTTCACCGTCGTCAATCTCGAATCTCGAATTCATCAATCTCGAATCATTTGGGTTTGAACCTTCCTAAGATTTCAGAACACTTCAAGATAAGCCTCAATCTCGAATCCATCAATTTCTTCATATTTTTTTGTGTTCGTGTGTGTTTGCTTTCATATATAATTTAGGTTTGAGAACTGCGTATGTTGATTGCTTTTGTTATTTGATACTGATTTCAATTGTGTTATAGTTAAGAAACTATGCATGTCTGATTTCAATTGTGTTATAATGAATTTTATATTGCAATTTTGTGGGATTCCGATTACATTAAGCTTAAAGCTCTTAAGTCTTCACCTTGTGAATATGTTGAATAAAGAAAATCTCTGAGTTGGTGAACTAATAGTTGGTGAACTAACTTTGTCACTTTCTAGATCTTTTGTTTTTCCACAAAAAAAAATTCAATTGGGTTTTGATTTACACTACAATTTTGTGTCTTTTATTTATTTGTTTCTTGTGGATTTGGCAGGAAATGAAGACGAGGGAAGGATTTTCAAAGAAAGGGAACAGAGGACAAAGAGAAAGGAACTGAGCAAAAAGAGAAAGGAACCGAGGAAAAAGAGGGTTCATGGTTTGATGTTGTGGCTGATGTTGGAAAAGAAAAAAGAAGAAGAAGAGACAAATGAAGCAGAAGATGAACAACAACAAGAGAAAGGTACCTAAATATTTGTTTTTGTTTATGCAAAAAATGCGATTGATGAAAAACTAATGGATGTTGATGCTGAAGAAAAGGAAATGAGTGTAAAGAAGCAGAAGACTGATAACAAGCAGAAGACTTCAAAAATTTAGAGGACCAAGAAGCCATCTGTTTACAAGAGAACACCATATAGATCCGGTGTGCAAAGAAAGGCCACGAAGAAAGGAGGAGCAAACGCGGTTGGAGATAACAAAGCGGTTCAAAAGAAAAGGCAAAACACCAGAGCAACTAATAGCAAGAGCAACAAGAAATCAAAGAAGTGAGAGTTGACATGTTTTTATGATAAAAACTGTAGGTGATAAATTGTTCTTCGGTTTTTTGTGGTACTTGAATGTTTAAGGTAACTTATGTGTTTTTAGGTACTTATGTATACCTTGATAATTAAAGATCTTATCTTTTGTTTAATTCGGTTTGGTACTACTGGTGCTCTTTGATACTACTGAGTTTAAAACTTCAACACACATGTTAAAAAATAGATGAGAAGAATAAACTTTAACACATGTGCAACACATGCACCCTCAATGAATATTTAATATTAAAACATTACAAACAGTTATACTTAGTTTTTTAGTAGTACTTATGTTCACATAGTTATACATTGACAGTTTTCAGGTATAATCAGTAGTACCTATGTTAAATTATATTTTATCTAGTAGTATTGATCAAATTAAGTCATTTAAATACATTTACTATAGTTTCATATATTAAAATGTTGGAAAACATAATGTTTATTTGTTTCACATAACAATGAGTGCTTCTACTCATACATTAACATATGTTTAAGGTGTAGTTTTGGTAAAATAATATGTTTTTCTTTAATTATTTAATTTATTATCATAAGTACCTAAGTATAAAGTAGACACACATTAAATAGTAACGTACATAAATTAACTCCTAAGTAAACAAAACGTAGACATAAAAAACACAAAAAAACAACATAGTCATACTTAGTTATATGTAGTTATACATGGCAGAGAGAACAAACAAAAGAAACAACATAGTCATACTTAGTTATACATGGTAGTGAGAACACACAAAAGAAATAACATAGTCATACTTAGTTATATGTAGTTATACATGGCAGAGAGAACACTCAAAAGTAACAACATAGTCATACTTAGTTGAACACACAAAAGAAGTCTCACATAATTACAAAAATAGAAACATACAAGCATACAGTCATACATAGTTGTACCTAGTTATACATGGCAAAGAGAAACACCATTTTCACCTAGTTGAGATCCTCTTCCTCTTCGTCTTCACCACCTAGGTACTCATACATAAGTTATCTTCCTCTTCCTCTTCGTCTTCACCACCTAGGTACTCATACAAACCCATCTCTATTGCAGTTCGTATTGCTAAAGTGTGAATTCGATCTCCTCTTGAGTTCCATCTTGTGTAATCATTTTCCCGTGAATAATATCCTCGATTATCAAAATATATGATTGTGCAATTCATTGTCCCCTACAAAAGAATAAGAAAATGATAAATATCATTTACTCTCAGAATTACCAGTTGTACCTAGTTATACCTCTGTATTTTTGTTTTCATTCGATTTCGTGTTATTCATAACGATTTAGCTGTTTTTTATCACAAAATCTATCACATTATCCTAAAACACTTACAGAACAAGTCCAATATCCAAACTTTAAAAAACCTATAAATAAAGAAGAAGAGAACTCATTGGCTCTGTTTTTTTTTTGTGACATAGTGAAGATAAGGAGAGAAACAAGAAGGAGAGGAAGAAGATTCAAACCTGAGGACTAAGAGAGGAAGAAGATAATGTATTCTATGTCTTGTTTTTCCAATTGCGCAGAAGAGAAGAAACAGAGAAAAAAAAAAACAGGTAGGAAACGAAAGAAACAGGGGGGTCGTCTCTGTCTTGTTTCTCCATTTGCCCAGAAGAGAAGAATAAAAAAAAACAATGAAACAAAAGAAGAAGGTCGGCTACGTGGAGGCTCCTAGTAGGGTAATACAATTTTTGTTTTATTGGTTGTTGGAGATATTTATTAGGATTTATTATTTAGTTATTGGATTTAATTAATTAGAATAATAATATTTAAAGTAAGGAGGGGTAAATCTGATAATTTGATTTACTTGGGTCAGTTAGAATTGCTTGGGTTAGTTAGAATTTTTTAATAAAATTTGGGCCATTATAGGTTAATTCCCGCTTGAACTTATTATTTACGGTTCTAAATATGTGACTTATAAATCCCGTAAATATAGGATGCGTGGATGATTCTGATTGGTCGAAAATATGAACAGAAAAGGGGGAAAAAAACATTCGCGACTTTTCCGTTTTCTTTCTTCTCTCTCTCGACTGCGAATCATCTCGATCTCTCTCTCTCTCTCTTTCGATCTCTATGAATCTTCTGTTAAAAAATCTAAATCTAATTTCGTTCTCTGGTTCAGTAGTTTCAATCTAATTTCGTTCGTTTTGGTTCTCTCTTTGTTCATCGACGCAATCTCTGACTCGGTAAATTCCCAGATTCTTCTCTTGATCTCTGGCTCTTAGTTTTTTTTTTCTTTTGGGTGTTCGAATTTATGTTTTGATTGATTGATGCGATTAGGATTGAAATTTCTCTTCTTTTTTTTGTGGTTGCAGTTTTGATTCAATCTCTTATAGTTGTGAATTTTGGGGAAATTTATCATTTTCTTCTGTAGAAATGCGAATTTGGTTTTGTGTTAAAATCTCTAGATTATGTGAATTAGGAATAATTTACCCTTTTGGTATTGAATCCGTAGCTTTTTGATACCTTTTGTTGAATATATCCCTAGTTACTAGAGAACTGAAAGAATAATGGATCGAAATTCTTACTTGTATGGGTGTATTTAGAATCCATAAGCATATATGAATATACAAGAGAAGTTATTTTCAGAACAGAAATGATTCAGAAGAGTGTGTGTGTAGATATAGACTACAAATGCGTATATGAACATATTTGATCTATAAGAGTGACTGTATGTATATAGGGAGATGTTTATTGGTTGTCGATAGCTGCAAATTATTTCTTCCATTTTCTTGATCTATAAGAGTGACTGTATGAACATATTTTGTTTGCGTTGGATAGGATCTATTTTCTTGTCCTGGAAATGTCTCGTAAGTCCAACGTTCAAACCTTTCACATAGTTGCTTGATGGATAATGGGGGCTGTGATCAATGATTTGCAGCTGTCACCTACATAGACTCAAGCGCCGTAGAAGCCTTGAAGGAGTTGTACGAGGAGTACAAAACAAGAGACATTCAAGTGCAAACCTCATCATTAATTTTAGCATTTGTGTCTTATTTTGGAACTCCTTGATGATTGTATTTCCATGGAGTAGCTTGCGATTTCGAACCCGAACAAAGATGTTCTCTGGTCTTTGGCAAGATCAGGGATTGTGGAGCTTATTGGCAAAGAATGGTACTTTGTGAGAGTACACGACGCGGTCCAAATTTGTCTTCATTACGTCGAGAGCACGAACCAGTCACCCACAAAGAGCAACAGTTCAAACTTGTGGAGAAGGATTGGGGCCATTGGTGAATCCGATGTTTTAAAGGAGCCATTTTTGTTGAGCGATATATAAGATATTCAAAACTCCGATTCTTTGTACAATATGGTATATGAAATAAAGACATTCACTTGTAAAAAAGAAGCATTCTTATTTATTTTTTTCTTATATTTGCATGTATAGAAAAACACATTGGAAAGTGGAAGTCATAATAAAACTATAGTTTATCTACTAATTTGGATGAAAAGTTTGATCAAAACTTCGATGAACCTTTCATTTCCGTTTATGATTTCGAATTCTATGTTTTAAATGTCTTTGTTTCATGTATGTTTGGAATTTCATATTTTATTAAATGTACTATGTTATAATTTTTTTTAAAAAAACTTAACTTTAAAAAACACAAATTCATAATTTTTTTTTCTTACAACCCTTCTATATTTACTACCTATAATCACAAAAAAAAAAAAAAAATTGAGGTTCTAATGTTAATCCTAATACAATTAATATTATAAAATTCATATATTACCTCAACATATTTACTACCTATAATGATGCTCTTATAAGAGATTGGGCTTTTGCTTTGATTCACGTGATTGAATATTGTTATTGGTCTAAAGTTTGCTGAGTTTACAAGTATGAGAGATTAATTTGCGTGAAAATTCAGCATCAAATTTATGGTAGTGCTTCTTTAAGGTTTAGTTGTTCTAATTCAAGATTGGTATTGTTATTCAGCATAATATTGTATGTACTTTTATATCTATGTTTACTTTTTTTCCAACTATAAAACTTTTCAAAGTTTAAAAAATGGTTTTTTATTTATAATTCTACGTAATTGTTAACAAACCAAACCAATAGTTTTTTTTTTTTTTGGTCGAAACCAAACCAATAGTTTTAGTTCGTCAAAAATTGGTTGAAATTGTCCTTATTTCGACCATTCTAAACGAGCTACTTCTATTGTCGATAAATGGTTGATCATGTTTTGACCAATTTATGTCAAATATTGTTCGTCAAAAATTGTTGACTAGTTTTCGACCAAAATTCGTTTTAGTCGATATTTGGTCAAAATGTTTTGACTTTTTATCGACTATTTTTAATAGTCACAAATTTTTGATCAATTGTTGACCAATTTCGATTTCATCACATTTTGGTCAAAAATAGATCAATAAATATTTTGACCATATTTATTTGGTCAAAAAACACCCTGTTTTCTTGTAGTGCATCTTTGATCCTGAGACCCGTTATAGCTTGAGAATCAGCTACTCGTGTCTGTTTGAGCTTCTCCCCCTGCCAAGCATTGTAGAATACACTGTCATAATCATCCTATTGCTCTGAAATAGCCCGTCGCTCAACCTCTGGCTTAAGGGCCTCTACCTCTGGTTCTTCATTCCATTGCCTCCTAATCCTAATCTTTTCTCCTTCGATCATAGGCCAAGGACGAGCATTGAGAATTGGTACGTTAGAACCAACCCCCTTTGGTTCGGCCCAAATGGGCTTTGCATGAGTTCCTACTGGACAAAACCTCTTCTTTGGTGGCATCTTGTAGATCGAACGAAAGAGTGCTGGAATCGAATAGAGGGTGAAAATCCGAATGGAAAGGACTAAAAAACCACTAGATTTGGTGAAAAATCGAGAGAGATAGGAGATTTTGAAAAGTTTTGAAAGAGGTTTCATGGGTTTTTTTTTTAGAAGGATAATGAACAAGAGTCGGGTTTTTAAAGAGAAACTTACCTCGTGTATGCCGCAAGGTGTCGATCGACACACCCAGGTGATGTCGATTGACACCTCAGTGGATCGATCCTTGTTGGTCGATCCTTAGGTCCACCGCAGATTTCATTCCGATTTTTTTTTTAATTGAATAAATCCCAAAACACTTAGAACTAAAACCAAAAATTAGTAAAACAAGTGAAATAAAATTAAATAATTATACTTACCAGTGGGTTGCCTCCCATTCAGCGCTCGTTTTAAGTCATTAGCTTCACTATATCGGGGCTTAGGCGACAGGTGCATTTTCCAGAGGAACAATGTGATTTGCTGGAATCTCGGCTTTCGACCAATACTGTTTCACCCTCTGGCCATTCACAGTAAACTCCTTTCCTTCTCAACTAATCAGAACAACTGCTCCATGGGGCCTAACCTCCTTGATTGTAAAAGGACTAGACCAACGAGAACATAATTTTCCTAGAAAAATTTGTAAACGAGAGTTATATAGGAGTACCTGGTCATTTGGCTCGAATTTCCTGGAGATGATCTTCTTATCATGATACGCCTTAGTCCTCTCCTTGTATAATTTGGAGTTTTCATAAGCGTGATGTCGTATCTCGTCCAGTTTATTTAGTTGAATCAAACGCTTTTCTGCAGCCGGCTTATAGTCGAAATTCATCTGTTTGACTGCCTATGTTGCCTTGTGCTCAAGCTCCACCGGAAGATGACAAGCTTTCCCATAGAGTAAATGGAACGGCGTTGTCCCAAAGGCGTCTTGAAAGCTGTTCTGTAAGCCCAAACCGCGTTATCCAGTTAGTTTGACCAATCCTTCCTTGTAGTTCCCACCGTTTTCTCTAAAATTTCCTTGATTTGTCGATTCGAGACCTCGACCTGTCCACTTGTCTGAGGGTGATAAAGAGAAGCCACACGATGTTGAACACCATACTTGCTGAGCAGATTGGCGAATACTTTGTTGATAAAGTGCGGGCCACCATCTCTGATTACTATTCTAGGGACTCCAAATCTAGGGAAAATGATGGTCTTAAACAGCTTAAGAACCATGGCAGAATCGTTCTTCGGACCAGCAATTGCCTCAACCCACTTAGAGACATAGTCCACAACGACAAGGATATACTTATTCACATAAGACAATGGGAATGGACCCATGAAATCAATGCCCCAACAATCAAAGACTTCAACCTCGAGGATGAAGTTTTGTGGCATCTCATGTCGCTTGCTTATTTTTCCCCCTTCTTTGACAAGCATCACACTTAGAGATGAAAGCGTGAGCATCCTTAAACATCGCAGGCCACCAAAACCCAGCTTGTAGAACCTTAGCAACCGTCTTGAACGTAGAAAAGTGTCTTGCATACTCAGAACCATGGCAGTGAAACAACATGTCTTGAACCTCAGCCTCTGCAATGCATCTTCTGTAGATACCGTCTGAACAAAGCTTGTAGAGATAACGTTCATCCCAATAATACCTTCTAAGTTCTCGCATGAATCTCTTCTTGTCATAAGCCTTAAGATTAGTAGGCACATCCTCTGCAGCTAAGTAGTTGGCAATATCAGCGTACCACGGCCTATTTGGCATCGTGACAGCGAAAACAAGTTTGTGGAAAGCCTTAGTGATGATTTTCGGAAGATTAACCAAGTTCTGGACCTGGTGTCGATCGATGCTAGCTATGGTGTCGGGTGACACCTTGTTTTTGGCAAAGTTTGCACATTCGTGAAAAGTGGATGTCGATCGACACCCATTCACAGTGTCGATCGACACTAAGGTCTGTGAACCACTTTCAACGAAATTAACTCGTTCTTCCGGTAAGAAATCATCTATAGGGACTTCATCTTTAATTCTGATCCGTGAGAGATGATCAGCTACGCCATTCTCAACTCCCTTCTTGTCTTTCACCTTAATATCGAACTCTTGAAGAAGCAAAATCCATCTTAACAATCGCGGTTTTGCATCCTTCTTCTACATTAAGTACTTGAGTGCTGAATGATCCGTATGAACTATATCACCTTAGAACCAATCAAGTATGGACAAAACTTCTCAAAAGCGAACACCACAACCAACAACTCTTTCTCAGTAGTCGTGTAATTCTTCTGTGCTTCATCAAGTGTTCGACTTGCGTAGTAGATAGCATGAAGTTTCTTGTCCTTTTTCTGTCCTAACACAGCTCCGACTGCAAAGTCACTAGCATCACATATGATCTCAAATGGCAAATCCCATTATGGAGGTTGCACTATAGGAGCACTCACTCGAGCCTTCTTAATATGCTCAAAAGCTGATAGACATTCTGCTGAAAACTCAAACTTTACATCCTTGCAGAGCAGAGCAGTTAAGGGTCTCGCAATCTTTTGCTGAAATCTTTGATGAATCTTCTGTAGAAACCGGCGTGTCTAAGAAAACTCCTAACAGATTTCACATCATTAGGCGGTTGAAGGCTTGTCATAACCTCGATCTTCGTGCGATCCACTTCAATCCAAACTTCTGAAACTCTATGTCCAAGCACTATGCCATCTTTTACCATAAAGTGACATTTTTCCCAGTTCAAAACCAAGTGCTTCTCCTCGCATATAGCTCGTACCTTCTCCAAATTGCTCAAGCAATCCTTGAAAGAGGATCCATATACTAAAAAGTCATCCATGTAATCCTCTATCATATCTGTGAAGATAGACATCATGCAGCGCTGGAAAGTTGCATGAGAATTGCACAATCCAAAAGGTATTCTGCGATATGCAAAAATGCCATAGGGACAAGTAGATGTCGTCTTCTCCTGGTCGTCTGGAAAATACTGAGTAGCCATCGAGGAAGCAATAGTAAGGATGATTCGCGAGCCTCTCTAGCATCTGATCAATGAAGGGCAAAGGAAAATTGTCCTTCCTTGTCGCTGCGTTAAGCTTCCTGTAATCGATGCACATTCGATGTCCAGTCACTGTCCTTGTAGGAATCAGCTCGTTCTTCTCATTCTTCACCACTATGACACCTCCTTTCTTAGGAACCACATGAACTAGACTAACCCAAGCATTATCTGAGATGGGATAGATGATCCCTGCTTCCAAAAGCTTCATGATCTCCTTCTTAACAACCTCTGTCAGATTCGGATTCAATCATCTTTGATGCTCAATTGATGATTTAGACTCGTCTTCCAAGTGAATCCTATGCATGCACAGATATGGAGCAATACCCGAAATGTCATCAAGAGAATAGCCAAGAGCTTTGCAAATTTGCGCAGCCTACTTAGCAATAACGTGAGTTCTGCGTTATTCAAAGAAGCATTGACTATAACAGGGTAAGTGGAATTAGCACCAAGAAATGCGTACTTTAGCCCTGCAGGGAGTGGTTTGAGATTGATTTTAGGAGCCTTCTTCTCGCTCCAATCACTAACCTTTGTAGGAATCTTCACAGGAATCTTAGCCAGTTCCTTGTTAGCAACCACTTGCAGTACTTGTTCGCTCACATCCATCATCGAAGCATAACCACCAGCAATCTCATCTAGATACTCTACATCTTATGTAGAATTAACCAATGCCCTTTCCAAGGGATCCGTAGAGCTCATCTTAAGGAAGTACTCCTCTGCAAGATAATATTAAGTATCAACATAGAAAATCTGACCATCTATAGTAGGCTTCCTCATAAGCTTATCCATGTCAAACTTCATCTCTAAATCGCCCACGTTCAGTGTAATCCTTCCTCCTTTGACATCAATCATTGCTCTAGCTGTAGCTAAGAAGGGTCTTCCCAAGATAAGAGGGTCCTTAGGTTCCTCACCGTATTGCAGAACCACAAAGTCTGTTGGTATCATGCATTCTCCAACCTTAATTGGGACATCTTCAAGGACTCCTTCAGGGGTTCTCACGGTTCTGTCTGCTAGGATAAGAGAGATCCTAGTGGGTTGAAAATCAGTCATCCCAAGACTTATGGAAACTGAAAGTGGCATCAAATTCACACTTGAACCCAAATCGCAAAGCGAACGCGGAAACCTTTCCGTGAAGATCAAACAATCCAACACAAACCTTCCTGGATCCTTGAGTTTCTCTGGAATTATGTTCTGAATTACTGCACTAACCAGCTCCGAGATCATCGCGCATCCCTCTTCAAGACTCAAGCTCTTGGTAACCATCCGCTTCACACATCTTCGAATAACTGGAGTTAATCTTATCACATCGATCAAAGGAAGCTCAACAATGATGTTATCCATGATAGCCTTGCACCTAGCATCCTCTAACTCCTGTTTAGACTTCTTGTTGCTCTTAGGATACGGCAGCTTAGGCTTGTAGACTCGTTCCTCAGCGATAACCAGAGATTTTGCAACTTTGGTACCAATCCGCGACTGGTGTCGATCGACCCTCCCCTGTGTTTGTCGATCGATGCTCTTCGTTGGTGTCGTGATTTCTTCGATTTCATTCTGCTCAGAATCTGAATTCCCGAGTGGTGTCGATCGATGCTCATCGTTGGTGTCGATCGACACCAATTTCGGATCAACAATCTCATCATCTTCGTCTTTGATTAGCTCATCGAATCGCTCCGTATCAACACTCTTCTTCAGAATCGGTTCCAACTTCCTTCCTCTACGTGTCATTATAGCCATAGAACCACGTTTTGGATTCGTATCCGTCCTGGATGGAAGAAATCCATCCTGTCTCTTCAATGATTCTGCAGTTTGAGCAACTTGTGTATCTACCTTCTTGACGTGCGTGTTAAGAGCTTCAAACTTCCCGTTCAGATCCCTATACATGTCATCCATCTTCCCATTAAAGCTGACAGTCATCTTTTGCTGACCTTCCAGGATTTGCTCAAGCATGGACTTAACATCATTATCCGCAGACTTAGGGGGAGGTGGCTGATAAGAAGAAGAACCGTAGGTTCTTGTGTAGTTGCTGCTCTGGAACGGTTTCTGAAACTCGTTCTTCTGCTACTGCGGGCTTGAAGGTCTCTGGTAGTTGCTATTGTAGTTGCTCTGGTATCCTCTGTTCTTTTGTTGGTTACCAAGCTTCTGAAAACCAGAGCCATTGATGTAGTTGACATCTTCTTCTTCATTCCTAACCTCTGGATCAAAAGTCTCGAATTCCTGAGCAAAGTGAACTGTCTTCTTCCCAGCTAGAAGATCATGCATCGAGTCCAGTTTCTTGGTGACTATCGCGAGCTGATTGTTGTTGACATTCTGACCAAGCTGGCTCCTCTCGTAGTCGACGTTCTTGGTGCTGTTACTATTAGCCAGATTCTCTCTGAGTCGTAGGGCAGCCTCTTGAGAATTTGTGTTAAAATTCCCATTGCTCGCAGCATCTAGAGTCACCGAGTATGGCACTGCTATCCCTCTGAAAAAGATATTTAGCAACTGATTCTCACTGAAACCGTGATGAGGACAATCTCTCTGATAACCCTTGAACCTGTGCCACGCAGCCTTGAATGCCTCGAAGTTGCCTTGTTTGAAGTTAGTGATCTTAGCTCTAAGGTCTTCAGACTTAGCATCATCAAAGAAGTTGCTTAAGAAAGCATTCCTTGCATATTCCCATGTAGTGAGTGATCCTAGTGGGAGTGTCCTGAGCCAGTGTTTTGCTTTCCCATGAAGAGAGTAAGGGAAGAGCTTACAATACAAGTAATCCTCTGAAAACTTCATTTGATTTGATACTAGACACTAGATCCTCAAACCTTTTTATATGATCCATCGGATTCTCATGAGGAAGTCTGCAGAAAGGATCTTGAGCAACCAGAGAAAAGAAAGCAGGCTTCAGCTAGAAATTGTTCCTCTGGAAAGGTGGATCTATTAGAGTAGAATTGCTCTGAACGGTTGTAATCTCCCAAATTCTTCCTTGATCTACGTTCTGAGTCTGGTGTCGATCGACACCAGCTGGTTGGTGTCGAGCGACACCAGTG
The DNA here is from genome assembly GCA_963576765.1 of Draba incana. Lineage (NCBI taxonomy): Eukaryota > Viridiplantae > Streptophyta > Magnoliopsida > Brassicales > Brassicaceae > Draba > Draba incana. The sequence continues at coordinate 12,513,842 of OY755212.1, read as the reverse complement.
TTTCCCACCGATGCAGCCACTTTGACAAGTGTATTCCCTTCGTCGTCGATCCTGGCTCTTTCTTGATTGTATCTCAGCCCTACTCTATCACGGAATACCTCTTCTTCTCTAAGAACCGGTAGTAGCACTAGTCTGTCACCCATCATAGCTTCCTAGACTGCTTTTCTGTTTGTGCGTTCTAAGAAAATTAACGTATCAAGATCGAATCCTACTAATTCCTTGTTTGTATTGCTTTTAGTGATGTGTATTGGCATTCACCCGAAACGCAAAACAAAAAGCAAACAAAAAGAAACTAGTTAGTAGATTAAAAACAAAAATAAAAACTTAGTCAAAATTCTACTAATTGAAATTCTAATGGTGATATCAAGTCCCCGGCAACGGCGCCAAAATTTGATATGCTCAATTTAACTCTGAGCTACTCTCTCAAATTAAGAGATCATTGTAGTATTTAGGGATCGAATCCTAAGGGAAAAGAATCACACAATAAAATTCCAACTTCAAATTAAGCTAAGAGAAATATGATGAATGTAAATTAAGCAATTAAAACTAAACAGATGATGGTTATGGTTCTTTTAAATTCAATAAAACGAAGCGATAGGCATCGGAAAATTCGCAGGCATGACTTTAAATCGAAGCACTAAATTACTGTCGGGATATTTATTAGGAACCGTTCTAGAACTCGAAACCAATTGTAAAACTAATCAACTTTCGTTGCAAAAGCTATCTATGACTTAATCCTAGAAAACCAAATTTCTTTGCGAGTTGTATAAAATTAATCAAGCATTAACGAGCAGTTTCTATTTGTTCACAAAATTACTTAGCCAAATTTCTTTGCGAATAATAATTTTTCTCACCTATGATATTAATCCAGATAACTAACAATGCTTTCGCATCTATCAATTAACCTATGATATCTAAATCAAGGTGATCAATCCTAAAGCAGAATTAAAGCTATCAAGGTGAAGAAAACAAATTAGATTGATCCCAACAGTAATATAGTTCTTAACAGTTTATCATCAGCCTTTGAAAAACCCTAAGCCTAACTAATAAATTACTCAGACATAGCAATAGAAAACATCACAATAATTGAATAATACTGCATTAAAAGATAGAGTAATAGATACAAAAGGGTTCGAAGAAATCTCTGAAAAGAGTCTGAACTTGTCTCCCTAAAAGCTTTGAATCAATCTCTTGCTAGGTCTCAATAGAATAAAAGCATCCCTAAACAATGGCTTAGAAAACATATATATAAGGACTAAAAACGTATTGGGCCGAACTTATAATTTAATGGAACTTCTCGGCAGAAACGAAAAATCTTCAAACTTCCTATTTTTGCTTGTCACGGTGGGGTGTCAGAGATGGTGTTGATCGACACCAAGGCTGGATTTCCAATCCGACTTGAAATCTTCAATGCATTGTTCCTTGTTGCGCCAAAATGCTCCAAAACCACAAATTATGCTCCAAATGCCTTTAAACATGTAAAGACTCTAAAACCATACGAAAACATCATGGCTAAAAGTGGGTAAAAACCATGATATATCAGGGAACTCTGCATCCCTCCACTCGAAAACTGATACTTCGCTTCCACTAGCTGACATTTATCGTGCGCAACAATCCACTAGCCAGTATTACACGGAATTACACACCCGAACCCTGAATTCCATATCCCGTCTTACACTTATGCTACGATTAGACATTGATTACTCATACTTATACCGACATCATCACACTCTCAAGACGTCTCCTTCAAGGTAACGATGTCGATGCTACTTCACTCTCATGGCGTCTCCCTCAAGCTCTAGAAATATAGGAAAAATACTTCCCTCAGAGTAATCGACTCATACGTGTACCAGCACCTGACAACTAAATTTTACCTTCCGTGATATTAACCCGCCATTCCATACTCTAGCATATTATCTATGCTCCAACTCCAAACTTGGCTAACATAACCGACCCTCCTTAAGAACCATTCATGACCTTCGAAACAATAACTAATCTTATGTATATTCATGCGTTACAGACATTTATTACTCCTAACTCATTATCACACCCCCTCTTATTCGCATGACGCATCCTTTGAGCCTAGGGTAACAAGGGAACCACAGTCCCCTCGAGAGGAACACCATCTCTCAGTACTCCTACAGGGAACAACCTCCATGTAAGTACATAGGAAACCATGGCCTCCTAGAGAGAACACTATCTCTCACTACTTATACTGAGACCGCAACCTCAAATAAGTAGTACTGGGACCAAAACCCCAAATACCTATACTGGGAACCATAACCCCCAATAAGTATACAGGAGAGCGCATTCTCAAAAATAATGAGTTATTCGGGACCACAGCACCTAGAGTAATAAATTCTAAAACGTCTATAACATAAAAATTAGAATTGCCTCAAGTGGTCCAAACCATTCCTGAACCTTGGTGCAACCATCCATAGGCACACATACTCTCCTACGCACTAGAATTATCCCATTCAAAGAGACCTGAAAAATTGAACCAACTGCCTCAATACATTTAACAAACTTCGATCACTAACCTAAGCCACACGAAACAAACTCAGAAGAGCTACTTGATCAGCTGCCTCCAAACTAAAAGATTCCTGCAAAATAGCACCAAACCGTAACGTGCTAGCCCCGCTCACTAATGCCTCAACATTCTGTCCCCGAGCTGAGTCAACTCTCTGTTGACTCAAAACATTTGCCATCAGGTTAACCTTACCCAGATAGTAACCAATGCCCAGATCAAAATTTGCCACCATTCTACCCAAAGCCTCAGCCGCACACTCATAAGACCATACTAAAGAAACACCAATTTTGAACCGCTTCGTCCTAACTGCACCATGCTCTCAAATCCTTTAACAAATCTCCTGCAATCTTGCCAACCCAAGACTCATGATCTTAATAGCATTACTCGGTCTAGGCTAACTTCACCGGATCCACAGACACTCGTTATGCATAAACGAAAAAGGCCGAGAAACCCCATTTCTCGCTACTAGTAGCTACTCTTACTGAATCTAGCAAATAGCTTCTGCTCCCGAAACTTTTCCAGAACCAACTTAAGATGAGACTTCTGCTCCTTAGGACTCCTCAAGGCTCCTAAATTACACCAGAACATCATCAATGGAGATGATCCCAAACATATCTGAAACTCATCCGGAACCCTCCGATCATAAACTTCATGAACGCTGCTGCTGCATTTGTCACCCCAAGAACATCTCCATAACCTCATAAAGACCATACCCCATCCTAGAAGTCGGCCTAACAAACGTCATCCTCCACAATCGAACTTGATGAACCCCACTCCAAGTCTACAATGGAGAACCAAGTAACACCCCTTGACTGATCCAACAAAAAATCAGTCCTCGAAAGAGGGTACTTGTTCCCTACAATGACTCGGTTAAATCCCCAGGAATCCATACATAACCGTAATCCCAACATTTGCTCTTTTTGAGCTGTAGAAATCACACGATTCCCTGAAGTTGGTCTCATTCCCAGATTAACCGACATCGCTCGCTCGTGGTCAAACACCACGCGTCCTCGATGTCAACTCAAATGGACCCTCAACACTTCAGCCAGTCCATACTCAGGCAGACATCGCATAATTTTGCAGGACTAAATACCAAAACCGCCACAAACCAAAGATATAAGAAAAACTCATCTTATAATTTTAAATTGAAATAATTGTTCCACCACTAAACGAAAATACAAAAAGAATCCAATACATCATAGCCGAAGCCAAAAATTCTGAAACTGAAAAACAAAAGAAACAAACAGCTCAATCCTCGATCTACTCCATCAGATCCTACTTGATTACTACCTCTGCTTTCCGCGGCAACTTGGGACACTTGGGCCTGATATGCCCATGTTCCTTACAATGACAACACATACGGGTGTCCTGAGCCTCGCCCTTCCTAGGATAACTCGATAGCTTGTGGTCCATGCTTCCATACCCGAAGCATCCATGACCCCTCTGACTTAATCTAGAAGCATCATCCCATCTTCTCTTCTGACCCTGCGCATGCTTACCGCCCTTGCCAGAGCCAGAACCACCATGCTGCTGGTGACTCCTCGGCTGAACAGCATGAGTAACCTCAGGCAAAAAAACCACTTATGCCGCCGGATACTCTGCAGAAACTCTTCTCGAACAAAAAATATGCTCCTCCCTCATTATTCACTCCTCGGCTCCCAAGTCTCACTCCGCATGAGAAAAACCCCAAACTCGAAAACTGCATCTACCTTATCATCGACCGATAAGTCAAATCCTCCTCTGACACCCCAGCCCTCGGATGTACCTTAACCACTAAAGACTCTACTAGAGCCAGCACCGGAGCAACCACTAGTATATGCGTCAACAAATTCACAAGATGATACTCTTGGCCCCGAGCTGCATTAGCACCCTCACCTGGGACCACTGCATAACCAGCTACCTTGGCACCCCTCCCGACACCACGAGAGTTCACATTGGCACACAAACTGGTCTCACTCGTGAACCCCACCTCTAGCTCTAGTATCCATCACTCTGCATTTCCTAAAAACACAGACAAAGATACAAAAACTACAAAGAATAAAGGTCACAAACAAACATAAATACTTACCGCGAAATCTCTTTAGAGGTCGAAGATGATGATCTAAGACTAATAAATTGACTAAATGCACGCAATCAATTTAAATCACATAGTTTCAGTTTACTTTGTGTCAATCAACACCACTGGAATTCCAAAATTCCGGTTCGCAGCCATTACAGTTGCGAGCTAGAACTGCCAAGGATTGGAGAACCCCTTGACACTTCGTAGAATCTGAGACATTAAAAAAGAGCTTTTCCGGAGATTCTATTCCTCTCTGAAACAAAAAAAATCTTAGAGGACTTCATTCTGAAGAAATTGAAGGGCCTTAACTATACCCACCAATGTATGATTCCCCTACACGGCAGAGGAGGGGGCCTTGCACTCTTCTAGAAATAGGAAATGAATTTGGAAATCATATATGCGTGTAACATCTACATTGATTCCAAGCTTAAATATGTGGAGAAAATCATCTACATCACCCTCATATATTGATATTCGGATTGATCAAAGAGGAAAAACACCTAGGACAATCTCATCATCCTAACCAAAATAAGAGAAGCCCCGTGGTTCCTCCCCGACGACTTTAATGGCCTAACGGACAATTCAAAGAAATTGGGAGGTCCACTAAGAGTGGAAGGGACCTTCATTAACTTTCGGTCTTTCTTATCGTAAGGAGATCTATATGACCTCCAATTTTTTGGTGACCTGTTTTCGTGGAAAGGACAGAGATAAGAACACCTTTTAAGACGTCGACTGGATTGGGTTATGGCAAACAGCGACTGGAAGGAACTATTTCCAAGGGCGAGAATCGAGTATCTAAGATTTGAAGGGTTTGATTACCGGCCGATCATCTCTCATTTTGACCTCTTGAGGAAGAAGAGGAAGGGATTGTTCTGATACGACCGGCGCTATTATAACAACCCTGAGGTCAAAACTCTCATCTCAAACACATGGGCCAACTCTTTCTCTAAGCTTGTGGCCCATAGAATATCAAACTGCCGTTTAGGCTGGATAGAATGGAATAGGGCTCAATATAACAATAACCAAGCTCTGATTGGGGATAGGAAAGAACAACTTGTGACGACGATGGTAGCCTCAATCCACAACAGAAACCTAATCATCTGTGGTGGGGGCTGGTCCCATGAACCCATGGCTCTGTTGGAATATATGGAAAGCTCGTAATAACCTAATATTTAATAAGAAGAAGATCTCACCAAGGGAGATCACCTCCAAAGCCATTAGACAGGCAAAAGAGTGGCAATATCGACAAGAATGTAAATCCAAAGACAAGTTAGTTTTGGTGGTTAGGACAAATGAAGATACAACCCATGAATGGGTCTGTCAAACTGATGCAACATAGAAAGAGGAGGATCACAAAGCGGGTATAGGTTTGTGCTTCATACACCAATGACTTAATATCTCCTGCAACTTCTCCTTTTTGGATGAGCAAGGTTGGATCACCACTAGTTGCAGAAGGACTTGCAATTCGAGCAACTCTAGCCCAAGCTCTAGAAGATGACATAAGGACAGTATCGGCTGAAACCAACTCCTTACAACTGGTTCAAACAATTCAAGAAGGCTCAAGTGTTTCCAAACTCCAAGAAATTATCCATGACATTTCAAGTCTCTCTTTGAGATTTGGTTCGATCTCCTTTTGCTTTATTCCAAGAAAGTTTAGGTGGCTGATGTTCAAGCAAAGCAGGCCTTTATTGATGTTGTTGCAAACAATGTTTAATTTTAATGAAGATGGGTTGCTAAAAAAAAGGGTTGTGTTTGGTAATCATTAAATTGACCAAGTGAACCATCAATTCATGAGTCTCAGTGACGTCAATACGAATTAAAGTTTTTGGTTTAGTGATGTTTCATTTTAATATATAAATAGTAACTAGATTATAGTTGGTATTATTATGAGTTTAGTTCTGATTATGATTCGGTATTTCGGTTTAGTGTGACATTGATTCAAATTCCATCTTTGCTTTTGTGTGTCTTATAATATATGAAAATTTGGTGTCCATTCTTTTGATAAATAACTTAAATAAACTTTTCGATAGTTTATATTCCGTTTGGTTAATCTCAATCAATTGAACATATTCACATGTATTCATACGCTTCTATTTATTTAATTGGAGACAAAGAACATGTCTAATACAAACGCAATCATCTAAAGTTCATATATTATATAATATCATTAGGTGCAGTAACCCAATATAGGGGGTTTATTGGTTTTGATATTTTAATGGATTTGAAAATCCTAACCAAATCATATGTTATTCAATTATTCATTTTAAAATCTTCATTAAAATCATGTTTTATTCAATTTGTGATTCTCAAATACAAATCAAAATCATTTCTTATTCAATTTGTGATTTTCAAATACAAATCAAAATCACCTCTTATTCAATGTTACGTGTTTACTTATTGATTTGGTTTTAAAATGGATTTTAGTGTATTTGGAAAGATTCATATGTTACAAATAAAGACTCAAATATATTGGAAAACCTTGTTATTCTCAAATCCTAATCAAATCCAAAACCAATAAACCCCCCTTACAGAAGTCTGAAAAATTTGTAAATGTATATAAAGTTGTATTCATCGTAGAGAACAATTACCCAAAATGGTGTATTACACCATATTTTACACCATATATAAATTTCTAATGTATTACACCATATACATTAGGCCATCTCCAATGTATTACACCATATTTTACAATAAAATGGTGTTGGGTTTTACTCCAGTGTATAACACCATTTTCTACACCAAAAAGGGAATATTAGAAATTTATTTTTTTACAAATTAACCTATCCACTTTCTTTGTTTAATAAATTATAAAATCATTTAAATCTAACATTTAATATGAAAAGAAAGATATAATACATCATATAAATTAAATGTATGTATAATAAATTTTGGTTTAGTCATCATAAATATATTGTATTTGGGTTTATTTGTCATCATTTATATATGTTTCTCATATAACCCCCCAACTAAACGGCGATATTCTTCTAGATTTTCTAACACCGGACTTTTGACCGAAGCTAACTTGTGATTTATCTCAATAGGAACGACAGAGGGTCTGGCACCTAAGAGATTAGCTTCAGCCACGATGTCAAGAACGTACTTACGTTGAGATACACAAAAACAATCTTTACTACAAACACCTCAATGCCTAAGAAGTATTTCAACTTTCTAAGATCCTTCATGTGGAAACACTTCCTAAGATGAGCTTTAAAACACTGGATATTATCAAATATGTACAACCTTGCCATCTTTATTGTAAGAAAATAACGAATAGTCTTGATAGATTTTATTGAAACCAAACTGTTTTAAGGCAGTAGAAAGCTTCGCAAACCAACAACGAGGAGCCAGTTTAAGCCCATAGAGAGACTTGCGAAGTCGACAAACTTTAGAAGGATCTGAAGACTGAAATCCTGGTGGAAGTTTCATGTAAATTTCTTCCTCGTGAAGATCACCATGGAGAAAAGCATTGTGCATATCCATTTGGTGAACCTCCCAATCTTTCGCAGTGGTAACACTAAGAAGATATCGAATAGTTGTCATCTTAGCAACCGGAGCAAACATTTCTTTAAAATCAATCCCTTTTTTTGACGATTACCCAAAGCCACTAACCGAGCTTATGGTGTTCCAATGTACCATCCGAGTTAAATTTCTATGTGTATACCTATTTGCTGCCGATTGCTTTCTTTCCACGAGGGAAATCCATGATGTCCCAAGTTTCATTATCTTCAAGGCCCTTAATCTCACGTTGCATAGCCTCACACCACTATTTTATCTTAACCGCATCTTTAAAATGTTTTGGTTCATTGCTATCCAACGTAGCTACCATGAAAGCGATGTGATTTGCTGAAAAACCAGAGTTAGCTTAATATTGGGTAATTGGATAGAGAACTGTATCCAAGAAAGATGTCGAGGATTTTGAAGTGGAGAAACCAGCTGTGAGAGAATCAGGTGAGGAGGAGTGTAAATGTTTTGTAACGTAATCTTTGAGAAGAACATAAGCCTTCTTTAAACGATGACCATGACCTAATAGTTCAGGAAGACAAGGAGACATCGGTGCTGGAGGTGAATCAAGTACCGATTACTGTAGCAACTGGTACAGGAGAAGACTCGGGTACTGTTGCAGTTGGTGTAGATGAAGAATCAGGTACTGTAAAAACTGATACTTGTGAGGAATCAGATACTGTAGCAAGGGGTATTGGATGATAAATCAAGTGCTTCAGAGATAGGTACAAGTGGCGTTGAAGTTGTTTCCAAGCTAGTGATCGTCAATGGTGCCACCTGAGGCGGTGCATGAGATGACCCAATTAAGTCATCATCAAAGAGATCAACAAGTTCTAGTAAAGAAGAAGAAATTGGCTGATTCACCTCATGAAATGGAAAACATCTTCTCGAAAGTGTAAATCCCGACTCACAAAGAATTGTTTCTTCTCAAGATCATAAAGACGCCACCCTTTACGAAAGCGGAGATGAGAATAAAACAAGCAACCAAATGTTTGAATCTGATCATATGACGGCCACTTGCCAAACAATACTTCATAAGGTGTTTTGCCTTTCAAGACTGATGAAGGAGTATGATTGATCAAGTCTATCGCTGTTAGAATGCTTTCACCCCAAAAATTGATTGGGAGATGACTTTAAAAAGAAGCGCACGAGCCACATTCAAAATATGTCGGTGTTTACACTATACCCGACCGTTTGGGTGAGGAGTATCAACGCAGGAAGTCTGATGCAAAATCCCATATTCTTGGAAATAGGTTGTAAGACAAATAAACTTTGTGCCATTATCCATGCAAAAGGGTTTGACATGCTTGTAGGGGTCGGATTTCACCCCTAGGAGATTGATGTAACGACAAGAACGATTCTGAAAAAGTCCAGAAGAAATCATAAACAGGCTAACAAGAGTCTAATTTGTAGTTAGGCCCATAATAGAATTAGATCCATTTTTAAAATGGGTTTAATTTAATTATGGGCCTAAAAGCTCTTTTATGGCTTAATGGGTCAAGCCCAAATCTAGCACTTAGACCTAGAAATATTTAGCTATATATAGCTCTTTGTATTCACCAAGAAAGGGAATCTGCAATTTCTCATAACATCAGTAATAAAGCTTTCTTAACAACTACAATAACAGTTTCTCTACTTTTCTGCATTGTGGTTCACTCAAAAGTCTCGCATTTTCTCACGACCCTTACTAATTCAATTGTGCGAGTTACGACTCCTATAATTTAGCACCGACTAAAGGGAAACGTGAGACGTTCTTACTCAAAAGAATTACCGTGCAAGCTACGCCAGCGACAATGACCTGGAGCGCAACGTAGACAGCAACAACGATGACCAGCAATGCAACGTGGATCGTGTGGGAGTCGAAACCAACACAATTAAACTTGTAAGGATTCGTGAGGAGAATTTAGAGATTTCTATGTTAACTAGGGATCACAAGAGATTCAGAAAGAGTTGTTGTTATTGCTGTGTAAAAGTTGAGTACAAAGCTTGTGTATGGAAAAATTCGGATCCCCTTAGGGTTTGTACAAAAGAGATATATATACTACATCTAAGGCGGTTCTACTCCCTAAGCCTTCGCGGAATCGTATTTGCTTGAGTCGGTCACGTTGGAGTGGGCTTCAGGCTTCATTCATGTTGATGGATCAGAGACTGCATTGGGCTGAGGATAGGATAGGCGACCGATCCGACCCTGCGGTCGATCCACAGAGGCCAAGCCTGTGGTCGGTCCGCAGTGCCGACCCTGTGGTCGATCCACAGTGCTGACCCTGTGGTCGGTCCACAGAGTCGAGTCTGTGGTCGGTCCACAGTGTCGACCCTGTGGTCGATCCACAGTGCCGACCCTATGATCGATCCATAGTGCTAGTCCGTTCCTGCTTCGCCTCACTCCACGATCACTTGCTTCGCTTTTCTTCGCAGTAAGACTTAGGTGCTTACTCTACCTTGCTCGTTGAAAGTTGAGAGAGTCATTTCTTCATATGCTTGACTTTAAACGTAACTGTTGAAAAGGGTGAAAACCGACCCCAACAGATCGCACCAGCGTCGACCAAAAGCACAATATCGACAGCAGCAGCGGTGACTAGAGCGCAACATGGATCGCACCATCGACGACCAACATTGCAACGTCGACAGCACCAGCGGTGACCAACAACGCAATGTTAACAGAACAAACGGCAATTAGCAGATTAACATCAACAGCACCATCACTCAACAGTAATGCAACGTAGATCGTACAAGTATAAACCAACAAACAAATTTCACAGCGATTACTGCGACTACTGCGCAGAAACCCAGGGTCGAGCACACTACAAAGAACGCAAATGTTGGAATCATAACCAGTAGAGTTGAATAAAGCAGCGCTAACACAAAGCAGGAACACTATTCTCTCAATCAGATCTTTGCTCTTCTCATAAGCGGATCGTCACTTCCTCTCGTAAACGTATCAATGCTCCTTTTGCAAACGGATCGTTTCTCTTCTCCCAAGAAAAACGTCGCTCCTCTCTCACACGCATCGTCGTTTCTCTCACAAATGAATCATTGCTCTTCTCCCAAGTAAAAATTACACTCCTCTCTCAAGCAAATCGTCGCTCTTCTCTCACACGCATAGTCGCTTCTCGCATAAGTGGATCATCGCTCCTGTCTCAAGCACATCTTCGCTCTTCTCGCAAACGGATTGTTGCTACTCTCGCAAATAGACCGTCACTGCTCTTGCTAACTCGCGTATCGAGTCTCCTAGTTCACCACATAACACATACGCTTAACGTCCTACATTAACACACATATCACATACATCCTTTACTGATCATTCAAGGTATTATCTGAACAGACATATCAGTTATTATCTGAAACAGTTTCAATTGTAATATCTAAGTCTTTACGAAACCAGAATTTTATCCAAACAATTCGTATTTACATACTTCGTGGATAAATCTAAGTCTTAACAAAAACAGACATTCAACCTTGCTGCTGGCCACAACAACGGCCTACTTCGCAAGTATCAGATCTGATTATTACATCCTTTACAGGATTAAACAGCACTATATACAAATGTATAATGTTCATTATGGGAGCATTTGCGTTAGACAAAAACGTATGCGTAAACCCAAATATTAATTTTGAAATCCAATAGACAAAACGTTGGTCGCATCGCTAAAAGTGGTCATTATAGGAGCAAACATGTTGTCGGGAACATATCTGTAAGCTCAAATGTTCACTCTAAACCCAACAAACTAAATTGTTGGTCATAACGCGATAACATGTTCATTACAGGATCGGGTGCGTTAGTGGAAAACGCATCTGTAAACCCAAATATTCATGTCAAAACACAACTATTATAAGCGTTGGTACCTTCCTTAGACAATATTCACTACTGGAGCAGACATGTTGAAAGTAACCTAGCTGTAAACCAAAGTGTTTATTAAAAAATCCAACTATCTGAATGTTAGTCTTAACACAAAGAAACATATTCGCTACTAGAGCAGAACTGTTGATGAAAATGTTTCTGTAAACCAAGGCAGTCGTAAAGAAAAGAATTCATTTCTAGAACAGAAAAGTTCGATATAACGAAAAATGCGAATATCATAACACCTTTAACAAAGGTTCAAAACAAAGCAAAACAAGTCTTCAAAAAGATGAACAGATTCATCCTAGCAATAAATGCAAATAAAAGGGTAAACACCACCCTAACTGAAGAAAACACCAAAAACAAAAAACCAAAAATAAACGAAAGCTTTATCTCCTCAAGTACCATCAACAGCCTCCACAACATTTTCGGCAGGATCCTCGGTCTCAGAATCTGAAAAATCGGCATCAGTGGACAAACCAGAAGAACTCAAACCCAAATCAACTTTTTCATGAGCAGGAGCCGGTACATTAGGAGCCCCTCCACCAAGTCTTGGAATTCTAAGCATCTCCTCAAATTCGCGCATATGCTTACTAAAACACTCATCTGCATGCGATTAGCCTTCCTCCTGCTTTCTAAGTTCACCAAGCTCATCATTAAGATCAGGTGCCTTGTCACTCTGAAGAAGTGCTAAGAACTCAATGTTGCTCTGAACTTGGGTGAGATCAATGATATTTGTCCAAGGTTGGCCATTGATCACCTTAAGCTTCTCTCTAGCTCGCCTCATCCTCGACTCGTACTCTGCCATCTGCTCGCGCTATGCCTGATCAACAGCATGTTGGACGGTCGCATCTTGAAGCTTGGTCGCAACATCTAAACGAGCAGTCAGATCAAAGACTTCTTACTGCAAGCGTTTTCTCTTCAACTCTAAAACTGTAAATGTGCCATCAATCCCACGGCGCTTATCCTCGGTCTCCTTCACATTAGCTCCCAGGGTAACAACTCTCTCCTTCGCCTGACGCCTCCGCTTCTTATGATCGTCACACAATTTTTTAACACTACTAAGATGACGACCTTGCGAGAGAGCAGTCCTCTCGTAGTCCTTGGTGAGTTCATTAATCGATGCAAAGAGCTGCCAAAATAAGTAATAAGTCAACGTATTCAAAGCAAAAGGAGTAATGCCATAGAGTTCAACAGAAATTCATACTGTCATGCCATGGAGGGCCACTCTCGCATAAATATCTCTTTTTGCCGTATAATCTGAAAGAGGAAACTCAATCCGGGGAAGACAATTTTCGATATCTCAGCCGCCGCCATATTGTTGTTTCCGAATAACTCCCTCGGATCAATGTTTTCCCACAATCTTCTCGAAAACACTTGCGACTGACATCTGCAGCGCCATCCCTCTTCCAAGCATCATCGCGACGCCTCTGCGGTGACTCATGACGACGATTCGTACAGACAATAACGTTACGCTCAAGCTCAGGACGATGCAACTTAGGCGCGACTGTAGATCCAGCTCCTTGCGGAGCTCTCGTATTGGTGCTGACTCTAGGCTTGTCAGCTCTCTTCTCGTGCGCAGTCAATCTTTTCCCATTGCTCGATATTTTTGGTGAAGAAGTTGGGAGATGCGTTCTAAAACGACGAACAAGTGCTTATCGAACACGACACAAAGTGAAATCTTTCGTCCAATTGCACTTCCCAGCGGTGAAATCGGCACGAAGATCAAATAAGTCTATCAGAAAATTGTTACCGCTACTATGAACTACAAAACAATAAGCCAAAACAAAAAAGTTAGAATTTAACTAAGTCAAAAAATTTGCAAACGATATCGCTAAAGTCAAAAATTATGCAAACGATATCGCTAAACTTGTCAGATAATCAAATATTTCTCCGGAATCATCCAAGTCTGGGACTATTTTTGAACCGCTTCTATCTATCTGATAATCAAACCACAAATCTTAGGAAGTCATTCCCTTATAAGTTATGCTGTCACTACGATGAAAACCCATAAACCGAGTCGAAACTCAAAGTCGTGGTTAATCAGAAACATTTACGTTGACTTATTGACCAGTTATCTAGCTGACTCGTTGACCAGAAGACTTTTGTTGAGATCTGTTGACCAGTTGACTCGTTGACTGTGCTAATTTGTTGACTTTTATTGACCAAACCAGATGGTTGACCAAACCGGAACATTAACCGAACCAGAGTGTTGAACGAACTAGGATGTTGACCAAACCAAACTGTTGACCAAACCGGAATTTGACCAAACCGGTGTTGACTTTTGTTGACCATCTCAGTGATTGACATTCGTCGAAGAAACTCCTCGGAATCAGAGGCCTCCGGTGTCGAAGCACTCCGTCGGATCTGAAGCTTCTCCGTTCCACGATGATGACGACGGTAGATCTCTGTCGGTGCAGACCTACGGAGCTTCCTCATCATAATCTGCGGGGCTACGAGCCTCGATGTGCTCCTACTTCAACGACAATGGAGGCAGATCTCGACGGAGCTCCTGATCCGGAAATTTGGCGATCTGCGATGATCTTTCAGTGGAGGACGATGACCGGCGATGATTCCTAAAGCTTCTGCGATTTTCACGACTCACGAGCAGAGCCGCCACAGTGAAGACAAAGCTTCACCTCCGTCTGGTTCATGGCTGAAAAACCCTAATTTGCAATACATAAAACAAATTTACAAATTTTTACCTTTCTTACTGCAGAAAAATCGACCTGGTGAAAAAAATTAAACTAAGAAAGAGGCCTATTTATACTTAGAGGATTTCCTAAAATCCCTAGGTTTTTTCAAGAAAAATTCTAGAAACTCTTCTAACGAACCTCAAAGTTCAATAAAGCAAAGCCTGACACTCTCATCACTCTACTAAGCATATTTTTAACAAAAGAAGTAAGTCCAAGATAATACGGCGGCATCAGCTCAACATGGAATAAATAAAACATCCCGAGTTCAGTGACAAGAACGTTAACGCCTGGCTGCTTCACGATTTCAATTCAAGTTTCAATCGACTAAGCTCATTTCTAACAACAAAAGCAAGTCTAGGAAAACACGGTAGCATCATTTCAACATGATAAAGACGTTTACGCCTAGCTGCTTCATGGTCTCTCACATCAATCTCAAACTTCAACAGCTTATACCTTCGCATCATCTAACTTGATACTACGAAGCAAAGGGGCTAACCGTAGGGGTCGGATTGCACCCCTAGGAGATTGATGTAACGACAAGAACAATTATGCCATTGTTCAAAAGAAATCATAAACAGACTTACAAGGGTCCAATTTGTAGTTAGGCCCATAATAGAATTCGATCCATATTTAAAATGGGTTTAATTCAATTATGGGCCTAAAAGCTCTTTTATGGCTTAATGGGCCAAGCCCAAATTTAGCACTTAGACCTAGAATAATTTAGCTATATATAGCTCATTGTATTCACCCAAAAAGGAAATCTGCAATTTCGCATAACATCAGTAATAAAGCTTTCTTAACAGCTACAATAACAGTCTCTCGACTTTTATGTATTGTGGTTCACTCAGAAGTCTCGCATTTCCTCACAACTCTTAGAAATTTAATTATGCGAGTTACGACTCCTATGAGCTTGCCAAATTATCGTTCAGACATCGCATAAAAGTTACATATTAAGGTAGAAACTTCTGATTTTGCATACAGAAGATACGTCCACACAGATCAAGAATAATTATCAACCAAGTTGAGAAAGTAAACTGCACTAGAAGAAGAGCGGGTTAGATAGGGACCCCAAACATCATAATGCACTAGTGAAAAACAATCAGAAGCTTTATTAATGCTATCATTAAAAACTACGCGTGTTTGTTTAGTGCGAAAACAAATATCACAATTTTTTATCTCTCCAAAAGCAATAGGGGATCGATCACATTTTGGTAAAGAAAGTATGACACTAGCATATGGATGTCCTAATCTACGATGCCATAAAGCTCCAAAAGCAAAAACTGAAACAGACACTGGAGCAGGTACTGAAACAATTTGTTCTGTAGTAGCTTTGTTAACACGAGCAGCCAGAACTCTGGTAAAATAGTACACTCCCTCACGCTCTTCACCCGCTCCAATCAAAGTCCTCAAAAAAATGGTCATGCAAGAAAAACAATGTGTCAATAAAGATTGCGATACAACCCATTTGTCGTAGTAATTTGGACATAGAAATCAGTGTGCAATCAAAGTCCGGAACAAATAAAACATCTTTGAGTAAATAAGCAGAACTAAGAGCCAAAGAGCCACGCTTGGTAGTGACAACAGAAGGAATAGTGTCTATGAAATTAACCAGAAGAGAACAATCACCAGTCATATGATGTGATGCTCATGTATCAATAATAACATTTGTAATATTAGTTTTACCCGACAACCGTTCTGAAGATGTTTTTGGGCGCTGAGCTTGAAGAATATTAATCAGATGGGCAATATGATCATCGCCTATAGAAGAGCCAGATGCAGTGGTTGAAGCAGTGGTTGAGGTAGCACGAGAAGTATTAACTCGACCTCTACCACGACTTGTACTTCTTCGATAGTTCTTCCACCACGTTGAACATGCCTTGAATTCGTATTGAAACGAGGACTATTATCAGGTTGGGTTGGACATGTACCACGATTTTGTTCATAGTACCAATCTGGAAATCCATGGACCAAGAAACATTCTGATACCTTATGTCCTTGGCGATGGCAGTTGGTACAAGTAAGACTTGAGTGATCGTAAAACCATGAACCAGAGACAGCTGCAACGTATGGAGAACCATCGATTTTCACCATAAAACCAATCGCATATGTTTTGGCAGTATCTTGCATGTGAGCCACATTCAAATTTTGCTTTTCTCGAATCACACGAGAGTACACTTGGTTGAGAGAAGGTAACGGGTCTTCACCCGTGATGGTAGAACAAATGTTAGAAAAGCGAGAGAGATCGAGACCAAATAGAAACTGATGAACTCGATCATCCTCACGTTCATTCTCAATATCCAGTGCAACGGCACATTGACACGCACAACCACTTTTGCAATTCTGAAGCTCTTCCCATAGCTTCGTCAAGCGTCCATAGTATTCGAGGACATGTTGTCCATTCTGTTTGCAAGCAGCAATTTCGTCTTTGACAACTTGTTTTTGATCTCCGTTGCCAACAGAGAAGCGAACACGAAGACTTTCTCAAAGAGTTGAGGCATCGAATATGAATGATACCGTCGATCGAATCTTAGGATCAATAGAAGTACGAATCCATCCGATGATTATGGAATTTGCAGCAAGCCACACGTGAAGATCGGATTCTGTCGTTGGCTTTGATATAGGACCATCGATGAAGCCGAGTTTATGCTTTGCTCGAAGAGAATTTTTCAATTCAGTTGCTCATTCAGGATAATTATCTTCTTTCAATATGACGGAAGAAATCAAAGCGTCGGGATAGTCAGATGAAGTAAACAAGTATGGTGATGGTGGTGTTGTGACTGAAGAAATGGCGGGAGCCGGAAAAGACTTAATAGAAGATTCAGTAGAAGACATGATGATTTAGGATCAAAGTAGAAAGTTGCGGCGGTTGTGCAAGAGCTACAACGGCGGCGGCGAAGAACAATAATTTTTAGAAGAAAAATTATGTCAAAAGATCTTATTTATCTGATACTATGAAATATAATGTAATGTGTTGATTTTATTTATCGTACATAGTTTAGTATTTATACACTTCAATATTTCCTATTCTTGATAACTACAAATCTCTAGAATATATTCATATATATCGTAATCTAATATTTTTATTCCAATTGTGGCTATAGTAACTATAGTACATGATCATTTGGTTTGATATATCAAAATATTCTTAAATTGTTTATTTCTTCGAGATTATTTTCGAATTCGGATTACCATTCTATGCACATGCTGTGGTCTAGATTGTACGGTCGACTAAGCAAGTAATCTTTTGTGGTTTATTAGAAATGAAAATTTAAGAATTATAATGATATAGACAGTAGCACACACTCAAACAAAACATAACTTATGACGACAATTACTCATCCCATTTCGTACACACGATATTAATTAATAACACAAACAAACAACAAATTTTTAGTTTCACACTTTTAGTAGAAAACAATTTGTACGTTATATTTCAGTTACCGGATCCTATCCAGCTCTAGACCCAGCAAATGAACCAGTAGATGAACCGGCTTCTTATCCAGCTGAACCACCCGAACCACAAGAACTCGAACTTGATGAGAAACTAGAGCTAGATGATGATCTAGAACCAGAACCTGAACCAGAACTAGAACCTGCACCAGAGCCCGACCCACCAAGACCAATCCCCAATTCAACGCCCAGACCGATTCCAATCCCACCTAGGTCAAGCCCCAAGTCTTTTCTTGCCACTGGATTCTCTGTTACCAAAAATAAACTTGAAATCACTTATAATTCAAGAAGAAATAGACCTTGGACCCTAGCCATTAATTTAAAAATTTTAATGTATAAAGACTCTTGCCGATTGACGTGTTTGAACTTATAGTTTTTTTTTTTTTTTTTGTCGTCTATGTGGCCCACAGGCCGGTCTCACTAGCCTTTTTAATTTTTCCCCACATGAGGGAGATCGAACTCGCGACCTATAGGTGCCAAGGGGAGTGATTTCGCCACTGCACTACCGTGCTCTCAGCCCGAACTTATAGTTTAACTTAGTTAGATTGAAGAAAGAATAACATGTTCGAGTATTTATAGAAGCCTTGGGACAGAGTGGAGCTATTACGTGTTTTTATCACCAGATTCAATTTGACTACGTTCTCATTTTTTTGGTCATAGTTTACTCATACTTAAATTAGAAAACCATATGAATATTAACTAAACACATTTCTACTCTACTTAAATGTACTTTTCGATCAGCAATATATGCAAAATGGAAAAAAAGTTGTATTTCGGGATGAATTACAAATTATGTAAAAAATAAATCGTAGTTCAACCCAAATTAATTCGTGAAATTTTTTAAAAGCCACCGTGAAAAAAATTAATAATTAAAGCATAAACTACAGTTTCACTTGGACCACCCCATAAATAAAATGTTTTAGCATTATTAAGCTCATTACGTTAATATATTTTACAATTTTGAACAAAACAGCAAATTATTAATCAAATTTTTTTTTTTAATCTCAAAGTTAATCCGGATTTTTTTACCACATGGCTGACCCTCATTATAAATGAGAAGATACATTCCCGTATAATAATTCAACATGCATAGTATGAGATTGTTACCTCACCTAAATTTTATTCCAAAGAAACTTTAAGGATAATGAAAATGGTTAGTGCATATTTTTAAAATGTGGATACATGTGATGTGTGCATTATCTTTTTTGCTGCAACCAACCCACCAGAGTCGACGGTCCATCAAGTTAAGTGGAGGGCGTCGTAGTGGTTTAACAATAATGGTCACTAGCTAACCTATATAGTTCCACTACAAATTATTATTATTCAACCTTCTTACACGTGCTTAAAATCATCGTTCGAGAAAGATCGGAATTTTTATTGCTATGAATGACCCATAATGTTCACCCCTATTGACAATTTGACATATATAGTCTAATCCACTAAAATTAGGGTAAATGGCTAGTTTTTTTGTTACAGTTTTTTTATGTGTTATTGAACCAATTTTCCCACGAACCAATCCGCGCCATACGTAATATAGATATATATATATATATATATATATATACACTGCATGAAATCTTCCGATAACTTAAGAACACTTCTTATAATTTGAATTTGAACTCAACCCTAAGATTTAGAAGTCGTTTATCATTGGATTTTACCACTAGGAAGATGTGGCTGTCTTGATAAAGGTTATATTTAATTATGATCAAATAAAAAATTGAAAGACCTATAGAAATTAAATTATATCCAAAAAAGTAAACATCTGACGTCATACATTTGTTTAACGAATAGCATTTTTAAATGATCGTTATCGTAATGAGAACCATAATTAACGTACTTGCATAGTTACATGAATCTGTTGATTGCAATGGTTAAAGTGAAAGAACTAAGTTTTTTTTTTTTTTCTAACAATTTTACAGCGGAAACCGTAACTCTTTTTAAATCAATAAACCATTTAAACAATAACCAATTCCGGAATACCTATAAACAATTAACATTTCTAGCAACCTAACAGTTCTACTAAAAAACAATATCAATGACATCCTATCATCCTTCTCCTAGTGTCGTGATTCCGCGATCACACTTTGTTTTTACCTGCAACACATGGGAATAAGAGTTGCGTGAGTATTATCACAAATACTCAGTGAAGCGGTTATCCCGCCTACTGGTTACAAATAGGGAAATAGATTGCCAAATACTACGCGAGCAATCAAAATTCAACAATTAAACATTTTTCATAATTTAACAAGTGGTGTCGATCGACACTCCTCCTGGGTGTCGATCGACACTCCAATTCCAAAACCGAACCTCGCGAACATAAAAATGTGGTGTCGATCGACACTACCACTTGGTGTCGATCGACACTCCTCACAGAAACCTAGATCGAATCGAATCCTCTCAAGACTCGGTCCCGTTTCATCGTACGAGACTGATCACGACACAGTCACAACATAACACAACTCTTTTTTTCTAACACAGGAATATCAATCACAGTGAACATAATTCACCCATTCAATATCAATCATAATCAACACAATTCAACCATTCTAAAAACCTAACAAACTAATCACGTAACCGCGATCACGCACTCACCTCGATTACGCGATTTGAACACACGGATACACGAAATTCAGAGCCTCCTACTCGACCCAAAGCTACTGATTCTCCTTCTCTATCACCTAGAACATACCATTAGGGTTTTTCCCTAAAACGAATTAGGGCTTTCTGAAAATAGAACCAACGCGCTATTTTAAAATCAACGCTGAGGACAGACCATACCTCAGAAGAATGATCGGAAAAAGAATTCGGAAACTAGACCCAAAGAGCTTTCCAACGACCTATAGATTGTTGCCTAATTCCTTTCGGAGCTCCAGCAAAACGCCCACGAAGTGGCCTGATCACAGACCCTATTCTGCACAGACCTCTCTCACGAAAACAGAGATATCTCTTAGCATAAAAATCCGATCGACAAACCGATTTGCCTCACGGCTAGCTAAGAGAGAGAAGAACTTACCCACAAAAATTCACTCTGATCCGAACCGATCTTCCTGTCCGTTTCTCTCCTCTACAAGAACAAAACAAAAATGCCTCCTTCCCTCGTAATCCCCAAACCTCTTAGGAATCACCAAAACCTCTCCCAAACCTCAAGGATTCTCAAATTCTCTCTTCTCTCAAGTTTATTTTCTGCCTCCCTTGATCACAAACGCGACTGATCAATATAAACCTGAGTTTAGGGTTTTCCTAAAACCCAAACCGCATCAAACCGCAATCAAAAACGAACCAATCTCCAGTTTGAAAACATTGGTGTCGATCGACATTCCTCATGGTGTCGATCGACACCCTTACCAAATTACACTTATTTGGTTTCGGGATGTTACAATTCTCCCCCACTAATCTGGATTCGTCCTCGAATCCTAACAGCAACGTCCATCAAGGACCCAAAACCAGTCAATACCACCAAGATCATAACACCTGATCTCCGAGGTTCTCGTTTAATCTCATATTTATACACCCGTTTTCAGATTTTTATTACACCTAACTCATTCCACACCCCTCCCACTCGCAGGACGCATCCTTTGACCTATCGGTGTCACGTGTCCCATCCACTCTCAGGACGCATCCTTTAAGCTCCGGGTACACAGGGGAACTACGCATCCCCTCGAGAGAACTAATCATCCCTCGATACTCGAAATGGAAACTAATCATCCCAAAAGAGTATACAGGAGAACTAATCATCTCCGCTGGAGAACTAATCATCTCCAAAAGAGTATACAGGAAAACTAATCATCTCCGCTGGAGAACTAATCGTTTCCAAAAAAGTATACAGGAGAACTAATCATCTCCTCTGAGGAACTAATCAACCTCACTGGAGAACTAATCATATCCAAACAAAATGAATGAGTTATTCGAAGTCGCAGGCCCTAGGGTAATAAATTCTAAAACGTTTATAAACATCTATCAACTAGAACTACCTCTCACGACAAACTCGATACCCCCTAACTCAGAATATCTCAAGAACAGGACCAAATGCTAGCCACACAAAACACCACCACGGACCGACAATTCTTGACCCAACCCGGCCAATACTACTTGAGCTCACCATACTCGAAACCTAAAACCCGCGAAACCGACCATCACAGACCAAAACTCCTGGCTCACTAGCTAAAACCACTCGAGACCAACACATGATCCCAGAGGCTCAAATCCAGTCTCATACATACGACCACGTCTCCAGACATTTATTACTCTTAACTCATTTGACAACCATCTCACTCGCATGAACACAATCCTTTGAGCAAATGGTAACACAGGGACCTCTGCACCAACACACGTACACAGGAAAAACCATCCCAAACAGTATACCGGAGCACACAATCTCCAAAAGTATACAAGTAAACACAATCTCTACAAATGAGTTATTCGGGGACAACACACCCCTAGAGTAATAAATTCTGAGACGCTCAAAAACATCTCCCGACTAGGATTACCTCTTGTGGCCTAAACATGATATTCCCAACCCGGAATATCGACACAAAGGACAAACCACTGGTCCACACCAACCTATGATCAGAACACACATCCCATCTCACAGAAATATAAAGAACACCATCTTATAATTCTCAAGAATGCAAAGTTGTTACCACAGAACAAGAAAACACAGCTGAACCGGAACCACAAGAAGGTGAAACTCGATTTACGACCTCCTTGTCGAAATACACTTAAACTTCAACTCCATCCTTGCCTCAGATTCCCAAATCCCCACCTCTAAAACCATAAAAACCGGCAAAGCTTTTAACAAAGCAACTTTTTCTGACGCAACATCTTAATTCTCTTCTCGAGAATCCTTAAAGGTCTCGTCGCCACTGCTAAATTTGGCTGAAGTTCCACTGGAAACTTGGCCACCAACTCCACCGAAGCACTCACTCACTTCCTCAACATTGACACCTGGAGATACCCACGATCTCCTACTTTAAACTCCCATTCTGAATCCCTCTTAATAGCATCACTCCGCTGCCAAACTTGAGCCTCCCTTTTGCTCAACTTACAAACACGGATGCTTTCCGCCGTTTCCTGCACTAACCTGCATCCACCATGTCCCTCTCCCCCACTTGGGTTCAATATATAGGTGACTCATACTTCCTCCCATACAAAGCCTTGTATGGATCCATCTCGGTATTTATCGGAATCCATCAAAACTATAATCCATCGTCTGATGCGGTCCACTAGCCGATATTACCAGGTTTATACACACGAACCCTGAGATCCATGTTCCGCCTCATACTTATGCCACCCTCAGACTTTGATTACTTATACTTTTACCGACATCATCACACACTCAGGACGTCTCCTTCGAGGTAACGATACCGATGCCACTCCACTCTCAGGACGTCTCCCTCAAGCTCTGGTTATACATAGGAAAAACACATCCTATAGAGTAATCAACTCTCACGTACACAAGCATCTGAAGACTAGAATCACCTACTGGTAATAATCCACTAGTCAGACTCCAGCATAACATCACTGCGTCCACTGAGCACTTTGCAATACCACGATCTTCCTCAAAACTCATTCATGACCTTCAAAGCATATCACTAATCCTAGGTTCATTTGGCCGTAGCAGACATCTATTGCTCTTAACTCAATCAATACTCTGACACTCGCAGGACGCATCCTGGAGCTGACAGATCTAGACCCTGACACTCGCAGGACGCATCCTGTAGCTGTCAGATCCACACCCTGATACTTCCAGGATGCATCCTGGAGCTATCAGGTTGTCACCCAGACACTCACATAACGCATCCCGGAGCTGTCAGGTAACAAATAGCTTGCACTCTCGGGACGTATCCCTTGAGCCAGCAACACCCTGACGCTCGCAGGACGCATCCAGGAGCTGTCAGGTAATATACCGCTCGCACTCTCGGGACGCATCCCTCGAGCCAACGATATCTGGGGAACATATCCCCGCACGAGAGAACACATCTCCCCTTACTTATACTAGGAAACACAATTTCCAAATAAGTAAGTCTCGAACCACTGTCCCCACACAAGAGAATACATCTCCCCCTACTTATACTGGGAAACACAATTCCCAAATAAGTAAGTCTGGGACCATTGTCCCCACATGAGAGAATACATCTGCCCCTACTTATACTGGGAAACATAATTCCCAAATAAGTAAGTCTGGGACATGTCCCCACACGAGAGAATACATCTCTCCCTAGTGCAATAAATTCTAAACGCCTATAAACCTCAAGATTAAAAATGCCTCAAGTAGTCTGAACCAATTCTTGGAGCCGAAAGGTATACCACATAAAGCTTACCTCGCCCAGATTCGCCTAGAACAACCTTAATGCAACGTTTCTTAATCCGAACTAGGTCTGTCGGATTGATCGCGCAACAATCAAACAAGAACATGCACAACCAACCGAAAACCCAGAATTGGATCAATCGATCATGCAGTGCCCAAACAGGAACATGCACGGCCATAAGACGCTACATCCGCTACCAGGGTCGTCTGAGCTGAGTTTCCAATGCAGGATCAATTCTAGGCTTGACGCCCACCACATTGTCTATCGAAGACCAACACCTGACCACAACCTGGTCTACAACACTAGAGATCTCCACTCGACTCCCGTAACCCGCCTAACATAGGCCAACATCCTGACCATATATGGCCAGTACCACAAGAGATCCTCGCCTGATCTCAGAGGTTCTTACCTAATCCTATGTTTATATGCATATTTTCAGAAACTTATTACGTTTAACTCACCCATACACCACATACACTTGCAGGAACAAATCCATTAAGCTGACAATACCTCATACAACTTGTTTTTTAGGAACACATGCAACAATCACCCGGTATCTAGGGAAAACACCGTCCCCAATACATACTCTGGAAGAACCACTATTTCCAGATAATGAGTTATTCGTAATAAATTCCAAAATAAATATAAACATCAGCGACTAGCTTACCTCAAGTGGCTAAACTCAATAACCCCAACACAACTGTCCACTAAGACCATCCCACTGACCTCGCCCAGTTAAACAATCCTAGATCAACTCCCGATCTCTAAGGCCCCCATCCGGTCTCAAGCTTACTTACGTTTTCAAACATTAATTAATTTTACTCATTCACACCTTGACTCACACAGGACGCATCCTATGACTTATCAGGAAAACATACCGCTTGCACTCTCATGACGCATCCTTCGAGCCAACGGTATCTGGGGAGCTCACATTCCCGCGAGAAAACTCACATCCCCCGCTACTTGTTCTAGGATCTCACATCCTGAATAAGCATATAGGAGAACTCACATCTCCGACCATGAATGAGTTATTCCGGACCGCCGCCCCTAGAGTAATCAATTCTTAAACGCCTTTAAGCACATATTGACCAGATCTATATGGCCTAAGGCATGATAATTCTTACTCTCGAATATCAGCAATAATAAAAACTCCATATCTTATTGAACACATGAACTAAATAATGGAACTCCATCTTATAAATTTCCAAAGCGTAGAATCGTTACAACATCAAACGAAACTATAAAAACCAAAAACAACATAGCTGAAACCAAAATTCTGAAACTAACACAAAATGAAAAGAAACACCGCTCGATCCCCGATCCATTCCCTCGGATCCTACTCGACCACTCCCCCTGCCTACCGCGGCAACTGAGGACATTCAGCCTTGACATGACCTGTCTCCCTGCAGTGGTAACAAACTCGAGCTCCCCAGAACTCCGCTATCACAGGACAGCTCGCAACATGGTGCTCCCTGCTCTCGCACCCATAACAACTACGATCCTTCGATTTCAGCTTGGAAGCGACTTCCCACTTCCTCTTCCGCCCTTGCGCATGCTTGCTGGCCTGGTTAGAAACCTCATGACGCTGCTGCCTCCTCGGCGAAACAGCTGAAACAAACTCTGGCTGGACAACCACCGGTGCCACCAGATACTCTGCAGAAACTCTGTTCGAAAGAGAGACACGCTCTTCCCTAAACACCCACTCCTCAGCTCCCTCAGGTCTCTCTCTTCCTGAGAAAAACCTCGAACTCAAAACCTGCATCATCCTCATCCTCACCTGATGAGTCGTATGCTCCTACGACATTACAGCCCTCGGCTGCACTGAAACGTGCACCGGAGTTACTGACGGTAACCGCTCTAGAATCTGCGTCAACAAACCCTCAAGACGATCCCAATGATCCTGAGCTGGAGTAGCACCTGCACCTGGGTCCACTCCACCACCAGCTAACCCGGCACCCCTCCCGGTACCTACAACGCCCTTACTGGCACTCGCGCTAGTCTCACTCACAGATCATGCCTGATACATATGAGACTCTGATGTCAGCGAAGCACTTGCCGCTCCGCCACTAGACGACTCAAACATATGCCCCCGACCCCGACCTCTACCTCTACCAAGACCTCTACCTCCAGTATCCATCACTCTGCATTTCCTAAAAACACAGCCAAAGATACTATAACTTCGGAGAATAGAAGTCACAAACAATCATAAATACTTACCGCAGAAACTCTTTAAATGCCGAAGAGGATGATACTAAGACTCTATTAAATTGACTAAACACAAGAGATCAATTTAAACACATAGTCTCAAACATCCAGTTCAACTGTCCTAAAACCGTCTAGGCTCTGATACCAAAATGAAACAACCAAGCTTTTTTTCTAATAATTTTACTGCGGAAACCATAACTCTTTTTAAATCAATAAACCATTTAAACAATAACCAATTCTGGAATACCTATAAACAATTAACATTTCTAGCAACCTAACGGTTCTACTAAAAAGCAATATAACCGACATCCTATTATCCTCCTCCTACTTCTATGATTCCGCGATCACACTTTGCTTTTACCTGCAACACATGGGAATAAGAGTTGCGTGAGTATTATCACAAATACTCAGTGAAACGGTCATCCCGCCTACTGGTTACAAATAGGGAAATAAATTGCCAAATACTACGCAAGCAATCAACATTCAACAATTAAACAGTTTTTCACAATTTAACAACTGGTATCAATCGACACTCCTTCCGGGTGTCGATCGACACTCCTCGCAGAAACCTAGACCGAGTCGAATCCTCTTGAGACTCGGTCCCGTTTCATCGTACGAGACTGATCACGGCACAGTCACAACATAACACAACTCTTTTTTTCTAACACACGAAAAACACAGGAATATCAATCACAGTCAACACAATTCACTCATTCAATATCAATCATAATCAACATAATTCAACCATTCCAAAAACCTAACAAACTAATCACGTAACCGCGATCACGCACTCACCTCGATTACGCGATTTGAACACACGGATACACGAAAATCAGAGCCTCTTACTCGACCCAAAGCTACTGATTCTCCTTCTCTATCACCTAGAAATTACCATTAGGGTTTTCCCCTAAAACGAATTAGGCTTTCTGAAAACAGAACCAACGCGCTATTTTAAAATCAACGCTAAGGACAGACCATACCTCAGAAGAATGATCGAAAACATGATTCGAAAACTAGACCTGAAGAGTTTTCCAACGACCTATAGATCGTCACCTAATTCCTTCCGGAGCTCTAGCAAAACGCCCACGAAGTGGCCTGATCACAGACCCGATTCTGCACAGATCTCCCTCACGAAAATAGAGATATCTCTTAGCATAAAAATCCGATCGACAAACCGATTTGTCTCACGGATATCTAAGAGAGAGAAGAACTTACCCACAAAAATTCACTCTGATCCGAACCGATCTTTCTGTCCGTTTCTCTTCTCTACCGGAACAAAACAGATTTGCCTCCTTGCTTCGTAATCCCCAAACCTCTTAGGAATCACCAAAACCTCTTTCAAACCTCAAGGATTCTCAAATTCTCTCTTCTCTCAAGTTTATGTTCTGCCTCCCTTGATCACAAACACGACTGATCAATATAAACCTGAGTTTAGGGTTTTCCTAAAACCCAAACCGCATCAAACCGCAATCAAAAACGAACCAATCTCCAGTTTGAAAACATTGGTGTCGATCGACACTCCTCATAGTGTCGATCGACACCCTTACCAAATTACACTTATTTGGTTTCAGAATGTTACATAAAGTACTCTTATTTTCACATTGCTTACTCTTGAAAACTAAGCACTAATTCAAAACTTCAAATATAAATGTTTATGTTAAAATTAAGGGAACTTAATCAATAAGTATCATAGTTTCAATAAATTGCTTATATAAGTAACATCCCGGAATAATTTCTTATATAGACTGTTTTTCTTTTTTTGTCGCCCTATATATATAGACTATAGGGAAATTAGCATCAATAATACTCATTACATTAATAATTAAGAATCTAACATAACCTAAATTATATTTAGGTAAATAACATTCATCATCTCTAAAATGATCGTTTTGCCTTTATTTTATTTTTCAATTACAGTAGTCAACTATGTTCAGATATAATAGCTGGTTATTCGCAGATTGGATAGATGACTATGCATGTATAAGTAATAAAATTATATTATAATTAGAATAACAAACACTCGTTTACATAGAAAATGTGTTACATAGTCAACTATGATAGTTGGTTATTCGTAGATAAATGTAAAAATAATGAATAGTTGACTATGCATGTATAAATAGTCAACTATAATCATTGTGAATTAAGCACAAAGTAAATTATATTATAACTTATATAAGAAATAGTTTTTTACGTAAACAAGGTTTTAAATAGTCCACTATTTTAATTAATATGTAGTTAACTATTTTAATTAACATAATAGTCAACTATCTATAACTAATAAGATCATTACGAGTATTTTAGTCATTTTCCTTTTAATGGGTGTTATAGACCTAATTTTCAATTAGGGCATGTTACACACTTAATTAAAGACCCACAACCTATTATACACCTAATTAACCCTTAGATTAACCCACATAAGCTTATTTTGGTTAGATTATCATTTTTTTTTTCTTACTATTGCAAATCACTCTTGGCAGGGCCGTCTCAAACTTTATAGAGCCATGTTCAAATATCAAAATTAGGGCCTAAATATTATTAGTTTTTAAACATTAATTATAAAAAAAATTACATATACCTTATCGTAATGAATAGTTTATAATGATAAATATATTTTTTTATATTCTTTTACAACAAATAAAATTTTATTACTCAAAATTGTTTCATTCATACAATTACAACTAAAAAATTATATTTAAACAAAGTCATTCTTCTTGTCGATCAAAGACGAATCACGTCGAGTTTTTTTAGTTTGAGTTTGTAACTTGAAGAATAAATTTACTTAGAAATATAATATAAAGAATGTTTAGTATATTAGACATAATAAACAAAATATCACTAAGTAAATAAATAAAAATATTAAAGTATTTAAAGATGTTGTCTTGAATGATTAAAGACGGCAGATTGTGAAACTCTAATCAATTTTATTTATAGCTTTGTTATGAAAGCGTTTGCAAAAACTCTAATTTTAGAGAATTGGCGAAGAATTTGTTTGATTTTTTCAATATATATACCAAATCTAACTAATAAAAATATCTAAATTTAGTCAAGTAAATAACTTTTACCTAATTAATATTCAATAGCCATTTTCAATTGATACTAATTCCTACATCATTTTCCTATGCTAATTATATATATCAAAGGTAAGTAATCTTTAATTAAGTTCTTTTTTATTTGGTTGTCCCTAATTTTTTTAAAAAACATTTAATGGTTAACAAACTCAAATCTTTTTAATAACATATAGTTATATAAAACAAATATTTTTGGGTCTTTCTAAATTATAGGCCTTATTCGACCGTACTACTTGCACACGTAAATAAACGCCCCTAACCCTTGGTTCGTTTATCATAATTTCTTAGAGATAATTCACACATTTCAATTTCGAATATGTAAAACTGTCTGTTATTGACATATATGTTGTTACCTAATCTAACATATTGAATGTCACCCAAAACTTTGTATCAAAGTCAAACACAATATCAAAAAGTGAGACAATAACCAAAAGTTGAGAAGAGGCACTACTATAGTAATCGTAAAGCACTGTACAAAACAACATATATATTGAATGAGCCTAAATCAACCGAACTGAGGACCGTCAACGTCGTGGAATCGTACGTACTCAAGCTCCACCTACACTGCCAGAGAAGGGAAGAGTGACCTCCGCAACTGAGACACAATCCAAGGTGCCGACGACCAGGCCGGACACCGGAGAGGCAAACGGAGACAACGTTTTCTATTTCAACTTTTATTTTATTTTAAATTTCCATTACCATAAACATAGTTAAGTTAACGTAACGTCACGTAACCAACGTGTATATGAGCTTTTGTTTCTATTGTTCTTCAATTTTGATTTTGATTCACGTTACATGTTTGACTAATTATATGTTAACGTTTGACAAAATCTACGTAATATAACGAGGAATTCAGATAAGTATAAGCATACAATTAATTACATAAGTAAACAACTACAACATGATAAATACTTGAAGCATGGTTGATTTATGATAAAAACATGCATTTTTTCTAAGTCTATAGGCACGGCTCTGGATTTATCTAATTCTTCTTCGACTCAAATCTTTTTAAATACATGTTAAATTTTCTTTGTTTAATTGGTTCAATCAAGATGCATAAACCAAGATCTTTGATACTGTTTGTTACGATTTCAACCGAGAACTAACTATTGAATTGTAAGAACAAATTTTTAAATCACTGTATTTGATACAAGCGAAATCTGAGGAGAAAATAAGAAAGAAAAAACGTGCACTCAGCTATTATTAATTGGAAAATTACAACTTAGATATAGTACAAATGTAAAACATCTACACCAAGAGTCCATTTCGAATATTGAAAAGAACATATTTAACCAAACACATTAAGATAGAAAGCATTTTCCATCTCCTTTACTCACCCAATATAGAAAATTTCAAGCATTTTTTTTTTCAATTCGTATAATAATAATTACGTAAAACATATTGCATTGCATGCATGAGATACTCTTCATTCAATCGTCGCCACCACCGTATCCTCCACCATATCCGCCTCCCTCACCGTACCCACCTCCGTAACCATATCCATCTCCTCCACCACGACCACCTCCACCTCCACCTCCACCTCCTCCACCGCGACCTCCTCCTCCTCCACCTCCTCTTCCACGGCCTGACCCGGAACTTCGGCCCGAACCAGACCCTGCACGTGACCCTGCGTAAGATCCAGCTTCGGATCCTGCATCACCTCCACCACCACCGGAGCTTGAAGAACTGCTGGAGCTAGATGAGGAAGAAGAGCTTGACCCTCCCCCACCTCCGGATCCAGACCCGGCACCAGCTCCGGACCCGGAGCCACCTCCACCGATACCTAAACCGATGCCAAGACCGACTCCTATCCCGCCGAGGTCCAAACCCAAGTCTTTTCTTGCAATCCGGCTCTCCGAGACTAGGGCTGACGTAGCCAATACCAAAGTGATTAGAATAAGTGATAATGAGTTACTCACGGACATAGTTTTATCTATTAGTTTGTGTTTGGTAATGCGTTTTTTTGTGCTTTTCAATCTAATAGAGTATTTTGGTACTTCTCTTGATGAATATGATACAATATGTTGAAGGTATTTATAGGCGTTCCAGTGCATATTAATATGGTAGTGAAAATCCTACAAGTCAAAAGTTGTGTCCACATCAATTATGAGATACAAGTAAATAATTTCATTGGCTATATAAATCATAACTTATGAAGATAACATACTATTGAGGATAACCTTAATCAGCACGCGTTATTTCTAAAACAACCACTACTTGGTTATAATTAAGTATAACATAAAAAAAAAAAAACAACTTTTAAAATAATTGTTAAAATTGGTGGCATGACCGACCTATTTTAGAGGTCCACTTATAGAGAGATTAATAGTGGAGTAGGCACTGAAGGGTGTTCGCTGCAACGTTGTACATTTTTACATCCACATATTTGTTTTCGTGCAAAACAATCATTACACGTTTATCATCTTCTTCTCGACCTCCATTCTCGTCTTTTATGTAAGAACTTCATGCGGAAGCGTTAAATCGACATCATATATACTTTAGTCAGGTTTAAGGCTGAAAAATTGGTTCAACAGAGATGAAAGTGTTCCAATTTCTGTTTACATTCCCGCGGTTCATCGATATCGCCACACTCAAACATTCTTCCCAACCTCGCTTAAACTCTATTATATATATGTGGTAATTTCTGCAAATATGTTTGAGGAGGACTAAGGCTTCAAGAAGGAAACAACAATCCATCAAATATTTAGGATCTTTACAACGAGAAAGTAAGAGATTTTGTAATTAAAGTATTGATGATGGCTAAGCCCATACTCTTAAATTCTCAAGGGTCAAACCAAAGTTAATTCATTAATAGAAAACATTATAACATTTTTGAATGAACTATTAAATCCGGAAAAAAAAGTAAAATAATTTTCAATCATATTAACCGTACATAAAAAGAGGACACGCGTGAGATGACATTTGACTTCTTTTTCTTTTCCTTTTTGTTGAAATGTAAAATTTATCAATTATGACAATCTAAGATTTATGATATCAAAAATTTCAGAACAAAAAGAGAAGAGAAACATCTTTTTTACACGATGACATGTGAGAAGATGGTTTATAAACTTGTAGACCCGCAAAGCATCACTTCAGCCGTCACCGTGGTAGATAGTTAGTAGTCAGTGTTGAATAACTTTGTTAATGTTTCTCGTAAGGGGTAGAGCAGATCGAGGTTGTTGTTGATGTCTTCTATTGTTCCTTTTCCTCCAAAGGCTATAGATAGTGGCTTGGAGAGCTAATTGAAGCAACATAGAGACTTCTTTGTCAATATTCTGACGGGAAATTGACCGAAGCGTGACCTCCCAATCAAAGTTTAATCTTCTCCATAGCCGTGACAACATCGTAAGATGCCTTATGCGAAATAAAAAAGAAAAATTTAAGTTTATAAAAAAAACTCGTTTAAAATAAGCTGCATTTTCATATAACAAAAACAAATAAATAACTAAACTAGTAATTTCTCATGGTGTCGATCGACATCCCTTACCAAAATTAACATTTTGGTTTCAGGATGTTACAGTTTCTTTCTAAGGCATCATAATCGACACAATTCACAATTTACCAGATTTTTATAAATCTCTCATATCCTCTCAAAATAAATGGTACTAAAGGCAAAGAAAAAACCGGTTAAGAAACTACCAAATTTGTATAAGATGGGCTAGATTTAATTAATGAAGCTTTGTCGAAAATTAGAGAGCGTATGAAGTTTGTGAAGGTAAGTGAGTTTAGAGAGCAAACGTTTTAAAGTTATGTTGGAACTAAAACTGTAGGAATTAAGGCTAAAGCAGGTCTAGTTTTGGATGTTGATTAAAACTCGATTAAATTGTTTATTGTGAAAGCGTTGATTTGTGTTAGAATTACACAGATTTGAAGGGATTGGTAAGTTCTTCATTGTGATGATATGATTATTTTATTTGGTGTTACGTATATTCTTTTGACATCTTTGAATAGAACTTATGGTTATAAAATTTTATTTGGTTAATTTATTTTATATGATCAATTACAGTTCACAGAGAAGAAGATAATGAAGACGAAGAAAAAACATCTTAAGATAGAAATAGAAAGAAAAAGTAAAAAGTTTTGTTTAATCGTAAGGTTGTGTTTACGCTCAAATATTTGTATTGTCTCTCTTGATTCAAGACCTTGTTTAAGTTTTAAACTATTTTGCGTAAGAAAATTTTAAACAATATACCTTATATTATGTTTGTTTCGTTTAAAGACTTCTTTTAGACATATGGATACAGAATCTGGGATCCCTTGGGAACATATATATAAGGTCGTATGTAAAAAATGTTAGAGCTAATGTCATTTGGATTTGGAATGTCGACTATTCAAGCTTGAATTTTTTAATGCTACTGATAGGATCTAAGTTTTAATCAAACTTGACAATCTACTAGCATCAAGTGCACAACAAATCGATTATAGTATTTGAGATATCGAATCCACATGGATTTAGAATAGACAAAAAAAAGATATAAAATAAAAGATTATGCTAAGTCAAATATGGGGTTTGATTGGTTACAAAATCTGTTTATAAATTAATAAAGGAAAACGTTGGCTTTCAGGGATTCATGGTTTGAATTATCCAGGTAAATCCTAGTAACTAATGATTTATTCTTAGAACATGAACACTATTACAAGTTAACATTATTCTCATACCGATAAATTCTATGACTAATTTACCCTATAAATCAACTCTCGCAGTCAATAAGATAAATAACATGCAATTGTAAGCAAGTTCAATTGTTCATTTAGCACAATAACTCAACTATCGTACGTAGGTTAAAAAATCAGATCCCTTATTAGTCAAATCTCGCAGTCAATAAGATAAACAACATACAATTGTAAGTAAGTTCATTCGTTCATCTAACACAATATAACTCAACTCTCGCAGGTGAAAGAATCAAATTCATCAAACACCATGTCCATGACAATATAGAGAAGCGGTTAACAAACAATTATCGTCTAATAACAGTTTCAAGGTTATTAGTTTAGAAATAAGCATGAAAAATATATCGAGATGAAAGAGTTTCCCTAGTTATTAATCCTCTCTACCAAACCGTGAGTTCCATTTGAATATTTGTTGAAGTATTAAATAAAAATATATTGAAATTGAGGGATCAATTCATATATATAAAAAGAAAATTTTAAAAGTAGAGAAATAACAGTGTTCTTTTAAATATAGAGATACACTATGTATTTTTCTATATTTAGAGTAAGATATAGAATATCATTGGAAATAATTTTATTCAAAAAATAGAATTTAGAGGCACAAAATAGTTACTATTGAAGATGTTAAGATTACTTTCCTTCCGAAATACAATACCAAATACAAAGTCAAATTTCTGAACTAAAAAAATAAGGAATCTAAGGAGAATTATTTGTTTTGGTATTTTAATAGATTTGAAAATCCTTAAGATCAAGTGACAAGAAACTATGGTTATTAGCTAAGAGGAAGGAGAAGCTCAAGTGTATGGAGGCTTCAAAGAAGATTCAACACAAGCTTGAAGTTTTAGCAAGTGTTGGAGAGACTCTCTTGCATTGAGAGGGTTTCTTGTAAAAGTCCATTAAGTTGATACAGAGTCTCTCTCGGTTGGGCTTAGGGTAATTGGGCTTAGTGTTTAATGAGTCCATGAGTCATGTATGCCTTAGTCTTTGTGCATTCTCGGTAATGCTGTATTATCTCTGTAAGTTTCACATTTCTCATTGTAACGGCAAAAACAAGAAGATAAAGTGAAGAGAGATGTGAGAAGAGAGAGAGGAGAGAGTGGCTAAATCTGTAACTGATTCCGGCGAGTATTAACGCCGTGTTCTAGTGGATTCCGGTGACGTCGATCACCGGCGAGTTAGAGGCCGGTACTAAGCCCTGAAGCTCGAGTCTCGTGTGTTCTTTACTTTAAGCTCAATCGATCGATTAGAACTCCTAGGATTCGCGATTCCGAGTCATTCTGAGTGGGATTGTTTCTCTAAATACTAACAAATTGGTATCAGAGCCTGGTTAAAGGCTTTACGGAAGAGGGGAGAATCGCGAATCGAAAGAATCAGAGGTTTTGAAGCTTCGTCAACATTGCGACTTCATGAGATTGGAATTAGAAGATGTTGTAAGTCGAGCGATGGCGAGAACGGAGAAAGAAGATGATCGAGGTTTTTCAGGGTATAAGACACCAAAATTGGAGGAAGGAAGATTCACGGAGGAAAATCCAATCGTATTGGATAAGTTCAAGTTTATGAACGATGTTGAATCTGTAAGTTACTAGCTCTCTCTCTCTCTCTCTCTCTCTCTCTCTCTCTCTCTCTCTCTCTCTCTCTCTCTCTCTCTCTCTCTCTCTCTCTCTCTCTCTCTCTCGGAATTTTAAATCACAAGGAGAATAGGATCGTTGCTGTTTTGGGTCGAAGTTTATCGGAACCGGAGGAAGAAAGTTTTTTGCGGTGATAATTTTCATCGTTCGAAGACGACTTCAAGTTTCTGAAATTGTGAAGTCGTAAGTTAATTTCTCCATGGTTTTGTATCTGCGTGTTTGCGAGAAGACATGGAAATACTCGCAGGTTAAGTTTATTGCAAGGACCTGAAAGAATCGATCCATATTCAAGAAAGAAGCATCAAATCGAATAAGAATGGTACTACAAGCTAAGAATCGTTTTTTCAGACAGAAGAAGACAGTTTAATGATGGGATAGGTGGAGGAGTTCTCACCAGCAAGGAGTATGATTTTTGGTTCAAGAAGTGTGTGAGTTCAAGTATTGAATCTCAAGACAAGTGATCAGAATTTCATCACCATCATGAAGGCTCAATTCTTGGTAAAATCAGGTCTGCATCCGCTGAAAGTCACAAGGTTTATTGTGAGGTTCTGAAATTGTAAGTTCTACAAAGAAAGGAGTCAAAGATTTGTTACTGCACAAGTTTATATGTTCACTATGCAAGGTTTTAGCAAAGATTCACTACGAGGAGTTAGTTTGTTTCTGGTTAAGGCAGTGTGGAAGTTTTTTGGTGCAAACTTGTGTTGAAGATGATTAAAGAACAGCTATTGGAAGCTCATAAAGGTCTAAAGGACTAGGGACGCCTTGGTTGTTTGATTGGTATATGGGTTAATGGTTGTTTGGATATCAATTAAGGCTCGGTGTTGAAAAAAAATAAGTGCAGGGCAGTTCAAGGATAATCAAGAGGTCTACTTAATCTAAGTAGGTTGATGATACAGTGGATTTCAAGGTATTTACAAGAGTTTTGAGGAAGGGTCTGTCAACGGTTCGGTCTAAATGGTAGTTATCAAGTTCTTAAGGAATCTAAAAGATTCAAAGTTTGTGATGAAAGAAGTTTGAAGGCTGTTCATCAGTGGGTCAGTAGCAGCT
Source organism: Draba incana (assembly GCA_963576765.1). Taxonomy (NCBI): domain Eukaryota; kingdom Viridiplantae; phylum Streptophyta; class Magnoliopsida; order Brassicales; family Brassicaceae; genus Draba; species Draba incana. Next base: position 12,476,838 of record OY755212.1, on the reverse strand, counting down.
AGGGAAATCCAAGGGAATGGATTAAAGCTGCATCATCTATTGTGTCGTTTGTTTGGTGGCAGAAGTGTTTTAAGTGAATGAAACGTATATGCAAGGTTTGTGTTCTGTTTAAACAGACAAGGATAGACAAGATGGACCCAAGATGGAATAAATGAAGGTACTGGTGGTATAAACCAGTAAGTATGAAACCAAGGAAACAAGAGTTGGTTTCTGGTTCTTTACGGCTCGGGTCAAAGAGTCAAACAAGAAGAGGATTGGCTGGCTATAGAGTAAGATCAAGACATAAAGTTTCAAGTTTCAGAATCTTCTTGGTATGACTGAAGACATGGATTAATGTGATGTTTCCAAAATGATATTCATATCGGCTTGTGAAACTGATAACAGAGAAAGGTGGAGCATTGTAATAAATGCACATTGCATCATTTCTAATAGAGAAAAGTCAGAGAAACATGCAGAAGACATTTATTCTGGTGGAATAAATTCATAATTGGAGTTTGAAGAATGTGTCTTTCTAAAGCTATGGCGGGTTAACGGCTGATCATTTGGTCATACGACAAAGGTATTTAATCTGATACAAGAAATCAGATTGAGAGCTTCATGAGAAGCAAGTACTTCTTGGAGAGTCTTCTTGGGAATAAAATGGTTGTTGGTGTAGCTACAAGGTGAAAGGAAATATGTCATAAGATATGACATATGGATTTATCAAATGATAAGGAGGATATAGTCTAACATACATGAGTTTTGTGAGATTGAATCAAAGAGAAACAGTGAGTAAGAAAGTGTGATCTCAGAAAAATGGAACAGAAGAACAACAAAAGATTGAGAGACAGTGACAGTTTTGAAGGATTAAAGGTTCTAGGTGGAGTTATTGGTGCACGTTTAAGATAACGGTGGATTATGATTCCAGGTGGAGCTATATGATATGCTCAAATTAACCTAGAGCTAAACTCTCTGAAATTAAGAGATCAGTTATAGTACTTTAGGATCGAATCCACAGGGAATCAGGAAAAACACAATAGATTATCAGGTTCAGATTATGCTAGGCAAGAATAGTATTAAAGCAGTAAATAAGCAATTAAAAACAGTTGTGAATCAATAAGATAAAGACGCTAGGCACAGGGAAATCTCAGGTGAATCAGATATGCTGATGATCAATTAGTGATAGGATTATGAAGCTCAGTTCCTAAACATGAACACGAAAGTAAATTCCTTTGCGAATCCTATGAATCTAAACAAGCATTAATTTCAGGCTCAATTGTTCACAAAACCCTAAGCCAAATTCCTTTGCGAATAGGAATTTTGCTCATCAAAAACTAGTTCAAGGAATCAATAAAACTGTCGTTTCTATTAATTACCCTAAGATCAGATTCAAGGTAGCTAATCAAGAATCAGCAATAAGAACAAGTTAAGATGAAGAACTTCTAATGATATTAATCCTAAGCAATTATGATCAGATCTAGCAAATCATCAACAACCTTTGAAAATCCCTAAACCTAACAGAGAAACTACTCAGACATATCCAATGATGAAAACATGGTTTTATTAAAGATATATCAAAGAGTTAAATAAAATAAAGCGTGATCGCTAAACAATGGCCTAAAAACGTATTTATAAAGGTCCCAAACCGACTAGAAAAGAAAAGTAAACATCTGGAATTCCTTCGCAAAAACGGAAATCTTCAATTTGGGGTTTTTTGGCTCGTCAGACCTGTATGTCGATCGACACAGAATTCCTGTCGATCGACACGACACTCTCTGGAAAATCTTCTTGTCTCGTCAGACCTCCTGTCGATCGACGCAAATCTGTGTCGATCGACGCTGGCTCTGCTGGCAGATTTTGACTTTTTGACGCTCCATTCCGCAATGCTCCAAAACTTCCAGTAAACATCTTTCTGCTCCAATCGGTCTAGTTCATGTAAAGACTCTAAAAACACATAAAAAACACCAAAAGACTCTAAAACATGGACTTATATCATGGTTGAAAACCGGTAAAAACCATGATATATCACTATACAGTTAAAGTGCGTCTCGGTTATCTCAAGTGTTGAGACATGGTCTGGGTGAACAAGTTTATCATCTCTTCGAGTATGAGCTACGAGAAGAAATGTTTATTGTTTGAGTAAGATTCAAGTTTTTCATGGTGGAATGAAGAGAGAGGTTCTAAGAACAAGTGAAGATATCTCAAGTTGCAGGTTTTTATAAGCTCGGTGAAATTGAAGTGTGAGCTCAAGATGAAATTACATTGAAGGGATTTCAGTGGATTCTCGTTGGAGAAGAGTGGTACAGCGAGGTTCATCATAAGAGTTGGTATTAGCAACTGAGAAGACATCCAAGAAAGGATGAGGATTGCAGACGGTTTAAACTGCATTAGAAGGAGATCAAGTACAAGATATACTTCTGTCTTTTCTGCATCACATGGAGAGAATGGACGGGATTTTTCTCAGAGGGACATTTATTATCTAGAGGATACTCACGTGAGGGTTTACAAGCATCCAAAGATGCTATTGAATCAGAAGCAAGTCTGATCGGATAAGAGAAATATGGTGAAGCGGACACCAAATCTTGTGTGTTCCTCATACAGGGAAATGTATTAGAGGATGGTGTAACAGCGAAAGGCGGTATCAAGTGTTCTAGAGTATATATAATATGGGCTGTTGTAGGAGAAGTCTTAGAGACATCTTGAAGACAAAGACTAGGAGCAGACTAGTGTGTCTTGTTTCATCATTGGGAGTTATTTCTCGGGGAAGCCATTTGCAGAGAAGCAAAGCTAAGATCCGTCAGCGGTAAGACATGTTAAAGTAACACTGATGAGAAGTGAGAAATTTGGATTTAACAATGATGTTGGTACCAAGGTTTTTTGGTAAAGGCTGCGTACAGGTATAAGTATTGCAGAGTGCTTTTTTGCAGCAAAGAAGTGACCTCAAGAGTCCTAGAGTAAAGAGTTAAGGGCTGTAAAGAGGAGTCTCAAGGCATGTCACAAGATGGTGATTGTGAGACAAGTTTAAAGGAGCTAACAGTGATTCAAATCTGTTGGTTAAAAGGTTTTCGAAAATCAGAAGAGTTTGAACAAGGTTGAGCAGAAATAATTGCTTCGAAAATCTTCCTAACTCAGTGAAGCTAGGCGGCGTGTCCTGTTAGTAAAAACAGCGGTGCAAAGTGATGCTCATAGTTCAAATAAATCAGTGAAGAATCAAAAACTGTTTCAGTTTATAAAGCATAATTGAGTCAAGGATATTCTGCATATGATTCAAAGGAGAGTTTTGATTCAAAGCTCAGTGCACATGAGATGAATCAAAAGGCTATAGCAAGGGAATCAAGCTGCAGAGGTTAAGTTTATTCAGATAGTGAAGGAACAAGAGGATCAAAGAGAGTTAGTTTTAACACAAGTCTGCGTTGAAGCCGGTTTACAACTCAAGAAGTGATATTAGATGTTTGATGGTTCAAGAGTGGCAGTGTGATTCATATCACATCACGAATTCATTGATATTTTTGGTTCATTGGTGGTTTGATCAAGTGGTAAAGATAGGAATTCTCAAGATTATAACCTGAGTTTATATGGATATATGGGCAAATTCAAGAAAGTCTTCATGCTAAATCAAGATATATATTTTGACGATGATGTTTTGTGGAAACAAGTCTGAAGAAAGGAGTGAAGACGTTTTGAGTTTCGGAAATTAGAACGGTGAAGTTCAAGTTAAGCGGTGAAGCTTAAGAAAAGTTGAGCAGTGGAGCTCAGGCACCGGAGGGGTTTCTAAGAAGTGAAACGAGCAAAGGTCCGGTAAAAGATGCAAGTATCCGGTATAGGATGCAAGGAGCCAACAAGGTAACAATGGTGTGATCTTAGCCTAAGGTGGAGATTTGTGGAATGTAGGCTTAAGATCAAGTGACAAGAAGCTATGGTTATTAGCTAAGAGGAAGGAGAAGCTCAAGTTTATGGAGGCTTCAAAGAAGATTCAACACAAGCTTGAAGTTTTAGCAAGTGTTGGAGAGACTCTCTTGCATTGAGAGGGTTTCTTGTAAAAGTCCATTAAGTTGATACATAGTCTCTCTCGGTTGGGCTTAGGGTAATTGGGCTTAGTGTTTAATGAGTCCATGAGTCATGTATGCCTTAGTCTTTGTGCATTCTCGGTAATGTTGTATTATCTCTGTAAGTTTCACACTTCTCATTGTAACAGAAAAAACAAGAAGATAAAGTGAAGAGAGATGTGAGAAGAGAGAGAAGAGAGAGTGGCTAGATTGTAACTGATTCCGGCAAGTATTAACGCCATGTTCTAGTGGATTCCGGTGACATCGATCACTGGCGAGTTAGGGGCCGGTACTAAGCCCTGAAGCTCGAGTCTCGTGTGTTCTTTACTTTAAGCTCAATCGATCGATTAGAACTCCTAGGATTCGCGATTCCGAGTCATTCCGATTGGGATTGTTTCTCTAAATCCTAACATAATCATTTTAAAATCTTCATTAAAATCATGTTTTATTCAATTTGAGATTCTCAAATACAAGTCAAAATCACCTCTTAATCAATTTGTGATTCTCAAACACAAATCAAAATCATCTCTTATTCAATCCTACGTATTTACTTAGGGATTTGATTTTGTTTTTTTTTTGGTCAACCGAACATTAAAACTTAGAGCATACATTCGGCATTTGCAATCCAAAGAAGCGGCAAATTGCTTACATAAGAGAAAATGATTGATCTAGACCGAGGCAATCGGGCTAAAATATATGCCTTCGTGTTTGATGTCCTTGGTATTAGCTTGAGGGAAAACAAGGGGAAGGATGAGCGTAGCGAATACTGGCCAATCCTCCGGTGCTTGCTTGATCTTGAGTAAATCGACATAATCCGTCTCAAAACTTTGACATTCCACCTTGTTATCTAGAATACTCGTCATTGCCCATAGAAGGGCCTCCATCTCTGAATGAAGGGGTGACCCCAATTGGCGGATTCCTTTTGCACCAAGTAAAGTGGGATGATTATGGATTTATTTTATGAATGGATTTTAGTATATCTGGAACTTTATTATTCTCAAATACTCAGCACAAGAATTTGCAAATTCTATGTAGGTTTTCAAATCAAATCAATTAAAATACCAAAACCAATAAACCTTACTCACTACAAGAAAACACCCCCTTTTGCGATGGCGGTAATCGTCACAAAATAAGATTTGCGACGATTTTGAGTTTGTCGCAACTGGCTCGTCGCAAACTCAAAATCATCGCAAAACTGTCGCAAATTTTGCGGTGGTCGCAAATATCTCGCAAATTTAGCGAGGCAATTGCGTTTAAAATATTTGCGGGGCATTTACGACCACCGCACAGTTGCGACGGATTTGCGGCGGTAGTTTTTTGCGGCGAGTTAGCGTTGTTTTATTTTGCGACGGCATTGCGACGGTTAATTTGCGACGGAATAACGGCGACATAATTTGCGACGATAAAGCGGCGGATAAGATTGCGACGGAATTGCGACTAGTATTTGCGACGATTTTGATTTTAAAAAAAAATACAAAATAAAAATAAAAATAATTAAAATTTAAACTAATTATTAAATAAACATTCGAAAAATATTTAAAATTACATTAAACAAAAAAAATAAAGCTTAATACATACAAAAACCGAAATATATCTAGTTATCCATATTGATTTGTTCTTCGATCGGAGCCGGAAGCAGAGCCGTCTGTGTAAGGTGCATGGTGTCCCGGTCGCAGAAGACCTCTACCTCTACCTCGACCAGCAGAAATATACTAAATGTACTCGTTATCCATCTACAATATATTTTAAATATTTTAAAATTAGTTAACCTAAAAATTAATTTAAAAAAATTAGTAAATTAATTTTGGAAATATTCTTATCATGATGAAAAAGATTAATAAATTAAATTAAGTGACAAAATTGTCGCAAAACCGTAGCAAATTGACCATTTTTAATTAAAAAAATTAATACAACGCAATTAAAGACGGGAAAGTAATACACTTAATTTAATTTATTAATATTTTTCATCATGATCAGAAATATAAGTTTCTACTCCGCCTTCATCTTCGTCATCGTCTTCCTCCTCATCTTCCTCGTCTTCATCAAATTCATCTATGTTTCCATCTGAATCCTCGAATATCACTTCAAGGCCACTATGGAACAGATCAATTCTTGTCAAATCGTTGGTCACGTCCATAGGGATCGAAACTTCTTCGGTTCTGGCAGGTTGCACTGGAGGTTTTTGCTTAAGCTTTGCGACCCGTTTGCGACTGAAATGTTGAACTCATAAACAAGTAAGAATAATAAAAACTTGGTGTAATGATTTTCGCCGCAAATTCGTAGCAAAATTTATTTCGACGCAAAAAGGATGCAAAATTATCGCTACTATCACGAATATCTTATCACGCAATCTCGTCGCAAATTTTGCGACGATTTTGCGTCGAAATCAAACAATCGACGCAAAATTGTCGCAAATTTTGCGACGATTTTGCGTCGAAATCAAACAATCGACGCAAAATTGTCGCAAACACTTAAATATTTGCTACGGTTTTGCATCGAAATTTTACCAAACAAATTTGCGACGATTTAGCGTCGCTGGACGAGATAAAGTCGCAAATTCGTCGCAAATTAGACGCAAATTTGCGAGGGTTTTTTTTCGTCGCAAAAGAGGTTGTTTTTTTGTAGTGACTGAAGCATTTCGTGTGGTGTTTATCAAATCATGATCATGATTTTACAACACGTGGCTCTAAGTTTGTTCAGCACATTAATATGTGTAGTGAGCTATACAAATTTTGACTTTTTCACCTAAAGAGCCCTCCTTGCTCGAAAAGCAACACGAAGTGTTCCATCTACAATTTAGCAAAAGTTAGAGACCACGTTGACACGTGTCTTGACGACTTTCGCTTTCCCGAGTTCCACGTTGACACGTGTGTTGGGCCCCAAGGTTCATTCATGACTCGTCGTCAATCGTAAGCCACACAAAAGTTATACTACTTGTTTAATCTTTTTTTGTTTCACTTGTATTTCACTCTTATTGTAACTTTGTAAGTAATTAAAGACAGAGGTTGACCTAGAAAAATAATATTCCCTCCGATTTGTATTGTTTGATGCTATAAAATTTTCACTTATATTAAAAAAACATATAAATACTTAGTTATAAATGTCTTATTTTTTGTACTAAACAATTTTTCATAATTCTAAGTCAATAGTATTTCAATACAACTAATTAATATGCATTGAAATTTACAATTTGTCATTATTGTTTCATAAAAAATGCATAGAAAATAGAGAAAATCAAATTTTTTTTTTGTCGAGAAAATCAATTTTTTAGAAATTTTTTTTTTCTAAAACATCAATCAAATAAGAACAGAATGAGTAAATCTTATTCATCGGAGGATATGTATTGAATTGAATTCTCATCAGTCATCAGCATCAATAAATGAATCTTCGAGTCCAAATCAAATGTTGATTGTACAAAACTATAGCCAGAATTTCACGGAGCTCACTACAAGATTACAATCTATGGCTGAAAAGCCCTGAAAAATAAATTTGAATGTCTTAATTGTATTTCTATTTGAATTCCAAATTAATTATCAAGACGTGAAGAAAATTATATATTTTTGTAATTTAGAATGTTTATTAACTTTGATTTCTATAATTATATTATTATAAATTATGAACAATAGTACTTTAACTATTTTACAACGGAAGTTGTGTCTCGATCCACGCGGTTGGTGCTCATTTGCGCGCACGTGAACCAACCCAGATAATTATATCTTATCTTACGTTGAAATATTGAAGTTCAAATTATATATGATCCCGACAATCACGAAGTATATATTTATAAGATCAATTTAGTTGTAAATGAGAATCTCGTATGATTTGTTTGTTTAAGTCATAAGATCTTCTCCTTGTATTATAAAAGGGATGTATGATGAATGAGAATAATACACAAAAAATCTTTTACAATCTTCTTTTTACTATGTTCCATTTCATGGTATTAGAGCTTGGATTTAGAGATATAGGACTTGATTGGCAGAGCATTTAAAAGAGCATCATGCTCTGTACTATCCAATCACGTGTAATTAATTGAGCATTAAGCAAAGCATTTACTAACTGCTAATGCTCCCAAATGCTCCTGCCCCCAATGCTCTCCAGTGAAGCTTTTCCTGAGCATAGAGCTCTAATATATTCAAAAAATTTAAAATAAAATTATAAAACTAATTTATTTTTAGATAACATCAAAACAAATTCTATACATAAAAACTTTTAAGTTATTTTAGTTCATGTTTATCATTATTTTATCTGTTCTATAGTTTGAAAGAATATTATAAAAAAAATAATTCTTTTAATGTAATTTAAATTAGAAAAATTAGAAAAAGTCTTATCATAATTTTAAAATATAATATATACACAATGCATTTCACTAAAAATGAATATACGTTATTTATGTAATTATAATATATATATATATATATATATATCTTAAAATTTAACGTTGCTTTATATGTTCTATTACTTTTAAATAAATTTTAATAAAATATAACCTGAATAATAACATATTCAGTTTAATAATTTATAAACCTATTTATATTAACATTAAAACTTAATATATATTTTTAGTGAACATACTATTTGTGAAAATAGTATAATAATGAAATAGTACTTTAATAACAAATTTTTAAAAATTTGATGTATAATATATATATATATATATATATATATATAAGAATACATATAAATAATAATAATTTATCTTAATTTTATAAATAATCACTCACAGCTCTGTCAATCATGTATTTTAATCAGAGCAGTAAAGCATAATGTTAATGCTGCTTGATGCTTCTGCTCCTGCTCCAGCTCTATTATACTTTGCCAATCGAACCCATAATACCCATTCAGGTATTAGAAAAATTTGGGTCAGGTTCAGTTTCGGTTATGTCGGGTTTGAGTCAGATTCAGATTATCCGAAGTAATAAAATATTGTTGAAAATATTCAAAAATTACCCAAAATATTTATAATTACTTCACTTTTCTTTTTCATTTGGTTAAATTTAATTATTTGTTATTCGAATTATCCAAAATTACATGAAACAAAATAACAAGAAAAAATTGTAATAATTCAAATAATAACATAAATTGATTAATTTACCTAAACGTATCCACAAATTTTGAATTGATCAAAAAAGCAAAGAAAAAGTATAAAAATTACATAAACTCCGTCAATATACCCGATCTTAACTCTAAATATATTTAGGTTTGTTTATATTTTGTATATTTTTTGTACCCATTCTAACATTTTTAGAGACCTGTTCAGGTTTGGTTTTGGGTTTTTGGTTCTAAGTATGGAGGACATGTTCGAATACTTTTAGAGATCGGTTCGGATAATAAAGATCAAGGTAGGTTCGGTTTTTCGATTTCAGATTTTTTGCCCATCCCTAGTAGTTGGGACTTCATGTCCAATCCCAGTAGGTCCAAACTTTACTTACCATTTCCAACATAAGGACCAAATTGGTTCCTACTTCTATTACCCAACTACTTCACTCCACTATTTTGCTGGTGGTTTTGGTGGTCTCCGCGTCAACAATCGTCTCCTAATCCATGTCCCTTATGCTGATCCCAAGGACGACTATATTATCAACAACTACATTGTCCTTATCAATGACTGGTACACAAGTGGCTACACCGCGCTCGAGAACTTACTTGATTTTGGACGCACTCTTGATTTACCTAACGGTATTTTGATCAATGGTAAGTCTGGTAAAGTAGGAGGAAAGAACAAGCCTTTGTTCACAATGAAGCCATGAAAGACTTTCAGATTCAGGATTTGCAATGTTGGGTTCAAGTCATCTCTTAACTTCATAATCCAAAACCTTAAAATGAAGCTTGTGGAGATGGAAGGTCTCATGTTCTTCAAAACAACTATGATTCACTCGATGTTCATGTTGGCCAGTGCTTCGTGGTTCTTATGACTGGTGATCAAGCAGCTAAAGACTACTACATGGTTGCATCAACTAGGTTCCTCAAGAAAGAGATAAGCACTCTTGGTGTGATTTGTTACGCCAGAAGCAAAGTCCAAACTTCAAGTGAGATACTTAAGGATCCTATTGGTTGGGCTTGGTTTTTCAACAATTTTAGTTATTCAGGTGGAACCTTATCGCTAGTGCTTCAAGGCCTAACCCACAAGGCTCGTACCATTATGGAAGAATCAACATTACTCGTACCATCAAGCTTGTTAACCCTAAGAGCACGGTGAACGGTAAAACTCCATTTGATTCAATGGTGTATCACACGTTAATACCGAGACTCCTTTGAAGCTTGTCGAGTACTTCCAAATGTCAGAGAAAGTGTTCAAGTACAATGTCATCAAGGACGAGCACGCATTCAAAATCACAACATTGACTGTACAACCTATTGTTCTCAACATCAGTTTCGTACCTTTGTTGAGATCATTTTTGAAAACCAGGAAAAGAGCATGCAATCATTCGGTTTGGATGGTTCCTCCTTCTTCGCAGTCGCTTTTGAGCCAGGGAGGTGGACACCTGAGAAGGGAAACAGCTACAACTTGCTCAATGCGGTTAGTAGACACACAGAACAAGTCTACCCCAAGTCTTGGTCAGTTATTCTCTTGACATTAGACAATGCCGGTATGTGGAACATTAGGTTAGAGAACTCAGAGAGAAAATACTTTAAAGAAAAATTGTATGTAAGTGTTCTCTCACTAGAGAAATTGCTAAGAGACAAGTACAACATTCCCCTCAGCACAAATCTATGTAGCATTGTTAAGGGCTTACCATTGCCTGCAAGCTACACCTAAATTATTTTTTAACAAATACACATTTATGGTGTAATAACCATTTCCTCATTTAAGTGTGTAATTTTTATACTACCAAATCTCATTTCTTTCATATAATATCATCGTTAATTATAATCATAGGTTTTGCTTCCTCGAATAAAAAAAAAATCAAATACTACGTTCATCTTTTCCCAAGCCAAAAAACTTCTATATTATCTTTCGTATCTTTATTTTTTATTTAGTTTATTTCTTTTGCTCAAAAAAAAAAAACAATTACCAAAAGAAAAGCTTCATAGTTGTTTCTTCTCTTGCAAAGCAGTGCTCCCCGCACCTTAGTGATCACCTCTATCATTGGAGGCTATCACCTTGATATTCACCTATACCACCATCATTCATTATGAGCCCACATATCTAAAGAGGCTATGTCATAATCCATGTAACATGATATTCATCTACCAAAAGATTTTTGTCCGCTCTACCACTTTACGCTAACATTTCATGTCAATCTCAAGCCGCTAATTCTGCTTTGTTTCATCACCACCTTAAGCTTGAGGGGGCGTATAGAATGATATTTAGGAGATCCTAGGATATCATAGACATTACGAAAATATATTCAATTGATTTGTATATATCTTTATATGATTATCATTAATTAGATATTAGGTTAAACGTTTCCTATACAAGTGTATCTACCTTGTACATTCATTCTTATGCGAGTCAATACAATATTATTTCAATTGTAAACTCTCATCACTCTATCATAGTGAAAAGTAGGGGAAATTCATGCAAACGGCAAATACTTTTAATTTTTTGGTAGGTTGAAGGTGTGTAACTTTTGACCACAAAAAAAAAGTGTATAACTACATTTTCTACCTGCTTTAATATAAGGGAAACATTATTCATACACCATCTTGAAAGTCTTTACAAAATAAGCAAATGTTCCATATCCAAAATAATTACGACCGAGACTAAATAACATGTTAGTTATTGTTTGCATAAATTTCTCCAAAAAAAAACGATCCTTCAACTAGTTGACTTCGTTATTATAAATGTACTAATTACGCAACCACACTTTTCATAGAAGTAAATGCACATTCCGCATTGTCAATCAACTCTTTTGAGATACAAATATCTTTTCTTACACCATGTACAATGGTTTAACATTCAACACCCTATTTTCCACTTTTTTACACTCTATATCATATCTCTCTCCTCCACCTAATAATTCAATATACATTCAATTTTTATCATCTACAATGATTTTGTTTAATAAAATTCAACACCCTATCCTACTATTTATTTCATATTTTTTTTTTTTGTTTTAAGATTTTTTATATATTTATTATTTTTCAATCGTATTTATAGTTTGACAATTTTTTCCTTGCATGTAATTATTTTTATTCATATTCTTTTCTTTTTTATGTTTTAAAAAAATACGTTTTTTTATTATTGTCCAAATTAAATGAAACAAGTTTTTCAATTGATAGAGTATAAAAATGATGAATTTTGGTATAAACTTTGTAAAAAATAAATTAATGTAATAAAATATTTGACTACAAAATAATAAAGAAAATAGAAAAACAAAGAAATTTCAGCATCCAATGACAGTCTACCACGTGGCACGTTCTATTTTTTTCTTGCTTGATTTAACCGGTTGAAATTGTTTGATTCTGTTTAATCCACCTCACTTTCCAACAACCTTATTGTAGCAATTCAACAGTTGAATTTTTGTTTCAACACCTCCATTATATATGGTCTTACGAAGATAATCGAATTAAGAAATCATATTTCTTAAATTTTTGGAGTGGCTTAAATCAAATCATTAATATAATTTTTTTTTTCTTTTTCATAAACGGTTTTCTATTGAGATGCATATATAACCTTTTGGGTTAAAAAAGTTTAGAAGAATAGAGTGAGCAAACCAAGTTGAATAAGTGGGCACTTGCCCCATATGGAATTTTTTTTTTGTGGTGTAATTTTGGTCTGAATTTTTTTTATGCCCCTTGTATATTTTAATTTTTATATACATTGTCTCCCATAAAAATAAATTCTAGATTCGCCTCTTAGAATGAGAGATAGTATTGTAAGCTTACATTTTAGCTAGCTTTAAAAAGGATTAAGCTATAGTGATCGAGAGTCTAAAAACTCACTAAAGTACTAGCTGACATGGCCAGAGCCACCACGTTCTATTTGACCGCGGTTTCCTCCGCCTCTAATTACATTCCATTGCATTTTCTGAACTTTTTTGTTGGTTTTATTGGTTTTCCTGCTTTTCTATATTGTGAAGATGTATCTTCTGAAATCAACTCATCTAAGTTTTAAGTTAAAAAAAAAACTCATCTAAGTTTAATAATGCAAATCGGTTTTCCTCTACTCCCACGCCTTATTCACCATTGTCCTCACTTATACGGACATACTGTGCTCACTGACCCAATTCTTAGTTTTTTTTTACTAATACAATCACATTCATACATAGGGAAATTAGGGGCAATAACAATAAAAAAAATTATAATTCAAAAACTAACCATTTGACCTAATTTTAGTGAGTTTGATTGGACCACATAAGCTATTTTTTGTTAGTGTTGGGGTCGGTTTTCACCCGCTCAACATTAACGTTCAAAGACAAGTTGACTGAAGAAATGGCCCTCCGGGTTCTTGACAAGGCAAGGCATGACTGCACCTAAATCTTCTTGCGGAGCGAAGCACGTGGCAACAAAGAGAAACTGGGAGAAGCATGAAGAGACTGGGGGTTCAGCCAAAGGAGAGATCATGGCCTCGCCTGCTCGGACCGAGCCTGGCTTCGGCCTATCTCGCGACCACAGCCTCGCTCGGACCGACCCTGGCTTCGGCGTGACTTGCGACCACAGCCTCGCCCGGACCGAGCCTGGCTTCGGCGTGACTTGCGACCACAGCCTCGCCCGGACCGAGCCTGGCTTCGGCGTGACTCGCGACCACGGCCTCGCCAGGACCGAGCCTGGCCTCGGTCCGTATCGCGACCACGGCCTCGCCCCGACGATCGGTCACATCCTCAGTCCCGTCCAATCTTCAGCCCAGCAACGCGAAGCCCACATAGATGCAGCCGACTCCGCATAGGTTTAGGAGACCTAGCCGCCTTAGGATAGTATAAATACTTCTTTGTATCAACCCTAAAGGGGATCCGCAATTTTCAATACGCAAACTTGTACTCAAAGCTTTTCTGAGCAATAAACAATCTCTTTACATCTTTCTTGGCCCTAGCTTACCATAGAAATCTCACAAGCTTCCCTAGAACTCTTACAAATTCTAGTTGTGTTGGTTTCGACCCCCACAATTTGGCGCCGACTAAGGGGACACAGAGAATTTCTGACGCTCAAGAGTTAGGGTTTCTTCATCACGCCACCAAGATGTCAAGCAATACCATGAGCAACGAAGGATCTTCGTCTCACCAGCACGACGAAGACAGAGGCAACTCCATGGAAAACACTGCGCCTCGCGCTGCTAACAACGCAGCAGATCTCACACAAATCAAGCAGATGCTCGAGACTCTGATGAAGAAAACTGGAGATACGGCGAGCGAGCTGCAAGCGCTCAAGAGACAGATGCGCAAGAGGTCCCGTGTTCGTCCAACACGCCTCAGCTTTGCCACACCCCGAGTCAATCGAAGGGATCGATGCGAGGAGCTGCCGCCTCGGGCCGATAGAACGGATCCGGAGGACTTGCCTCCACCACCACCTCGTCGGGATTTCGATCCAACTCCTGAGCGCGTGATGGGAGAGTCGGACGAAGGTCACCCCCCTCGGAGGCGAGCCCGAACCGACACAACTGCTGGCAACGCTATGGCTTATGGAGGAGGAGCTCCAACCGTAGCAGAGCTTTACATGAGGGAACAAGAGCGCAGGGCTCCGCAAGGCTCCCGAGACGGAGAGATCGCTGCGCTGAAAGCCCAGTTAGATCAGGTCGCCTCTGACCTAAAGGCTACCCAACAACAAATGTACAGGAGCACGGCGAAGGCTCCTGGGATCGCCTCTGTGCTCGAGAGGGCACGGAACACACCCTTCGCTGAGAGGGTCGCGAGGACTCAAATCTCCGACCCCGGAAAGGTCAAGCTCCCGGTCTATGAGGGGACCACCGACCCTGCTATCCACCTGATGGAATTCGAAGTCGCCTTAGGAAGGGCAAACTTCACAGAAGCCGAGAAGGACATTGGCTACTGCAAGCTGTTCGTAGAGAGCCTCAAAGGGCCTGCCCTCCAGTGGTTCTACAAGCTGGAGAAGAAATCAATCCACACCTTCCATCAACTCTCAGAGATGTTTGTGCAGCACTACAACATCTTCGCTGAAAGAAAGATCTATGATGCGGAACTGTGGACAAACAAGCAAGGAGAGAACGAAAGCCTGCGGTCTTTCGTGACAAGATTCAAGCATACGCTGTCAAAAGTGGACGGTGTTACCAACACGTCCGCACTGGAGGCCTTGAGAGGAGCGCTTCGATGCCCCTCTCCATTCTGGCAGGAGTTGACTGTCAACCCACCTGCGACTATCCAAGACGCTCTCCACCGCGCTACAGACTTCGCTCGAAGCGAAGAAGAAGTCCGCGCTAAGAGGGGCGGGAAAACCAAGCACGCGGACGAGCTCATCCAGTCCGCTGTGACACCACCACCCTCTTAGAAGCTCTTGCAATGAACTACGAGGCGACTTGATCCCTGCAAAGGGTACGTAGGCAGCCTGTCTTCGGATAGGTTCAGTTGCTCCCCTCCATCAAAAGGGGGGGAATTACATTTCACTTCAGCCTCCTTCCAGATGAGCTCACACGACACCAACCCCAGTGACGACCTCATCGTCACACAACAAACACTCGCCACAGCACTCACCATGAGAACAGCTTGTCCTCTACGGACCGATCAAAGCTTTATTCGAGTAGAGTCGTTCTACATCTATTGCTGCTGGCCACAGCAATAGTGTAGAGATACGAACACAATGACATCCACAACGGATACAGCGCGCTATATAAATTCCAGTGTTCAGAATCGTCTCCGGATGACCCTCTGATCACTCAGAAACCCAACAACGTCGTTGGTAACGCAGCTGCTAGTGACCTCCGTTCAGATTATACTTGAACGTGTCACTCTGAAACCCAGGACAAGCGCTGGTCGAACTCAAGGTGAACTTGCTCTCGGACAGACGTGTCTAGAAGAGCAGCACCATTTTACAAAGCCCAACGGCAACGTTGGCAGATAAAGAGCGTGAGCGCATTTGTGTTTTCACAGCCTTAACAAAGCCTCATTCATGAGCAAGCAAAGCCTCATTTATAAGCAAACAAAGCCTCATTTATGAGCAAACAAAGCCTCATTCATGAGCAAAAACTTTTCTGCAGGAAACATAGCAGCTTCAGCAAAGGAAGCATGAAGTCTTAAAATCTTCAGAACATTTACGGAGTCTTAAAACCTCCTGTATGAAGTCATTTTCTACCACTTTGAGAAAGTATAGGCCAACACCTTGACTTTGAACGGTAACGCCGATATCTAGCACATCTTTTAAACTCGGCACTATCACCTTTGATACTACCGAGCTGGGGGGCTAACTGTTGGGGTCGGTTTTCACCCGCTCAACATTAACGTTCAAAGACAAGTTGACTGAAGAAATGGCCCTCCGGGTTCTTGACAAGGCAAGGCATGACTGCACCTAAATCTTCTTGCGGAGCGAAGCACGTGGCAACAAAGAGAAACTGGGAGAAGCATGAAGAGACTGGGGGTTCAGCCAAAGGAGAGATCATGGCCTCGCCTGCTCGGACCGAGCCTGGCTTCGGCCTATCTCGCGACCACAGCCTCGCTCGGACCGACCCTGGCTTCGGCGTGACTTGCGACCACAGCCTCGCCCGGACCGAGCCTGGCTTCGGCGTGACTTGCGACCACAGCCTCGCCCGGACCGAGCCTGGCTTCGGCGTGACTCGCGACCACGGCCTCGCCAGGACCGAGCCTGGCCTCGGTCCGTATCGCGACCACGGCCTCGCCCCGACGATCGGTCACATCCTCAGTCCCGTCCAATCTTCAGCCCAGCAACGCGAAGCCCACATAGATGCAGCCGACTCCGCAGAGGTTTAGGAGACCTAGCCGCCTTAGGATAGTATAAATACTTCTTTGTATCAACCCTAAAGGGGATCCGCAATTTTCAATACGCAAACTTGTACTCAAAGCTTTTCTGAGCAATAAACAATCTCTTTACATCTTTCTTGGCCCTAGCTTACCATAGAAATCTCACAAGCTTCCCTAGAACTCTTACAAATTCTAGTTGTGTTGGTTTCGACCCCCACAGTTAGTTTATGAATTATTAATTTTTTTGTTGTTATTCTTGCAATTCATCCTTCATGCATATCGTACATATACAAATCAATAAAATATCTTTGTAATGTTTAAGATATTTTTAGACTTTTCTACAGTCACAATTATCCTTATACTTATAAAACACAAGTTAGAGAGAGACTCCTCTTTTTACTCTCATAATGCCACTTCATCAATTTCATTACATGTCCTTCCCAAAAAAAATTTTAATTTTCTTCATTTCCTTTATTCATTTGTTTTCCAATTATCCATTTTCAATTAACAATTAATTAAGAAATTAAAAATAAAAGCAAAATAGAAAAACACGTTCTTAACAACTTCCCAAATTACGCATCAACTTCTCGGATTTTCACAATCTATTGAACAAAAATATTTAACTTAACAAAATCCATTATCCTTCCCACACCTCCACGATAACCACCATTATAACTACTTCTATTCTATTACAGTAGAACATCTATAAATTAATAATTTTTTCTGGTCCCGAGTCGGACCAATGTAAAAATCATCGAAATTCGATTCATTGATAAGATAATAAATTTTTTGAAACTTATATGTAAAAAATGGTCTCAATAATAATATAAATTAATAATTATAAATTTTAGCCATATATATATCTATGATTTTTTTTATACCCATATAACTCTTTCCGTATTTAATTAGTCATTGTTGATTTTGCATAATCTTTTAGATGAGAAGTCATTGCTAAATTTGGTGTTAAAACAACAATGAAGAAGAATGGTTAATCAAAAACCTAAAAAGAACATTGAAACAAACAAAGTCACATACATAAGAACAAAATACAAAGAAGTGAAAAAATGAAAAACTAACAAAATATGAAATATGTAAACAACAAAACATTATGAAAATTTAAGTAAAACGACATTTTAGTAGAATATGAAGTTAAAGGAAAGTTTCTTATTTAAAATAGGAAAATGAATTTTCTTAAATTTGGGGATTGGATAAATTCTCTCTATAAATTAATAATTATTATTTTATCGATAAATTAATATCTTTCTAAATTAATAAATTATCAAAGTTCCAACATTATTAATTTATAGAGGTTTTACTGTATTTATATTTATGTAATGCATGCCATTACTCCACACACAAAAGTAAATTAAAACACATTTTCTCTTCTCAAAGAAGAAAAAACCCGATGTTTCTTCTCCGACGTAACATGTTAATTCAAAGACTTTAAAAACCTCCAACACAAGATACATCCATAGGCAAATCACACATATTAAAGTAAATCTTTTTTTGTATGCAACATTTTTGAAATTTGTATAGCTTTCATGGAGAGATCGTAACATTGATTTTACTTTCAAATTAAGTTAAACCGACAAAGTGTTTTGTGTATGTGCATTTAGAAAAACATGTTCTTCAAAAATTACTATTTCAGCTTAATTTGTAAATAAATGTTTCGCTAATAAATATGTGGGGATATGATAATTAACACAATCAGCGAGTTAAAATCAAATTTAATATAAGTCCGTGCATATGCAAGGGCCTTAATACTAGTACTATATAGACTACGATACATCATTCGTTAATTACACAAACTTAAATAGTAAAAACTATTAATCTAATTAATGGCTACCATTACCAACTATGAAAATGTCTTGGAAAATATTTTAGAGTAATTTATCCTAGATTGGTATATAAAAACTATAGGTTATACAAAGAGTTTAGAGAGACGTTGGTAGGATGTGGCTCGCGATGAAACTTCCCCACGTAAATTCTCTTCCCACCACAATCTCTACCTACTAACTGCTAACTACATTACGTACAACGCCCTTTCGCTGTTTTGCTTTTATTATAATTCTCTTATATTTCTTTCTCCTTGTTAATTTTTTTTTTTTTTTGAAAATTACTATGTTATATTTCTTTCTCCTTGTTAACTTCTACTTCCAATTTTTATTTTCTTACAATCTTTAAATTCTACTATATTGTAGTGATGTTTTAGAAGCCACATTTGTGTGAAGAGAATTACCGATCGACCCAAGTTTGTTTAGTTTTGGCTTCCTAGAACCTAACTATTAATTATCTAATTCGGACTTTCCATTTACATCCAAATTAATTTTTGTGATATATACTCACCGTTTTATTAGAAATAGTATTTTAGTTTGATTTATTAATATAAACTAGTGTAAATCATCATCACCCATATTATAACAAATAATTGATGAAAATTTTACATATTTACATCAACATGGAGATATAGAAATATGATGCATCACATTTTGATTTTAGCTTCTACATTTCCAAATACAAAAACAAATTGTAAAATCTAGTTTCGAGTACAACTTACGAAATTTAGTTTCCTAATAATCACAAGTTTTTTAGTAAGAAGTCAATAATTTTTTTAGTAATCACTAAATAACTTATAATTATATTAGTTGTTAGGATTGACACATGTCATAAAACATTAAAAAGAACGAAAGACCAAAAAACATGTATCTGGAGAGAGTTACTCGTCTTTAATTTAATTTGGTTATACATACTTGCACTATTCAATAAGGGATTTGATATTAGCTAGTACAAAATTTGGAGTAATTATAAGATTATGGGGATATTAGCTGGTATTAATTTTGGAGTGCTATGAAATAAGACACATGTTCCAAAAATGATCAACACGTAAACAAAATCCCATTAGGAGCTTGACTTGTGGATATTGGATAACCAAGTCATTAATTAAGATGGTTGGAGAAACTTCAAAATAACAACATTAATTAAGAAATCCTAATACTATACAACTGTACAAAAATAAAAATAAGAGATGAAATAATAATAAAATAAAAGATGAGTAGCTGGGAACGTGCAACAGAAAAATAGTTCACCCAACTTTCTTTCTCCTATTAATACACTTCTCTCTTCTCTTCCTACTTGTAACCTTCTTCACCCAAAATCACAAGAAGAAAATATATTATATATAAAAAAAATGGATCATGAAAAGTCTACCTCTTGTTGCTGCGTTCTTGATGCTTCCACTTATGTTGGTTTCTGGATTCTCAAGAAACTGCTTAGCAGAGGATACTCTGTTCACGCAGCAATTCGTAAAAACGGTATCTGTCTCTCTCTCTCTTTCCTAATTTAGATTATGATTTGAAGCAAAAGGGTTTGTTTTGATTCGATTGTTTTTGTGTTTTGTCAATTAGGGGAGAGTGAAATTGAGCAGAAAATCAGAGAGATGGAAGCAACAGAAGAGAGATTAGTTGTGTACGATGTAGATGTGATGGATTATCAAACCATACTTGTCTCTCTCAAGAATTGTAACGCTGTGTTTTGTTGCTTAGATAGCCCTGAAGGGTACGATGTGAGTAACTTCATCAAAAGTCATTTATATTATTTATGTGTTCTTGTGTAGATTCTTGGTTTTGAGATTTGTGTGAATGAATTATCAAATTATAGGAGAAGGAAGTGGATTTGGAAGTGAGAGGAGCAATCAATGTGGTTGAGGCATGTGGAAGAACAGAGAGTATAGAGAAAATTGTGTTCTCATCTTCTTTAACTGCTTCGATTTGGAGAGATAACATTGGAACTCAGAAAGATGTTGATGAAAAATGTTGGAGTGATCAAGACTTTTGTCGCAACAAGAAGGTTACTAATTTTTCTTTAATCTCTTTCTCTCTCTCTCTCTTGTTAATTATGAATTTGGCTATTTTTGTTTTTGTGAGAATTTTGGTGAATTTATTGGACCCACAAATTCAAAATTTAGGCTGGATAGGACCAAATGACCAAACTGTTTCCTGAAATTTTATTTAATGTAGCTAGCTCACATTATTGCAGTATTTTATTAAGTGTGATTTTTTTTTGAAATTCTAAAAATGGAATGGAGATAATTTGTTGACAACAAAATACATGGAATTTTGGTTTTTATTGTATATTTTTCATCAAATATACTGACACATTATCTCGAATAATTTAATTGGGCGACATAGAAAATTCGTAAGGAGGTAGATTAACAGAATATGTTCATTAATCATGATCATAAATACAATGAACAACAAACCCTTGATTCCATTACAGTTTGCCTTTGTGAAAATAAAAAGGGCATGTTTTTATACCGAATTTTTATTAGATACAGATAATTTGGTAGTCTTTATGACTATCCTCACTATATTAGAGGGTGACATGTTTTTTTTTTTTAATATTATGATTGTCATAAATGTACTTATCTATCTTTTGCAACAAATTATTCGGGGACAATATTAACGTGTATAGCTGTATGACATCGAACAAGAACAGTCAACAAAAATGTCGAAATTAATTGAAGACTATTCCTATACATTTTTTTGCTTTTTATTTGTTACTATTAGTAGTAACTTACTTTTCATACGCACAAGCTCTCAAACTCACGTGCTTGCAAATTTTTATGTGGATGCAGTTGTGGCACGCATTGGCAAAGATGTTGTCTGAGAAAGCAGCTTGGGCACTAGCCATGGACCGTAGGATCAACATGGTCTCTATCAACCCTGGTCTCATTGTCGGACCATTCGTCGCACAACACAACCCTAGACCCACCATGTCCTACCTCAAAGGTACACATATAATACATTCATATCTAGAACTGCATCAAACTATATAGAAGTTTTTGTAGTTTCTATATATGTACTTATGGATTTGAATTTGATGACTGGTTTTGGTAACAGGAGCTGCACAAATGTATGAGAATGGTGTATTGGCGTACGTAGATGTTAAGTTTTTAGCCGATGTTCATATTCGAGCATTCGAGGATGTTTCAGCTTGCGGTCGATATTTCTGTTTCAACCAAATCGTTAACACAGAAGAAGAAGCTCTCAAGCTTGTCGGGACTTTGTCTCCTTTGATACCTATGCCTCCGAGGTACATTTTTATCCTATAGTCTTTGCTATTTTTCATGAAAACATGTTACATTAATTTATTGATCTATGCGACTTTGTACTAATATTATATGTATTAAATATGTCATGTAGGTATGAAAATGAGATGCAAGGAAATGAAGTTTACGAAGAAAGATTGAGGAACAATAAATTGAGCAAGCTGGTAGAAGCTGGCTCTGCTTGTTAAAGAAAGATTTTATTGTTTAAATTGAAAAAATGATGAGATTATACAAAAAATGGTTACTATTTGTAAACTGATATCTTCTCATGGTAGCATGTATTGCTCGTGAACTATAAACCAAAAAAAAAATAGATGAAAATTTAAATTTCCTGTAATTTATATAAATTGTAGATCCTTTTTAATTATTTTTTCCCCGGGAGCACGATGTGAATGATTTCTTTTTTTTGTTAAACATATTAAAAAGTTATGGGAGAGTTGTTAACTTGTTACGTATACGAACCTTATAAAGCGATGTTTCCTATAATTGTGCAATAATATTAGACTCCTTTCCGTGAAAGATTGTGTTTGTTTCGGTATTTGAACACATGCACAATAATCAAAATATTGAATAATCAAGATTTTGGGTATATGTAAAAGTGATAGCATTGGGTTCATATAGCCGTTGTTGAGCTGTCAAAGTTGGTAAACCCAACTCATTTTGACTGTCATACTATGCGGTTTTATTTTTTTAGCCCTCAATAGAACGGTGCAAGAGACCCGCGGTTTAATATCGTTAGAAACAAATCCGGCCTAATATATTTAACAGGTTTTGTGGGCGGCCCATTCTAACATAACAACAATAATCAGTAAAAACAAATTTATTCAGAGAAAAAATATCCCACAATTTGAATAAATCAAACAAAATATAGAAAATTTATTAAATTTGACATCATAATCTATAAATGAAAACCAAAAACATATGAAAAATTGAAATAAGAAATGATAAGCAGTGAGCTGAGGAAGCACATGCTTGGAGCCTTTATTATGTTTAATAATTTTAAGGGCATTTATTGTGTAAAACCCCACGCTGGTTATTACTGTTAATTTTTTTTTTTTTTGAAATTTTAGCTCTTCTTGTTTTAGGCTAACTTCACATGGTAAGAGTGCATAGTTTGAATCTTGGATGGACATTGTTTTTTTCTTTATGAATCAGTGGCCAATTTTCTTTTTTCATGAATCAATGGGCCAAAATTTAAAATTTGTTTGGGCCACAAAATGTTCAGATCAACACTGATGATAAGAGTCCATAAATTTGAAGAAACATTTTGTTTCATACGATTATCTTTGATCAACAACTTAAAGAAGTGTGGTTTGTTCTTTCTCATGCTCGTCATTTGTCACCTCTACTAGTTGTTTAGATATCAAATGTCTTTTATATATTTATCCATATCTATCTATATATATATATATATATATATATATATATATATATATAACATATAACATATAACATAATGTTTGATTGCATGTATATGAGAATTTACTGATGGGTGTTATCCACTCAACGCGCCGCCTACCACATGTCAACCCATAAAACCTGCGTTTTCTCAGGTTTATATTGTGAAACTCATATCCGTTCTATGGTGGGTTGGGTCGGGATCCGACTCGCTAGTTTTGATACATTTTGACAGTGTGGCGAATCACACTAGTAATGAAACCTCTTTTAAAACAGGATCAAATTCTTTGATGCCACAACTTTTGACTGACAAATCACAAATGACACAAATGACATGGGCTGAAATGGGCCTCTGTTTTTTTTTTCTTATTAATTAAATTTAAAACGAAAAATAAGTAAAAGACTAAAAACAGGAAGTAGAAGTTGATATTTACGACTCAACCGTAGATCCGACCCGTTCCGATAAACCCGGAAAAAAACCCACCCACAACCCTTTAATTTTCTTCGATGCAGTTTCAATTTCAAAGAAAAATAACCGAAAATCTCAACTTCCCCTCTTCACCTTTACTCGATTAGCAGAACTAAGAACAAGTAAGACTTAGGCTTTGTGATTTTGATTAAGGTATGTTGAAATTCGTCTTGCAAGTGTGAGAATTTGTTAATTTTGTAATGTACTAATGGGTTTCAATGTGAATTGATGCAGATTTGACCCTAGAAATGGTGCGTATAATGCTTAGAGGAAGTAAATCGGGAACAAGATCGGAAAGATATGCAGTTAGTTCGTCGGAAGAAGACGAGCATGAAGAATCTAAGGTTTTGGAGGAATCAGCGAAGGATGCAGAGGAAGCAGCGAAGGACGCAGAGGAGAAAGACGAGCATGAAGAGGGTTCGCAATTTGAGAGAAATGAAGAAGGAAGGGTTTCAGGTGAAGCATCGAAGGATCCAGAGGGTAAAGAAGGAGATGAACCAAATGGCTCAAATGAAGATAATGAGAAATCTGGTTCAGAGAAAGACATGGAGGAGGAAAACGAAGCAGAGGATCCAACAGAGGTAAGTAAACAGATTTATCTATGGACAATAAAAAGAAATACTCTGCTTAAGTAGACAATAATGTGTATAGTACTTGCAGGAGGAAGAGGTTCTGGAACACGACATATACGAACCTATTAAAATACACTTCAGACCCGGGGATTTTACAAAGGGAATAAAGATTCAATCAAGGTGTTATGTTAAGGAGGCAGTTAAGAACATTAATGAAATTCTTAACGCGAATGAGAAGAAATGGTTTCATCAACATCCACAGTTCAAACATTTCTTTCATATGCCTTTGGAGAAGAAGAATAAGGTTCAGGGCATGTGGATGCTCTTTCTTCACGCAGTGGGTACAGGAAAGAAACGAGAAGCTTGGTTTGTCGTCAACGGCGTTCCAATTCGATATTCTCTCAGAGAACACGGGCTTCTTTCTGGTTTATATTGTCATAATTATCCAATTGGATGGGAAGCAATGGGCGGATTAAAGTTTGTTGGGAAGCATTTTCTCCATGGATCAACCATATCATACGAAGTTATCGAGGAAAAGTTCTTGAACATGGAACCTTGTAGAGATAGTTTGAGAATGGCTATATTGTATTTCTTCTCCAGTGTGATTACTGGAAAGTCAAAGAAAGGCGAGAAAGGAACCCCAAAAGGAGCACCAAGTGTAGAACACTTCTTTCTCAGAGCGGTTGATGATCTTAAGTTGTGTAAGACGTTTCCGTGGGGACGTTTGTCTTTTGATGATAATCTTCAACAAATGAATCATTTGTTTAAGAGTTTTGGTGGAGTGGTGGACAAAAAAGGCTGGTGTTATACAAGTTTCAATATTCCTTTGCATGTAAATTATATTGACTAACAATTTCAGTTTATTTTAATTAGTTGAGATTAGTGAATGAGTGGTAAGTAAATATGGTAATTGATAAGCTCAAATTATCCCTAGAGCTAGACTCTCTCAAATTAAGAGGTCAATCGCAGTACTTAGGGTTATCGATCCACAGGGAGTCAAATAAAACACAATAGATGATTAAATTCGGATTAAACTAAGCAAAGTGAATATAAAGCAAGTAAATCAAAGCTATAAAACGGTTGTGAAAATCAATTAAAAAGAAGCTAGGCACAGGGAATTCTCCAGTGAATTAGAGTTGCAGATAAATCATTTATTAGGAATATTAAGCATAATTCTTGAACATGAACACGAGTATAAAACAAACCAACTGTCGTTACGAATGTTATCTATGAATAAATCCTAGAAAACCAAATTCCTTTGCGAATCCTAAGGATCTAAACAAGCATTAATTCCAGGTTCAATTGTTCACAAAACCCTAAACCAAATTCCTTTGCGAATAGGTATTTTGCTCATCTAACACTAGTTCAGGTGATTCAATAATGCTGTCGCATCTACTAAACAACCTAATATCAGATTCTAGTTCGCGAGGCTAGAATCAGCAATAAACACAAGTCTAGATGAAGAATGTTCTAATAATTTTATCCTAAAGATCAGATCTGATCTAACAACTCATCAAACACCTTTGAAAACCCTAAACCTAACAAAAGAACTACTCAGACATGCTCAAAGAAGAAAACATTGTTTTATTAAAAGAGGTTCTAAGTAATTCAATAAAATAAAGCGTGAGTTTAAACAATGACTCTAAAAACGTATATATAAGGGTACAAGGTCGGCCAAAAGCATAAAAGTAAACATCTGGAAACTTCGGGCTTCGAACGGACTTTTCTGATTAAAATCTGGGCTTTGTCGAGCAGGGTGTCGATCGACACTGATAGTGGTGTCGATCGACACCAATCCTCCTGTCGTAAATCTTCAAGTCAGAACTCTTCGTGTCGATCGACACAAATGGTAGTGTCGATCGACACAGATCCTCAAACTTCAATCCGAACTTGCATTTTCGCCACTTCACTCCGAAATGCTCCAAAATCTCCAGTAAACATCTTTTAAGCTCTAATCGTCCTTGTACCTGTAAAGACTCTAAAACACAAGGAAAAACACCAAAAGACTCTATATAATGAACTTATATCGTGGTCTAAAATGGGTAAAAACCACGATATATCAACTCCCCCAGACTTAGCTTTTTGCTTGTCCCTAAGCAAAACAGTGTTATCACTCCTTTGGGAAGCACATACCTTTGCAAAGCTAATCCGGTGATACTTCGATGTTTCCCTAAAAGCTTAGCAGCTCTCCAGATTGAATCCAAACCCCTTAGAGAAACTCAGACTTTCTGTCGCAGACCCCTTTATTCATTAGGTGTAGTTTCATCGAGGGAATATCTATCGCTAGACCTTCTAGATTCTTTCACCTCCTTTAACACTTTCATGCGTTTCACCCTTTTCTCTTCCCTCTGAAACTGTTCATCCAATTAAGGATATCATAGAGATGCATGCCTTTTTGATGATTGATGACCAAGATTATTGCGATGGCGGGTACCTCAGCAGAGGGTCCTTTACCACCAGAGCTAGAGGCTTGCACTTTTCTGCAGATTTTTTTTATTTCCTTGGCATCTCTATGATTCACTAGATCAGCTCTCACTACTATTGTTTCTTGTGAGAAGACAGGGTCATGAGGCTTTTTCCTTTTGATCTAGGACATTTGTATCCGTCATTGGGAAGAAGTTTCAAGAATGGTCCTTCCTCGCTTTCAAGTGGTTGGAAGCTGAATCAAGCCTTTGCGATTACCAACGCCCTTGACAAGAGATTATAAGTTCATTAAGGGCGGGGTCTTTGACATCCTTTCTGGCGTTCTCCAGAAATCTGAACTCGTTCCGTCAAACCACTTCACTTCCAGTTACCCACCTCAGTAGAACCAACCAACTTGCATCGGAAATGGTCCCTGAGTGCTGTTCAAAGCAAGTCTAAAGAAGAGGTTTTGACTCTAAAAAATTTTAAATTTGACTCAAAAACACCAAAATAAAACACATAGTTAGTAACTATCTCCCCCAGACTTAAACGACACTGTCCCCAGTGTTATTAAGCCTAAGGAAGGTGAATCAAATAGATAGGAAACCGAAACAAATGAAAAATCAAGTAAAAACTCGTACCTGGGGGCAGTGTCGATCGACACTACCATTTGTGTCGATCGACACTCATGGTTCTATCGCGTTGAACGACTGAAGTTCAAGCCGATGCTCCTATTGAATTTTTACTGGTGTCGAGCGATGCTCCTGGTGGTGTCGCTCGACACCAACGTCTGAAGTTCACTCTTACTTGTTTTCGAACGTTTGAATCCCTGAAAATCAAAACCAAAAACAAAAACCAAACGTAAAACTGTAAAATAACGTAAAATAAAAACGTAAATAAATGACTCACAAGTGGGTTGCCTTCCACTAAGCGCTTGTTTTAAGTCCGTTAGCTTGACTGTGTTGAGGAATCTAGACGTCTGGAGGATCTGCACTTTTCCATGGAATGACTCCAGGAAAGAGTTGCTGCGTCTTTTGGATCATCTCTTGAACAACCACCTCTCCTTTCTCTTTAAACGCTTGAGGAACGATGATGCGCATTTTGGCAAACGGCTTGGAACTCCTCTTAGTCCTTATCTCCTCTCTTCTCTTTCCTGCGCTTTCATCAGAAAAACCAAGCTTTTCTGGAACTCGAAGCTTGCATGAGCGCGTAACCGATTTTTCAATCTTAATGAGTGTAGAAGAGACAGAATTAAGTACAAGGGGTTCATACTTGGGCTCTTCATGAGGTAACTCAGGAGATGGTTCTGAAACAACCACTTCTTCAATGATATCCGCAAGAGTGTCTTTCGAAGGTTCCTTGATTGGCTCATCTTCCATTGATGTGTCCACAGAGAAAGCTTGACCATCAATGGTGGATCTTCTCCTTGTCTTGTCCATGTCAAATTCCATGACAATATCACCAAGATCAAGCTTTATCTTTCCTTTCCTCACGTCGATTTGTGCGCCAGCCGTAGCCAAGAATGATCTTCCTAAGATAAGAGGATCATGAGGCTCATCATCGTATTCCAAAACAACAAAATCCGTTGGGATGATGCAGTCTTGAATCTTGAGAGGCACATCTTCAAGAATTCCCTTGGGGAATCTCCTGGACCGATCAGCTAGAAGAAGAGACATCCTAGTGGACCTAAAATCAGTCAGACCAAGTTTTAAAGCAATAGACAGTGGCATCAAATTAATACTAGAACCCAAATCACAGAGAGAATGAGGAAATTGCCCTGTTGAGATGGAACAATTAAGTACAAAGTTGCCTGGATCTGGAAGCTTGATAGGAACTCTGCTCTGTATCATAGCACTAACCTCCTCAGAAACCACTATCTCCTTCTTCTTTTTCTTGGAGACTGGAATTGTATTCAAAAGAATCGCTTGAAGATCTCGAGTCAGCAGTGCTCCTTCCTCTGGACTAATCCCATTCGCGACCAATCGCTTGATGTATCTTCGAATAGCAGGTGAGAGTTTAACTGCATCCACAAGAGGCATCTCTATAATGATTTTCTCAATCATCTCCTTGCAAATGGCTTCCTCAGCCTCTTGTTTACTCCTTCTAACTCTGGGGAATGGCAGCTTAGGCTTATAGACGGATTCCTTGATGATCGGAGATGTTTTTGGATGAACAGTCTCTCTCTGGGCAACGTGTTTTTGGATGAACAGTCTTTAGAATCTGCTCAAACATATCTTCCAGCTTGCTTTTCTGCTCAGGAGGCTTGTAAGATGAAGCACCATAGTTTCTTTGATAAGATGATCCATAACCCTGCGGATTCCCATACTTCTGAAATCCGGTCTGATTGATGTAATTAACATCCTCATCTACAGTCTCAACCTCTTGCGCAAAGCTAATCGTCTTCTTCCCAGTTAGAAGACTATGCACAGAATCAAGCTTCTTTGTTACCTCTGCCAGCTGATTTCCACTGATGTCTTGCTTCTGCAAGCTCCTTTCGTAATCCAGGTTCTTGGCACTGGTGCTGTTGGCTATGTTCTCGATAAGCTGGATGGCAGTCCTTGGGGAATTGGTATTGAAATTCCCATTGCTCGCAGCATCAAGTGACACTGAATATTGCAGCACAATCCCTCTATAGAAGATACCAAGCAGTTGCACCTCATTAAATCCATGGTGTGGACAGTCTCTCTGATAGCTCTTGAATCTGCACCATGCAGCCTTGAAAGCTTCATGATCCCCCTGCTTGAAAGACGCAATCTTCGCTCTTAGATCCTCGGTCCTCGCATCGTCAAAGAAATTGCTCAGGAAAGCATTCTTTGTATCCATCCAATTAGTAAGCGAGCCCGGTGGAAGCGTCTTCAGCCAATACTTAGCTTCCCCATGTAGAGAGTATGGGAAGAGCTTGCAGAACAGATAGTCCTCTAAGACTCCATTGGCTTTAATAGCAGATGCCAAATCCTCGAATCTCTCGATGTGGTCCATAGGGTTCTCATGAGGAAGGCCACAGAAAGGGTCTTGAGCGACTAAAGAGAAGTAGGCCGGTTTGAGCTCGAAATCATTGCGCTGGAAAGCTGGTGGACGAATCGCGGCTCGGTTGGCATAGAATTGCTCTGGACGGTTAAAATCTGCAAGTGTTCGTCCTGGCGCAGCATTCTGAATGTTCCTCAACAAAATCGGTGGATTATGGGCTTCGTGTCGATCGACGCCAAGAGCGTGTCGATCGACACCCAAGTTTCTGCCATGTCGAGCGACGATGTTATGGTGTCGCTCGACACCATGCTCTAGATCCATCTGTTCCTCCTCGACGATAACAGCTCCATCGTCGTTGATCCTCTGCCCTTCGGCGTTGTATCTGAGTCCTGCCGGATCTCGCAAAACTCCATCTTCTCCACGAATGAGTATAAGTTGTTCTTGAGCAGCCATTCTTGCTATTCTTCTGTTCTCACGCTCTAAACATGCAAGCTCCTCAAGATCGTAACCAACTAGCTCCTTGTCTTGATTGCTTCTAGTATCAGGCATGTACCTGAAACACAAAACAAAAAGAAAAAGAAACTAGCAAAACAAAAATAAAGAAAAAGGCCTAGACAAAATCCTAATAATAAAATCTAATGGCTATTGACTCCCCGGCAACGGCGCCAAAATTTGATAAGCTCAAATTATCCCTAGAGCTAGACTCTCTCAAATTAAGAGGTCAATCGCAGTACTTAGGGTTATCGATCCACAGGGAGTCAAATAAAACACAATAGATGATTAAATTCGGATTAAACTAAGCAAAGTGAATATAAAGCAAGTAAATCAAAGCTATAAAACGGTTGTGAAAATCAATTAAAAAGAAGCTAGGCACAGGGAATTCTCCAGTGAATTAGAGTTGCAGATAAATCATTTATTAGGAATATTAAGCATAATTCTTGAACATGAACACGAGTATAAAACAAACCAACTGTCGTTACGAATGTTATCTATGAATAAATCCTAGAAAACCAAATTCCTTTGCGAATCCTAAGGATCTAAACAAGCATTAATTCCAGGTTCAATTGTTCACAAAACCCTAAACCAAATTCCTTTGCGAATAGGTATTTTGCTCATCTAACACTAGTTCAGGTGATTCAATAATGCTGTCGCATCTACTAAACAACCTAATATCAGATTCTAGTTCGCGAGGCTAGAATCAGCAATAAACACAAGTCTAGATGAAGAATGTTCTAATAATTTTATCCTAAAGATCAGATCTGATCTAACAACTTATCAAACACCTTTGAAAACCCTAAACCTAACAAAAGAACTACTCAGACATGCTCAAAGAAGAAAACATTTTTTTATTAAAAGAGGTTCTAAGTAATTCAATAAAATAAAGTGTGAGTCTAAACAATGACTCTAAAAACATATATATAAGGGTACAAGGTCGGCCAAAAGCATAAAAGTAAACATCTGGAAACTTCGGGCTTCGAACAGACTTTTCTGATTAAAATCTGGGCTTTGTCGAGCAGGGTGTCGATCGACACTGATAGTGGTGTCGATCGACACCAATCCTCCTGTCGTAAATCTTCAAGTCAGAACTCTTCGTGTCGATCGACACAAATGGTAGTGTCGATCGACACAGATCCTCAAACTTCAATCCGAACTTGCATTTTCGCCACTTCACTCCGAAATGCTCCAAAATCTCCAGTAAACATCTTTTAAGCTCTAATCGTCCTTGTACCTGTAAAGACTCTAAAACACAAGGAAAAACACCAAAAGACTTTATATAATGGACTTATATCGTGGTCTAAAATGGGTAAAAACCACGATATATCAGTAATGTATTTTATTTATATGTGTAGATTCTAGCCTTTGAGACGATCAAAGTATTCAAACAGAAATACAGAGAGTCTGTTAGCATTGGCCACAATGATTGTCCTAGGATGTGCACCACCAAATTCACAAAACATAGTATGACAGGTTTTCCACTTTCTGAATTGTATGAAACACTTGGAACATCTAAGGTTAGTAATACTTGTAGTGAAATTCCTTTTTAAATAAATATTTGTTACTTATGGTTGTATATATGACATTCTACTTATTGTATTTCCACATGACATAGACAGTTTCCTGGTTGAAACTAGTTCTGAGCATACTCTTTCTAGATCAATCTTTGATGAGAAGGAGGACATTGACGATGAGTATTGCTTCATTGTAAAGAGTTGGGAGAGAAGGCACTTTTATGATAAAAGGCCTATTTTTCTTAAAATGTCCTTCGACCATGATGTTAATGGAAGATTTAAGCAACAAGCTGATGGAAGTTACTTGGATACGATGGAGGCAGATGTTCCTTTGGCAGATAATGTGGGGGCAGATGTTCCTGTTGTGTCTAGTGAGGAAGTGCAGAAACTAAAGAAAATGATGGAAGATGGTTTGGAGAAATTGTCCACGACGATGGTCAATGGTTTCAAAGAATTGAAGGACTTGATTGGAGAGCAGGATAAAAGATTAAAGACTGTGGAGGCATTAGTGAAGTTTGAAGCTTCGAATGGTGAGACTGATATGGATTTTGTACCTGTGTCTTGCCCTCCATCTAGGTATTCTGGTGGTGGCTATGGTGGTGGCTTGGAGAAACAGATGGAAGCTGGTGGTGGAATGGAGAAAGAGAAGGAAGCTGGTGGTTATGGTGGTGGATTGGAGAAAGAGAAGGAAGCTGGTGGTTCTGGTGGTGGATTAGAGAAAGAGAAGAAAGCTGGTGAAGGTAGTTTTGGTGGTCGATTGGAGAAAGAAAAGGAAGCTGGTGAAGGTAGTTCTGGTGGTCGTGGTTCTGGTGAGGGACTAGAGACTGATGCTGGTGGTGATGATCCTCTTGAAGAGTTTGAATCTTGTGAGTCCGAAAATGGAGAAGGTGAAGAGGAAAAGGAGACTGAAGTTGTTGGTGAGAAGGAGATAACTGAAGTTGTTGGTGAGAAGAGGATTAGGAAGCCATCAAACCTCAACAAGTCTCCATGGACCACTCAAAAGAGGAGGAAGAGAACTAAGAAGCCATCCTCTTGAACTCTAAACTGGAGTAAGGAAACATTATCTTCAACTTTCCCTCTAAACTCTATCTACTTATAATATTCAAAGTTTGTAATCTGTTTGAACTACTGGTACTACTAAGTACAACTGTTAGGCATTTTGTATTATGTTGAATATTTGAAGTATGTTTTATGTATCTTATCCCTTTTTTACTTATCCCTTTTATTTATGAAGTGGTTGCAATCTCCTTAACCTGAAGTTATTTACTTGTCACATCTCTTGTAATCTGTTTGTAATACTCGTTCAACTAAGTAAAACTACTAATGATACTACTAAATAAAATTTATACTACAAGGTTCCGAATTTGAATCCTAAAAACTTAAATCTTCAATATGATATGAGTATGAGAGTAACAAAGTCATTGACATTGAAATTATTTAAAACATGGAGGTACAAGTCATTACAAAACATGAAAGTGAAATTACTAAAACATTACAAAACATAGAAAAGAACTGCTTAGACAACATGAAGGTCATTAACCTCTTCAGGTGGTTGAAGTTCCTTTCCTCCAAATACTATGGATTGAAGTTTAATAACCATCTCCTTTAGCTTAGTTGTTTCCTCCGTTGTTTATTTTTTAAAACTTTTGTAGAAGACTGAAAATAAATATAAATTAATCATCGATCCTCGACAAAGGCTTAACACCAACCAGATTTTGCCACGTCTTTATCACATGTGCGGCAATGTGTTTATACTTAACTATATTTAACATGTGCTCGGAAAGTTAACACTTAGTGGTACTCCAGTATACGAGTGTTTCAAATTTGGTCATAGTTATACCTTTGGTGATTTACCAATTTATTTAGTATTACCGTATTGTAGACAACAAATTATCAGTTGTTCTTCTGCTTTATGGCTTTTAAAATACATTTCCAATGTTTTAATGTCATAATATATCCACAAACACCTACTCTCTGAAATTTTTCATTACAAGGGAGATAACAATATCTAACTCTTGTTAAAAGTATAATGTTCCTTCACTTAAGATATGCATATTTGTTTTCCAACAATTTGAAGTTTTTGATAATTTTGCATAAGTAACACAAAATTATTATTCAAAGAACACAAATGATGCCATAAAATTACATAACTGTGACATAATACTTCTTAGTTGTCCATTATCAATAACCAGTATAACCAGTATTTCAAACAGAAGATTACAAATTACAAGAAGTTCATTATCACGAAAGGCAAAGAACATCAAACACCACTTGAGCCACCAACTTCCTCAGCAAAAGGAGTCCCTTTAAGGCTTCTTTTAGGGGTCCCTTTACGGCTCCTTTTAGGGGTCTCTCTGCGGGTACTTGTAGGAGTTCTTTGTTGACTCACTTGTTGGCTCTCTTTACGGTTCCTTGTAGGGGTCACTTGTTGGCTTCCTTTACGGGTCCTTCCCCTTTTCTTGGTATTGCTAGTAGGGGTTACTTGACTTTTGTCTTGGCTATCAAGGTCACTCAACTTCTTCTTCGGCTTACGTGGTTGGGCTTCTCCCGTTGATGGAAACCTTTTCACCCGCCGTCTTCCCCTACTGTTTTTGTACTCAGGAGGGAGGACACACATCTGTTGTATATGTAGTGGAACTCTCCAATCAGATATATGCGGGACATGATAAATGGTTTTGGAATAGGCCAACTTCCAATACTCCACCTTATACTTCTCATCACACAACTCATGTATCTCATAGTTCACCGTCCTTGATTCTTGCCTCAAGAGTGTGTTGCGTGCGGCTAATGCATGGACACAAGGATATTTGTCAATATCAAAAGTCTTGCAACTACAAATTTTGGTTACCAAGTTCACCAAATAAGCTTTCCCATCCTGTCCAATAATACTATATATAAGGTCTAATGAGTTAAGCTCCATTGCAACCAAGTAATTCGCTTCCGCACATCTCTCATGTAATAAATCATCCACATCGGGTACTAAAACCTTACCGTAACCAACACTCTCCTTCCTATGCTTGTTGAACCATTCTGAAATCTTGGCCACAATTGCATCTATCATAGGCAACAAATTGTAATGCCTTGCATCCTCAAGGACATGGTTAAGGGATTCAACAGAATTAGTTGTATCAATGTTGTACCTTGCTCCGGGAAAATAGCACCTTGCCCATTTTTCCACCTGTACACTATCGTCTAGGTACACTCCTGTTTGAGGATATCTACTCCTAAAATCAGCATATCTTCTTTCAAACTCATTCTCTGAATAGATCATACCAATTTCCCGGAATAACTCTGCCATTAATTTTCTGTTTGTGTATGAAACTCTAAGTTTCACATTTTGGGATAAATGGTAGATACAATACCCATGTGTAGCCTCCTTATACACCACCTCTACAGTCTTGATGAGGCTGTAATTTATGTCACTCACAAAAACAAGCTTACCACTGTCCGGTATAACTGTCTTCAGTGTTTCAAAAAACCAAGTCCAACTTTCATCATTTTCACTATCAACTACAGCAAATGCAACCGGATAAGTGTGTCGATTAGGATCTTGAGCTGTAGCAATCAATAACACACGACCATATCCAGATTTTAGAAAAGTTTCATCCACAATCAAAACTTGCCTCATTGATGAAAACCCTTCTATGGAAGCTCCTAGTGCAATAAATAAAAACTTGAACCTTCCTAACTCATCTAACTTCACTTCTATTTTTGTGCCAGGATTCACTTCATTTAACATATACAAATAAGCGTACAACAGCTTGTATCCTTCTTCAGGATCACCACGCACCTCGTTAATAGCTTCATTCCTTCCTCTCCAACATGTAGAATATAACGGTGGCACACCATATTTTCTTTGAACCAGACCAATGAGAGCATTAGCTCTTGGGATCTCCAATAAACCTGGATAGTCTTCTTTTAAAAGACTAGCAACTAATCTTTGGGTAGCTCTGTTTCTATTCTCGCTGCTTTTGATGGCACTTGTCCGAGAACATGTGTGAATGTTTTTGTACACCGCAACACGAAAACAATGTGATCTCTTAACCTTTGCAGCGTGAAAATACCATTTACACCCTTTCCTCCAAAGACGACATTTCATCATATATCTCACTTTATCGCTCTTTGTTGTGTAGAAGGCAAAAGATCCTTTATGTGCACCTCTCTCCATAAAATCTTTTACTTCTTTCTTACTATTGAACTATGTACCTATTTTCAAACCAATCCCATCTTCCCATCTTTTCTCCACCCTATTTCCTTCTTCATAACTTGGAGGCGGAGACTGATTAAGCTCTTCATCCATAACGTTATCCCAACTCCTATCCGAAGAATAACCCTTGCTCCTATCCGAAGAATAACCATTGCTCTCATCCGACTCACCACTACCTTTAGTCTCACTATCTCCATTAACTTCATCCTCATGTTGTTCTACACCAAATCTATACTCCATTGCCTCATTTTCTTCTTCCTCATGTTGTTCTTCCACAGTTCTTTCATCCACACCGTAAAGAATAAGAGCATCATTACCAGGAATATCCCCTTTCTCGTAATTCAAACCAACTGAACTTCCTTGATCTCCTTTTGAAACCACACCCTTACCTTTACCCTTATCCAACTGTTTCTTTCTTGAAGAAACACGCTCTACCTCTACATGCAATACACTTCTCCGTTTATTGCTATCTTGTGACGTTAGATACACATAAACATCATCATCATCACATATATATGATTGTCTCGGAGGTGTTGTGTCCACTGGTATGAAACTCAGCTTCACCTCTGTCCTAGCTGAATTAATCTCAACCTTCTTGCATACAGCATCCACTAACATTGTATAATCTATTTCCTCCAAAGATACCCTCTTGAACAATAGTGGATACATTTTCTCTTCTCTTGAAATCCATTCAACCCCATCTCTATTCTTCACATAATATCCTCCACAATCAAAATGTAGATGTAAGCTTGTGTTCATTGCTTCCTGCAATCAAACTAAATCAGTAAACGTAATCAAACTAAACTAGTAATACTTTCATGATTACCAGTTGTTCATGAAGAAAATCAGTGTTACCTATTGGTGATAAATCTACCAAATTTGAATTCGAGATTCACTATGATTTAACCGGATAAACTATCACAAATCCATCTAAATTCACTAATTCTTAACTAATGCAATGTTCTTATCTAATTGAAATCGTAATGTGCATGAATCTAAATTGAAATTCAATTGAATCATCTCGATTTTAAATTGGATTTCTGATTCAAGCTCAAATTTAGTTAATTTACTAGCATATGTTAGTTTCACTAAAGCTAAAGGAAGCAAAACTGACCTCCATAGGCCGGATTTCATCTTGAACTTCTAAAGCTAAAAAAAAATCAAAATCAAATTGAATCCTAAATCACCTCGATTTCGAATTGAATTTATGATTCAAACTAAATTTACTACCATATTAGTTCGACTAAAGCTAAAACGAAGCAAAGTTGATCTGAATTGGAACTTATGTCGGATTGGACGAGACATACAAGAAGAGGGGAAGACAAGTTGGAACATCGTCGGGAAGCTGGAGGTCGAATTCATCAACAGAAACACAATGGGTATAGCTCTGGTAGAGAGGGTCGTTGCTTCAATTGAGCTTCAGTTCAGCTTCAATGGAGGATTGAATGGAGCTGGATCTGGTCGTGAAAAGAGAGAAGACGAGAGAGATATGATTGGTTGGGAAAGTTTAATCCCATTGGTTGAGAGGGGAGAGATTTTTCTTTTGTTTTTTGTTTTCTTTAAATCATAATTACTTAGGATTTTTTGGTAATTTTACACTCATTAATGGTATGAAGGTAAGAGAATGATAGAGTGTGACATAAGAGATTAGAGTTTGGTTTTTTGATTTGGCAAATAAAGATTATGGCATTTAAGAATTTGATCCTTTAAAACAGAAAGAAGAGAAGTGGACTTAAAATTAGATGGGCCAAGACTGGGTCTAAAATTGCTAAACATAGACCCAATTAAGGGGGAAAAAAAACATTTAACCAAGTCCAATAAACGTCGCCGTTTCAGTTGGAGCATCTTTGAACTTCTTCGTCTTCTCTGCTTTGATTGATAAATCAAGTTGAAACCTTTGTGCAAACTCTCCAAGAACCCTAGATTGAAAGATGGTGTTGATCGAATCAACTAAGACTGAGGAAGAGATCCTCATCAAAGACAAACCAAACCCATCTTCTTCACCGCAACCGGAAACAATGTCTGCGACGGAGGCGAATCAAGTCGACGGAAATGACTCCGACGGATTCGAGACTGCTAGCGAACGGGAAATTAGCGACGAAGAAGACGATAGCCAAAACGACGCCGTAACGAGTCAAGAGGAACCACAGCAGTCTGATAATCCAGAGAATAAGGGAGAGCAGATTGAGCTAACGAGAACAAACCAGGTAAATATACAACATAGATTCTCTAGTGTATTGAACGATATGTTACATTCATCTTTAGGGTTTTCTAGTTCTGGGTTTAGCAAACATAGTGAAAAAGCTTCGATTTCGGGTTAAATTTCGAAACTTTAGGTGAATTCAGTAGAGAATGCTCTAAAACTACCATTGACAGATATTGAAAATTGTCCTTTCTGTTTGTTTGGAAGGAGAAAGCTATGGCAGAAGCAAATGAGGCTAAAGTGGAAGGTAACAAATTGTTCGTAAATGGTCTTTACGAAGAGGCATTGTCGAAGTATGTGCTAGCTTTAGAGCTTGTTAAGGAATTCTCCGAGTCTATCGAGCTTCGGTCCATTTGCCATTTAAACAGAGGTGTATGCTTCCTCAAATTGGTATGTCCTTTTAGCATGACTGTACCTCTTGGCATCTTGAGTTTTAGATCGAAGATGAGTATAGTTGTCGATAGTATTCAAGAGTTTTCTGTTGCTCAGGGTAAATATGAAGAAACAATCAAGGAATGCACTAAAGCATTAGAGCTAAATCCTAGTTACACTAAGGCCATGGTTCGAAGGGCAGAAGCGTACGAGAAGCTTCAACACTTTGAAGAAGCTGTCACGGGTGAGTTGATGAGTACTTGCAAGCAATAACCGTCTTTTCCCCTTGAGTTTTACGCATGAAACCAGTTTACAGTTAAATTTTAGTTGTAGAATGGGTTTTTAATGGAAGAGTTAGTTTACAATGTGTCTCTATTTTGATATGTAGACTTGAAGAAGATCTTAGAACTTGATCCTTCGAATGATGAAGCTAGGAAAGGGATTCGACGCCTTGAACCTCTTGCTGCTGAGAAGCGAGAAAAGATGAAAGAAGAGGCTTTAAGTAAGTGTGAATCCTTGTGGTCATATATGTCCATATCTTTTTCACAGTTTACTCTCTGCAATCATTTCATGGACTACTATTAATATGCCGAATTACGTTTTGTGTTTGTAGCTAAACTGAAGGAGATGGGAAACTCGCTTTTGGGTCGGTTTGGGATGAGCATGGACAAATTCAAGGCTGTTAAAGACCCCAACACTGGCTCATACTCTTTTTCTTACGAATAATAGTCATAATACATCGTAGTGGTCTTAAGGTTTTTTCACTTCTACCACTTAATGTTCAGCAACAATCTTTTTAGTATTGCAATGTGGTATTGATGCATTGGTACTCAAAAGATAGTCTTTTTTTCTGCATTCAATGTGGATGTAAATTCAAAATTTAATGTTACAAGTTACAACAGGATAATATTTTCCTTTCCATGGTTCTTATCAATTGTTTGGTGTTTATTCGCACATGATACAGAAAATACAACAAGTTTCTATAATGAAAAACCATAAAGGATTTTGTATGTATTTTGTATGTTTATAGATTATGTGTTGTGGCATGCTGCTCCAAGTACTCTTTGCTGTTCATTTCTGTTAATCTGCAAAACATAATAAACATATTCACATAATGAACCAAAATCAGATAAAAGCTTATAGGTTATTACTAATCAAAGAGATTTTTAGTTACATTACCTACTGATGGTTCTATCTTTTGCGAAACCGAGCTCATTGTCCACGCAGAGCTCAGGAACATCGTTCTTTCTTGACCTTGACGATGTTCTTGGAGCCATCGATTTCGCGTCTGAGATTGTTACAATCTTTTCCAAGAGTTCTTCTGGACTTGCTTCAGCTGTACACAACAACCTCGCTCTGTTCTCATACATCACCTGCAACTCTTAAACCATAATCAGATTTGATGAATGATTCGGTTGTGTCATCTTAAAAAAGTTAAAACTAAAGAGATGGAGCCGGGCTTTGCGTACATCGACTAGTGTGACGAATCTATACGCAGCAGTCCTGTTATGAAGCCCGAAAACCGGGATTCCTTCCAAGGCAAGAGTATGAAACTTCTCTGTAACATCACGGAAAAAGAAGAAGAACCATTTTGAGACAAGATTCGCAGATGAGAGACCGAGAGAGAGAGAGAGATCGAAAGTGGAGTAAAACTTACTGAACAATCCGAAGTAATCCGCAGCTCCGAGAGGTTGGTCACATAACTCTTCAAAAGGAAAGTATGCACAGCCATTAGCACCTAATGGAACCTGTTCATGAAGCAGCATTGGTCTGATGAAGAACTCATGTAAACACAAAAGAAGTGAGGCTGGTATTATTATTATTAATTGTACCTGTAATTGTCTTCCCATGACCACTTCTACGACCTGTGGACGCGCAACAACATTGTCTCCAATCAGTTGTTGGAACTTCTGTTTCAAAAGAGTCGAAAGATCTTTACCGATGAAATAAAATCCTTGCTCAGCCTGCGCAATTCAAGAAGCATGCCGGTTATTGAAGCCAACCTAGGCAATTTCAAGAGGGATTTTAAGAGCAGTACCGAAGTTAGTTTCCGGTAATCAACGGATGAGCCGATCTCATGAACCACATTCCGTTCCTGCGAAAATGGAAATTTTAATGACAGCCGAGAAGACGAATAAGAGATTGAATATGGATTTGATGGGAATAATTGAGATACCTTCAATAAGGAAATGAAAGGTAGGAAGAGATCTCTCTGTAGTCCTCCTTCATAGAGTTTATCAGGATTCCGATTCGATGTGGCAACAAGAATCTATATTTTATGCGGTTTTCGCAAACATGGAACAAAAGTCAGTTTAACCCAAATAAGTAAAGATGATTAAAGCAGAGAAATGTAAGGATCACACTTACGACGCCGTTGCTGTAGAGATGTCCGAAGAGTCGGTTAAGTATCAAAGCATCTGCAACATCAGTTACCTACAATAACAGAAGCCGAAAAAGCCGAAACTCAAGAAAGGTTGATCCAAAGATTATTACTTTCAAGAAAATAAAAATGTATAAAAGTATTATACCATGAACTCATCTAGACATAGTACAATTGCATCATGAGCTATCTCTTGAGCAACAACTTCAAGTGGGTCTGATAAACCCTTATGCTTCTGCAAACATTTCAACCCGAAATCAAACAGGTATCTCAAAAAGGCTACTAAAATCGAGAACGCAACAATGGAAATTCGATTATCCTTACTTGTAACCGACTATGAACAGTCAACATGAAATCATGGAAATGTATCCTCTGCTTCTTCCAAGTACAAGGCCTAATAAAACCCGAGAAGATCATGAGCACGAGCAATGATCTAGCAAGAGAGATAAGTATTTGATCATACAAAACTTACAATTGATCAAAGAATAAGTCCATCAACATGGTTTTTCCTGTACCTACACCTCCATAGAGGTATAATCCTTTGACGGGCGAGTAAGAAGACTGCGGCATTAGCCGTGACCAAAACCAGCGACTCCTGATTTGCGCAAAAACACGGGTTAGCGTAAGACTTAAGTTCTCAATGATGAATAAAGCCTAAGGAGAATAGAAGGATCACCTTGATGATTTATCAGAAGTGTTGTACCGATCTAAACGACACGTATCTACTGATTCCACAAGCTCATCATATAATCTCTGAAGCTCTCTTAATGCACTAAGCTGAAACATTTACAAACAAAGCCTTAAGCCACAAGTAACAATGAAATCACAAATAATCTTATTGATGCTCAATGAAGTAAACATTTTTCGTACTTGACAGATATCACCAGTCATAAGCTCACCATCATAGATTCTTCTCTCATATTCAACAAGTGGACCTCTTCTATTCACATCTACCAAAATTATTCATCATCACTAAATTTTATCATTACAAAATCGAATTTTGATTCGAAAGAAATAAATAAATAAAAACCTGAGACACTGAGTCTAACAGCATCAGCTGCTTCTGCTGATAAACCTCTCGAGAAACTTAACCTCGAATACAAATTTGAGTTATTATAAATGTTTGTATTATTCACCAGAGCTTGATTTTGATTGACACCAATCAAAAGTTTTCGACTTTTCGAGTAGAAAGTTGAAGAATTGCGTTCTTGATTCCTTAGAGCCCATCTGATTCTACTTAGAGACGATGTTCTAATGATTGGTCTCATTTACAGATCAATGCAAATCGAATCAGCTGCTGAAAACAAAACCAAAAAAAAAGGATTTAATTTATTTATTAGTGATTCCAATTCAAGAAGAATTAGCTAGAACAACCATAAACTTTAAAAGAGATGATATATAAAGTATTCAAAGCTATTATTCATAGAAAATTTGACATATTTTATTGGCATTATTGCACTACATGTGACGGAACTTTAAATAACAACAATATACAGAGCAATAATTGATGAGGACTCACCTTCAACTATGAACAGCTTGAAATTTTCCCTTCAAAATTTTCCTGGGAAAATATTTGTTTCCCGGGAAAAAAAGGGAAATTTTGTCGATTCGGTTACAGAGTAAGGCAAAACCCAGCCAGAAAATTAAAAAAAAAACAAATCTTTGAATAAAATTATGAGATTTCGGATCGGGATGAAAATTAGGGACAAAAGGAAAACGTGAAAGATGATCAAAAAATTTGAAAAGTA
Source organism: Draba incana (assembly GCA_963576765.1). NCBI lineage: Eukaryota > Viridiplantae > Streptophyta > Magnoliopsida > Brassicales > Brassicaceae > Draba > Draba incana. The sequence goes on along the minus strand of OY755212.1, from coordinate 12,434,172 downwards.
ATGTCGATGTTTATGTAATAGAATTGATGATATATTTGGATAAGAGAGAGAGTCAAGAAAAAGGGAGATTTTATCAAACAAGCAAAAGATAGCGAAGAGGATGAACTGTTTCTAAGATTTTAAGAGATTTATAAGACGTGTTTTAAAAGAGTAAATTAGGATATACCATTCTTTTATCTCTAAGACACGTGTGTTTTTATCTATTTTTTTTTTTTATATAATTACCAAATTGTACATCTAGTTAACTGTGTTAATGTTGATTGCACAGTTGTTTTCCAGATAATAAGAGGATAAATATATCAGGATTTGACTTTTTATATTCTTAATTTAATGGTTTCATAAATCTTTTTCTCATTTCAAAATCTTAACTAAAATTACCCTACATGATTGTCTACAAGTCAAATCTCTTAGAAATTTTATGATGAGAAAATTCAGCAAAATTGTGTTGAGAAGGCAGTTTCTCGAAGTTGTGTTTGAGACTGCATTTTGGTGGGCCTAAGCATCTTACACCTGGTCCCTATGAAGATTCAACGGTCTATATTTGATCCTTGTTTCAACGCCCATCTTCTGCTTTGCTAGTGGTCTATGAATAAGTCTATAAATTCTCTTTGACATAATTTTTTCCTAGGAAAAATAAGAAGATAATGTGACTTTCGGTTGAGGAAAAAAAAGAGAAAATTAGCCATGAATTTTTTTTTTTTTTGAAACTTAATTAGCCATGATTTGTTCGAAACGAAATATTGAAAATTTATTCGTTGTGTGGTACTAAATTTTTTTTTTTTTTTGTGTTCACAAAGTACTTAAAGTTAGTGTAACCTATTTTTACAATTAATTATATTTTATATCGGCAATGATTACCAATTAAACCTTTCAAAGTTATCAAATAATTTGGTTTTGGTGATTACAAAAATAAAAGAAATTTTCTCGTTTTGATCTCGATGTGTGTACTTAAAATACAACCTTGATGGTGACTGATTGCATTACGCATGGTCTCACGTGTCCACGTCAGTTTTTACATCTCAAACATGTCCGACCAACCCCGTACCTAATGCCCGCTTCTTCGTCTCTGTAATCATGACAAAATATTAAAAAAGTTTGAATTGACCTTAATCTTGTCAACCTCGTTTAAATCAAAATGGGCTTCAATAACTTATTGGGCCTAAGCCCATAGAAATATATTCCTCAATCGAAAGTTACGACTGTCGTCTTCTTCGATCGAATTTTGCCTGGCCGGTGATTTCACACAGAGACTTTAGCTTCACCGTTGGAACGAAACATTTCTTGAGCTAAAATCGGAAATTGATCAATGGCGAATCAAGGAGCAAAGAAGCGAAAAGACGAAAACGCTCGTCACATGGCTAAGCTCCGTCGAATCATCATCGCTTGCAATGTACTTCCTCTTTCCTGATTTCTCAGATTCTCCAATGGCTTTCGATGTTATTGTTAGATTCGGTACTTCAGTGTTATTATTATTCGATCAAATTGCAAATATGAATCGTTGATTTCAACTATTAGGTCAAGATCGGATGATTAAATTTTCGACGAATTTTGAGGATTAGGTTTTTTTGCGATATGTGTTCGCAGATTGTGTACGTTATAGTGAGGATGCTGATTTTTCATTCAAGCTTTACCTGGAAACATTGGATTGGTCTTGTGGTAACTTCGTTAGGTTACGGACTTCCTTATAAGTTTCTTAATCAAATGGCAAAGCCTAGTGTTACTGATGATGGTGAACTTATTGATGGTGGATTTGACATGAGTACTGGTGGAATTTGTGGGTACGTTTCTCAAATCGTATAATCTTCTTCTCTTAATTGATATACACCATTCTTTGCCTCTTTGAGTTGATTTATTGGATTGTATATGACAAGCTTAATGATCTCTTGTCGATGCAGATATTTGCACGACGTACTCTACATTACTTGCTTCGTGCAGCTAGCGTCTATTATCTCTGGAAAGTTTTGGTATGCGTATCTCGTGGTAAGCCCGTCTCTGTTTTTCTTTATTGGCAAAATTTGAATGCTACTGTAGCGTCCGTTGGAAAATGACGATGCGACTATTTTTTGCGTTTTTAGATTCCTGCATTTGGAGCGTACAAAGCTTCCGATTTTATCAGGGGATTCATGGGACAAAGTTCAGAGGTAATTGAACATTATCAAAGTGCTTTTGAATAAGTAGGAAACTTGAGGATTATTAAAACGGACTGTATTTTGCATCGATGACTGAATTTAGGGAGGACCAGAGGATGAGAAAACTCGTAAAAAGAGGGAGAAGATGGAGAGAAAAGCTTCTCGAGGGCAAGTCGTCAGGACAAGAACGCGATGAATGAATTTGGTACAAACTCTCTTCAAACATACAAAATGCAAATCAATGGGTAACACTCTTGGCTTTGCAAGTCCTTGTTGTACCGATGTAGTTGTCTTTAACACTATTTGACTTAAATGGGATGTGTTAAGATGGAGATTTCTAGTTTTCTTGAGCAGTACACAGTAAAAATTCTCAAGGTAAAATGACTTTGTTCTTGAATTCATGTAATATTATGTTTTTTTTAGCCATTGTACCCAAATCCATTCTTGTGGTATTCTTGTGTTGTGAATTGACTTGAAAAATAAGCTTCATAGTTATGGAATTACACAAACACAAATGAAGAATAAGATACAGTAACAGATGATATTTGAGATAACAAGCAGAGATCATGAGACTGGAAAATGAATACAAAATACAAATTGTTATATACAAAGAAGCTGCCATGTACTTGGTATTGGGTTAATATCACCTGGAAGTTATGGAGAGGAGATTGAATTCACGTTCCAGTGTCCATAAAGATTCATTCTTGTTATTGATACTTAGCGTATACTCCTGGAAATACCCACTATATGTAATCACCGAGACCGTCACCCTGAAAAGTGCGAGAGAAACAGGAAATGTCATCAAGCTTCCGTGGTATCGTTCTGTTCCAAAATAACCGCAAAACTTACCTAAGAGATGTAAAGTGAGATGGAGATGATGTTCCTTCAAGTTTATCTATCTTCCTAACTACTGCATAACTGTATAACATAAGCAAGCAACATTCAATAAACCTCTTTTGTTATATAGCAGAATCCAAAAGAATAGTCTTTTCACCTTCTAAGTCCGGAAGAAACTGCATTTTGAAGCACGTGATGATGCGCTGGATCTAGTGCATCACTCACGCTATCGGGAAGAACGGATCCAAGAAAGCTAGTCGACCTTTTGCTTCTGAGAAGACTCTGAAAACTCTTAGGAAACTCAAAAAGGGTAAGGGAAGTTAAGAGGGTGACTCTTAATCCTCACCTTTGGTTTATGGCCAACTTTAAAGAAAAGGCATGAATGGAGCCCGAAGAACTCGTTGCAATCAATATATCCGGAAGCTGTGTCGATGGTCCAAAAGAGAGCGAATATATTGTTGATGGGTATGTTCCTCTCCTGAAACTATATGACTGCAAACAAAAGATTAAGAATCTGTAGGGAGACAAAAATGTTGATGTATCAAAAGAGCAACTATTCACCTTAGTTGCTTCTGAAACAAGATGCACGCGGATCAGAGTTCCTTGCTCAGATGCTGTAGCAATGTACATTCCATTTGAAGAGAGAGCAATCGCAGCTAATGGAGAACGATGTGCATCAATCTGTTTACCGAATTCAAGAATTGGATGAAGTATGCAACTCCGAAAGCAAAATTTAAACCCAAACTTAAGTGAAGCAACTAGTAAACCTCACTGTGAGACTGCAAATCCATGACGTTATACACCAAAACAGATCCTTTCGTGACACTAGCCGGAACAGCTAAGTAGCAGCCTTCAAGAGATGGAGAGAACGCAGAGAGACCTGTTCGAAGATAGACAATATATACTTGTTTACAACGTACTGCAACGGATAAAAGCTGGTGAAGGGAACGTTCTGAGCTACCTTTTGGATTTGGAACGGTGTCGATAGTATCAAGCATGACAAGAGTATTCAAGTCGTAAACGAATGTTTTCTCTAGCAGCACAACAACAAGTCTGATAAGAATCAATCACAGGATCATGAATTCACTTTCAAAAGAAACAATCAGAAAATCAAAAGTTTGGTAACTAACAAACCTTTTCTTATTCATACGAACAGCGAGTATAGAAGTCAAAAAGTTCATTTCCCTAAGAGGAGAACCCGTTGTGGTCTTGAATAAACAGAGACGCCGTGGTGAAAGAGAAGGCTATATATGAATTTTTTTTCCGGAAATTATTCAAAGGTCAGAATCCGATTTACCGAAAAACAAAAATGTATATCAAGCACAAACCTGTTCACCAGCTCCAACAATTGCAAGTAGATCTGAGCTATACAACATTTCAACAATAACAAACGCCCCAGAAGCTATCAAATCAAAAAACAAACAACTTCAATCCAAACTTCAATATTAACATTAGCAAGGGTTTGATGTCTACATTACAAGAAGTCGTCTCGAATATCAGATCATACTTAAAGGTTTCGATTAATTTAACCAATTCTCTTTAAAACAAACATTAGGACTTATGATCAATTACAGAACAAAAGCGAACATAGAATCTAGAACTTGCCCCGTTCATAGCAGAGTCTGCCTGTAGTAGAATCGAATATTTTGAAGGAATCATTCGAACTTATCGCAAAACCACTGCAAAAAAAAAAAAAACGAACAGCCAACAAACAAAAGGGCAGCTTTTGTGTTACGTTATCTGAGAAGAAGAAGACCAACAAATTTTCATGGAAAATCTACTAAACGAATCCAATTCCTTATTTTCTTCAATGATTTTTTCCCATTAAAAATTCAAAAAATCACCTGTTATCTTGATTGAAAGAAACACAATAGATTGGAGATGGAGAGGACTGATTCGCCATGTCGCCAAATTCTCTCTTTTGTCTACAAGAAGCTGTTTTCACTTTTTATGTCTTCTTCTTCTGTTTTGTCTTATTCTTCTTCACAAAACGTCGTCGTTTCATATCCTCCTTCTCTTTCTTCCAAAACGGTGTCGTTTTTGCTGCTCAGTAACTCAGTAAATTGTTGGACTATGATAAAAAACTGAAAATGACACATGAGAGTCAAAGTTAGACAAAAGTCTTAACACAACAACACTAGCGTAGAGGACCACCACAAGCAGCTTGTGATAACAACAAAAGTATTGATGCAATTTTGATACAGAGAGAGATAATGCAAATCAGATTCTGGTCAAACAAATCAGTCTTATAGTGTCTTCCTTCACCATCATAATGTTTAAGCAAAGTAGCTCCTTTTCTTACCCAACCCAAAAATCAAAATATATACATGAACATAGAATAGAACAAAGAATCTCAAATTGTAATTTTCATTGATTCACCAACATATACATGTCTATATTATAAAAAAAAAGTGTAGACCTTCCAATATTTGTTTCTTTCTGTGTTATCTTGGACCGGATAGTTCCATGGCGCACGAATCTAAAGGCTGTTGATCATCGTCATCATCGAAAGCCGAAGATCCAAACATTTGATAAGTCGGATCATTGCAATGGGCAGAGATAGTAGAGAGAGATGAGATTGTCTTGAAAGAGATATTAGCGTGGTAGAAATGTGAATGGTTATGCGAAGCAGCCCATCTTTCGGCTAAACCATCGCCTTCTAGCATCAAAACAACTTCCGACATTTTAGGACGATGAGCAGGAAGATATTGTGTGCATAGTAAAGCCACTTGTAACATCTCTCCGACTTCAATCTTATCGTACGTAGTCCCGAGTTCTCGGTCCACCAATTCCTCTACTTTCATCTCTTCTTGCAATTTCCTCACCTAAACCGCAAAAACCGTTAAATTCAGCTGATCGTATTGTTTATTAGTATGAATTTGTGTCTATTTGCTTACCCATTCAAGCATAGCTCCTTTCTGACCAGCGGTTTTACCAAACTCAAGAGCTCTCATGCCGGTTATGAGTTCTAGCAAGAGTATACCGAACCCAAACACATCGGTTTTCTCAGAAGACTGACCGGTGGAGAGATATTCAGGTGCAATGTGGCCAACCGTACCACGAACAGCGGTTGTGACATGAGAATCCTCGTGGTTAAGCAGCTTTGCGAGCCCAAAGTCACCAACAACAGCTTCAAAACACTCGTCTAAGAGAATATTAGCCGCTTTGACGTCTCTGTGAATGATTTTGGGATCACATTGCTCATGTAGATACAACAAACCTCTCGCTGCTCCAATCGCTATCCTCTTCCTCATGTTCCAATCCAACGCCGGTTTCGCTACAAGAATGAACAAATTGGTTAAAAAGTCATCGAAAATGAGATTTGGAGCGACGGTTCAAGACTTATACTAACATTTAAGCTTATAGGCGACGCTTCCATTGGGCATGTAAGGGTAAACGAGAAGCCTTTCATTAGAAGTTGCACAATAACCGATTAACCGAAGCAGATTCCTATGAACAGCTAAGCTAATCATCTCTAGCTCGGTTTGAAACTGTGAATTCCCTGAAATTCCATTAATATCCTTTAACCGTTTCACTGCAACCATAGTCCCGTCTCCTAGCTTTCCTCTGTAGACATTACCGAATCCTCCAGTACCGAGAATGTTCTTGGAACTGAATCCATCCGTAGAAACATGAAGTTCTCGGAATGTGAAGTTTCTTAGATTCCCTAGTCCTTGAAGCCCCTCCTCTGGTTTATCTGCTAAAACCTTGAAACTGTTAACATCTTACAAAATCAAAAATGTATAAAGCACAAAAAGCTCAAATGCACGAACCGTTTAAGTTAAGGATCAGTAGCCTTCTTTGTTTCTTCCGGTACCAACAAAACGAACCGAAAGCAATAATAACAAGTAAAACAACGAAGCCAAGGCTTACACCGAGCGCTATTGCCAATCTATTAGACCTGCGACCTACACAAACTCAAGTAACCAGATTGATTAGTATAAATGATCATCACAAATTCAAGAAAAAGGCGATGCAAGAACGATAATTTTTACCCGAAGAGGAGCTCAAAGAAACAGAAAGAGGACTTGCATTGATTGATCCAGAACATATCTCAGGTGGACTACTTCTACAAATCAATGGATTTCCAGCAACACTGCATTCAACAAACAAACCAGAATCAAAACACAAGAACTAGTGAAATCACTAGAAATTTTACAGAACATTTGGTTACTTGAAAGTTTTGGCTGGGAATTTAGGAACAGGTCCACTAAGATTGTTGTAAGACAAGTCCCTGAATTTTCAAAAACATGAAAAAATCAGAACAAAAACAAATACAAGGGTAAAAGAAAAGAGAAATCTTTTAAAAAACTCACAAGAAGGAGAGATGAGGAATTTGAGACAAAGAAGCAGGGAAGGGCCCAGACAGAGAGTTGTTGTTCAGTCTCCTATAGAAGAAAATCAAATTCGTACGAGGTTAAAGTTGAATTTTAATGAACTGATCCAAAATCATTACATGGAGGGAGAAAGAAGAAACTCACAGATATTGAAGACTACTTAATTGCTCAACGGAAACAGGAATTTCTCCGGAGAATCGATTGTTTGAGAGATCTAAAGTTTGTAACTTTGGAAGTAAACCAAGCTCCGGTGGGATTTTGCCGGAGATATTATTATTCTGCAATAACCTTAAAAAAAACCCACAAAACAAAGATTAGAGAAACAAACCAAAAAAAGAGAGAATTTTTTTTGGGTTTGACAAAAAAAAAAAACAAGATCCGAGGATGTCGTAATCTTACACTTGTCGGAGATTAGTGAGATTTCCGATTGATTCAGATAAACTTCCGGAGAGAGATTGGCTTGGCGCTCCTCTAGAGAGAGAGAGAGGGAAAGAGTGAGAATTTATCGCCATGAACTCAAGAAGCAAGAAAACAAAAAGAAGAAGAAGAAGAAACTAACAAGCCAATGACGAGGTTGTCGGAAGAACAAGTAATCATAGCCCAACTACAAGGATCAACTGAAAATTCGTCCCAGTTATTCAAAGCTCCATGAGGATCATGCAAACCGTTCTTTATAATTATCAACGCTTCCACTGTCATAACCAAAACGCAAAAAAAAAAAAAAAAAAATCAGAATCCGTACATAAAAATCCAATCTCTAAACAAAAAGAAAACTTTTTTTCGTTGTTGTTATTGAAGTGTTTATTACCTTCAGGGTTTCTGGGTTCAGAAGAGAGAGTGAGAGTAGAGAAACAGAGAAAGAAGAAGAGATGAAGTTGAATCATCATCGTAATCGTCTTCTTCTTAGTTACTACCACCATTGAAGAAAAAGCTTTAGCTATAAGAATTGTGAAGAGAAGAGAGACAACATTTTACTTTAATTTTTTGGGTTTGTGCCCACAAACACACATAGAAAAAGAAGAGAAAGCAAAAGCAAACAAAGAAGAAGAAAAAATGTCTGCTTTATTTTGAAAAGAAAAAGAAAAGAAATCTTGGGTTTATCAAAGAAGTCTTTCTTCTTCCCAAACAAAACAGTCTCTCTCACAGGAGATGAGTTTGTTTGTTGCTGAGAAATTAGATAAACATGTCCCTGAGAGACGTTTAAATGAGGGAGAGAGATGCAAAAATAAACAGTAGAGAGAGAGAGAGAGAGAGAATCAGGGGAAGCTGATACGGACTGTCGGACCCGGGAAGGTGGATGCTGGTCTAGTCTATACTCTCTTTTCTTTGACCCGGGAAGGTTAACGCCAATTTTTTGTTTACTAGACCACATTTTTCTTTTTATTTTAAATTGGGTCTACATATGAGGACCACTATCAATTTGATTTATTTTAGGAAAAAAAATCTAAAATTTTGAATGCTAAAATATTAAATTTATTTATGTTTAACTGGAAAAAACAAATTTAATAAGATGGATTAACCTAAATGGATTTGGATTTTAACTGAAATCACTAATTTTATTACATAGTAAAAATTATTCGTAAAATTAAGGGGAGCAGTTTATTAACTTTGCATGTAACAATATGCGATGTCTGGTTCAAATGCAAAAACGTTAAGAGGAGGAGGCAAAACTCTTCCTCGCAAAAACTATTTGGGATTTTTACCTGGTAGATTGTGAGATCGTTGAAGTAAAAATAATACATTATCATTATTATTCTGGAGAAATCATTAACGTACGCTAAAACTATCGACTGATGCATATATACTTAAGGAAGTATTTATACCGGTTATGGTGAGTTTTTTTAGAATGGATTCAAGAGTAACTACGTTAATTTTTATTTTCAAGATTACAGATATAGTGATTATATTTTGTTTTGGAAGAGTTTTTAGTTTAAAGAGTATATTGTGCATTTTAACTTTTAATATCTCATTGATTTTCAACTATAAATACATGATATTCTAGGGATGCATTGAACAAGGTCTAGGGGTCAGCTATTTTTTTTTTTTTGTAGGTTCCATGATTCTAATCTGTCTAGAAGTGTAGGAGATCTAATATATATATTATAAAATCTTGGCTAAAATCTTTGTGTTACAAAAATTGTTTTGTTACAGTAAAAGTGATATTGATGATATATGGACTGTATATGTAATTAACAATAGCTTAGGCATTGTTTAGCTATTTATTTAAATTGTAATTAGATTTCTACTTGTGTATATAAGGCTAAGCCTTCACAACTTGATGAATCAGAAACTCCTTTATACCAAACCTAGTTTCTTGTCATGGTATCAGAGCAGACCCAACTCCGATTGTGTGGATAACCTATGGATGTCCAGTCCCACAAACTCCACGTTTCAGATGTCCAATCATGAACGTGAGGAAGGGTATTAATGTCCCACATCGGTTTGGTTAAAGATTTTTGCCTAGTATATAATATGTGGCAATCCTCCTCCTAATGAGTTAGGTTTTGGGAGTGAGTTAGACCCATATTTCTAATATGGTATCAACCCTAGTTTCTTGTCAAGTGGAAATTAAAATAAAAGTAATGTACTAGGATTACCAGTGCACAGAGCTACAAGACTGCTACAAGCTAATATGCGCTTCTTTGTCTTTCCATTTTTTTTTTGTCTTTTTCAATATTTTCTTCCATCTTTTAATGAAAACAATAGTTTACAAGGAGATGAAACTTGAAATTTGGTGCTCCTTACCTAAATTTGAACTTTTGTGATAATAATGATAATTACGATTCGCATATATACAGAAATTATTGTATAAAAATACCAAAACGAAACAACATGAGATAGTGAAGTGGTACGAATAGAAATGGGCAATAAAAATACCAAAACGAAACAACATGAGATAGTGAAGTGGTACGAATAGAAATGGGCAAAGAAAGTAAGTAAAGCTTGAAATAGGAGAATCCACACTTGCCTAATGAGGTGTAATATTTTTGATGTTACATCATTTATGATAAGTCCCTATACTTTTGTTTTCTTCCTTTTTTGGGCTCTCTGTTTTTCTTCGTTTTTATTTTGGCCCACGTCCTCCTGTATTCGGATTAATTTGATCGAAGCTCTCTAATTATTACACCTTTGTCTTTTTTTCTTTTTTTCTTTCTTTCTTATTTTATTACTTTTCTATCTTTTTCACTTTCAATCACGTCTTACTTTACTGCAAGAACATTCATGACCCCCACGTTTCGAATGTATGCTTTTTTTTATAAAAGTTTTCGTAAAAAACGCTAATTATGTTTTCGTTAAGATGCACTAATAAATAATCAATCATACATAATACATTGCCCATTTGCATCGTACGTATCGATGCACTAAAACTCGTAGTTGACCCCCCAAAGGAAAGTAGACCAAAATTTGCATGTTTGTAATTAAAAAACATTTTAAAAAATTACATTACAATTCAAAATAATCTATATATATGGAAAAAATCAAATCTTCTTAAGTGAGGAAATGGAGTTGTATTGGAGTCGAAGACGATCCTGGATACAAGGAAATCAAACATGTATTTCGGGCCGGTGAATTTATAACTTTTTTAAAAGCCAATTTATTAAGTCCAACATAAGTAAATCATTTTTTTCTTAACATAACACTAATATTAAAAGTGGAATCCGATAACATCGAAATAGAACTATAGTAGAAACTCTAAAAATTAATATTCGATAAATTAATAATTCAATAAATCAATAAAATTTTCCGTTTCTAAATTAGTTTTTCAATGTATTTAACATTTTTATACTATTCTAATTATAATATAGTTTACTTTGTGATTAATTCACTATGATTATAATTGACTATTTATGCATGTATAGTCAGCTATTCGGTTTTTGTTAACATTTATCTCCGAATAACCAACTCAAATCAAAATATAGTGGACTATGTAAAATATTATATATGTAAACGAGTGTTTGCTATTTAGTTATAATATAGTTCATTTTGTGAATAATTCACTATGATTATAATTGACTACTCATGCATATATAGTCAGCTATCCGACCTTTTTCTTTTAACATTTATCTGCGAATAGCGAGCTATCACATCAAAACATAATTGACTACTTATCTTGTAACTAAAAAATATAATAAATCTAAAATAGTAATTCTATATATACTCTATCTTATTTACCTAATTATAATTTATGTTATGCTAAATACTTAATTATTGTTGCAACGGGTATAGATGCTAAATCCCTTAAAAACAAAACAACAAAGGTAGAAGAGGTATAGTACCAAAATTCTAAATTAGGGTGAGCAATATGAGGTAAGCAGCGAGATGCTTTGTAACCAACCACCTTATTTTTCCTGTCACAAATCATCAGTGATGAACTGATCATTACATCATGCATGCATCCTTGTAATTGTTCATATATATTAATTCCTAATTAACTTTTATAATTTGTTTATTCACACACATGAATAGTTATGATTGAACTTCTTTTTTTTTTTTTTTTGGTTGGAAAACTAGTATATGATTGAATTGATGCGACACAATCTATTAATTTACCTTGATATGATAGTTTTAGGGTGTATTCAGGCTCGAGAAACAAAAACTTCTTCTCACGAGAGAAATATTGTTGAAAGTTTCACAACCCATAGTTTAACATTAGAATAATATATTATCATGTGGCTAAAAAAATCCAACCGAGTTTGTAAGGGGACTTGAAAATTTTGGTATTTCACTAAAGTGGAGAAGGACTGGACGACGGGACAAATCCAGCTGCATGGATCAAATATTATTATGCGTTTTGGCTTCTGTTTCAATATTCTTCTATAATTTAAAAAGTGTATAATGTAAACATACCAAAAAGGGGGAAATAATTGATTTTCACGAAAGATTACTAAAATATAATCATCTTATCCAAGTGGTAGTGAGATAGTAGTTCTCACTTTGATAAGAAGTTGTTTTGTGGGTCTATACTAGAGTTCAATTCCCCTCGACTTGTAATTATCTATATATTTTCTATTTGTCAGTCAAAGTGGTACTACGCTTTAAACCACTAAAAAACCGATGAATAGACTATTCGATGGCATTAGTCGGGTAATAAAAATTTAGATTATTTCTCGTCTTCAAAAAAAAAAAAAAGTAGAATCATCTTCCCAAAAGTTTGCACCACATGAAAAAAATTGGATATGTTCTTCTCTATTTTTCTTAGTAATGTTTGTTTCATCTTTTTATCCACGTGACCATATTCTCATATGCACCAATTATATATACTTTATTCCAATAAAGTCCTCTTATTAAATCTTGTTACTTTTTTTTTTGGAGTACCAGGGCCAATTATATATGGTTTGTGACTAGTTCAATGTGTGTAGCAGAACAGTATTGATTGTGCATCCTTGCAATGGAACCTGAGTCATCACTCATCAGTCATATATTTTAATTAGTGGATCTTGAAGCCATTTTAGTGTTTAAAATATGTAGTGGAAAAATGCTAATAAAGTTCACCAACTACTAGATTGACAGTATCGAAATGCTGAAATTTACTTAAATAAATCTTTGTCCTAGTAAGTAACACGATTGAAAATGTATATAACTAATTTAACTCAATTTAGGAAAATAATTTATGCTCCAAACGCGATTTATATTATGAACCAAATATCCAAAACTTCTACAATTTATATTAAAATAGTAAAAAAAAAATCAACCCGGTTAGTTAAACACGGTTATCTAATGACCTGCAATATTATAATAACTTGTCCCATTAGGTTTCGAAAAACTAGTTTACTAGCAAAACATGTGTTTTTGTTTGTAGAATTACGTAAAAGGGCTACAAAAGTAAACAAAAAAAGAAACGTAATCAAAAAGATGAATTTGCTTAATAACCAAAACAGAATTAATAATCAAACAAATAACAAAAAGTATACTATATGGCCAATTAACAACCCTTAGATTTAGGATAAATTGTTAAAAAGTAAGTTATAGTTTTTTTATGTGTTATACATGCTAATTCCAATAATTAAAAGTGAAAAAGGAGTAAAAAAGTTGAAGTTAAAATAAGGGAGAAAAAGGGAAAGCAAATCTTCGTCGGAGTGCGTTTATTCTTCTGCGATTTCCCATTGCTCTCGTATGGTCGACCTGATTCTTTCACGTTCTCTATTTGTCCTACTTATTTACGATTTCTTGATTATAATTTATATTATGAGCAAGTGAACATAGTTAAAGTTAAAAAAAAAAAAAAAAAGTGAACATTGTTATGATTATAAATAAACATAAATATACATGTAGATGAGAAATAATATAGGGTTAGATTGGTAGCAATCTTACCATCTTACAACCACTTTTTAATTTGTACCGCTTTAGATTGTACCAATTACTAAAACTTTACCAAAAGCTTTACCAACACTATTACACTAATCTTTATTTATACAGCTTTATCTCAAATCTTTATCTATACAGCTTTGCACTATGCTATAAAGCCTACTGCTCTAGCTTTTAAAAAAGCTAGGTTAACAATCAGACCCATAAACAGATGAGTGTTTTAGTGGGTTAGTAGTTACTATTTAGTACACGTACGGTCGTAATTATTAGTTTTTCTTGATATAAAAAGAGAAACTAAAACCATAGTTAAGATTTGTATGTATGTATACTCCATCAGTGTTCTTATGGCGGTTTAGGCGATCGTTCACGCAGCATATAGACGCTATGTGTTCGTTTGATCAGACGTTTGGCTAAGTTCTAAACGCTCATCAACTAACTAGTAGACATCTAATACGTTTTAGTTTTACAACATTGTACTTAATTATCCAAGAAAAAAAGAAAAAAGCTTAAATTTGATGCATTTCAGAAATAAATTTGGACATCTATTATATAATTTTGATAGTTTCAAAATTCTCTCTCTAGGATTCTCTCGCTTTTCTCTACCCACAAAGGAAAAAAACTTTGAGCTTTGTTCCTTCCGCCCGACGTTGGAGTAGCTGACGTTGTGGTGTGTATATATCTCTTAGTTTTATTTTGTTTAGTTTGCGTTTGTTTCCGATCTATTCAGATCTTGTTTCGGCATAGACCGATGTTAATTTCGGCGTAGACCGATGTTAATTCCGGCTCTGTTCGGATTTGGACTTTTGGTCTCCTTTGTAGATCGGACTTGAAATCTGCTGGAGCAATTTTTCTTTCTTCTTCTAAGGTATCATCTTCTCTATGGCGAGGAGTTGTGTCTCCTCCTGATTCCTCTATATATTTGGCCTTGTAGATCGGTCATGGAGGTGGAGTCATGGATTTAGGTGATCGGAAGATAATCTCAATGAAGATAGAAAAGTTGTCCAGTTCATGTTCATGTTTTTCGATCCAAATGGAGTTTATGCAGGAGATTTGAAGATATTAGTCGGCGGTGAATATCAGATATCAAATTTTATATTTGAAGATTCCCGGTAAAGTGGTGGAATTCCGGTGACCGGACAAGCTGTTCTGGTGACAATTCTTTCCTTTGAGCCTTGAATCAACACGTTGCTCTCCACGTGTCTTACATGCTGTAATGGTTATCTATTTCTGATTGACATTTAGTGTTGGGCTTAGGTTTATTCAATGTTATATTATCCAAATCTCTTGTATTATGGCCTTTGGGCTTTTTCAATGAATGAAAATGTCGACAAAAAAATAGAATTTTGTTTACCAATAAAAAATGACATGAATAACATAGTAGAGGTATCTCTCTTTTGGATTCTCGGTCTCGAATGGATTCATATCCATGCTAATATGACTACAGATGGATTTGCTCATCTACTGGTTATTGTCTAATATGTACACTACAAGAAAACAATGAGAATCCTACGGAAATATCCGTCGGAAGTCTGTCGGAAAACGCATATTCCGACAGATTTCCGACGGATTTGTCTGTCGTTTCTATCTTGTCGGAAATGGTAATTCTGTCGGAAATCCGTCAAAAATTTTCGACAGATTTCCGACGGCTATATTTCCGACGGAATTCCGACAGCCTGCCGGAGTCCGACGAAACGTCGGAATTCCGTCGGAAATACCACTGTCGGAAATCTGTCGGTTTTGTTTCCGACTGATTTCCGACGAGTTCCGATTACATGTAAACCGACGAATTTTCGACAGACTTCCGACGTATTTATTTCCGACAGAATTCCGACGGTTTTATTTCCAACAGCTTTCCGACGGATCAATTTCCGACAGATTTCCGACGTATACGTAGAAATTATTTAAATTAAAATAAAATTAAAAGTAGAAATTAAAATAAAATTAAAAGTAGAAATAAAAAGTAATATTGTTTTACGAAAACGTTCAAAATAAAAATCTAAATGGTGGGCCCCCGCGGAAAATCCGGGTTGCGGCCCAAGTACTCCATCATCCGTTGCATCATCTCCTTCTCCTTGTCCCGCTCGGCTCTCTCCTTCTCCCGCTCGGATTCTAGGGCGGCTTGTGCATTTCGTATCTGTTGGACCGTCGTCTTCAAACCTTCAATTTTGACGTCCTTTTCCTTCATCTGGGCTCTCAGGTCGGATGTCTCGCTGTAGTAACAAGAAGACCCCGATGATTCCGCATCGTTGGGAAGACCATAAAGCCGCCCTTTGCTCTGCGGAGCAACCTGCGGAACAAATTAAATTGTAAATGAAAAAGACTTGAAAACTATTTTAAATTTTACATACCTTTAAGACGAATTGGTTGATGATGTCGTCCGGGGCTTGGGTGAGGGGAGGGGTTCCTTCGACGGATGGCTGAGACAGAATGTACTCCTCTTCCATTCTTTGGACGCTCTCCTGAATCTTCCAAAATTGTTAAATTTAAAATTCTGAGGTGGAATTTAAAATTTAAATTTCCAAAATTCTAAAATTTAAAATTTAAAGTTTTATAAGGTTTTTAAATAGTGTTATAAGGTTTTTAAATAGTGTTATAAGGTTTTTAAAATTAATCCTTAAAATTGTTTAAAAATTAGTATAAAATGCTAACATTTTTTTCCAAACTAACCAATTTTGTTTAAAAAATGCTAACAATGCTAAAATCCTAATTCACAAACATTTCTTAAATTTCCCTAAATTCACAAACTAATTCACAAACAAATTTCCCTAAATTCACAAACTAATTCAAAAATTCAACAAATTAATTCACAAACTAATTCACAAATATAATTTACCATTGTTTTTAAATTTCCTAAATTCACAAACTAATTCACAAACTAATTTACCATTGTTTTTAAAAACATTTCATAAATTTCCAAATTCCTAATTCACAAATTCCAAATTCCTAATTCACAAATTCTACATTCCTAATTCACAAATTCACAAATTCACAAATTCCTAATTCACAAATTCACAAACTAATTAACTTACAAATGAGAAGGAAGATCCGCCATTTGTATTCCGGCGAAGAGGAGGACGCGGCGGCGGAGGTGGTGAAATCCGGCGGTGGAGGTGGTGAAATCCGGTCAGTCGGAGATGGTGAAATCCGGTCGGCGGAGGTGGTGAAATCCGGTCGGTCGGAGGCGGAGAGGATTCGGTCGGATTCGGTGGTGGATTGTGTCGGTGGAGGAATAATCCGGCGACGGCAGATTTCCGGGGAGAAGAAGAAGAGACGAAATCCGGTGGATTTCTGGCGAAGAAGACAAGAAGAAACGGCGAAATCGGCAAAAACGGCGAAGAAGAGAAGAAGAAACGACGAGGGCGGCGGATTTTCCAGAGAAGAAGAAGAGAAGAAGAAACAGCGAAGAGAAGAAGAAGAAGAAGAAGAAGAAGAAGAGAAGAAGGTCGGGTCTTAACCCAGATTTTCTGACGGATTTAAAGCTGTCGGAAATCCGTCGGAAATCGAAATAAATTAAATGGGCCTCGTGTTTTGGACCGACTGATTTCGCGGTGTTTATTTTTCATTTCGCGGGTAAAAATTGGCAAATCCGTCGGAAATCTGTCGGAAATATATATATATATATATATATATATATATATATATATATATATATATATATATTTTCGACAGATTTCCGACGAAAAATCATTTTTTTTTTTTAAAAAAAGAAAAATATAAGAATTATATAAATATCCGTTTCTGTCGGAAATATATATATATTTCCGACAGATTTCCTACGGAAAATCATTTAAAAAAAAAAAAAAAAAAATTGGCAAATCCGACAGATTTCCGACAGATAAGTGGTTTTAGGGTATGAGAAATTTAAAAAATGTTTTTTTTGTTTTTTTAGGGTTAAGGAATTGAAGAAATTTAAGAAATGTTTATTAAATTTAAGAAATGTTTTTTTTGGAAATTAATGAATTAGCATTTTGGAAAAAATTGGAAATTTTTAAACAATATTTAGCATTGTTAACATTTTTAAACAAAATGCTTATTTAAAGTAAAATTGTTAGCATTTTGTACAGATTTTTACCTGAAATCTCCAATTCCGTCGGAAATCTGTCGGAAAAATGAATATTTTTCCGACAGATTTCCGACAGATTTGGGGTTTTAAGCTTCTTTATGATTCGTTTTCGATAATAGCATGGTTGGAGCAATATTTGGAAGATAAAATACTTGATAATGGTCATTGTTACTTTCAAATTCTAAACATTTAGTATTTTCCGTAAACATCTATTGTTTTGTATATATAACTGTATGAAACGCTTTTGTTTGAAACATGACAAAATCGCAAAACATGTTCTGTATAACATCGAGAAGGTTATTTACTCACTTATCTTTCACTTTAGTTGTCAGAATTGTATGCCGAGACTTTGTCCTCTCGAAATTTAGGAATTTGACCTCAAAACCCTAAATCTGTCGGAATTCTGTCGGAAAAATAGATATATTTCCGACAGATTTCCGACAGATGTAAAGGTAACACGTGTCATCTTTTAAGGTTAGCATGATATGAATATTGTCGGAAATCTGTCGGATTTGCCAATACCCTAAAACCACATATCTGTCGGAAATCTGTCGGAAAATCTTTTTTTTTTTTTTAAAAAGAAAAATATAAAAATTATATTTTTTCCGACGGATTTCCGACAGCTAACCGGAATCACCGCCGGTGTCGGCACCGGCTAGTTACACGGTCCAATAATCCGACCGATTTCCGACAGTTTTCTTGTCCGTCGGAAATAATTCCGACAGATTTCCGACGGAATTGAAAAATTTCAGTTCCGTCGGAAATCGGTCGGATTACCGTCGGAAAAATTCTGTCGGATTTGCGGCTGTTTTCTTGTAGTGGTACTATGTAGTACCGGTTTCTGTATCTAATATATTTGATTTAGATTGATCAAGAAACGTAATAGAAAAATAATACAGAATTTCAATTCAAAATGTTTTTTTTTTTTTTGGCGAAATCAAAACAAATTTGTATAGAAGTAAAATACTTTAAATTAGGACTTTGTAGGGTGATTTAGTATTATGGGCCAAAAGGTCTGATAGCCCAAATGACAAATCCCATGAATAGTATGTTTCTCTTAAATGTCAATCCGAATTCTATTCTATATCGTCTTGGTATTATGATTTTCACAAAAGCTGCAGGATAAAGAAATGATGAATTTTTGAAATTTTGTTTGTTGGTTGCTCTCTGGTTTTACTTCCACTTTGATTAGATAACAAATCTAGTAAATGTTTTTTTTTTCTAAAAACAATTAATAAGTTTGCTTTTGAACGTTATAGTCTGTGGTTTCTTTGTTTTCTTATGCTTATTCAAGCATTTAAAAAAAAAAATTGAAATGAAAAATTAGACAATATCGTTGTGTAAACTAGGACTTCGACCAAAAAAAAAATATATATATATATATATATATATATAGTTCAAAAGCTCTAAATGTTGTCTCAAAACACTGCAACGAGATTTTAAGTTTAAGTTTTGGTATGTAAGAAATAGAGCATCAACTACTTTTTTTACGATGTGTAAACGTTACAAAATCGTTGTAAGGGAACATATATAACATGAAATGAGCATCCATCATTTCAAAAATTACATGACTTACAAAATTAGCTAATCTTGTGCATACCTAATTTTGACACCATTCACATGATTTTTATTTATTTATTGTATGCGTTTTTAATCAAATAAGCGATGGGTGGGTGTGACTGGTAGAAAAAGTAGAATAGATGGAAAATAAAGCAACCAAGTTTTTTTTTTTTACATCACTTAATAGACTCAGATTATTATTCCCGTAAATAATAATCCTCAAAGTCAATTACACTAAACCAAATAACCAAAATCAACCAGTGGAAGACAATAAACCAATTCACATATATAATCAATTCCAATTTAACCATTCTATAATAGCCAGCAATCTAACCAATAATTCTAAAACAATGAACACATAATCGAGACCCTAGATCATCCTCCTCTTCACATCTATGATTCCACGATCATAATCTTTACATGCAACACATGGAAAAACGAGTTGCGTGAGTATTATCACAAATACTCAGTGAGACGGTCATTCCATATACTGACTATACACACATGCATATGGAATAACACCAAAATACAACAACGATCAACAACACGAATAATCAACACAATTCACAATTTCAGCAACCGGTGTCGATCGACACCCAAATAAAACAAGTGTCGTTCGACACTACCACTAGGTGTCGTTCGACACTCCATCGCAGAACGTAGAATCGAGCCTATCCTTTCATGGCTCGTTCCAGTTCATCGAGCGATCACCTTAACCTTAGGGATTAGACTTTTTCAAGCCTAGAAGTTATTGATTTTCCTTCTCTATCACCTAGAAATCACCACTAGGGCTTCCCCTAAACCAAATTAGGATTTTCTGAAAACAACAGAACCGACACGCTGACTTCGAATCAACACTGAGGGCGAAGATCACCTCAGAATCACAATCAAAAATATGATCCAAAAACTAGACACGAAGAGCTTTCCAACGACATATAGTTTGTCACCTAGTTCTCTAGGGAGCTCCAGCAAAACGCCCTCGAAGTAGTCTGATCACAAACCTCTCTCAGAAAACAATGATATCTCTTAGCATACGCATCCGATTGACAAACCAATTTTACTCACAGATAGATAAGAGAGAGGAAAACTTACCCATAAAATTTCACTCAAATACGCTCTGTTCTTCATGTCCGTTTCTCTTCTCTACCAAAACGGAACAAAACTGCCTCCTTCTCACAAGTCAATTCTCTTTCTCAAGAACACACTTTTCTCTCTTCTCATTCTCTCTAGAACTCTCTAACTCAGCCTCTTTTTCACTCTGAAAAACGACCGCTCACGAGCAAAAGGGGGTTTATAAACGAGCCCCTAGATTTTTATAACCTAAACCGCACCAAAACCGGATATTTAATTGAACCAACCCGAACCAACACAATTGAGTGTCGATCGACACACCCCTTGGTGTTGATCGACACCACACCAAAACCAGAAAACTGGTTCGCGGTCGTTACAATTCTCCCCCACTACAATTGGATTCGTCCTCGAATCTTGGCAAACTTGTCACCATGACTCAAACTCACGACCCACTAACCGGTATCACTCGAGATCACACACTCAAAACTTGAGGTCTATATCCAGTCGCATGCTTATGTCATGATCATACATTAATTACTCATACTCATCTTGACAATTCTCACACTATCAGGAATAAATCCCTTGAACTATCGAAGCTGGTACCATTCCACTCTCAGGACGTCTCCCTCGAGCTCTGGATATATAGGGAATAACACTTCCCTTACAGTAATCAATTCATACGCGTATAAGCACCTGATGACTAGAGCTACCTCTCATGACACCTCCGGAATACCATCTCCACTCAGACTGAACACCTGGCCAACACAGCCAACACCTCTCGAGATCCTCTCGTGACCTCTGAAGCTCCTCTCTAATCCTATGTTTATACGCACGTTACAGACATTTATTACTCTTAACTTATTTCCACACCCCTCACACTCGCAAGACCACATCCTTTGAGCTATCGGTGTATCATACCACTCACACCCTCAAAAACACATCCCTATTTATATTTGGAGAACTCGTCATCCCCTCGAGAGAACTCATCATCCCTCGATACTTATCCTGGGAAATCCACAATCCAAATAAGTATACATGAGAACTCGTCATCTCCTCTGGAGAACTTGTCATCTCCATAATAAATGGGTTATTCAAGGACATCATGGCCCTTAGAGTAATAAATTCCAAACGCCTATAAACATCAACGATTAGAACTGCCTCAAGTGGTCCAAACCCGATATTCTCAAACACGAATATCATCTCAAACATGACCAACCGGGATCAATCTAATACCCCACATATTAAAACTACCCATCTCATAACATCGGAAATATAAGAACCCCGTCTCATGAATCACAGAAATGTATAATCGTTACATCACAAACGAAGATACATGAACCAACATAATATAGCACCACACAAAAAAAACAACAGAGATTGGAACCACATAGAAAAATGAAGTCCAAGCCGGGACCTGCAATTTCATCTTTGCCTCAGGTTCCTAAGTCTTTTCCTCAACATCTCTATAGTCCCACAAGACTCTCCACCACTGTATCTTTTTCGACGCAGAATCTTGACTTTCCTTCATAATCCTCTACCATAGATCAACTCCTGACCCAACCCGGCTAGCACTACTCTAGATCACCACTCGAGTCTCACATACCGTTTACCTCAGACCATACTCCTGACCCAACCCGGCCAGCACCACTCTAGATCACCACTCAATCCTCATAAACCATCTACCACATACCATACTCCTGACCCAACCCAGTCAGCATCACTCGAGATCAACACCATGATGGCAAAGGACACATCCAGTCTCATGCTTATAACTATGTTTCCGGACATTTATTACTCTTAGCTCATTATTACACTACCACAATACGTCATACCATTCACTCTCTCAGAAACAAATCCTTTGAGCTCTGGGTATCCAGGGGAACCACCATCCCCTCGAGAGAACTACCATCTCTTTATAACCACCATCCCAAATAAGTATACAGGAGAACACTATCTCCAAAAATAATGAGTTATTTGGGGACACCACGCCCCTAGAACAATAAATTCTAAAATGTTTATAAACGTCCATCGACTAAAACTACCTCTTGTAGTTCTAACATGATATACCACCACCATGAATATCATCACATCATGACCAACCACTGGTCAACTCGAACAACCCAATCACCAGGATGTTCCAGGAAAGTCCCTCAGAAAAATAGACAGTTTTAAAACCACGTAAAATTTCTATTCCCAGACTCTCCAAAATCTCCACAATATGTCACCACCAGTCATAAATATAAGGAAAACTCATCTTATATATATATATATATATATATATATATAATCAAATTGTAATAATCGTTTCAACACCCAACAAAAATACAAAATCCAAAAACAACAATGCAAAAGCGAAAAGCCTGAGCTGAAACATAATATAACACAACTCAATCCATGACCTGTTCTCTCAGATCCTCCTCGATCGCTGTAGCTGCCTCCACCAATTTCGCCCTCGAGGTGAACTTGGATACTCTGCACGTCATTTTCAACCCCAACCGAAGTCCTCTCAAGAACTTCTTCACCTACGCCTACTCATCCTCCATGCCTCCACCCGCATAGACCATGAGCCTGCTAAACTCAACATCGTACTCGCGTACTGTATCTTCAACCGATCCACCTCTTGAGGAAAATACTTGGCATTAAACTCAACCAAGAATTATCCTCTTATCCACATTGTCCGCCTCCTCTTGGCCTCAACACCTCTCCACTAGAGATGTGCATCACCATCTAATAAATGCACCGCCAGATTGATGCAGCGCAAATACAAGATTCGAGGACAAATCTTTTTTTGGCCGACGAGACCTGATGCAGCGAGATATTTGGAATATTTCCAAATATCAATATTTATTATTTAATTATTTTTTATTGTTTATCTTCTAGAATATTCTAAAGAATATTAGGATTTATGCTTTCTTATAAATAGCCTATTATGGCCTATTGTATTATTCAATTTATTGATAAATTAAATTAATCGAAAGATTTGAAGAGGTTTTGCGAAACCACTGTGAAGAGTATTCACAAACCCTAGTTTTCGAGTATTCTCAGAATCAACGGATCTAGTTTTATCCTAGAAGCTTCCACCTGCATCATTTGGTATCAGAGCCGCATCTCTTTGATTTCTCAATCGAAGCCGATTCTGGTGATCATGGTGAGTGATTGCATCTACCCTATCATGGACGAAAGTCCGTTCGTTGAAAAAGCAGTAAACTACGAGATCTATCGAGAGATTTTTAGTGATCCGGTTTATGACGTCTATGAAGATGACATATGTACCGTAGATCACTTTGATTATTTCTTTACCGATGGAGCTTTTAGTATAGAGAGAAGGCAGGAGGTGGATTTTTGTTTTGAAAATATCAAAATTAAATTGTTATTATCACACAAAGATATGAACGTGGCTTGTGAGGATACTAATTCCAACTGTCTCCTTCTCAATTTGTTTGCAACACATGAGCAACAATTTTACAACAATAAGGAGAGCGAAGAAGAAGTATGTGTCAATGGAAGGAAGACTCACGATGCACATTGGGCTTTTGGAAAAGAAGAACCAATTAAAGTTTTTCATTGTAACAAATTGTATCACTTGGAGACCAAGTTTAAGGTGACTAAGATTCGAGGGCAAATCTTTCTTGGCCGGTGGGAGCTGATGCAGCGCAGATACAAGATTCGAGGACAAATCTTTTCTTGGCCGACGAGACTTGATGTAGCGAGATATTTGGAATATTTCCAAATATCAATATTTATTATTTAATTATATTTTAATGTTTATCTTCTAGAATATTCTAAAGAATATTAGAGTTTATGCTTTCTTATAAATAGCCTATTATGGACTATTGTATTATTCAGTTTATTGATAAATTAAATTAATCGAAAGATTTAAAGAGGTTTTGCAAAACCACTGTGAATAGTATTCACAAACCCTAGTTTCTTGGTATTCTCAGAATCAACGGATCTAGTTCTATCCTAGAAGCTTCCGCCTGCATCACAAATCTACCCAGTACTCATCATGACACCTGATAGAGCAAAATCTACACTCCACCCTCATCCTCTAATCATCAGCTCCCTTAGGTCCCCTTCCGCCCCGAGAAGGACAAGGTGTCGATGCTTACTATCTGGTTTAACATCTCCAGATAACCAGATGCTCCTCAGCCATTGGATGCACTACTGGAGCCTGCATTGGTATCGCACCTGGTAACCGATCCAAAATCAGGGCTAACATCCCCGCCAAACGATCATCTAGACCCTGGGCTCCACCTGCAGCATCATCCCCACTTGGGCTCCTACAACACCAGCTGCTCCGCCACCACTACCGGCACCAGCAACAGTAACAATCACACGGATATTGCCCACTGATCCCTCTTGATACGTCTGTGAATCAGTCACTTTCCCATGTGACACACTCTGTGCCACCCACTCGAATGAATCACTCACTAGTCCCCGACCACGTCATCGGCCACCATGGCCACGACCTCTACCTCGACCTTGACCTCTCGAAACTCTAGCCATCATACACTGCACTTCCCAAAAGTACAACCAAGATACTAGAATTCAAAAACAGAAGTCAATAATACATACCGTGGAATCTCATTGAAGGCTCGAAGAGGATGATCTAAGACTCTAACTCATAAAATTGAATAACTACTCATAATTAATTTTTAACTCAACGATTTCAAATCATCATTCAACCTACAATCCTAAAACCGTAAGGGCTCTGATACAAAAATAAAACAACCAAGCTTTTTATTTTCTTTTTACATCACTTAATTAACTCGGATTATTATTCCCAGAAATAATAATCCTCCAATTACACTAAACCAGACAACAAACACCAACCAGAGGAAGATAATAAACCAATTCACATATATAATCAATTCTAATTCAACTATTCTAGAATAACGTCCATCAACCTAACTAACAATTCTAAAACAATGAACACATAACCGAGACCCTAGATCATCCTCCTCTTCACAGCCATGATTCCACGATCACAATCTTTACCTGCAACACAAGGGAAAATGAGTTGCGTGAGTATTATCACAAATACACAGTGAGACAGTCATTCCATCTACCGACTATACACACATGCATATGGAATAATACCAAGACACAACAACGATCAATATCACGAATAATCAACACAATTCACAATTTCAGCAACTGGTGTCGATCGACGCCCACATAAAACAAGTGTCGATCGACACTACCACTAGGTGTCGATCGACACTCCATCACAGAACGTAGAATCGAGCCTATCCTCTCATGGCTTGATTCCAGTTCATCGAGCGATCACCTTAGCCTTAGGAATTAGGAGATCCAATTGAACAACACGAGACACGAACGCACATGCTCTCTCAAGCCTAGAAGCTACTGATTGTCCTTCTCTATCACCTAGAACTCACCACTAGGGTTTCCCCTAAACAAAATTAGGATTTTCTGAAAACAATAGAATCGATGCACTGAACTTAGAATCGACACTGAGGGCGGGGCTTATCTCAGAATCACAATCGGAAATAAGATCCATTAAGTAGACAAGAAGACCTTTCCAACGGTATATAGATCGTTGCCTAATTCTCTCTGGAGCTCCGGCAAAACGCCCTCGAAGTAGCCTGTCAGACCCGATTCTGCACAAACCTCTCTCAGGAAAACAACGATATCTCTTAGCATACGCATCTGATTGACAAACCAATTTCACACAGAGATACCTAAGAGAGAGAAGAACTTACGCATAAAATTTCACTCTGATCCGCTCTTTTCTTCATGTCCGTTTCTCTTCTCTACCAAAACGGAACAAAACTACCTCCTTTTCACAAGTCATTTCTCTTTCTCAAGAACACACTTTTATCTCTTCTCATTCTCTCTATAACTCTCTAACTTAGCCTCTTTTCACTCTGAAAAATGGCTGCTCAAGAGCAAAATGGGGTTTATAAACGAGCTCCTAGGTTTCCATAACCCAAACCACACCAAAACCAGATATTTAATTGAACCAACCTTACCAACACAAGTGAGTGTTGATCGACACATCCCCTAGAGTCGATAAACACCACACCAAAACCAGAAAACTGGTTCGCAGTCGTTAAAGAAAATATATAAAACGAGAAGAAAAATCAATTTAAGAAAATTTATTCTACCGTGTGTGAAGTGACCTTAGTTTAGTGGCATGAAGTAAATTCACTGCGTACATACACCATCACATTCAGGAACAAGTCTCACTTTCTGTAAATGTAGGGATTAAGCTAATGAACCGGCCAGTAGTAGCCCAATATTAAAAACAGTAGTAGCCCAATATTAAAAAAAAAACATTTATTCTACCGTGTATTTGAGGAGGGAAGAATTCTTCTATTCTAGTTAGTTTTGGACTTAGAACATCACGTACACATGAGAATCTTACGTACAAATTTCATAATAATAGTAGATTAAATAATCGAGATTAAGAGCTATAAGACTTTTCAAGACAGAGGTATATGCTAATGTACACTCTACACAATCACTTAACAATTGCTCCCTTTAATTAGGGGTGGTCATTCGGATCATTGGTTGGATTCGGTACAGGTTTTTCGGATTTTCGGATTTTTGGCTTACTAATACCATTCAGGTATATTTCTATAACGGATCGGGATCGGTTCGGATCCTTTCTGGTTCGGGTCGGATTTGCTATTAATTTTAAGATCCAAAACTCATCCAAAGTCCTATCGGATTCGGTTCGGATCTGGTTCTATCAAAACCCAAACATAAATATAAAGCCATTAATAACATTAAGAATAATGCCTAAATATAAAAAGAATGCTCAAATTCAAATATAAGACCAAAATGATGAAAAAACGAGTCTTATATATTTAATAAGGTTCAAACTTCAAAATTGTATAAAATGTGAAAGAAAAAAAGAAGAACATAAGTGGAAGATATACACATTGGTTCTATATATTTGGTTTGTTCAGTTATTACTTCGGTTATCCAAAGTAAAACAAATTGAAAACCATTCGGATTTGTAACAATAACCAATATAGATCCAAACCGCTTAATTTCGGTCGGATTCGGTTTTGGATTTCGGATAATTTGCCCACCCTTACCTTTAATCATTCCTTAATCGAGTTGTATACATTGACCGACACAGTAGCATACACTGCTTAAGTTGTATTTGACTAATGTACGTTATTACAATTAGTGAGTAACCAAATTATCCGGTTTTATGAAATGCACATTTCCCGAGAGAAGTAGAAATGTAGAACCAAGAAAGCCATATCTCTCTCCCTTCTTTCCACTGATGTGTCGCCAACAATACACATCAAATTATAAATTAGACATATGCACTACCATCACCAATATATATATCTTAAATCCTTGGAAAATGACATAACGAGAAATCAGAAGGTATAACTAAAATATATGCAATGGCTTGAAATAAAAATAATATCATGCTCTTTATACAGCCAAGTTCTTGAATCATTGATGCAAGCAAATATGAAAAGCTAATTTTCAGTTCATAGTTAAAATAGTTCATTCTTGGCAAGAGGCAAAAAGAACTTATTTGTCTAATATATAAATGAAGAATGAAAATCATACAGCAAAACTAAAATTTGAGAGAGAAAAGAATAGCGTATCAAGTGATAATTGTGACAATGAGATTGAGCCATTCCGCCAATATCACTACTTCCCAAAACGTTACACTAATTTTTGTTTTAAATAAAAAAAGGACCAAATAAAAGACATAACAACGAAGTGAATCTGATGAACGACATTTTTCTTCTTCTCTAACGAAAATGCCTTTCTTGAAACCCAACCATTGTTGTAGAAGTTCTCATTACCCTCCATTAGTTTATTCTACTAAGCAAAAGCTAAAGACAAGAACAAAAAAAACAGATAAAACATGAAGAAGGAACAAATTGAGAAAGAGAAAAGAAGAAGAAATGGTTTGTTAATCGGAAGATGAGACAAGGATACATATTTGCTTCTTCTTCTTGCTTGCTTTTATCACCTTTTATGGATTCTTCTTAGCTTTTTTTGTTCTTTATTATTTTCGTCTGAGAGAAGCCTCCTTGTAAACCTTACCTTCTCTCTATCTCACTCTAAAGTTCTTTGTGTGGGCACTAAATACGAGTTATCAGTAAATATTTCATTTAGTAAAAAAAAAACTTTCTTAGTAAATTGCTTTGAAAATTTTAAATCTAAGCATTTAGAAAATTAAGCTTTATCGATGCAGCCGATCAACATGTGTCTTGTACAATTCATATTTACAAGAAAAAGAAATTGTGATAATAATGACAACATTTTTTTGTAAATAGTTTATTATAATTTTAATCTACAATCATGTTACTATTAGATGAACTCTTTAATTTTATTATAGGTATGGTTATTTTGTCAACATATTATTATAGGTAGATTACTTACTCCTAGTTAAAGTCATTTAGTGGATTGATTAGCTTGAAGATGGTCTGACCAAAAACATGTGCTCCCTAGTCGAGGCTAGCACCAAAACCCAAACCCTATACTTTTCATATTCACCTTTCCCAAATACCCATAATACATAAAATGAATACATGGTTCGCACCAAAATACATCTATATACAATTGGTCTCAGAATAATACTTGAACCGAACCGGGAGTGAGATTAGTGGTAGGTATTGGTTACATGTTAATTATGTTGCACCGGAGAAATATCTAACGGCACAAACGAGTTACACGTGTATGGAGATGGTAAGAGTAAGCTAAAGAGGTGACGTGAAATGTCAGAGGAATTGCAAAATAAAAGAAAAGAAAAAGAGTTACGAGTGAGACATAATGTATCGTTCATGCGGAGAAACACAAAAGTGCATTTATCTTTTCACTCACATATCTTGAGAAAATTCCAGAGTTAAGTGTGTTTAAGCTGGAACAATTTAAGGATAAATGACCTACTGGAAAGTCATTTATAATATTGTCTGAGTGAGGTTAAAACACAGAGAAATATCGCATGGTGAACTTTCGAGCCTCCCGGACTAACGCACCGATCGTCCAACAAGATGGGTCCACGGACCGAGAGTGAACGGGGGCCATGGAAAAAGTTATTCTGAGGAAACGTCAGCTTCCTTAGTCCACTGTAACACTGTTTTTCGTTAAATCAATCCATTGTAACACTGTTTTTTTTTTTTTTTTTTTGTTAACAACATGATAATCATATATTTGTTTTTAATTTTTCGTGTTATTCGATCCAAATTCAAGTCCACCGCTAAGTTTGAATATTGAAGAAGAATGATTTACATCATAAAATAACACAAATGTTATTTAGAAAATTATCAAAAGCTGGTCTTTGTTTTACATGCAGGCCTGACCCAAATGATAAGCTAGTGAAACTTCTGCTTAAGATCCTAAATTTAGAAGAGCATATTTTAGTTTAATTATTTGTTATAGATTTAATTAAAAAAATATTAATGTTATTGCTTATCGCATATTATTTACTATTTCGGTATCGGTTGCCACCGAAAGAAGTTTTTGAAGTTGAAGCTGATAAAAAAATATCTGCAGTCTACCATGTCACAAGAAAAATTGAATGAGTTGGCTTTGCTATCGATTGAAACGTAGATGGTTGAAAAACTCGACTACGTGAGTTTAATGAACGATTTTGCAAAGAAAAATGTAAGAAGGACAATATTTCAAACATAAAGTTTTGTTTTACTGTTGTTCTGATTTTCTTACAAACTATTTGAAATTCTAAACGTTGTTATGAAGTTTAAAATATTTTTTTACTTATGTTGCTATTTTTTATGATATACGAAAGTAGCATTTTTTTTTAAAACTTGTATAAGACGCCTAAAAATATTGGACCGGCCCTATTTACATGTGTTGATTTTATTTCGCGTTAATGATCAAGTCCCATAAATAAATGTTATTTAAAAAATTATCAAAAGTTGGTCTTTATTTTAATTGTGTTGATTCAGTTTCGCGATAATGATCAAGTCCCATAAGAAATACAATTTTTTTATAATTCTTATCACTATTTCCAAGGTTTTATATCTCAACAATTAGTAGTCAAAACAAAATCAGAGAAATTTAGTTTAGAAACTAAAATATCAAACCAAAACAGAACTTATAGACGTCTTTATATATTTTTATGATAGATATGTTAGAACTTAAAAATGCCACATCAAAAGTGAGATTTTCTAATAAAATGCCTAGGCCTGGGAATTCGGTTAACCAATTGGTTTTCGGTTTAGGTAATTCAGTTTTCGGGTTTTCGGATTTATGAATATAAAAACTATGGAAAAATGTTCTTAGCTACACGAAGTATTGGCTAATATGTTGCAAACCATCTGAAGTATATAAATGTCTTCTAAACTACACAAACTATTATGTAACACATGGTGACATACACCAAGTATATGTAAACATGTCAAAAACTACAAATTGGTGCTTTTTAAAAAATATTATCAATTTAGAATCAATCTGTAATTAATTTCATACAAAATAAATATTTAAAAATAGAAAATTTAAACAATATAAATTTAAATAAATTGAAACACCAAATACAATTACAAAAATTTAAGAAAAAATAATATATTTAAAATTCTGTTGAATAAATTTCAATAGTTTAGAATAAAACACATAAATGACATATATTACACTTTTGTATGAGAATTTTTTTTGTAACATTGGGTCACAAATAAAAGACACATTAGCCTAGCCCTTAAAAAAAAAAATTATTCTCATTATAAAACTTATAAAATTAAATTGCAATTCGCTGTTTAATGTTGGGATATGAGTAAAAAAAAACTAGTTATAATTTTCCATACAAAAAGTGTAATTTTTTTGTTGTAAAAAAAAAACGAGTCTAATTTTTTTTTAAAGGGCTAGGCTAATGAGTCTATTACTTATGACCCAATGTTACAAAACAATTCTCATACAAAAGTGTAATATATGTCATTTATGTGTTTTATTCTAAACTATTGATATTTATTCAACAGAATTTTAAATAAATTTGTCGACCAACATTTAAAAAACTTTTATTTGATAAATTTAATTGGTTTTAAAATACATGTATTTAGATCCCTATATACCTTACATTTTCAATTACTTTTTAGAAACTAAGAACTTTTTGAAGTTAACAATTTTTAACAATTTTTAAATGTAATATATTTTAAAACTGAAACTATAATTTAGTTTTTAATCAAAAATTTTTATTATTATTTTTTCTTAAATTTTTGTAATTTTATTTGGTGTTTTAATTTATTTCAATTTATATTTTTTAAATTTTCTATTTTTAAGTATTATTTTGTATGAAACTAATTACAGATTGATCCCTAAATTGATAATATTTTTCAAAAAGCACCAATTTGTAGTTTTTACATGTTTACATATACTTGGTATATGTCACCATGTGTTACATAATAGTTTGTGTAGTTTAGAAGACATTTCTATACTTCGGATGGTTTGCAACATATTAGCCAATACTTCGTGTAGCTAAAAATCATTTTTCCAAAAACTATTCGGGTTTTATAAAAATTCGGTTCGGATTCGGTTTGGTTAGGGTCGAGTTCGGATCGGTTTTTGGTTTTGGGAATGAAAACTAAAATTAATCAAAATTTATTCGGATTCGGTTAATTTTGGTTTTTGAACCCTAAAAATCCGTATAAACCGAAAATTACCCGAAGAACCCGAATAAACCGAAAATAAACCTAAAATAAACCGAAAATAACCCGAAAAAACCGAATATAAATTCAGAATACCTGAAAAATACGAAAATAAACCGATAATAACAAAAAAAATCCTAAATAACTCACGAATTTGGTATATGATATATAAGTTTCGGGTTATTCGATTAACCACGGGTAACACGGGTATACCCGAAACCGAAACCAAAACCGAAATCCGAAAGGAATGAAAATATTCGGGTATTAGGAGATACCCGAATTCGACCCGAACCCAGATTTTTCGGTTTGGGTTCGGGTTCGGTTTTCGGTTTCGTGTTTAATGCCCAGGCCCAAAAATGCCACATCAAATTGTTCGGAAAAGGGATGAAAGAAGAAAATTTTTAAAAGGAAAGCAGAAAACAAAGTTGGGAAAAGGATTCGAATCAGAGATTTCATCATCACCCAATAAATGAGCTTTGCGTGTGTACTCTTTCTAAAAATATCTACCGCTTTTGGGTAGTATATAAACATTTTCTTTGAGCTTCTATATATGCTTTCTCATCTTTATATTGTTGAATTTTGATATTATTATTTCAAGTGAAAGTAAGAGGAAATGAATCATAAAGAGACAAATATAAATAAGAACATAAAAATATTGGAACGAAAAATGATAGGACTATGAAAAGAGAGTTGAAAGGATTTAAACCACTCAATGGTTGCTGAAAACAAAAACGACAACGACGTTGTCCATTTGATGGCAGCAAATACCACACAAAATATGTATATGATAATAACTGGATGAGTAATTTAGTTGGGAAAGTTTTTTTTGGATACATCTTTAGATTGAAATGTTCTAAATTTCGATTGTAGGTGACTATATCCAATGAATGAATTACTAGCTTGGAACTAAGGCCAAATCGTAAATTAATGATATTTCTTGGTAAAAATTGCATGCAGCTAGTCACCTACAATCGAAATTTAGACCATTTCAATCTAAAGATGATTTTTCAATTATATATCAAATTTCTTCGAATAAAAAAAATTGTATTTATAACAAGTGTAACTTCAAGGTGAGTTATGATATAAAAACCAACTTTTACATCAAAAAGAATAAATCATCATGAAGGGAACCATGCTTGCATTCCTCAATCGTATTGACAGTTATATGTTTGTCGAATCGTTGACAATCTATTTCTTACTTGCTTGTTGATGAATATAATTAGATGCGTTGCCGTGAGAGAATTACTCATGCTGTCTATTAATGCGTTTCCTCCAAATTGAGTGAAAAGTGGTTAGAAACACGTATCTCAACATGAATTGAATGGTTTTATGGAGCAAAACATCCAATCTTTTCCATATTTCCATAGAGAAACTACACGTAAAGAAGATGTGATTGCGAGTTTCAATGTTGTGTAGGTTGAAGATGCAAGCTCCATTTGCATCAACATTCCATTTAAGCATTCAATCTCATGTTGATAATCGATCATGGATAGCAAGCCATGCATGGAAAGCATATTTTGCATAGTGTGCTGAAACCACAACCCCTACCACCGGCCTTTATAGGCTTCCCAATACGTATATGTTGCCAAGTGGGTTTGGAGTTAAATCTTAACTGAAAATTATCATCTGCTTATCTTCATAATACCACATCTTCTCCATTCCGAGAACCCTTCTACCTTTGTTCATCTATGATATGCTCTATCTCGTTTTAAGCGTCAAGCCTATGATTGCAACGAGTCCAAAGTATCACCCACCGATGTGTGGCTAAGAATCTTGAGATGGATGTATCCTCTCATCCCTTGGTGTTCACATCTCATACCAAAACAAAGTATTTGATCCATAGTGAGTTTATGTTTTAAAAAAATCCCTTGCTATCTTCCGGTATTTGAGTAGTTTCCTCCACATCCAAGAGCCTAGGGTCATAGAATTGTTGATTATCTGGATGATTTATTGCAGACTAAGTAACAATGAACATAATTCACCCATAAAGAAGAGCGAGCACCTAAAATATACCAAATGAGTTTTAAACATTACACTTTATTAGCTTCTCAAAATGGTTTCAGCCTTAAATGTAACATCCCGAAACCAATTAAAGGCAATTTGGTTAGGGTGTCGATCGACACCATGCGTTTTTGACCGATCGAGTTAAATTTTTGATTGCGGTTTAGCTTGGTTTAAGGGTGTTAAACCTAGGGCTCGTGTTTATAAGTCTTTAGCAGAATTGTGGCCGCAGAAAGGAGTAGAAATCGCAGAGAAATCTTAGAGAAAGAGAGAGTTTCGAGAGTGATCCGGGAATCGTTCGTTTTCTCGAGATTTCTTCGTTCGTGTAGTCTCGGTGTGGGTTCGTGGCGAGTTTCCCTGTGGTTTCAACGTATCAGAAGTTCTAGGCCGTGTTCTTTTTGTTTCCCTCATTCAATCCTCTTCGAATCGCGAGGTGAGTGCGTGATTGTCGTGAAATGCTAGAATCGGATATTAGGGATTGATTGATTGTTGAAAGTCGTTTCTGTTATTGTTCCTATTGTGATATCTATGTGTTGTGTGAAAATCGTGTTGCGTGTTTGTGGTATCGGTTTGTGACGAATCGAGACGAGCCGTGTGAGGATAGGCTCGGTCTCTGATTTCAGGAACATAGTGTCGATCGACGCCTAGAGGCTGTATCGATCGACACCCTGTGAAGATGATGATAATCGATTTTGCTGAGTGTCGATCGACACCATGGTGGTGTGTCGATCGACACGCGTTATTTACTTGGTGAATTTTGTGATAAAATATTGTGACCCGAAAACTATTTAATCTAATTAATCTGGAATCTGGAATTTAAGAATTAAACTGTGTTGTTTATTGATATCTGTGTTTATGTATTTCCTATTGGCGGGATGACCGCTCCACTGAGTATTTATGATAATACTCACGCAACTCTTGGTTTCCTTTTTGAGTTGTAGGTAAAGAAAAAGTGTGATCGTGGAATCGAGGCCGTTGGAAGAGGATGATAGGATTGTTTGTTGCTGTTTTAGACTAGTGAACCGAAGGTTTTAGGTTGCTAGTTTATTTAATTGATTATTCCTGAATTTTGGTATTTGGTTTATTTGGTTAAAGGAATTATTTATTTAATGGAATTATTGGATTATTATATTGGTTTAAATGTTTATGTTTTCCGCAGTAGAAATGCTTAGCTAAAAAAAAAAAAAAACTTGGTTGTTTCACTAAACCCTTCCCCCTCCGACCTTTTTTTCATTCAATTATGGCCGAAACCAGAGAAAAGCAAAGCTAAACTTATCTATTTCCATTAAACAAGTTTTAAGTAATCGAAACGCCGAAATCCAAAATGTGGTGAGACTTTGAATAATAGAGCTTATGAGTTGGAGATGACTAACAAACCATAGGTATCGAGATGTCCAACTATTAATTCTTCTATTAATCTTTTCAAGCAATGAATTATAATTGTGACCTGATCTTCTTTTAGTCAAAGAGGAAGACCCAAATATCTCACAGGAAGAATACCATAGTCAAACGGATACTGATCTAGAATGGTGCCTTTTATCTCGTATGTGTTGGAAATAATCAATTGAGAGGAAGAGAAATTGAAACTGGAAATAACAATTTCTATTAAGATGCTTAAAAAGTTTGAAGTACAGAGAATGAAATATAAAGAAGAAGAAAATAGCTATCCAATAACCCACGATGAAAAAATCTCCAAATTGAAAATATCCTAGGTAATTAAAAGCTACCCACATTTCTTAAACCAATAAACCAAGAACTCCTAAACCAAATATAATTTTGAATCAATTAACATTCCCCCCTTGATTCAAAATCAAACACTTTCAACTTAGCTCAGAAGAACTCATGCTTAGCTTGAGATAAATACATTATAAAAATGTCAGCTACTTGCTTAGTGGTGCTACAAAATTTCATCACAATTCTTTCATCTGCCACATGCTCTCGAATGAAGTGATGTTGAATGTCCATGTGTTTGGTCCTTCCATGAGAAGCTGGAATCTTGGCCATTGCAATCGCGAACCTTTTGTCACAGAAAATCTCAGTAGCTTCCTTGTGCTCAGAGTCAAAATCAACAAGTAATTTCCTTAGCCATAAAGCTTGCCTTGCTGTTGTACTTACAGCTGCGTGTTCTGCTTCACACAATTACATCGCATCGTGTCTTGTTTCTTTGAACTCCAAGTTACAACTCCTGATCCAAAGCTAAAACAGTTCCCATATGCTTTTATGATCGTCCAAACTGCCTGTGAAACCAGCAAGCTTGAAAGTATTTGAGTTAGAATACCACATTCCGTAGTCAACTCATCAACCATTAACTTAGAAGAATCAATATAAATCATATCATCAACGTAAACCACCAAGAAATCAATGTTACCATACTTCTTCACGTAAAGAGTATTTTGGATTTCTTGTATCTAACATTTGTTTCACTTAGAGGTTTGTTCATCTTGCTCTCTCTCTCTCTCTCATTGTTTTATGTTTTCATTGTTTTAGAGTGAAAAGAACAAAAACGTTTTACTCTTTGAAGACTACATTGTTAACATTCTAGTGTTTTTTCTTACACAACACACATACATACATATAGTGCTTTTACACACACACACACACACTTGCATCCATTTTTCTACATCCTAGGCTCTCTTACACAAGCCAACTCCAACAACTCCAACAACTACTTAGACCTTAGCTAACAACAACACTTTTATCTTGGTCTGACTTTGTTAGCTAAACTAAGTAATCATATTATTTGGGCTTTTACCAAACTCGTAGCCCATTAAGATAAAACAACACAAAGCCCAACTTCTTCTTCTGTTGACTTTGTTCATCTTCTTGTCGTTGACCTTTTTTTACGACAACTTCTTCTTCTTCGATTTATTCTTCTACACTTGAAGCTCTTCTATGTTGTTCATGTTCTCTCACTTGAAGCTTTCTCTTTTGCAGGTTTAATCAAAGGTTCAATTCTAATACTCCCTCTTGAATCCTTAGATTAAAACCTCAATTTTAAGTTAAGGATTTGATTCCCATTCCCTTTTGATATTTTGTTCCAGTGACAAAGAAATTTCTCTTTTACCGAAGATGATACACAAGCCATTCTCTGTGACTCCGGCCATCGCCACTCATCCCAACAATTTCTTCTAGTGGAAATCAGCCGTAATCTCCACCTTTTTCTCCTCCTTCGGCGAGCACTCTCTTACCGCCAATAATTCATGAGACATCATTCTTGTCTCCCTTTGTGACAAATTGAAACTTCATGTTCATCTCTTCTTTTTCTATGAGTCGAACCACCGCCGTCTCCGTATGGTATGTTGGTCTTCTCCCTCTTAATCCGAATCTCTGTGGATCCAATTTCTTCAATGTTGCGAATATCTTTGTGACTTCTTGAAAGAAATTTCGCAATATCCCTCTGTTTCTCTTGATTAATGAGCCTTCTTCATGTATCCTCAAGACATCTCCATGAGCTTCTCCTCACGTCTCGGGTTTGAAAACCGTCACGTCTTCTTCCGGTTGTCGCTGAAACCTTCCTGAGCTCCCTTACATGTGAGCTTCCTTCTTTACCTTCAAGTTTACGATGAGCTCTCTCATGTTTATCTTGAAGTGTTGTACGTGAATTCCTCACGTCTTCTTTGGACGTCTCAGCAACCGGATTCAACTCTCTTTCTCTTTAGGTGAGCTCTATTCTTTTGCTTGGTGTCTTCTTGATCACCAGCCTTGTTTTCTTTTGATTCTTAGAACCATCACTTTAGCTTTAGCCTTGGACTCTTTTGACAGGATCCATTGGCTTGGTTTTCTCTAACCGTAGTCTGAGTGGGTTCTTCTTCATGTCATCACCTTAGCTTTGCTTTAGTCGTTTGGTTCTTTGAATCCCCACCTTGGTTTTTCTCTAACCTTAGCTTGTTAGGCTCTTGAATCATCAACCTCCACTTTTTCGGACTTGGTTTGTTTGATTCCTTGAACCATTGGCTTTGGTCTTTCTCTAACTTTGGCTTCTCTTCTTCTTGTTTCAGTTTAGGAACCACATGGATTCTTAACTTCAACAAGCATCTTCAAGCCTCAACTTTGTCGAACAAAGATCCATAATTCACCTTCCATAACACTATCTCCACACCGTTGTCTTCATTGCTAATTTTCAGAAGATTTCCCAATCTTCTTGAATGCACCTGAAGCCCTCCTTCTCTAAGGTACGGTTGTGAAGATTTGTTTTGGTTGATGGTGCTCTTGTCATCACATTTTCTTTCTTTCCCTTCTTCTTTGACTTAGTCTCAGCTTTGCTCTAGTTTTTTTTTAGTTTTCAGCCTTACACCTCTCCATTTTGTGCAAGCTTCTTCTCATCATCATGTTCATCTCTTAGTGATGAACAACTTCATGGAGGCTTGTGATGAGCAGCTTCCTCTCAACTCTTCTCAGGTCGGATCCTCTTGGCCTTCTCTTACCAAGCTTCAGGTCCGTACCTCTCTCTTCCTTTTTCTTTTTCTTTTTTTCTTTCTTGTTCTTCTGGTTCTTGTCTTGTTTTTATTTAGTTCGGTCTTGTTCAGATTATTCAGTCTCGTTCTTTGTTGATGGCTGACTCCATCTTTCTCTTCTCTTTAGTCTCTATTTTAGACTTGGCTTCTTCTCCTTGAACAGGCTCAAGGATAATCAGGCTTGATACCCAGGGACAGATGAAATATGATAGGACTGGGTGCACATGCCCCCATAATATTTTAGGATAATTTGATTTGTTAAGTAAAATTAGAGGAAAAAAACGGATTAGTTGTAAATTTTTTATTATTGTCCCCACTAACTTTAAGATCAATTTTTATTGTGCCCCAGCCCCACCACTGAATATTTTCTTCCTTAATTAATTTAGTTTCCTTTCTTGTTTTCTATTTTATTGTCTCATTGATAATATAAAATCAAAGTGAAATGTTTTTATACGCCACTGTTTTAAGCACATGTAAAAAAAACAATAAAAAACATTTTCTTTTTCATTTTCTCCTTTTTCGTTTGTGGGTTGGAAAAGAAAAAAAAAACTGTTTTTGTTAATATAGAAAATGTTTGCTATAAAGCTCCTTGACAACGGAGCTTTTCACGGACCGACTACATTACAAGATCCCTTTACAAGATATATGGACAATAGCTCGGAAATGTAACTTCACATTCAAGCATGTCTTAAGAGGGGCAAAAGAATATTCTGATAAATTAGCAAGACATGCTAGGAGGATTTCTCAAGCTTATGTTGTAAAATGGCCAATGTAATAACTTTTAAGATCAATGAAATTACCTTGACGACAAAAAAAAAAAAAAAAAAAAGAAAATGTTTGCTTACATTTTCTACTAACTAAACTTATTAGGGGGTGTATTGGATGTGGGATTTCAGTGGATTTGGTTGTAACACCCAAATTTTTTTTTTTTTATTAAACAGTTGCTGAAGTTCTCATAAAACAAAACCATATAATATTAAATCAAGAAGCCATCAATTCAATTTCAGTAATTCCAAATTCCAGAACAGTATTAAAAATCTAGCAACCTAAACACCAGGTTTCACTAGACTAAACAGAAATAAAAACATCATATCATCCCCTTCGCCGGCCCTGATTCCGCGATCACGCATTTCTGTTACCTGCAACTCAAATAGAAAAACAGAGTTGCGTAAGTATTTAATAAATACTTAGTGGAGCGGTCATCCCGTCTACTAGATATATAATAGGAATTAGACTATCAATTCTACGCGATCAAACATTAGTTCTCAACATTTAAACAAATTAAACCTTTAGACAGATTAAACATTTAAACAGATTAAACATTTAAATAAGAGGGTGTCGATCGACACCACCACTTGGTGTCGATCGACGCTTCACACAAGCAACCGATCCTTTAAAATAGTTAGTGTCGATCGACACCACCACTTGGTGTCGATCGACGCTTCACTCAAGCATCCGATCCTCACGATCATAAAATAGTGGTGTCGATCGACACCTCTCGCAGAAACCTGAACCGAGCCAAATCCTCTCACGGCTCGAGTTCCGTTCCATCTCACGAGATTATCGTGATTCCAGATCAATCAATTCACACAGAAATATCACAAGAACAATCCAATTCAACACAAACAACCAATCAAGCTTCCTAATAACCTAATTCCATATCACGATCACGCACTCACCTCGATTACACGATTCGAGGAAAGAACGGTTAAGAACACGAAAACAGCGACCTCACAGCCTCTGATCTCAACCGAAAATACCGAGGAAACCTTCCTCAATAACCTATGACACAAAACTTGGATTTTCCCAAAACCCTAATTCAGATTTCCAGAAACAGAACGACGCACTGGATTAAAACGATCATAGGGATCGGAGCTTACCTCCAAATTCAGATCGGAAACCCAATCTGAAAACTAGACCGACAGGGCTTTCCAACGGTACCAAGCTCGTCCTCTGATTCCATCTGCAACGCCGGGAAAACACTTCCCAAGGAGGCTGATTGAATCCCGAGACTGCACAGACCCCTTATGGAAAAACAATCATAACTCACAAACCAAAACTCTAAAAGCCAATCGGAGTTTTCCTATAGAAAGCTAAGAGGAAGGAGAACAAACGTGCGAAAAATCACGTCGATCAGACTCGATTAGATCGACCGTTCTTTGCTTCTCCCAAGACAGACGAACCTGTCTTCTCTTCCTCTTAAACTCTTCTCTCTCAAAACTCTTCTCCTTCGTGTTGGAGTAAGCTTGAAGAAAGCTTGAGAAGCAAGCTAACCTAATTCTACCGAGTCATGGAAAAGGAAAATTAGCTTTTTAGGAGTTATCTAAATTGTTATGTTTCCTAGTAGGATTAGGTTAATGTTTGAGACTCTCTATATAAAGAGTTACCAAGTTGTGGTATACCTTTGTGTGAGATTATGAGTTTTGGTTTAGAACTACGTGTGTGGCTTGATCCCTTCTAAAGGGTACGTAGGCAATCTTTTTTAGAAGGTGCAGCCATCCAATATGTGTGACGTTATATATGAGATTAATTCAATAATTGGTATCAGAGCGTAACGATCCTGGAGATCTCGGAGAGGAGAAACAATCGGCGGACAACACGATTCGATCTCGGCGTTGAGATTCGGATCTTTTGGTGAACACGAAGAATCAAGAGTAGTTGATTCAAAACCCTAAAGAGAATCACGTCGAGGAAGGAGCTGCTCGTGGTAACTTGGAGAACAAGCAACGATTGCTTAAAAGAAAAAAAAAAAGAACGAAGATGATGACGAGGAGGATTCGGGTTTGAGCAGTGACGAGGATGATTGAAGCAACTGTGAAAGAGCTTGAGAAAGTTAAGATTGAGCGCGAGAGTATTGTGATTGAAGACGACGAAGCTCGTAGAATGATCGCAACTCCGACAAAGTCCTGTCAAGAGAAGCTAGTGGAGTGAAGACGAGATCTGATTCGGTGGAAAGAATTGAGAAGACTCCGGGTCGGGTTAAGAAGATCCGATCGGAACTGTGTACTGCGATTGTAAAATCCGGTGAATTTGATTCGGTTGCGTTGAGGAAAGTAAATTCATTACCAGCTCCTGATAATTCCGAGAAATTGAATAAGAAAACAGAGCATGTAGAACTACCGGAAGAGAACAAAGAGGAAATTGTCAATGAAAAGTCGCAGATCCCAGAAGAAGTCAAGGAGTTTGGTGTTTGTCAGGAGATTGTCGTCTCTACCGCTAATTTGAAGGAAGATGAGCAGATCAACAATGGCGATCACGAGGAGGAGAGAGAAGTGGAAAAGAAGAGTGTTGATGTGAAAGAGATGAATGTTGCGAAGAAGAGATTGGTAAGAGAGATCGTAAGATGGAGACGGAGCTGTGGCGGTGGAGATGAGCTCCGACGGCGATGATAATGGCCTGAAATCACGGTGAGTAAGTGGTGGTGCCGTACGTAGCAGGTGAGATAGTTATGGGTCATTCGCGGAAAGTCGAAGGTTCAGTTAGGAAGAAAGAATCAGCGAGGAAAGTACAAAGGAAGAACAATGAGGAGAGATTGAAACTGGCTGAGATAGAGACGGAAGAGAAGCTTAAGAAGTTGAAGTACATGTAAGCAGAAGGAGATCAAAGAGAAGATGAAGAAAGTGTTTTCGGTTGCTGGTTTTTAAGAAAGGCGATGAAATTGAATTAGATGGCAAGGACCTGGACGATGAATTCGATCCCGAGGAGTATGATAAGATGATGAAAGCTGTGCTATGGAGACTGATGAAGATGGTGAAGAGTTTTTTTAAAGAGACAGAGAAAAAAAAAGGAGATGATGATTTTGAGGAAGAAATCTAGATGATGATAAGTCCTAAGACGAGAAGGAAAATCGCCGGAAGCTGTTGAGCCGTGATCGGAGCTGCATCGAATTCGTCGAGAAAGAGCTTCGTTTGTTTTTTGTCATCGTTAAATCAAAAGGGATCATCAAGATCGAATCGATGGTGGAGATGCCTGTAGATCCGCTCGATCCACCGAAGTTCAAGCACAAGAGAGTCCCTAAAGCTTCGTGGTTTTCGAGGATGAGTCGTGAGATTCTGTTTCCGGTACAGGAGACTCCGGTCCATTTGCAATGGTCGGTGGTTGAGTTCCACGTGTCGAGTTTTCCGGTGGAGGATTTGAAGTTTAGAAGAGATTCTAAATCGGAGATTAAAGAAGAAGAAAGGAAACAACAGTGAAGAAGAAAGAGAAGAAGAGAGACGAAACAGAGGATTATAATGTCTCCGAGGATAATAGCTACTAGTGCTATAGTACTGAATCTGGTTTTGTCGTCGTCTTTGTTTTTGTTGGAGTGAATCGATGTTGGAGAAGACGGTACTGTTTCCGGTGTGTTTACAGGAGAAGCTGAACCGCCCGGTTTAGTCGGTTCGCTGGAGAGTTTCTTGCAGTTTTGTAATGGAGCTCCACAGAGAGATGGGTTTTGATTAAAAACGGATTCAGGGATTTTCGATAAGGGATTTGGTATTGGACCGGTTAAGTTATTACCGGAGATGTTGAAATCTTGGAGATCGGAGAGGTTTATGTTCGGTATTTGATCGGAGAACCGGTTTGTTTCTAACCGGAGAGTTAAGAGATGGGTTAAATGAGTTAACGTTGACGGAATCTCGCCGGAGAAGTTGTTGAATGAGAGATCAAGACGGTAGAGACGAGAGAGTGAAGTTACCGACGCCGGAAAGTTACCGGAGAATTGATTTCCCGATAAGAAGAGTAGTTTTAGTGCGGTGAGGCTTGAGAGGTCAGGGATTGAACCGGATATTGAGTTGTGTGAGAGATCGATGTACCGGAGATTAATTGCGTTGAAGAGATGAGGTGGAATTGGTTTGGTGAAATTGTTGAGATTGAGTTCGAGTTTTGTGAGTGAGTCGAGTAGTCCGAGTTCGGAGGGGCTGTAACCGGTGAGTCCTCTTCCGGTGAGAATGAGTAAGGTGACTCGGCCGTTCGTGTAGTAGAGATCGAGAAGGAACAGTAGATGAAGAATGAGATCAGCGATGGAGATGGTGTAGTGAGGATCGGGAAATCTGGACAGCTTGAACATAACGGCTTTGGAGCTCCGTCGGCGGTGACTGGAGCATCTGATGGCTTCTTCGTTGGTGGCGTTGGAATCGTGACATTCCCAGCTTTCCAGTGGTATCAATATGGAACCTTATCTCCTCCGGAGTCGCTGTGTGGAGTCCTTTCTTCTAACGCACGAAATCTGATCATTGCAGTCCAAGACAGTTCCGACGCAGATGCTTCGAGGATCCATTTGGCGGATCAAATGAAATCCGATTGCTCTGAATATTTGTGGAGTTGTTCATGACAC
The DNA here is from genome assembly GCA_963576765.1 of Draba incana. Taxonomy (NCBI): domain Eukaryota; kingdom Viridiplantae; phylum Streptophyta; class Magnoliopsida; order Brassicales; family Brassicaceae; genus Draba; species Draba incana. Next base: position 12,390,497 of record OY755212.1, on the reverse strand, counting down.
TACTGTCTTCATATTCAACGGTGGGATCATCAATTGGACGGTTAGTTCATATTCTATATGCGTTTTTCTAAGCATAGTTGGTGCAGATCAAGTTATCGAGTAAGTTGATGAATTGAAAACAAAAGAAGAAGAATTGTTGAGGATTCTTTGAGAGAGTCTAAGAAGAAAGTTGTGGTTATGGAATTAGAGATTGTTGAGTTAAAGAAACAAGTTGAAATGAGAATGTGCAGAGTTTGACAAAGGAAGAGAAGGTTTTACGGGATCTTTGTTATCGAGTTGGAGAAGAATCTTGATGAGTTGAGATTTCCGGGTTTTGGGGCCCAAGTGTTGTCGCCGGTGGCTGCATCGAATCTGGCTGGAGGTTGGATGGAGATCGAAAAAAAAAAAAATGAGTTGAGAGAGAACAAGGTTTTGAGTTAGTTTCCTTGTGGTTGTGGTTGAGATTAATAAGAGAAGGAATTCTTATTATAGTTTGGTTGTGTTCTTTTGATTCTATATTTGGAACAGTTTTGAGTGATTCAAGTTGAGATTAAGTGAAGTTTGCACATCGCAAGGGATAAAAAAAAAAAAAAAAAAAAAAAAAAAAGGAGAATCTATGTTGTGGTATGACATAGGTTAAGAGAGATTGTGTGAGCTTTAGTTTTTGAGTAAGTTTTCTAAAGCAATAAAAGAGTGAGTCTTTTATAATATGAGAAGAGAGCGATGGTGCATAACACACTTGGAAAGGATCAAGTTCAAGACTTGGAGAAGATGGAGTTCAAGCTTAAGGGGGAGAATGTTGGAGTAAGCTTGAAGAAAGCTTGAGAAGCAAGCTAACCTAATTCTACCGAGTCATGGAAAAGGAAAATTAGCTTTTTAGGAGTTATCTAAATTGTTATGTTTCCTAGTAGGATTAGGTTAATGTTTGAGACTCTCTATATAAAGAGTTACCAAGTTGTGGTATACCTTTGTGTGAGATTATGAGTTTTGGTTTAGAACTACGTGTGTGGCTTGATCCCTTCTAAAGGGTACGTAGGCAATCTTTTTTAGAAGGTGCAGCCATCCAATATGTGTGACGTTATATATGAGATTAATTCAATACTTCGCACAAGGCCACGAAAATCACTTTACTTTCTGCCTCACGCGGCCACAAATCCCAAAGAACATATAAAGCCAAGCCCTAGGGTTCTCGCTAAACCGACGACGCAAACCGAGCAATTTAACTCAAACCGAACTGAAACCCAAACTTGGTGTCGATCGACACCCACCAATGGTGTCGATCGACACCCCTCTTTTCCAAATAATAATATTATAGGAATTGGGATGCTACATTGGTGGTGTTTCTAAAATCCTCTGTTATTCAATCAGTGATTTTAAAGTCCGTTTCTAAATCCTGTGTTATTGAACATGAAATTTATGTCAAATACATCAAAATAATATACAATCTCGTGTTATTCAACCTATGATTTGTTAAACTCCTATCCAATCCTTTGTTATTCAAAATTCAACAATGTTTTCTAAAAAGATGATTTCAAGTGATTTAAGATTCATTTTTAGTTATAAATTAGGCTTAACAAATCACAGCTCTAAATGTGTGATTGAACAAAACATAAATATATATATATATATATATATATATATATATATATATATATATATCTCCACCACGGTAACCATAACTCTCCGCATCATCTCAAAACATAAAAAAAAGAAATACATTTGTTTGCATTCAATCCTTATTCTCTTTTTTCTCTTATTGATCTACGGTTCTTCACCTCCACCATGGTAAGTGTTCTTCTTATTAAGATTTCTCTATTAATTAGCGATTAAATTTCTATCATTATAATATTCATGAATTGGTGTTTCTATATTTAGAAATAATATTCATAATAAAAATTACTTTGTTTTATCTATTTTGTTTTGTTTTTAAAGTTATTTTCTTTGGGTTTTCGATTGTTTTGTTGGGTTTTATATATTGTTTTATAGTTCTCTTTATTTTTGGTTATAGTTTATATGAACTACAACGAAATAAAACTAGAAATGATATGAGAAGAAAAATAATCTCTTGAATATGAGAGTATTATGAATAAGAGGAATATCAAATCACTACAAATGCTCTCAAAAATAAAAGCAAATCACACTAAATCCATCAAAATCCCACACCAAATCACACAAAAGGATTTGCTATTTTTTTATTATTTAAACTTAAAATCACAACAAATCCTCAAAATCCACCTAAATCCCATCAATTCACAAACTCCACCAAATCCATTAAAATACCACATCCAATACACCCCCCTTAGTTTTATTAGTATATAATATATATAAATAAAAAAACTGATTAATTTTGTTTTATTTATTTATTAATTGTATGCCCCCATTACAATTTATACCACAATCCGCCTCTGTTGATACCATGTTGGATTTCTTGTATCTAACCTTTGTTTCACTTAGAGGTTTGTTCATCCTACTCTCTCTCTCACTCTCACTCTCTCTCACTGTTTTACGTTTTCATTGTTTTAGAGAGAAAATAACAAAAACGTTTTACTCTTTGAAGACTACATTGTTAACATTCTTGTGTTTTTTCTTATACAACACACACACACAAACACACATACATATAGTGCTATTACTTACACACAAACACACACTTGCATCCATGCTTCTACATCCTAGGTTCTCTTACACAAGCCAACTCTAACAACTACAACAACTACTTATACCTTAGCTAAAAACAACACTTTTGTCTTGGTATGACTTTGTTAGCTAAACTAAGTAATCACATTATTTGGGATTTAACCAAATCCGTAGCCCATTAAAACAAAACAACACAAAACCCAACTTCTTCTTATGTTGACTTTGTTCATTTTCTTATCGTTGACCTTCTTTCACGATAACTTCTTCTTCTTCGATTTATTCTTCTACACTTGAAGCTCTTCTATGTTGTTCATGTCTTCTCATTTGAAGCTTTCTCTTTTGTAGGTATAGTCAAAGGTTCAATTCCAACAGAGTAGGCTCATTTTCACTTCTATTAAACCCATTATCTTGAAAAAATATATCAATCTTGTTGTACCATGCGCGGGATGCTTGTTTTAACCCGTAAAACGCTTTTTTCAGCCTGTAAACTTTATCCTTCTTGGCCTTTACAATGAAACTTTGGTTGTGAGACATAAACTTCTTCCTCCAAATCCTCATTCAAAAACGCAGACTACGCATCAAATTGAAAAACATGTAAGTGCAAGTGCGCATCTAAAACCAAGACAGCTCTTACCGTTTCCAAACGAGCCACAAGAGAAAACATTTCTTCAAAATATATCCCTTACTTTGTGCGTGTAACATCCCAAAACTAAATTCTAGTAATTGGGAAGGGATGCCGATCGACACCATTGTTTTAGAGACAATTTCGGTTTAAAGTAAATTGCTCGATTTGGCTCAGTTTTGGGTGCGTAGCCCTAGGTCGCTTTATATATAGACCAACCGCAAATGAGGAGCATTTTTTAGAAGGAAAATCACGTGAAAGAGATTTGAGAAGAGATATTCCTAAGTGGTTGAGTGTTTCGAGGAGTTTTTGTGAGCCGTTCATCGTCGTTCTACGTTTGAAGGGTTCGTGAGAATGTTTGGGCTCGATTGCGTTGAGTTTCTCAGTGATTCTCGGTAATTTCGTCGCTGTCTCGATTCAATCTCAACCCATTTTATTCCTTAATTTGTATAATCGAGTTGAATGCACGACCGTAGGCTCGTATATGCTAGAAATCGTTAGCAATTGATTTAAGGGTTTACGTTAGGGAATCGTGGTTGTTTGTGTTGATTCCTTGTGTTGAATCGTGGTTAATTGTGTGTTATTGGTGGTAAAAATTGTTATTGAATCGTTTGTTTCGTGATTACGGACTGTGAACGTTCCAATGTGTTTTTCTGCGAACAGAGTGTCGATCGACACCTTGAGGTGTATCGATCAACACATTTGTTGATGAAGCGTCGATCGACACCGTGCGATGTATCGATCGACACCATGCGATGTGTCGATTGACACCGTGCGATGTGTTGATCGACACCCTGCTATTTTTCTACGTTTAACGTTTTTAATTGATTGTTGTTGATTTTTGGTATATGCGTACTTAGTCTGTTGACGGGAGGATCGTCTCATTAAGTATTTATTAAATACTTATGCAACTCTTATTCCCATGTGTTGTAGATAAAAGAAATGTGTAATCGCGGAATCAAGGCCAATGAAGAGGGATAGGGTTGTTGTTTTAATCGTTTAGTTTATATTGAACCTGCATGTTTAGGTTGCTAGTTTGCATTGTTGGATTATGGGTTTTGATGGAATTGAATTGTTAGAATTGATATTTGGTTTATTGAATTATTGTTTGAGATTTTCCGCATTGTTAGTATTAGACTAGCTGTTGAGAGTTAGCATTTATGGGAATGTTAGCTCGGGCTAATAAAAAAAAGTGTTGGTTGTTTCATTTTGGTATCAGAGCCTAGACGGTTTCCGGATAGTGTAATTGAATATATGAGACTATGTGTTTTAATTGATTATGTGTTGTTAATCAGTTAGTAGTCTTAGACTCATTATTTTCGGCCTTTAATGAGATTATGCGGTACATTTATTTGTTGTTTGTGACATCTTCTGGTTCATGTTTCCTATTCTGTATGAGTGCAGAGAGATGGATACTGGAGCGAGAGGTCATGGTAGACAAGGTAGAGGTCGTGTTCATGGTAGAGGACCAGTGCCAGAGTCTTCGAGCAGTGTGGCTGCGAGTGCTACGCAGGTGTTAGAGGCACAAACGCACCATTCGGGATCCGTAAGTGAGACCAGTGTGAGTGCAAGTGTGGGTGCTATGGGTACCAGGAGGGGTCCCGAGAGGGGTGCCGGGTTGGCTCGTGGTGGAGTGGGCCCAGGTGTGGGTGGTGCTCTAGCTCAGGATCTTTTGGATTGTCTGAAGGGCTTGATGACTCAGTTGTTAGGGCAATCACTGGACTCCGCCATCACAATCGTCGCCAAGAAAGCCTCGCAACCTCGCTCTATCATCTGCTCTGCCTGAATAGCCGAGATTACCAAACTGCTGGAAGTCGGTCTCAACCCCTGAAACACCAACCTCCCACCACCACGCTCGAAGCTAACTCTACCTCTGAAACAATCCAGATGGACCCGGTAAAACGATAACCAGTCCATCCCAAGGATCACATCATAAAGCGCAACCGGACTAATCACCAAATCCGCCGGTATCGAATGTCCTGCGATCTGAACATCTACGGCCCTAGCACGGCCCGAAGTAGCCAGGAAACCACCACAAGCCACCTTGACCATGCCTGCATGCTCACCAGCGCTGCTCCGGATGCCACTGCTCTTGACATGATCCAGAGTAATGTAGCTGTGCGATGCTCCCGAATAAAACATCACGTGGGACTCAAATCCGCCCACTAACAAGGTCCCTACACAATTTATGCGTTGAGAACCCTGGCAACACGACCACAAGCAAAATAAAAGAGCACCACAAAACAACGACAAATTCTGCCACTAGGAATTTACGAAGTTAAGTCTAAATTTTTTACCTGTGATCTGCCCGGCGCCACTAGCCTGACCCAACTCCTCCTAAGGATACACATGCGGTGCTGGACCAATCTGACCAACCGGCTGCTGCACTGCCGCAATCTGACTCAACGGCTGAATCGCTGCCACCATTGGATGCTGCAACCGAGGACACATCGACCTGAAATGCCCCGGCTCGCCACACTCGAAGCAAACCTTAGCCCCACCACGGGAGCCCTTAGGACAGTTTACCACCCGATGCTCTGCACTGCCGCATCCGTAACAACCATGTGAACCATGGCTACCAGAACTCGCCCTAGAAGGATCATCCCACCTCCTCTTCTGACCCTGCGCAGGCTTACCGCCCTTGCCAGAACCAGAACATCTGCGATGTTGATGCTGTTGCGGCTGCTGACTCCTCGGCTGAACAGCAGGAGCCACAGCAGGCTGAACGACAACTGGACCAGACTGCTCACGCTGATCCTCCTTAATTGAAGCTGCTAGCTCCACCAGATCCGCCCTCGAGACGTATCTACCACCCCTGCACTGGGTCCTGATACTCAACCGCAGTCCCTGCAAGAACCGCTGAACCAGAGCTCGCTCGTCGACAACACCGTGCCCAGTATGAACCACCAACCTGCTGAACTCGGCGTCATACTCACGCACTGACAGCTCTCTCTGCGACAAAGATATGAACCTCATCTGAAGACGGTCTCGAGCCTCCTGAGGGAAATACTTGGCGTTGAACTCAGCAAAGAATTCACCCCAAGTCCACTCCGCACGCCTAGCCTCAATAGCGCGCCACCAATAATGGGCATCACCACTCAGATAGTGGACAGCCAACTCGACCTGATACTCGGCAGGACACCTGATCGATCTGAAGTTACGCTCTAACCTCAGACGCCACTCATCAGCCGCCTCAGGACTAACTCTGCCCTCGAAGAACGGCGTAGCTATCCTCTGCATCTGTCCCATCATCTCGAGATAAGACAGAACCTGTGCTGCAACTGCAGCCCTCGGCTGCTCAGCCACTGCAACCCTCTACTGCAAACCGGCCACTGGAGAAACACCCGGAGCCTGCTCAGGAGCCACCGGCGGAAAACGTGCAAAAAACTGTGTCAGCAATCCCACGACCTGGTCATCTCGACCCGGAGCTACAGCGGCACCCCCACCAGGGCCCTCTGGAACTCCCCTGCCCCTACCGGCACCGGCCAACACACTGGCACTACGCGACTGGAACTCTGACGCGGTTGCTACACTCTGCGCCACGCTCTCGGCTGACTCAGCGACTAAACCACGACCACGGCCCCGGCCTCCACGGCCGCCCACTCTACCACCACAGGCAACTGCTCTGCCACCACAGGTAACTGCTCTACCACGACCTCTAGCTCTGTTATCCATCTCACTGCAACACAGATTAGTAGATAAGCAGCCTAGAAGTCACAATCAAAAGCACACAAAACTTACCGCGGAATCTCTTTGAAGGCCAGAGAGGATGATTCTAAGACTAGGAATTGACTAAGCACAAATAATCAATTTAAACACATAGTCTCAGCTCATCCAATCCTAACAGTTCTAAAACCGTTAGGGCTCTGATACCAAAATGTAACACTCGGTTTTTTTTTTTTTTTTGCTAAATTAATTCTACTGCGGAATAAACTCAACAATTAAATCCATAATTAAATCTCATAACAATCATCCAACGATTATAATCAACATTAAATCCAGGAATGCTCATACAAATCTAGCAACCTAACACCGGGTTCATTAGACTAAACGTCAACACAAAAGACTAACGTCAACACAAAAGATCCTATCATCCCCTCTTCTGGCCATGATTCCGCGATCACGATTTCCCTTTACCTGCAACACAATTAGGAAAAACGAGTTGCGTAAGTATTTAAGAAATACTTAGTGAGACGGTCCTCCCATCTATAGGCCAATTACTCAGATAAAGGAACACATGAAATACCAGGATTATCAAACAATACACAGAACAAGCAAACAGCACAAAACAGGAACAACAGCAACCATGTCGATCGACGGGAAACAATCCTGTCGATCGACCGGCCAGCTGCAGCTGGAATCCGACCTATCCTCTCATGGTCGAATCTCCACACTTCTCAAACCCACAACCTGTTCATACAATCGCAAATCCACTAAAAACACACAACAAGCAACCGCATATCATCCATTCCTCAATCTAGGGACCTATGGTCATGCACTCACCTTAGATCTGAAGAGGAAGAACGAAGAACACAGATCTTCTAACACTGATTTTCGCACCAAATCAGCCTCCCAAAGCCTCTCCCACGGAATCACACACTATAGGGTGGAGAATCAAGGACAAATCCACAAGAATTTCCTTCAAACTTCTCCAATCCTCACAACTCTCTTTCTCTCTCAAAATCCCCCTTTAGATCTGATTTTTCGGCCAATAGTGAAGGAAAACGCGTTTTTCCAACCTTATATACGGAACCCTAAGTTCCCAAACCGACCCATTAACCAAAACGAACCGAAATCAAAGCCCAAGTCTGATTTTTAACGCCTGTCGATCGACACACTCAACCTGTATCGATCGACAGAGACTTCTCTGCCAAAACTTCGAAGAAGCAACAGCCTGTGTCGATCGACAGATACCCACTGTGTCGATCGACACTTACCAGAAATCACATTTTTGGTTCACGGGCGTTACAAATATAATGCATCATATATTTGAAACTTTCTCCCCCTTGGCATTGAATCATTCATCTCAAATTTTCCCTAGAGTACTGAAAAACATGACTCTACTAGAGTCCATGATGATTTGTACATCACCAGATTTAGTAAGCAAGATCTTTTAATTTTCGAGATCAGAGAAATAATTTTTATCTTTAAGTATTTTGTGCATTGTCTCATTGTTTTCTAAACATATACTTCCATCTTTGATATCAAATTATGACATCTTCTGTGGTAAGATTCACTAAACATACCTTTAGTGAGTAAACTAGTATGATTTTTATATCATCTCTCGAGTTTTGAACTTCCAGTCCATCCCGTTCACATAGAAGATCAATTCTAGTCCCTTTTGGACTTTTGATCCAAACCTTTCTTTACGTATAATCTACTGAACATTCGATTGTACCTACGGGTTATTCGTACTCTTCTGGTTAATTTGGCTTTCTCTTTGAAAGCATACTGTATACTTGTGACCTTTATATATGAAGTATACTTAATAAATTTCTCACACAACATATAGAGTTTGGTACTTCTCGAATAAATAGTATTTCTTTTAGAAATGCTCAAAGGTGAGTTTTATGTAGATCTTTTCTCAAGATTTTCATATAACATCTCTTTTACTAGATGTTTAATATTGGAATACCTGAGAACATTGTTGTCCATGTCCTTTCAAGGTTTCAATTCCAAATTATTTTTATTATACTATTTACGATTACTCTTCAGAAGTTTCAATCGCATAGAGTTCCTCAGAACATAATAATGATATCATTAATCTTTCTAGGATTATTTATATAAATATTAAGGCACAATCCAAATTATTTTGTCCATTCCTTTTTCCTTGACATATATGTTTGATGTTTGGACTGTTTGTCCAAAAGCTTCTCGTTCTTCAAACGAGTTTAATACAGATTTGGTTGTCTCTTTTCATATATTGGCCAATATTTTTATCTCCACGCTCATCCACACAGCGGAGATTCAAGATCCTCATTTATTATACCACGCGCTTTATCTTTTATTGTGTCGACACATATCACTCTTTTTATCGTAATGACATGGTTAATCGAGATCTGTAAATCATTCTCAATGATTTGACTTAGGTACCTGATTTCATTATTAACCATAGTAACATTCTCATTACGCCTCATCAGGAGTTTACTTACTCCTGTTAATATGTATTTGCTCCATTTTTTCCGAGGATTTTCTTTATCTTTGGAACAAAAGTAGTCTATCTCGTCTTTAACGTGCTATAGACTTAATAGATTCTTCTTCAAAGTCATCTATTTTTATTGGAGCATTCTAGCTGCAATATGAGATTTTCTCCTTTTATGTTAAAAGTATTATCCTTTGAACTTTCAAGTTCATATTCATGAGGATCTATGATAATTTTTGAAATCTCATCTATGAACTCTTTAATTTGCAACATATTTAGAATAGTGAATCTTTTGGACTTTTTGAACTTCAAGTTCGCATTAATATGTCAAGAATATTAACTATTCAACGATTTTCTCATGGAAAAATTCTTATCAAAATGATGATTGCAAATCTTTGTAATAAGCCAATTCATACTTGATTGCTTAATATACTACATGCACGACTGCATGTTCCATGCCAAATCATAGAGATTAAATTTCACCATTAATTTTGCAATCCATTGGTTTTGGTCTATCATTCATTCTAACATAATCTCACTTATGTTTTCTATTTTGACATCAGTAAATAATAAATTTTAGGATGCAAAATCAGCAAAAGCGATCAAATTTTGGGATATATGCTCACCAAAATTATCAACTTACTTGTCGATGTGAGATTCTTTAATTCTCCCCCTCGAGATAATAACTCTTCGTACTAAATCCCATTCAAGAATCAAAAATATATTCTTGTTGAATAATATATTTTTTCTTAGATCTTTTAACTCTTAATATGGAACTCTTCTTACATCATTTCAAGATAATGATTTTTTTTTTTAACATATTCATTTATACCCAATCTCACACTTAGATTGGTTATATTGAGGATATAAATTGAGAATTTATTAAAGAACTCAACCACCAGCCAATGAATTCATTTAGCAAAAATGATGACTTATCTATATATCTCTCATGATGGCCTTAAGACATGTTAAATGAAAACTTTTAGTTTTCACATAAATTTTTCAATGATCTTTCACATCATTGTATGGCCGAAATGGCAAAACCAATCATAAAAATATTTTGACCTAGTAGTAAAGCTTCTGGTTTACTACTAAACATATTTCAATCAATTAAGTAAATTTCAGATTTACTAACTTTGCCATTTTCCATCTTGTATGTACGATTAAAATTAAGATTACATACAAACATGTCTTAGCCATATGTTCTTTTTCAGCATTTCTCGCTCTAGAAGAGCGTTTGCACTGTTTTAAAATTACGTTTACACGTGCATCACAATTCTCAGAAGAAGAGAATTTTCTTTTCAATTTTAAAACTCAAATGAACATAATAGAAATAATAAAGCATAATAACAACGTAATTTAAAATATATATTCAGGAGACAGAGCCTTCCATAAAATCAATATGAAATAACTGAAAGCAATAAGAAATAAAGTAATAATTAATAGGCATTGTCTTTCATATAATCAAGGAGGCGAACCTAACATATGAGATTATAGAGACATAATTTTTTAGGTTAATCAAGAAGGTAACGCGTACCATATGAGATTAACACGAAAAAGACATAGCCTATAGTATGACTTTTCATTGATATTTAGGAGGCAGCGCCTACCATAAAATCAAAAAGAAGGCAAACCTTCTACTAAAGTCAGACAGAAATTTATATTTGGATTGCATAATTATAAATTTAAAATCTTACTTTTCGGTATAGGATCGGTCGGATTGAGAAACGGTATAGGATTGATCGGAACGGTATAGGATTGATCGGATCAAGAGACGATTATGTTAATAACGTGTTATAAAAGAACTAGAAAGTAAACGTATTAAAATAAGAACAAGAGAGAGAGAGAGCGAATGTGTTAAGCAAAGGGGAGAAGAAGATTTTATTATTGCGTCGTGAAAGAAGTGAGTGCATTTCATACTACAACATCATCACTATTTATAGTAATGAACATATGAATAAAATAAACTACATTACTTATGAGGAAGGAAATATTAACTTAAGAGGAAGGTAATACTGACAATGCATGGATGTGGATTATTATGCCATGACAAGTGGCTATGATAAGGATAATCATACTTTGTTTTATACAACACATAATAATATTTTCTTTTTGAAGACGAGTAAGACGACATTCTTCGGTAGGTTCTTTTTGACTCACTATAACCATGTGTTGAAGTACCCGTATGTAAGTTCGTGTGTCCACTTAAATCTCTGTAAATTAAAACATGTTTCGATAGTGAATTTTTTTAGTCACATAAACGAAACATTCTGGATTTCATATTACTTACTAAAATAATTTAAGAAATAAGGTGATATATTTTACCTTACGTGAAGATGATTCGGCCGCCATAATTTGTATCTAAACTTTTTTGATGTCCACAACTGTTTTAAAAATCCTCACATTTTTTTGGGGTGAAAAACTGGGGAAAAACTCTCATATTTATTAATAATAAAAAAAGCTTACACACGGATTTGCCGTGAACGAGATAGACCACAAGCATCATCTCTAAATTCCTCACATGATCATACTATTTATAATATTTAAGTTATCTCCTAAAAATAGTGTTTAACTATATGCATATATTTAGCACTAATATTAGTAGTCTCAAATTTTGCATATTTTTATATTAGGATAAAATGGATCTCAAAAAAATGGAAAAAACAAATTCTTAATTAATCAGAAAAAAAATTTCGTGAAAAAATTTAAACTAGCATTATAGAGAGTTTTACATTTTTTGGAGAAGATGGAATAACAAAATAATTGTTTGTTTATTTATTTCTCTCATTTTAAAATCACCGGAAATAAACTGTTAGAAAAAAAGCATAAAAAAGAAGGCTTTATTTACTTTAAATTAGAAAAGGTCTCAAAAGTCTCATTAGTTAAATATTGGCCGTACAGACTTTAAAATCAAAAAAATTCTTCAAAGCCTAAATGCCAATCATCCTCTTGAACGAATATCAACTAAAGCGTATGCTGCACAACCAAAGACTTTCAAGTGTCTTGCTTGGGTTTGCTTCCCATCCAAGCCTCATATGGTGTTCGATTCATGACGGCCTTTGTAGGAGAAATAATGAGAAGATAAATTGATGTCGGAACCACTTCTCCCCAAAACTTGTTAGAAATACCTTTAACTTTCAACATACTTCTGGCCATTTTAACCACCAGGCCCGGCCCAAAGCAAAATACTGCCTAACGCCAAATAAAATTAATGCCCCTTTCAATGCATCTCTCGAATCGAACCATGGTATTCTGAAGAAAGCAAAAAGACTTCACCACTTCACTAACTTAATATCTATGTATATGATGCCCCTTAATTAAAACATAAACGTGATGCCTAATGAAACAACCAAGCATTTTTTTTTTTAACTAACATTTCTATTGCGGAAAATAAACATTTAAACCAATAAAATAATCTATTAATCCCATTTATTAAATAATTTCTTAAACCAATTAATTCAAACGGCAAAGAAATTCCGAGAATTTGAACAATCCGAACGATTCTCACGACTTCACACAAAATTCTTCTCCCTCTCAAAACTCTCTGCTCTTTTCTCCATCTCCCGACGGCTCACGATCAAAAGGAAGATAAAGGGTCGAGCTTAGAGTTTTCGGTAACCGAACCGCGCGAAAATTGCTGTTGAAATCAATTCAAACCAGATTCCTCAACTTAGTGTCGATTGAAACCACCGAGAGGTGTCGATCGACACCGCCAAAAATCTCCTAATTTGGGTTACGGTCGTTACAATTCTTCCCCACTAACAATGGATTCGTCCTCGAATCCTCACAAAACTTTCTATCAAAGACTCATACCTAACCAAAAACCGGTCTATATCTCCCGAGATTCTAACATCCGATCTCCAAGGCTCTCGTTCAGTCATATGTTTATGCGCCCATTTCCAGACATCTATTACTTTTAACTCATTCTGCACCCCTCCCACTCGCAGGACGCATCCCTTGAGCTATCGGTGTCACACCACTCCCACTCGCAGGACACATCCTTTGAGCTATCAGTGTCTCGTGTCCTTCCACTCTCAGGACGCATCCTTTGAGCTCCAGGTACACCGTGCCCCTTCCACTCTCAGAATGCATCCTTCGAGCTCCGGGTACACAGGGAAGACTAAGCATCTCCTCGAGAGAACGCATTCTCTCTTAAACCAAATGAATGAGATATTCGGGACCGCAACCCCCAAAGTAATAAATTCTAAAACGTCTATAAACATCTATCGACTAAAACTATCTCTCGTGGTCAAACCCGATACTCCCTATCCCAGAATATCACCACAAAAACACATATAAGAACAACTAATCTTATATAACACAGATAAATAAGGATCAACTCCATCTTATAAATCCTTGAAAAGAGTATAATCGTTACAACGAAACCGAAAATACAACATAAGCAACATGCTAAACCGAAACTGGAACTACAAAGAGGAAATAAAGCTCAAACGGCGACCTGCTTGTCAAACCACTTCTTGAATTTTAACTTCATCTTTGCCTCAGGCTCCCAAGTCTCCTCCTCGCAACCAGCACAATCCAACAAAACTCGCAACAACAGAATCTTCTTTCGACGCAGCTCCTTGACTCTCTTCTCCAGAATACTTACAGGAACCGCCGGAACAGTCAAATCAGGCAGAAGATCCATAGGGATCTCATGCACTAACTCCTCCGACTCATGCATGCATTTCCTCAACATCGACACGTGGAATACCTTTATGAAATGCCTTCATGATCGGTGGTAACTCAAGCCGATACGCCACCGGTCCAACTCGCTCTACTACAGGAAACAGACCATAAAATGTAGACTCAGCTTGTTCTCAGAAATGGATCGATTAGGACCCCACAACATAGCCATCTTGAGATACACGCGGTCTCCTACCGCGAACTCAAGCTCTCGCCTCCGCTTATCAGCGTAACTCTTCTGACGATCTTGAGCTTCCTTCATGTTCAACCTCACAACACAGACCTTCTCCGTCGTCTCCTGAACATAAGTAGCTCCATGAATACTGCGCTCCGCCATTTGGGTCTAGCATAAAGGCGTCCTACATGGCCTCCCAGACAAAGCCTCGAAAGGAGCCATCCCGATACTCGCATGAAAGCTGTTATTATAAGCAAACTCGACTAAACCCAAGTGATAAGCCCAATGGCCACCCCAATCCAGAACACACATCCTCAACAAATCCTCCATAGTTTGAATAGTCCTCTCTGACTGCCCATCTGTCTGCGGATGATAAGCTGTACTTATATGCACCTTAGTGCCCATCTCTGCCTGAAACGCTCCCCAAAACCCCGATGCAAACCGGGGATCCCGATCAGAAACAATACTGGTTGGCACTCCATGGAGCCTCATAATCTTCTGCACAAACTTCTTAGCCAACTTAGCCGCTCCGTTGGTCTTCTTAATGGCCCAAAAATGTGTTGACTTAGTCAACCGATCCACAACCACCCAGATAGCATTATACGTCTACGAATCAAGTAATCCCACTACGAAATCCATAGTGATCATGTCCCACTTCCATTCAGGAATGGGTAAACTCTGCAAAAGACCACTCGGCACCTTATGCTTTACTTTAACCAATGAACAAGTATTGCACTTAGAAACATAAGCCGCCACATCTCTCTTCATCCCGACCCAGTGATAATACTGTTTGAGATCACGATACATCTTAGTCGCTCATGGTTGAATCAAGAACTTACTCGCATGAGCCTCTCGCAGAATCTCCTGCCTCAACTCCTCTATCTTGGGTACATAAACCAGACCGCGAACAAGAATCGCTCCGTTCGAAGAGACCTGATACTCAGAACCCGTTGCGGTCGACACACTCACCAAATCCTGATCGCTCGCCTGAGTCGCAAGAATCCTACTCAAAAGATCCGCCTGATCAACCGCCTCTAAGCCTAACGGCTCCTGCAAAATAGCACATAACCACAAAGTGCTAATCTCGCTCACAAGCGACTCGATACCCTGCTCCCGAGCCAAATCTCCCTGCCGACTACTCAAAGCATTTGCTACTTTGTTCGCCTTACCAGGAGAGTAAACGATATCCAGCTCATAATCTGCCAACAGCTCATCCCAGCGTCTCTGTCTCACATTCAGCAACGGCTGAGTGAAAATGTGTTGCAAATTTTTGTGATCTGTGAAAATCTGAAATTTACAACCATACAGATAGGACCCCAAAATCTTCAATGCAAACACCACTGCACCCAACTCTAAATCATGCATAGGGTAATTACGCTCCGCGCCCCTCAGCTGCATCGAAGCATACACAATCAATCTACCCTCCTGCATCAATACGCAACCCATACCAATCCCAGAAGCATCCGTGTACACTACGTAAGGTTTACCCGGCTCGGGCAATGTCAATACCGGTGTACTCATCAACATCTCCTTCAGCCTCGAAAAGCTATCCTCGCACTCCTGAGACCAAACAAACGGAACATCCTTCCCGGTCAACTTTGTCATCGACTGAGCCATACTCGCAAAGCCCTTGACGAATTTCCGATAACATCCTGCTAAGCCTAGAAAACTCGTTATCTCGGCAGCATTAGTCGGTCTAGGCCAATCTCGAATGGCCTCTATCTTAGCCGGATCCACAGAAACTCCCTCTACAGAAACAATGTGGCCAAGAAATCCCATCTCTCTCTTCCAGAAAATGCACTTACTCAACTTAGCAAAAAGCTTCTGCTCCCGAAGCTTCTCCAGAACCAAACGCAAATGCACCTCATGCTCCTCAAAACTCTTAGAATAAACCAAGATATCATCGATAAAGATAATCACGAAAACATCCAGATACTCCTGAAATACGCCGTTCATCAACCGCATGAACGCTGCTCGTGCATTTGTCAAACCAAACGGCATCACTACGAACTCAAAGTGACCATACCGTGTCCTAAAAGCAGTCTTCCAAAAATCCACCTCGTCGATCGGAATCTAATGGTATCCTGAAGCCAAGTCGATATTGGAGAACCAAGTAGCACCCCTTAATTGGTCTAACAACTCATTAATTCTCGGGAGAGGGTACTTGTTCTTCACAGTGACCCGGTTAAGTCTCCGGTAATCGATACATAACCGAAACCTACTATCCTTCTTTTTCACAAACAATACCAGCGCTCCCCACAGTGAAGTACTCGGACAGATAAAACCCTTACTAGCCAAATCCTCCAACTAACTCTTCAGCTCTGCCAGCTCGGCTGGAGCCATCCTGTAAGGTACTTTAGAGATAGGCTCTGTAATGGATCGGTCCGAGATGGCGGTAATCCTTGCAACGACTAAAAAACATCTTTGAACTCCTAAATAACCTGAATCTCACTCACCGCAACCTTACCCAGAGACTTTGGCATAGAAATCATTGCCAAATAAGCCTCGCATCCTCGCTCAATCATCTGCACTGCCTGAACTGCAGAAATCACGAGACTTCCCAAAGTCGGTTTCACTCCCTGAAACGTCAACCTCTCTGCCTCACGCTCGAAGGTCACTCTGCCTCGATAACAATCCAGATGAACTCTGTAATGAGACAACCAATCCATCCCCAGGATAACATCATACCGCTCCACCAAACTAATCACCAAATCTGCTGGCATTGACTGCCCCGCAATCTGAACATCAACTGATCTAGCACGTACCAAAGTTGACCAAACCCGAACGCTCACCAGCGCTGCTACAGATGCCACTGTTCTCGGCATGCTCCGGGGTAATAAAGCAGTTCGATGCTCTAGAATCGAAAAGCACATGGGACTCAAAACCTCCACTAACAAGGTCCCTACATCGTTCATATGCGTTGAGAACCCTACTAGACTATCACGAGTAAAATAACAGAAACAAACAACAATTCCCAACTAAAGAATTTACGAAGTCTGAGTCTATGATTTTACCTGTGATCAAAGCGCCGCTATGCAGCCCCTGCCCCACCTCACCCGGGGTATAGACTCGCGGTGCCGGCCCAATCTGACCTAACGGCTGCACTGCCGCCAACTACGCCACGGGCTAGACTGCGGCAATAGCCATCTACTGCAGTTGAGGATACATCAGCCTGATATGCCCTGTCTCCTTGCAGTGGAAACAGATCCTCGAATGCGACTGTTGCTACTGCTGCTGCTACTGCTCACCCTTCCTAGGGCAACTCGACAGACGATGCTCCAAACTACCGCATCCGTAACACGGTTCGCCCTCTCAAACTCTGACTGGGCCTGGAAGCGCCATCCCATTTTTGTTTCTGTCCATGCGCAGGCTTGCCACCTTTGCCGGAACCAGAACCAGAACCACTCTGCGGCTGCTGGGACAACTGTCACTGGTACTACTGCAGCTGCCTGCCCTCTCAGATCCTCCTCGATCCCTGCAACTACCTCTACCAGCTTCGCCCTCGAGGCGTGCTCTATCACTCTGCATCTGGTCCACAAATCCGGCTGTAGTCCTCGTAGGAACTTTTGGACCTGCGTCCGCTGATCGATCATGCCTCCACCCGTATAAGCCAGCAACCGACTAAACTCCGCGTCGTAATCGCGCACTGAACGATCTCCCTGAACCAACTCCACAAATCTTGTCGCAAGATGATCTAGTGTCGCCTGAGGGAAATATTTGGCGTTGAACTCAGCCACAAATTCCCCCCAGGTCCACACTGCACCAGGCCTCTTGGCCTTAATATCTCTCCACCACGCGTGCGCATCACCACTCAGATAGTGGATCGCCAACTCTACTCGGTACTCATCGGGGCAACGGACCAAACGAAAATTGCGCTCTACGCGCATACGCCACTCATCAGCATCCTCAAAGCTAACACCACCCGAGAAGAATGCCGCACTCATCTGCTGCATTTAACTCACCATCTCCAGGTAAGACGGATACACCTCTGTAACCGTAGCCCTCGGCTGCACCTATGCCACTAGAGGCACCACTAGAGCCTGAACCGGAACTGCCGCCGGAAACCGCTCCAACAACTGCGCCATAAAACCCTCCATATGCTCCCATCGATCCTGAGCTGGAACAGCACCCGCATCTGGGCCTGCTCCTCTGCCAGCCATACCGGCGCCCCTCCCGGCACCCACATCACTCACACTAGAACTATTGGCCTTGCCCACGGATCCCACATGATGCGTAGGAGTCTCTAACGCATGCTTAGCACTCGAAGACGACTCAATCCCGGGTCCACGATCACGTCGGCCTCTTCCACGGCCTCTACCATGTCCACAACCTCTAGCTCCGGTGTCCATCTCTCTGCACTCATACAGAATAGGACAATGAGCCTCAAAAGTCACAATCAAACAAAACAACTTACCGTGGAATCATTTTAAAAGGCCGAAGAGGATGATACTAAGACTCTATTAAATTGACTAAAAACACAAGAATCAATTTAAACACATAGTCTCAGGCATCTTAATTTCATTGTCCTAAAAATGTCTAGGCTCTGATACCAAAATGAAACAACCAAGCTTTTTTTTTTTTTAACTAACATTTCTATTGCGGAAAATAAACATTTAAACCAATAAAATAATCCATTAATCCCATTTATTAAATAATTCCTTAAACCAATTAATTCAAATATCAGAATTCAGAAATGCTCAAATAAATAAACTAGCAACCTAATAAACTGGTTCGCTAGACAAAGCAACATAAACAATAGACCCTATCATCCTCTTCTCTCGGCCTCGATTCCACGATCACACTTTTCTTTTACTTGCAACTCAAAAAGAAACTGGGAGTTGCGTGAGTATTATCATAAATACTCAGTGGAGCGGTCATCCTGCCAACAGGCAATAAATAAACTCGAATAACAAACGAAAAGCATTTATTTAACGTTTTGAGTCCAATTTCTAATTAACATTAATAACTAAAAGTCGACGATTAAAATAGGGTGTCGATCGACACACCACTAAGGTGCCGATCGACACTCGATGAGAACGAGCATCATTTCTAATCACGGGGTGTCGATCGACACTGCCTCTAGGCGTCGATCGACACACCACTCCTAAAACCAGAGCTCGAGCAAATCCTCTCACAACTCGTCTCTGATTCCACCAGAACTTCAATCAACACGACAAGGCACAAAATAACACGCAGCCACACGGTAATAGCATTGAGCAAATCATACGCATCAATGAACAACAATCAATCAACGAAACCTATCCGAATCTACAGATTGCCGCGATCACGCACTCACCTCGGGAAAACGAAGAGGTTTGACTACGGAAACGGCTCACAAACCCGACTGATCACGACCACAATCTCACAGAATTCCTCGTTGAACCGCAAGGGACGAGTCACGAACAATCCACGAGCACAAACGGCGAATAACTTCCGAGAATTCGAACGATTCGAACGATTCTCACGACTTCATAAAAAAATTTTCTCCCTCTCAAATCTCTCTGCTCTTTTCTCCCTCTCCCGACGGCTCACGATCAAAAGGAAGATAAAGGGTCGAGCTTAGGGTTTTCGGTAACCGAACCGCACGAAAATCGCGGTTGAAATCAATTCAAATCGGATTCCTCAACTTAGTGTCGATCGACACCACCGAGAGGTGTCGATCGACACCGCCCAAAATCTCCTAATTTGGGTTACGGTCGTTACACCTAACGTCCTGGCTTTACATGCATTAAGGCAGGACCGGCCCTGTCAACCACTGTACGATTTTTCTCTCTATCACACCATTTTGCTCAGGTGTGTATGGTATTGTAAGTTCCTTGTGAATACCATGAGCTTCACAAAATTCAGCAAACTCTAATTAAACTCACCGCCACGATGGGTCCAAAGATATTTTAAGACTTTTCCACTTTGCTTCTCTACCGTGACTTTGAACTTTCTGAAATTTTCAAAAGCTTCGGACTTCATCTTTTAAAAAATAAATCCAGCTCATGCGACTAAACCAAATCTAATTTTGAATCAATTAATAATTTGATACTCCAACCATGAAAATATCCTCAATTGATCTATTTGTTCCATCCGAGAACACGAACAAGTCATCTACAAAACTAAATACGTAAGCTTCACGTTTTTGCAACTAAGATGAAATCATTTCCGATATTCAACAACATTAACTACATGAATACTTTATTTTCTTTAATAATATCATCTGTTGGTCCATTTAATAATATATAATCTAAATATGTATAAATCAATACTAACAATATTTTGATCCCGATGATATGGAGAATAATGTAGACGTTTAGATCGAAGGAAAATATTGAAATATAACAAGATTTACAAATATCCTATCCTATCCAATAACATAAATATATTTTATGTGTAAACTATAATCAAACGATATCATAATGGATTATGCTTGAATTTATATTCTATTGAAGTTCATGTACACCATAAATATGTTGTTGTTTGAATGGTCCATTTAATAATATATAATCTAAATATGTATAAATCAATACTAACAATATTTTGATCCCGATGATATGGAGAATAATGTAGACGTTTAGATCGAAGGAAAATATTGAAATATAACAAGATTTACAAATATCCTATCCTATCCAATAACATAAATATATTTTATATGTAAACTATAATCAAACGATATCATAATGGATTATGCTTGAATTTATATTCTATTGAAGTTCATGAACACCATAAATATGTTGTTGTTTGAATGATCAGTTTTACTTTACGATTTGGTTAGATTGTATTGAAACTATATTGTTATTTTAAATCATTTCAATTTTATATAAAAAACTATAAACCTGAATTTACAAAAGAATATAGACAGGAAATGAAAAAAGGAGAATTTCAAATTTGCCACTTCTGGTGTACAAATTTTAAAAAAATGCAACAATGAGTGGTTCATTTTCAAAAATGCCGCTTATTAAGATTTTTAACACTCTAAACCCTAAAATCCTATATTTTAAAATGGGGTTCAGCCTTAACATACTCTAAACCCTATTAAACCCTAACATAAAATAGTTAATCCAATTATAAATAATATTTTTAGTAAATGCTATAATTTTAATAGTAATTTTGAAAAATGACGTTTCAGGGGTGACATTTTTTTGAAAATTCTCGGCTATAAAGTTGTACAATTGATTTACTAGAATATCCGAAGGTAAAAATAATTATAATCAAACCAAATTATAATTAAAACCAAACTAAAGCGATATTTGACATTTGTAAAAAACAAAGCATTAGAGGTAGACACACTAATGGTTGGTAGCTATGTACGTAACTGGACGCGTTTAATGACTATATTCGAATTTCATATTTGTAGTTTGTTTGACCTTATTCAGTACATATGTATTTCAGTTCAACGGAATTCAGAAATGAGAACCCTTCTTAGCACGGCAGAGAAGTAGTCAAATGTGCGACAATTATTGTCTTTACAGTATTTTTATTTTGTGAGAATTATAAACATGTTACCTTTGAAAATATTTTTTTAAAATATGTCACATTTGAAAATTTATTGCAAACATGCCACTTTTTATTAAAAAAAAACAAAATCATTAATTTTTTTTCTCTCAAAATCTAAATCCTAAACTCTACCTCTAAAAACTATACCTTAAATACAGTGTCGTGCCAAAACTTTTGGAGGCCTAAGACGATTCAAAAAATGGGGCCTTTTAATATATTTTTTAACGGTTTAAATATATTTTCTAACGGTAGTTCTAAAGAATAGAAGTAATTTAAAACTAAACAATGATAAATATGGTCTAAAATCAACAAAAAATTAGTATATCTTAAAACGTTAAAAAAAAAAGATATAACTTAATTTGTTTTCTCTATGAAAGCTTTTCACAAACTCAATATAAGAAGGCACTAAACATATATGTCTATTATAAGAGTCGTGTGTATAAACAAATTGAAAATTAATAGAAGATTTACAAATGAATCACACCCCTAACATAAGAGAATTTGAAATACAAAATACAGACAATAAAACATGAAAGAAAAAGAACAAATTATAAAATTGGAAAAAAAAAAAACAATTCCAAAAAGAAGCCTATTGAGTCGAATTCTGGTGTGGTGGACAAATAATAGTTTTCAAAACCATTACACCACATCTAACTTTTGTAATTTAGGGGCTCCAAAATGTATATATTATTTGGGGGTCTAAGGCAAATGCTTTTTTTACAACACCATAGGCACGGTTCTGCCTAAATATAAAATAGTTAACCCAAACCCAAAAAATATAAAAGTTAAGTTCAGAAAAAGATTGTATTTTTGCAAAAATTTTCAAACGATGACATAACTATAAAGTGGCATATCATGAAAATTCACTTTTATTTTTTAAAACGAAAATATTATTATAGAAAATGAATGAGGTCAAAATTTCATTATAGGGAAGCAAACAAGATTTTGGGTACGTACCATATTTTATGGCATATGCGATACAGAAAGGAAATCAAATCATTTTCAAGAGTCGGTGCATGCAACATATACTTTTCTTTCGAGATTTAAGAGCATCCTTAACGAGGAGAACCCTTCTCAATCTCTAAACTGTATTATTTTAATAGTTTAAACTTAATTTAAGTTTTTTAGTTATTTATTTAAATTATCAAATAAGTAGAACCAATCTTACAACAACACGTTGCAACTCAGTTTCCCAAAAACTATAGAACCGGTTCTCGCAGTATAGACGGTAGAAACGTATCACACTTTATTTTATTATTTTAGTTTTTTTTCTTCGTTGTTTAGATATCCTATAAAGTATTTCTGTTGGAAATGCTCCAAGAGTACTGGAATCTGTAGTTGAAAACTTTCTATGTCTCAACAATACTTTTAGTTTCACTGTTTCAGTGATGATCACTTGAAGAATGTGCGTTGGAAGAAACAAAATAGATCCTAGCCGAGATCGTTTATAAAATTTTCAAAAATATTATCTTTCTAACGTTTTTTTTTAAATATTAATAAAATATCAATTATTCAAAATCTTTTGGGTTAACTATGTTATACTAGATTTTTTTGTGTGAACTCTCACGATTGGTTATCCAAAATAGGGGCAAGTTACTTATATAAGAAAAACAAATGGTTCGAGAGCGAGCTAAACGAGCTAATGAGTCATCCTTCGTATTTGATATGCAGGAGAATCATCGTGAGAGATAATAGAGGAAATTGTGCATGAAGGTTTCATTGCTAGCGAGGATGACAAGCGTTGGTTAGTCTTCCGTCAACTGTGAAAATTTGAATAAGTCAGCACAATCCGTCTCAAAAGTCTGGCTAATCATATTGTTCTCCAATCACTACAAGAATCTAGTGAAATAGCTAAAGAATATTTCGTAGCTATTGAACACAATCTGTTGCTAAAACTAAACAGGCGACGGATTGCGACAAATAAGTTCTCCGGCCTCAGCTTCGATTCTAAATTTTATCTGTAGCGAATCTCTAGCTAATTGGCGATGGATTAGCGATAGTAATTTTCGTAGCAAATAGCAACACCTTGGCTACGACTAATTCCTTAGCACATTAGTTACAAATTTGGCAACTGAATTTTCATAGCTAGATAAAAAAGAAAAATATACAAAAATGAATAAATAAATAAAATTGGTTTTTGTTTTGCCAGAAAAATAAATTAAAGAATTTTATTTATAATATCATTTTGTAATTTAAAATAAAGCGAAATTAATTTACAGATTAATAAATCAACCTATTCTCTATATCTCGTATCCACACCACCGCCGCTTCGGTCACGGCCACCACCACCAACCCCATCGATTTTCTTGACTGAACCTCCTGAAGCTACGGTTTTGTTCATCTCTTCAGTAGCAGCCCTTGTGGATTTCTCATCCTTGAAGTCACGAATCTGAATTCTCTTATCTACAATAACATCTTTACGGGTTCATATCATTTTGCCATCGAAGAAAAACTCAGATCTAAAATTTTGAATTCATGTCTTACCTTCTCTTATTTGAACCGACAACGATTTCCCTTGGAAGAAGACGTTATAGTTCTCTCTCCTCACCCCCAAGATTTCTCCGGGATATTCCCTTTCTCCAGATCATTCCGTTACGGCGACCTCAGTAACGAACAAGAGTAGATCTAGGTGGAGTCATCCTAGGAAATTTAAAAAAAAACAAAATCAACACACGAGAGTTTGGACAGTTAGATAGAGAATTAGAGAAAGCGGAATCGAAGAGAAGGAGAAGAAGAAGAAGAGGAAGAGAAAATATTTTGTGTGAGAGAGGGAGAAGGAGTCGGCTGCGAAGGTGAAGGGGCAAAAATGAAATGTGAAAGAGATTTAGGTTTAGGTTTCTTTTTTTTTTTTTTTTCCCCCATTAATCACCTAAAAGACTAAAACTAACTAAAATAAATTGGTGGCTACCAAATTTTGTTATTATTGGGTGGGAAATTTCCCTGCATAATTAAAGTGTTGAAATTTATGAATATTCAAAGTGTTGAATTGAAACCCCAAACCACGAAACATCTTTCTTTACATAGTCAAACTTGTTTATATAATGTTTATTTTCATATTCTTAAAACTATTATTTTTTTTTTTCTGTAAAACATATCTTTAAACATTATATATATCTTGCTCTATAGTTTAAAATTTTGTTTTTATGTTTAACGGTAGATTTTAAGGGTTAAATTATTTATAATCCAAGATTTCAGATTTGAATATTTTAAAACATAGTTGAATGATATTTGCACATATTTATCGATTCTTGGTTGGACAATTTGTAGAGATTTGTATCTAATACAACATAGAAGCAATTTTAATAGATAAAATTTTGGTTAAGTTAGTTAAAATATTTGTAGTTGGACCAGTCTCTTTGGCTAAGTTGCATTCTTCATATAAAATTTGTATTCTATGACTTTTATGGTCAAAATACTTTCTTTTTGATGGGCATTACTCACAAAATGGCTAAACGTAATGCAAGTAAATCAAATTTATTATCATATTAACATGTTAAGATAACATAACTAATTAGCCCCACGACGATTTTAGCTAAGTTAGTCATTTAGCAACCAAATTATTCGAAATCATTTGTCGTTATCTATATATTCTTTTGGCGATGATCTATTCCTAGCTAATAGCCCTGGGCACGAAGCAAATAATAGGGAAAATGCAGGTATCCGTGATCCGATCCGTTTTAAACGGATATTTGATTTTCCGATCCGATCCGATCCGATCCGTGAATTTTCGAGTATCCGAAAATTCGGATATCCGAATTTTTTTAGATATCCGCGGATATCCGATTCGATCCGTGAAAAATCAAATATCCGAACTTTTTTAAGATATCCGTAACTATCCGATCCGATCCGTGAAAATTTTAATTATTATTTATTTATTTTATTATTTATTTATAATAAAATCAAATATTTAACAAAAATGAATGAGTTGAGTATAATTTTTCACGCTTGTACATCTATAATAAAAAAAAAATAATAACTAATTATATACATTAGATATATATTTTATATTATAATATATTTAACGGATCGGATCGGATATTCGGTTTTTCTAAAATGATATTTGCGATTTGCTTTGTTTTTTACGGATCGCCCAATTTAATATTTGCTTTGCTTCGAAACTTTACGGATATTTGATTTTTTTGGTTCGGATCGAAACGAATCGCGGATCGAATCGGATTTAACGGATTTTTTGCCCAGCCCTACTAGCTAATGTGTAGCTATTTTGCTACGGAGCAGCTATGGATTCCATCCCTAGCTACATAGCTACGGATCGCTACAGAATTAGCCACAAAAGTAACATTTTGTTGTTCTGTCGCCATCCGTTGCTATTTGCGTTGCTAGTTTTCGTGGCTACGGAAATGTCCTCGCGAGTCCTTCGCTAATTTCAACAATTTTTGTAGTGAATATACTGTTCATTACCCATAAGAAAACTTCTCTCTAAATGTAGAGGTGATCTCAATTGTCGGAGCCTCTTCGCAGAGAACTACCCTACTCCGAAAGTAATATATGTTTCCTTGGATGACCCATCAACTTTACAACACACCGTAAATGGAGGTTGGACCACTACGTTATATTAGGTTTTAGTTTTTGGAGTTTATGGTTTGTTAAGGATCAATTTTTTTTTTTCAAATTTAGAATTTTATGGTTTAGAGTTTTAAATTTATTGTATTGTTGAAAATGAACAACTTATTGTGTAGCATTTAATTTTTTTTTTATTTCAATGTGGCATTTTTACATTTCTCCCAAAATAGATTGTTCACAATAAAAATGATATCTTTAACAAAAGAATGTATAAATTATATTTTGGAAAGACTAGTTGCGCTTAACATATAAATCCCGGTGTTACAAAGTTACGGCCTTTTTAATGGTTATGGTCAAGAGATGATACCGTATAAAACAAATTAAGGTCGATATATTTTTTTCCAAAGTTAATACTTATTAATTCTCGGTCAAAAGCGTGCAGTGAATAAAAATAAAATGGAAACATATAATAAAATTTATAACTCTAGTTAAAGTGAATCCAAGTATATTTCAAAGTTACAAGTATCCATAGTCAACAAAAGTCTTGATAAAAATCTTTGGGATTTTTTTTTTGTAAATTTGAAACTTTCCTAGAGTTACTTTTACAAATTAGGTCTAAAAACATTTTTTTTTGTTTGGTCAACCAAACTATAGATTCAAAGATATCATACCGGTAACTCAATTAGACGGCAAATTGCTTACATAAAAGAAATTGAGCATAAGTATAATTTTTCAATTATAAAAATATTTATAATATGATATAGTAAATTGATCTTCACAAAAAATTACAATATCAAATTTACATAAACTCATCTAAAAACATTCATTTATTTCGAAATATAAGTTATTTTAGTTAAAAATATGGAGATTAAATGATTACTTTTCCTTCAAAAATTATCATTTCATATATAACAATAATTCAACCTTGTAAATGAGACCGTAAAAACTATTGGTCACATAGTATCTAATAAAATAAAAGAATACATTAAAATGTAAAAACAACTTATATTCTAAAACAAAGTGAGGACATGCAAGATATTTTTAAATATACATTAATGTTTCTGTTGGTAAAATATATTTTCTATTATATTCAAGATACATAATAATAAATCTAATTGGTAATAAAAACGGTATAATTTTTTTTAGCTGTAAGCTGGAACTGTAAGTTTTACAACCATGAATTGGATTTATGGTTAAGAGCGGTGGGGCACTTGCCCAATACTTATTTTACTAAATTTCTAATTATTCACTATTTGTATTAAATCTCTAATTTATGTGGCTATTAATCCTCCTAATAAAGATATGGGAAATTAGCAAACATAACACACAAAAAATTATTATTGAAATTCTAGCTAAAAAACCTAAATCCAATGGTCATAATATTGCCACACATGCCACTTTTGGTTAGTTTTTGAATTATAATTTTTTTTCTTTGTTATTAAGCAAATTAACCCTAAAGATATTTAGGTAAAGAGATGCCATATAATCCATGTTTTCTCATAACCCTTTAGTACAATTAATATGCATATCTCACATTAATCTTTCTTTCATTTTGCTTTGTTTTGAAGTCTTTACTATTCCCTTTGTTTCATATTATTTGATGTTTAAAGTTTTTACACACTTTAAAAATTTATTAAAATTTTTATTGTTTAAAAACAAAACATGTTTTATCATCGATTCCAAAACAAATCAACCAATAAAAGATCAATTTGCGGAATTTAAAAAGCAAAAAACAACAAAATCACAATTATTTTTGTATAGAAATTTGAAATA
This sequence comes from Draba incana, assembly GCA_963576765.1. Lineage (NCBI taxonomy): Eukaryota > Viridiplantae > Streptophyta > Magnoliopsida > Brassicales > Brassicaceae > Draba > Draba incana. The sequence goes on along the minus strand of OY755212.1, from coordinate 12,362,480 downwards.
AACATCTAATATAAAACAAAAAAAAAATCTCTAAAACATCATGTATTATGAAATAGAGAGAGTATGTTTTAGTCATTCTTTATGATTGGTTATATTACATGTGGCTATGAATCCTCCTAATAGTCAAAGCGGAGAGACCAACATTGTCCATGAGGGAAATGATAGACTCCTCTTGAAGGAATGAAGCCCAATGATCACTTCAAAAGGTTTTAGAATGCGGAATGATGATTATGAATGAATTTCTTAATGGAAGATGAACGGATCGAAGATGAAATGATGATGAATGAATCGATGGAAATGGATTGATGTGTACTTCCGAAAGATATGAAGGATCTCTAGGACTACGAAACTTCTTCTAGTCTTTGATATGACGCACAAAGATAAGAAAAAGATGTATTTGATATTACACACAAATACAAAGATAAGAAAAAGTTGCCACGTCATCGATCCTAGTGACTTTCCTAAGTCTTTTGCTCGGGAAAACCAATTTCAGGCCATAAATTTTACGCGGTAATGAATATTTTGGACCCAAAATTTTCAATTTTTAGAGCCAAATCTTTTTGTCACGTTTATAATGACTATTTTGTCATTATTGATAGTTTTAGCCTTTTAGGAAACCTTAAACGTGACAAAAAAGCACCTTGTCTCATATAATTTTAATAAATTTATTAAATAGATTAAAACACTTTGTAAAATGAACAATTATATGTATTAAAAATTGATTAAGGATAAAATTTCCATTTAATCTCATATAATTTTAATAAACTAATTAAAAATATATAACCACAAACCCTAAATCAAACAATTATATCTCCTAAAAATTCAAACCTCTATATCAAAGTTATGTATGTAATGTGATAATCTTAACATGAACTATAACCTTTACACTCAAAACCATAAATCAAAAATATTTTGTGTCCAATTTTTTTTATTTTTAGACACAAAACCCTAAACCCTAGACTTTTAGATAGAAAACACTTAGTAAAACATCATCTTTTTTTTTATGAACCAAATGCATTGATAAACCAAATTAGGTTTAAAGTTTCATGTTTGATTTAAACCCTAAACTCTAACCCTAAAGACTCTGAACCATAAACCCTATATGAACCATTCGTTTATTTTCAGGAGATTGGATAAGTTATTAGGAATATGACAAAATGAAAGAAACCCCTATATCAAAACTTATGTATGTGTGTGTTATCAACTAAACTTTTAAATATTTATTAATCTAATTCATACAAAACTTTGAACATTAACAAACAACGAAAACCAATTCTTAGTTACACCCTATACCCTAAACCTCAAACATTATACCCTAAACCTCCAACATTACCCTATACCCTAAACCGCAAACATTATACCCTAAATTGTAAATCAAAGATCACAATTTTTCCTTTGTTATTTTGTAATTTCAATTCTTAGTTGTGTATTAATACTGTTTTTATTGGTTTTGGATAGCAATAACATATTTAAAAGGAAAATTGCCCATATGAAATTAAAATAATGAAAACAGAAGATCCATTACAAAGATTCAAGTACTTTGAAGATACACAAGTTTTAGAATACCATGAGTTTTTTCCAAGTAAAATAAAACGGAAGATCTTAATTCTTGTCTTGTAACTCATATAATATGTATGCAAGAGCGCTGGTCATGAATCAAACACCAATGGAAGCTCTTAACTTCCATCAGAAACTCTTTCAACTTCCACAAACTACTGACCTTGATCTTGTCTTAAAACCCATGTCATCTCTCTCGTTACTCTTCCACCAAAATCATCACCATTGTTGTCTTTTTAATTTATTCTTGCTAAATTACCCAACACAAACAACACTTTGAACTTTTTCTGTCTTCTTTCTCTCTTACAAGATGGGGTCTTCAGAAAAGACTTCAGCACAGTCTGCAGTCATTTTTCTTCTTCTACCACCGCATCAAACTCACTTAACGCCGTATAAAGTATGTCCTTATCATAACAATTCAGAATGGTTAAGCTTAATAACAACAATTTTATTAAGAACAATAATAGTGGAATAAGAGAGCTTACACAAATAAGCAACAACAAGCTTTAACACTTCGAACAAGATTCTGCAAAAATGAAAAAGAAATCTCATATTCAGAACCAACATCGATTAAACTCAGAGAACCCATCAACTAATAAACTCCAAATCCCAGATTTAAAATATAAATTTTCGAATTTCTAAGACCATATTAGAACATTATATGAAATCTTTGTGCAAAAAACCCAACTAACCCATACGGATTACAACCCACAATGAAAAATCAATGAATCATTGCAAATATAAATTTTACCTCAATTCCAATCGGTCCAATTCGACTGAAAAGGATGCAAGTGACGATGAATGCTTATGTAGATCGAAATCGAGACTGAGATCGATACTGGCGGATTGAAATCGAGCCTGAGATCGATAGAAGCTGCGACGGATCGGGGTGGAGATGGATCGAGATGGAGACGATTGAGATGGTTCGGGATTGAGACAGATCGGGATGGAGACGGATCGAGTTGGAGACGGGTTGAGATGGATCGATATCTAACTAAGAAAGAAGAAGATTATGAATGAGTTTGCAAGAGATTTTTCAACACTCTGGATCGAGATCCAAAATTTAGGATTCATAAAGAGAAGAGAAGACAAAAGTGTTTTTATTTTATTTTAATAAAATCGTGACAATTTTTTTTCTTTATTTTGCTTTGTTTTTATTTTTTTATTTTTGACTCATAAAAATTTGGAGCCAAAATTTTTCAGATTCCCGGTTATATCTACCATAACGTTTTCTATGTACAATACAAAAGTATAACCAAAAAATCATAAGCGGGATTCCAATTTTTTTTACCGCCCATTATATAATAGCGTTTCACATTTCATAAACGCTATAAAAAATTAACCGTTTATCAACTATAGCACAATCATCCAAAACGCTATCCCGAACCGCTAACAATACCCACATTTCCTGTAGTGTTTACCGTGGATTGAAGTGATACTTTCAAGAGATGAGGAAGGCTCTAGAACTATCGATCTTGAACTTACCTAGAATATTACGCACCAAAGAAAGAACAAGCTTTGATTGTGATTCTCATTTGATTAATGGATATTACACACCATTCACCAAATCAAACAATGGATATTACACACCATTACAAGAAATGAAAACCATTCTAAAAAAGGTTTCAAAAATATAAAAAGGTTCTTATTTTTTATTCATGAAATATGCCTCATTTTATAGAGGAAAATACATTAAAAACGTCCATAATTAAAGGTCAACATGCAAAACATCTAGAAAGACAAAAAACAACTCAAATTTGCAAGAAAGAGAGAGAAGACTCCTTAAATAAATGTTGATTTGATTATGAACAAAATTCACTCTTCTCTTGTTGTTTTTGGGTTGAATCCAACTTCATGGGCTTCTCTAATGGATCAAGATTGTAGAGCAATTCGGTTTGTAACTTAAATCCTCCTGGTTTGCTCAAAATCTTTCAATGAATCCAGACACATTTGAACTGGTTATTCTGGAAATTACCTGACTTGTAAATTGAATAACTTCTTTGTTTGAACTCCGTTTGCTCTGATTTTTCTTCGAGGTGTTCCGTAAATGAGCTGACAATATTCTCCTACTGGTTTCATGTGTTGATGAGATCCTCCCAAGGACATTTCACTCTAGAGTTGGTAGATAGATAAGCTTTGCATCAAAGAAACCGTAAAGTCTCTAAGACCAAAGGATGTTGAACGAATGGCCGCCTAAGAGTTGCGGAAGACTCTTGATATACCGGTTGATCCCTCGGATATGACGCACCAAGACAGATCGATGACTCCTTGGATATGACGCACCAAGACGAGCCACACTTTGATTGTGATTCACATTTGATTAATGGATATTACACTCCACCAACCGAATCAATCAATGAATATTATACACCATTGAAAGAAATGAAAAACACACTCATAAAGGTTCCAAAAATAACTAGAAAGACTTGTCTTTTCATTCATGAATATGGGGTCTATAAATAGATTAAACACATCATAAAACATCCATAATTAAAGCTCAACATGCAAAGCATCTAGAAAAATAAAATACAACTCAAATATGAATGTAAGAGAGAACCAGCCACAATAAATGCAATTTTCCCCAAGAACTAAAATGATTATTCCTTGATAGTTTTTAGGCTGAATCCAATCTTATGGGCTTCTCTTATGTTTCAGGATTGTAGATTGACTCAGTTTATAGCTTAACTCCTCCTGGTTTGCTCGAAATTCTTCGATGAACGCACACACGTCTAAACCGGTTATTCTGGAAATCACCTGACTTGTAAATTGAATAACTTCTTCGTTTGAACTCCGTTTGCTCTGATTTTTCTTCGAGGTATTCCGTAAATGAGCTGAAAATATTTTTCAACTGGTTTTATGTGTTGAATCATCGTGGTTAAGTAGATACACTTCGAACAATGAGCATATATCCTTTTCAGGTCTGATTCGAAATGTGCATCCGGTTGGATTGAAATAATTCCTCGCAGATTTGCATCCTAGTTGCGACAGTTTTGCGACTTACAGTCTTAATAATTCGTAAAACCGTCGCAAATTTTCGTAGGAACTTGTGGAAGCAAATTCGTCGCAAATTTGCGACGATTTTGCGTCGACTTGTACGTTTGGACGTAAAACCGTCGCAAAATTTGCGACGAGTTTTTGTCGATGTATTTTTTGCGACAGTTTTGCGTCGAGTTGTACATATGGAGGCAAAACCGTCTCAACATTTGCGTCGATTTTGCGACGATTTAAGAGTTCCGGGGGCTTTGCGACGAAAGTAGGTTGAACACGTTTTAATTGATTCTTACTTGTTTATGAGTGTAATATTTTAGCCGCAAATCAGTCGCAAAAAGTGTTGGAAAATAGTCGCAAACTGAAATGAATTTCTATAAAAACCACGAATGTATGATCATAAACGAAAACAACAAAGAAAACTGAAAAAAAAAATTCTTAATCATCAATTAGTATGTCTTATCATGAAATATACACGATTCAAGGATGGATGTACAATCGTCGCGATCCAAAAACCGGCGAAGTGACAAGAGAATTTAGAGAAGGGGTTGACCAGTTTTTGAACCAGGTGATAAACAACCAAATGTCACATGCTGGAATCACCTATACTGGTAACGTACAAATTATTTGTCCTTGCGTGAAATGCAAAAACTTGACACCACATGATACTCATACTGTTTGGAAACATTTATTTACAAAGGGGTTTTTACCTGACTACTATGTTTGGTTTTAGCATGGGGAGGATTTTGTTGTCAATGTTCCAGGTAGATCAAGTACGAGTTATTGTGGGAATATAGAAGGTGGTAGTAATTATGAGGATAATAATTATCAGTATGGTCATGATAATTTTAATGAGTCTTCGTATGGAAATACTTATGGGAATAGGTTTAATGACATGGTTAATGATGTATTTCAAGAAACTACTGCTGCGTTTAGTGATAATACTTTTGAAGAACCAAACCCGAGTGCTAAATTTTTTTATGATATGTTAGATGCTGCTAACGAACCTATCTACAAATGATGTAGAGAAGGGCTATCAAAATTGTCCCTAGCATCTAGGATGATGACAATTAAAAGCGAAGATAACCTTAGTGTAAATTGCATGGATAAATGGGGTGAATTGTTTAAAGAGTATTTACCAGAGGGTAATAACTCTGCAGAGAGTTACTATGAGATGCAAAGATTGGTAGCAAGTCTTGGATTACCGTCTAAGATGATTGATGTCTGCATTGATAATTGTATGATTTTTTGGAAAGATGATGGTCAGCTGCAGGAATGTCGTTTTTGCTCTCATCCAAGATATAAGAAAACTAGTGGTCGAACGAAAGTCCCGTTCAAGCGTATGTGGTATCTTCCAATAACAGATAGGCTGCAGCGATTATATCAATCAGAGCAGACAGCAGGGGCAATGAGGTGGCATGCAGAACATGATTGTGAGGAAGGGGTGGTCGCCCATCCATCAGATGCAAAGGCATGGAAACACTTTCACACGGTACATCCGGACTTTGCTGTAGAACATAGAAATGTGTATTTAGGTCTTTGCACTGATGGGTTTAGTCCTTTTGGTATGTCTGGTCGGCAGTATTCGTTGTGGCCAGTCATAGTAACACCTCCCGCCGGAAATGTGTATGCATAGAGAATTTTTATTTCTCAGCATTTTGGTTTCAGGGCCTAAGCATCCAAAAAGATCACTTGATGTATTCTTATAGCCTCTTATACATGAACTAAAGCAGTTGTGGCATGTTGGTGTACGCACGTTTGATTCGTCGAGCCGTCAAAACTTCAACATGAAGGTTGTCCTTATGTGGACGACAAGCGACTTTCCGGCATATGACATGCTATCTGGATGGACAACGCATGGAAAGTTATCATGTCCATATTGTTTAGATAAGACTGAATCATTTCAATTGTCAGCTGGAGGGAAAGCTTGCTGGTTTGACTGTCATCGTCGTTTTCTTCCAAGGAGTCATCCTTATAGAAAGAGTAGGACGTTGTTCCGAAAAAGAGTTGTTAAAACTTCCCCCTTGGTTTACCTCTCAGGGCAGGAGTTAGAATAACAAATGGATGGATATGGTGCAAAAGAAACTGTAAAAGTTGGAGTAATTGGCAATGTAATCCAGCAAATATGCCTGTTGGGTACGTGGTGTACCATAATTGGCATAAGAAAAGTATATTTTGGGAGTTGCCGTACAGGAAGGATCAAATCTTGAGGCACAACTTGGATGTCATGTATGTGGAGAAAAATTTCTTCGAGAATATTATACACACATTGTTGAATGTTGCATGTAAAACAAAAGACAATCGGAAATCTCGTCTCGATCTCGCGGCTTTATGCATAAGGCCAGTGTTACATCTAACATGGGATGGTAGGGCACCGATTCCCAGTTTCCGACTATCACCTGTTGCAAAGAATGCTTTGATAAACTGGGTTAAGGACTGGGTGAAGTTCCCAGATGGATACGTGTCCACTTTTTCAAGGTGTGTTGAGCAAGAGGGCAAATTTTCTGGGATGAAGAGCCACGATTGTCATGTGTTAATGCAACAACTACTTCCTTTCGCCTTTCAAGAGCTTTTACCGCAAAATGTCCACGACGCAATAGCAGGTGTTACGTTTATCTATGGTTATTGATATATACATTAAATTATATTTTGTAAGTGTATTAGTTAATTATTAACTTACTCCGGACCGAATTGCCATTTCAGGTATTGGAGCATTTTTCAGAGACTTATGTGCTAGAACCTTAATGAAGACGAAATCTCAAAGTTGAATTCAGACATACCACTCAATATTTGCAACTTAGAGAAGATATTTCCACCTTTCTTTTTCGATGTGATGGAACATCTGGTTGTACACTTACCTCATGAGTTAGATTTGGGTAGACCAGTCCAATTTCGATGGATGTACCCCTTCGAAAGGTTCTTCAAACATCTGAAGATGAAGGCGAAAAATCCTACAAGAGTTGAGGGATCAATCATTGCTCGAAGTTTGACAGAGGAGACATCAAACTTCTCTACTTACTACTTTAGCCAAATCGTGAAAACTAAGAAAAAGCGTCATAGACGATACGACGATGGTGGGGTTGGCCGAACATACCACTTAGAGGGTGTACCGGATGTTTTCTCTGATGTTGGTCGAATGGGTGGAAAAGTGAAGGAAACAACGTGGTGTGATTTCAAATATATGCAAGCTGCCAAACGTATATATTGCTAAATTGTAACTACTTTCCGTCATATGAGAGGTATATATATATATATATATATATATACAACTAATTAACGGGTATACGTACAAGCAAAATGTTTGAAGGACAAATACGAGAAGCTTTTCCTGATCTAAATGATGCAGAAGTCCAATCTTTCCTAGAACGTGATTTTGCTGGCTGGATGCGGGAAAAGGTAAGAAACATGCATGATTTATATTAATATATGTATATATACATGTATATTTATATATACTAATTAATTATTTTATTTTGAGAATAGGTGGCGAAGAGAACTCGACACAGTTGGCCTTTGGGTACATAAGTTTGTTTTGGGGTCTATTGCAAGCATAAAAACGAGTAAGATGTATTGTACTCACGGCTTTATTTTTCACAAATTTGAACATGGCCAAAATAAAGCCACTGTAAATTATGGTATTCATGTCCCTGGCGATACAAACTTTTATGGTATTTTGAAAAAAATCATCGAGATCGAGTATGCTGGTGTGTTGAACTTGAAAAGTGTATTATTTTGTTGTGATTGGTTTGATCCATCCATTGGTGTCGGGGTTAGAACCAGCAAATTCGGAGTTGTTGACGTAAAAGGAAACAAGAGCTACACCGACAAGTTTGAGCCATTTGTTTTAGCATCCCAAGCAGATCAAGTAGTCTTCATTCCTTACCCACGCACTCGTGCACGACGGGATCAAGATTGGTTATCTGTGATAAAAGTTAACCCAAGAGGTCAAATTGTCGGTGGGTTAGCAGCTGATGATGATGATGATCAACCCCCAGTCCAACCTGCCAGAACCGAAGAAGTTTCAATCCCTACAGAGGTAAACACTGATTTGACAAAAATTGACCCGCTCCACAGTGGTCTTGATGTGATATTCGAGGATTCGGATGGAAACGAAGATAAATTTGATGAAGACGACGATGATGAAGATCATGAGGAGGAAAATGAAGGCGGAGTAGGAACTTATATTTATGATAATGAAGAAGAAGATTAATAAATGTAATTGTGATGTAAATTTTTTTAATTATAATATTGATATTTGCGACGATTTTGCAAGGAAACCTTCGCAAAACAGTCACAAATTTTGCGGCGGTTTTGCGACGGTTTCCTCGTAAAATCGTCGCAATCTTTCCAACAATACACAAGACAATACAAGAAAATTTGTATTGCTATATACTCACTCCTTAGTTTAATCTCACAAAAAGAAGATTTTTAGAACAGATAACCCAGAAAAATAAATGTTCAGGGTTTAGGGTTAAGGGTTTACGACGATTTTGCGAGGGAGTCGTCGCAAAACCGTCGCAACTGTGGATAGTTTGCGACGATTGTGCGATGACTCCCTCGCAAATTCATCGCAAAACCTAAACCCTAAACCCTAAACATTTATTTTTCTATGTTACCTGTTCTTAACATCCTTTATTGGTTATATTAACTAAAGAGTCAGTAGTATAAGCAATAAAAACTTTCTTATTGAAATTATTATAACATCAATCTATCAACCGTGAGAAACATAAGTATATACATCATACACTTGGACAATGAATATAATAAATCTATCATTTACACTAATTTGCTGATTTTCTTTATTTATTGTCCGTCTTTGTTCGCTATATGCACAAGGGACCCAAAAACAAGTATATCGAGCATTTTGTATTCCTAAAATTGGTCCAGAAAACACAAAACCCTAAACAAACCCTAAACCCTATTTGCGGCGATTTTGCGAGAGAACCTTTATTTGCGACGATTTTGCGACGGATGTGGCGGTGAACACAAAGTTTTGCGACGATTTTGCGACAGATGTGATGGTGAAAACAAAGTTTTGCGACAGAAATGGCGGTGAAAACAAAGTTTTGCGACTTGAATTTGCGACGGATCTTTTCCTATATAAGCACGAGCCCAAAACCGTGAACAGTCGCACATTCCTCTCTCCCATCTCGCAAAACCGCTTCCTCTCTCTACAAATTCCGATTTTAAGGTACAAAATTCCCTCTTTACTTTTAATTTATTTATAAATTTGTTAGGATTAAATTTTTGGAATTGTTAAGAATTATAGGATTTATTAGAATGGTTAGGATTTTATTGTTGATTAGAATAATTAGGATTTTGGGAATTATTATAATTGTTAGGATTAGAATATTAATTTTTACTATTTATTGAATTATAGAATTTAGTAGAATGGTTAGTAATATGATATGAGAATAATTAGAATTATGAGAATTATTACAATTGTTAGGATTAGAAGTTTAAAATGTTAATTTTTACTATATTGTGTTTTAATTTGTTATAAAATTTTAACATAAATTTTTATTAATTTTTTATAATTTTAAATAATTGTAGATGATGGGTCGTACACCAAGCGAGTACACTGACTTTCTACAGGGGGACCCTTCACGTAGACCTCCACGACCGGGATTTCATGCGCCTAGATCAGGCGACGGGTCTTCTTCTTCTGCGATTCCGGAGACTCAACCACCTCCGGAGGACGATCGTAGAGTTCCGTCGATTGAAGACATGACTTTTGCTCAGCTTCTCGTTAGTCTTGCTCGCCGAGTACTTCCCGAGCTACATCCTGAGCCGTCCGGCAACCAACTGTGGTACTACATTTTCTTTTCAAAATATAATATTTTTATTAATTACATTTATTGTCTAACATGTTTTCAATTACTGATTTTTTTTCTAGGTTCTCGCAAAACTCAGTCGCAAAGTCTATAAGGGAGATTATCGAGCGGGATTTCACCATGCTACATACGAGTTGGAAGTTTGTTCCCGAGGAGACGAAGGCCCGGTGGTACAAAACATTTGCGATAATTATATAAATTTTTTTTTCTTTCTTAATTTTTAAATTTATATTAACTTTGTTTTTCTTGTTTTTTTTAGCAAAAGTATTTCTGGGACCGTGCGATCAACGGCTATGTTCGGGAACATTTTGATGCAAAAGCGAAGGGTCGCCTCAACGACAAGTGGGAGGAAAACCCAGATCCGAAAGTGTGTATGTCACGCTGGTTTAATCCGACCATTTGGGCTTGTCTTGTCGAATTTTGGGAGAAGGAGAGTAGCAAGAAAAAATTGGCCCAATGTTCTTCTGCTCGATTGACGCCGATTAACGGTGACCTGCCGTCAAAGCATTGTGCAGGACAAAGATCTTTTGAGGAGAACGCACGACAGATTATAAGTTTTTAATGTTTTTTGTTTTACGTATTACAAAAATAACCTTTTAAATTATATTTTTATTTTTAGGCATTAAAAAAAGGAGCTCCCGCTACGATGCCAGAGGTTTGGGAAAAGACGCACCGCAAGGCGGATGGATCATGGATTGATCAACGTGTCGGGAAGCTCCACGACGATGTGCTTAGCCGGGTCGATGAACTTTCATCCCTGCCTACTCCCGATGGTCAGCCTACTGAGGTCAACCGCCTCGCCGCTGAGGTAAGAAAATATTATAATTTTTAAATTTATTTTTTATTAGTAATTTTAATTACATTATAGTCTTAAGCCTTTATTTTTATTAAAATTATTATATTACTAAAATTGTTTTCAAATTTAACCTCCTTTTGTTTTCCAGATGGCTCCAAAAAATCGTAAGGGGAAGATGGCATTTGCTAGATCTATCCGGATGAATGAACATGGAGTTCCGTTTTGTCCCATTTCCAGCTATGCTACTGATCCAACGATGCAAAAGGAGATCCTTCAAACGAAAAAACAAGTCAAGAAAGATGCAAAGATGTACAAGATGTTGCAAGCTAGCGATTCGGCCTACGATAACATGTTCGAGCTGTTAGCGCAGACAAACCCCCTCTTAACCGAGTTGTTGAGGGAGAAGAGAGAAGTGGCAGCAGAGCAAGTAAGAGCGATAGAAGAGGAAGACGAAGACGAGGAACCGATCGAATCACAAATTAATTTCGATTAGATTTTATTTCGGTTTTATTTTTATGTTTTTAAACTTTTAAAAATTTTATGTAATTTTAATTATTCTCGAATGGTTTTAGTTTTTATATTTAAATATTTTAAAATTAATAATTATTTTAATTTGTATTTTTTTTAATTAGATCGACATTCCCTCGCAATTTCGTCGCAAATCAATTACTCGCAAACCCGTCGAAAATAAAGTGTCGCAAACTTGTCGCAACATTTCGCCGCAAATTCGTAGCAAATATACTGTCGCAAAACCGTCGCAAAATAAATTGGTCGCAAAATCGTCGCAAATAAGTGCTCCGCAACATTGATGCAAACGCGTCGCAAAAAAACGTCGAATTAAAATTACCGCTAAAACGTCACAAAGTGTTTGCCGCAAGTACATCGCTAAATTTGCGGCGAATTTGCGACGTTTTGCAAATTTACGACGGTTTTGCGACGGTTTTGAGTTTCCGACAAGCCAGTCGCGACCAACTCAAAATCGTCGCAAAATTGTCGCAAATGTCTGTTTGCGACGATTTTGCAACCAATACCGCCGTCGCAGACGGAGATCCTTTCTTGTAGTGCATGTCTTTGATACTTCCCATGATCATATCAGGAAAGCTCTGCACTTACCGTGACCAGTGAATTGGTGAGGTTGCAAGACAAGGAGCTTGCTGGGATAGAATTGGGACCAAGGCTCATTACAAAAAACCTACATTTCTTAAAGAGAAGAGCATCACCGGTATGGCCAATATTAGCACATCGCCGACTAACAAAGAATTTTCCCGTGCCGAGAGACGTCAGAGGGATTGTGGCTCTAAGGACTAAGAGAAATTGAAAAGATCTCTCTCCCAAACCCAAAGGGAGTAAATTGCAAGGTTTGAGAACCCAGAAAACTTTAGCTCAAAAACAAATATAATTTTTGAATATCTAAGAAATAGATCCAAGAGATGAACATCATTACCGGAAGAGCTAAGGGTCATACCAATTATGATCGATGGATCCTTGAATTAGGCGGGAGTGGGAGCCGACGACTGAGATGGGGGCGAGGTTCACTTCACATATGAGATGCCGTTTCCACGGTGGAGCAGTGAAGCAGTGAAACTGTCGGGTTCACACCGCTGGTACAAGATTAGAGTGTGGAGAAGGTCGTCGTGGATCAGGTGATATGGCAATCGATGGAGCTTACCAATCGGCGGAGATTCAACTTATATGTTTCATGGCTTAGTGACTCCGATGGATCCGGAGGATCCAGAGGAACCGGTGGCTCCGACGGAGAACTCACAGTTTGCTGATGAAGAAACGGTCCCAGATCATGAGGATTCGTCGCCGACGAGTGAAGCGGAAAGCGGAACTTGAGGTCGGAGAAAACAGAGATCATGCCGGAATCCATGGCGATTGACTCAGAAGAGTGCATGTTACCAAAGCACTAGTGCCAGGAAGAGTCTCGTCGGCAATAACCAAGCCGACGGTAGTTATATGACGGAGAATGGGGAGCTCCGGTACGGTTTCATCTCGGTGAAGCAAACGTTGCGGCTCCTTGGCAATCGTGCCAGAAAGATAGTTTATTACGTAATGCACCAGTTTATTGAATCATTCTATACTTTTTTAGTTAATACGGAAGAGTTTATTCATGCATGAAGAATAAGGAGATGATTTCCTCTCCATTTTATTTCGGTAATCGCTAGTATAAACAATTTGAAGACGGACATGTTAGCAAATTGTATGGTTTGGTTTCACTTTTCAGTATATAAATATTTTAGAATCTGATTTTTCTAAATAAAAATAATCTTATTACAATCTACATAACTTACTTTAAGTATTATATATATCTAAAGCATCTTAAAACCAATAAACATTTTTTTAAAAAAAAAATTAGTTTTTTTTTTCTCACCTATGTGGAAGCTAGATTCCGCACTAAAAATTTATATTTGAATTCGGAAAAGAAACTTTAGTCCTAAGAAATGTCTATAGATCTAACTAATATCGAGACCAAAATAACGGAGAAATAGATTTATATTGATATTTGATCAAGTATACAAAGAACTTTAGCTGAAACAAGTGTCTAATGAGCTAAAGTGTGATTGAGTGTGTACATAAGGAAAAAGTTAGCCATTTCGGCTCTAAAGGTAGTTATTTATACTCATCTGAGCTGAACGATTCAGCTCCGCGAATCCCTCCTCGTCACCGGAGATCTCGGGCACGTTCTGATGCATCCTCCGAAAATATCGGGATCTCTTCATATATCGTTGAGCGGCGCTGACTTGGTCATATTCTTGCTGAGTTGCTCGGTCAGCGGATCTTCAGCCTCGACGGTCAACGGATCACTTAATCCGGCTCAGCGATGCCGAGAGGCATGCTGGTCTTTTACTAATGTCAGGGCGGTCCTGGGCCTTAGGCCCAATATCGAATATAATCGAATCCGATTATATTTTATGCTTAGTGGGCCGGATTTCCAATGGTGAAATCCAGCTCCACAACCTCCATATTTTAAAATATTACATAAAACTTATTTAAATATATTTATAATATTAAAAATTAAATTTATTTGTGTCTGATATCTAATTTTGTTTTTGGATTCGCTCATGTTTAGATTATAGTATAAAATTGTAGAAAATAAATATACAAATAAAACTTAATATAGTATTTTTTATAAAGTTTTTTATATTATTTTTGTAATTAATATAATTTAAAATGTTATAAATTATAAATTAGCGGTATGTTTGATAAGTTTGTTATTGATGTGAGCCAAAACCTAGAAAAAAAGATTGGCTCTGTTATTTTCTATTTTGGTATCCAATAGTCAATGGTCAACATTGGTTACCTGCCGTCTTGTCTAGAGTCCAATCCAAAACTACTAAACAAAAAACGTGGAAACTTAAAACAAAAGTAGGTGCGTCAACCAAATCTTATCTCATATAAACACACACTTACTAACGGGTATCTTCTACATTGCTCTCTCTTTATCTCTCTCTTCTTATCAACCTCTCTCTCTCTCTCTCTCTCTGAATTTTACTTCGCCGACAAAAATGGTGGAGCAGAAAAGGTATGCTCTGTTTCTAGCGACTCCAGACTCAGAGTTTGTGAAGAAAACGTACGGAGGCTACCACAACGTGTTCGTGTCGACTTTCGGAGACGAAGGAGAGCAGTGGGACTCTTTCAGAGTCGTCTCTGGCGAGTTTCCCGATGAGAAAGATCTCGAGAAATATGACGGATTTGTTATTAGTGGAAGCTCACATGATGCCTTTGAGAATCATGATTGGATCCTTAAGCTTTGTGATATTGTCAAGAAAATTGATGAATTGAAGAAGAAAACACTTGGCATCTGCTTTGGTCACCAGGTTCTTTTCTGTTTTCCTATTATATTATCCTCTGTTTTAGTTAAGAAAACAAAATTAATTTGGTTAATTTGTTTTTTTGGTTGATTAATTTGGTTAATTGTTACCAAATGGAATTTTGTCTTATAATATTTTAATTGCATTTTTAGTAATGCAATTTTTAATAGAGATTTTACACATATAGAAACTTTAATAGTATTTTTAGTGAATTGTCTGAGGTCATATAGAAATTTTAATAGATTTTACACATATAGAAAGCATCCCCTATTTTTTGTTTGTTTCATCATTTATGATTTCTGTTAATTCTAACCATTTATTTAAAGATGCCCTTTTAATCATGCATGTTCAATAAGCATGACACTAGTTGGGAAAAAATAACAAAAAAAAAAAAAACTTTTACTAATAGCATCTCTTTATTCCATCCAATAAAACAAGTCATTTTACATGATTATATACGCTATAATAATCAATAGTAACGGTTTTGTCATCACGTATGAAATAACAAGGACCACACACATTGTATTATGTTTTTGATTATGATAATAAGATTCCTGTAATCGATTTTTTTTTTTTCATTTCCTTTAGATCATAGCCAGAGTAAGAGGAGGAACAGTCGGAAGAGCAAGGAAAGGACCAGATCTTCGTCTTGGAGACATAACCATCGTGAAGGAGGCAATTAAGCCTGGAAGTTATTTCGGAGACGAGATTCCGACGAGCATGGCGATCATAAAATGTCACCAGGACGAAGTTTTGGTACTCCCGGAAACTGCTAAATTGTTGGCTTATTCCGAAAGTTACGAGGTTGAAATGTTCTCAATTGAAGATCATTTCTTCTGTGTTCAAGGACATCCTGAATACAACAAAGAGATTCTCTTTGAGATCGTTGATCGTGTTCTTGGTCTAGGTTACATCAAGGTTTGTTATAGTTCTCTTTCCCTATATAACATATTAGCTATTTACCTCACATGGACAAAAAGGAGTACAAATGTGCAAATAGGAACTTTGAATTAGTAATATATGCGACTTATATTTTAGATTAAAATATTGGACATGATCGAATAATTAGGGTGTTTCATTGTTTTGGTTGGTCACTTCGGTTTATTAGTACATCTTATAGTTAACCCAACAGTGAATTTTCCGGAACATGAGAATATGTTATATTTGATAAATTATGATTTTAAATTTGCAGCAAGAATTTGCGGATGCGGCAAAGGCGACGATGGAGAATAGAGAAGCAGACAGGAAGCTTTGGGAAACGATTTGCAAGAATTTCCTCAAGGGCAAAATTCCGACTAATTAGTTTACTCCCAAATTATATATCTGGCTCTGCTCTTGTTATATTGGATCATTTATGGAGTTACATGTTATCTTGATTTATTCTTATCCAATGTATAACTTATTGATCTCCGCACGACATATTTATATGTTATACCCATAAGAAATTAAAAGTAATAAAAAAAAATTATTCATAGTTTTTGCATGTCATCGAAGCCTATTAAATTATAAAATTTTGAGGTAATGTACAAGCTTTTTTTTATCACTGAGGTTTTAACCCTAGAAATACAATGCAAATGCATAGACAATTACATTAGTACTTAAGGATCAAATCCACTTAGACAAAAAATTAGGCTATGAATTTATGAGATTTGAACTAAGCTAAAGTTAAAATATGGGGTTTGTTGTTTGTGATATAAAAGGTGACAAAAATAATAATAACTAAGGATGGTAATCCATTGAGAAAAACTAGGGGTGGGCAAATTATCCGAATCCGAAGTCCGAACCTTGACCCGACCGAAATCAAGTGGTTTGGATCGGGTATGGATATGGTTAATTAACCGATTGGTTTTAATTTATTTTGAGTTTGGACTTCGGTTCGGTTCAGATATTCCCCGATAACCGAACTTAAACCCGAACAAAATCATCCTTGTTATGCACTTACCTTATCTTTAGCCCCAAATATTTGACTTGCCAAAAATTCCTAATGAGATCGGAGAGAATCGAGTGAACATCGATTTTGGTACCTCTTTATGAATTACTTTGTTGTTCAATTTAATTTTGATTCAAATTTGTTAGCACTTAGTAGATTATTTTTTAAGTTTTTATGAAAAATCACTTGAGTTTTAAACTTTTCTTAGACTAATAGGAACATTATTTTCGGTTTTAGATCGGATATATCCAATCCGATTATAGTTAGGATCATTATTGGATTCCACATATAGTACAAAGAACCGATCCAGTGGTAATACCTTTTAAGATCATGATACATCTTGGTCGTTCCCGGATGAATCGAGAACTTGCTCGCATGAGCCTCTCGCAAAATCTCCTGCCTCAACTCATCAACCTTGGGTACACAAGCCCGTCCACGTACCAGAATCGTCCCATTAGAAGAGACCTGATACTCAAAACCCTCTGCGCTCGACGCATCGGTCAAAACCTGAGCCTCTCAAATCCTAATCAAAATATCTGCTTGGTCACCCGTCTCTAAACCCAACGGCTCCTGCGAAATAACACATAAACGCAGAGTGCTAATCTCGCCCACAAGCGCCTTATCCTGCTCTCGAGCCGAATCTACTCGCCGACGACTCAGAGCTCCTGCCACCAGGTTTGCCTTACCTGGATGGTAAACAATATCCAGCTCATAATCCGTCAACAACTCAATCCAGCGCCTCTGCCTCACATTCAGTAACGACTGAGTGAAAATATGTTGTAGATTCTTGTGATTTGTGAAAACTGAACTTTCCCACCATACATATAGGACCTCCAAATCTTCAAAGCAAATACAACCGCACCTAACTCTAGATCATGCGTAGGGTAATTGCGCTCAACACCCCTCAGCTGCCTCGAAGCATACACAATTACTCTGCCCTCCTGCATTAAAACGCAACCCAAACCAATCTAGAAGCATCAGTGTACACTGCATAAGGCTTACTCGGCACGAGCAACGCCAAAACAGGTGTACTAATCAACATCTCCTTCAGCCTCGCAAAGCTATCCTCGTACTCCTGAGACCAAGCAAACATGACATCCATCCCGATCACCTTCGTCATCGACTGAGCCATACTCGCAAAGCCCTTGACGAACCTCCGGTAATAACCTACCAAACCCAGAAAACTCCTGATCTGGATAGCATTAGACGGTCTAGGCCAATCTCGGATAGCCTCTATCTTAGCCGGATCCACAGAAACTCCCTCTGCAGAAACAATGTTGCCAAGAAAACCTATCTCTCTCTGCCAAAAACTGCATTTGCTCAACTTCGCAAAAAACTTCTACTCCCGAAGCTTCTCTAAAACCAATCTTAAGTGCACTGCATGCTCTTCAGAACTCCTCGAGTATACAAGAATGTCATCGATAAATATGATTACGAAAACAACCAAAATACTCATGAAATACGCCGTTCATCAGCGTCATGAACGCTATTGACGCATTCATCAAACCGAAATGCATAACCTCAAACTCGAAATGCCCATATATGGTCCTTTAAACCGTCATCTACCTCATCAATCGAAATCTGCTGGTATCGTGATGCCAAGTCTATCTTGGAGAACCAAGTAGTACCCCTCAACTGACCTAGCAACTCATCAATCCTCGAGAGAGGGTACTTGTTCTTCATAATGACTCAGTTAAGTCCCCGGTAATCGATACATAACCGAAAACTACCATCCTTCTTCTTTACAAACAACACCGGCGCTCCCCACGGTGAAGTACTCGGACGAATAAAGTCCATACCCGCCAAATCCTCTAGTTGCTTCTTCAGCTCCGCCAGCTCAGCTGGAGCCATCCTGTAAGCTGCCTTAGAGATAAGCGTCGTTCCCGGCTCTAGCTCAATCGTGAAAGGATCAGATAGAGACGCTGGTAATCCCTGCAATAACTGAAAAACATCCTCAAAGTCCCGAACAACCTGGATCTCTTCCACTGCAACCTTACCAACAGACTTCGGCATCAAAATTGTCGCCAAATAAGCCTCGCACCCACGCTCAAACATCTGCATGCTTGAACTGCATAAATCATGAGACTCCCTGAAGTCGGTCTCACTTCCTGAATCACCAACCTCCCTACATCACGTTCGAAGACCACTCTACCTCGATAACAGTACAGATGGACTCTATAGTACGATAACCAATCCATCCCCATGATAACATCGTACAACTCCACTGGGCTAATAACCAAATCTGCTGGCATCGACTTCCCAGCAATATGCATATCTACAGCTCTAGCCTGACCAGAAGTAGCCAGGAATCCTCCACCGGCCACTTTGACCAATCCCAAAAGCTCACCCGCACCGCTTCGGATGCCACTGCTTTCGGCATGCTCCGGGGTAATGAAGCAGTTCGATGCTCCCGAATCGAATAGCACATGGGACTCAAAATCTCCCACTTACAAGGTCCCTACATAATTCACATGTGTTGAGAACCCTAAAAGAACTATCACAGGCAAAATAAAAGAACACAACCACAATTCAACAACAAAGAATTTACAAAGTTTAATTCTAAGATTTTACATGTGATATGCGCGCCGCTATGCTGCCACACCTCTCCAGGTGCATAAACCCGAGGTGCCAAACCGATCTGACCCAACGGTTGCACTGCTGTTGCAACTTGGGACATATCTGCATGATATGCCCTGGCTCTCTACAGTGGAAAATGGCTCGCGAATCCGACTGCTGCTGTTGCTAATGATCGCCCTTTCAGGGAAAACTCGACAAGCGATGCTCCAAACTCCCGCATCCATAACTCACTCCGCCCCTCTGACTGGGCCTGGAAGCGCCATCTCACTTCCGTTTCTGGCCCTGCGCAGGCTTGCTACTCTTGCCAGAACTAGAATCGGAACCACTATGGGGCTGCTGTTGCTGTCTCCTCGGCTAAACAGCAGGAGAAACTGCCACTGGAACTACTACAACTGACTGACCTCTCAGATCCTCCTCAATCCCTGCAGCAACCTCTATCAGTCTCGCCCTCGACACCAGCGCCCCTCCCGACACCCACATCACTCTCACTAGCACTACCACTGGTCTCGCTCACAGATTCCACATGATGCGTAGGAGTCTCTAATGCATGCGTAGCACTCATAGACAACTCAAACACTGGTCCACGACCACGTCGACGATTTCTGCCACGGCCTCTATCACGTCCACGACCTCTAGCTTCTGAATCCATCTCACTGCACTAATACAGAACAAGATAATAAGTTATAGAAGTCACAATCAATCAAAATACAACTTACCGCGAAATCATTTTAAAAGGCCAAAGAGGATGATTCTAAGACTCTATTAAATTGATTAAACACAAGAAATCAATTTAAACACATAGGCTCAGACATCCAATTCAATTGTCCTAAAACCGTCTAGGCTCTAGCCTCTGATACCAAAATGAAACAACAAACACTTTTTTTAAAAACTAAACATTTCTTCTGCGGAAAACTCATAATCAATTAATCCAATAAAATAAATAACCAAATAATCGATAATAAAACCAAGTAACCAAATTCAAGAATGATAAAATCTAGCAACCTAAACAATCGGTTCACTTGACTAAACAACAAGGAAACAATAATCCCTATCATCCTCTTCTACGCCTCGATTCCGCGATCACATTTTTCCTTTACCTGCAACACATGGAAAAAGAGTTGCGTAAGTATTTCATAAATACTTAGTGAGTTGTGAACATGAGTCGCACACATGCATCGAAAGCACGACAATACACATATCCAAACCACACCATTCACCACAACCAATATCACACGAAAACACACCCAAATCAATCATTAAAATACGTTGAATTACCCTCATAGCTTAATAGGAACGAAGGGATTAAGATGAAGAGTGAAGAAGACACACGAAACACCCTCTAGGCTCAGAAAAATGAATGATCGGATTAGTTTCCACGAGAACCGACTATAACAAGATCAATACCACGAAACCACAATAATCCTCCGCGAATTCTCAATTCTCTCTTAATCTCCTAGGTTCTTTTTGCGCTTTTCTCCTCCTAAACGCGGCCACAATCTACCTAAGGACTAATAAACACAAGCCCTAGGTTTAACACCTTTGAACCGAGCCAAACCGAGATTAAAACTTAATTAATCCGATTTCTGCAACCCTGGTGTCGAGCGATACACACGCAGTGTCGTTCGACACCCCGCGATCATTCGTGTCGATCGACACACACCATGTGTTGTTCGACACGACACCAAAAACTTGACTTTTTGGTTCACGGATGTTACAAAATCTCTCGTACACTAATGTCAAACTATTAGGAGTTAATTTTATTGTCATTTAGTAAATGAAGGAATGGAATAATTTAAAACGGAGAGCCATGGGATTTTTTTTATAATACTTCATGATTATATATTCAATCATCGAAGTATATTAAATCTTAAAATTTAAAAGAAAATTCATAAATGTAAAGTAATGTAAATATAACTAAACTAAGGTAATTAGTTTTTTTTTTAATTCACAAAAACAGTAAAACTTCATTTAGGTGATGAATTTTGAAAAGTATTAAAAGTAATTGGTCTTTTAAAATAAATTACTAAATTATTAAAATTACTATGTTCAATATTATTTGAATACTGAAATTTAAAAACGAAGTTACAAATTTAAATGCCCCAATTAAAGGAAGTAGGAATATTTGGCAAAACAAAACATGCATTCCGAATATTTGATAATGTTTGTAGTTTTTTTGGCAATTGGATTTGAATTAATCAAGTTAGCTAACTTGTTGGATTAGAGTTGTTTTGGAATTGGAATATTAATGACTAATTGATTAATTTAATTAAACAGCATAAAGAAGAGAAAATTGTGAAAGTGATACTTAAATAAAGTGATTCTAAAATGCTTATCTTGTTGTGAATCAAGAGAACGAATGGGGAAGATTGTGTTTATTCATTAATCATAAGATCCTTTATATAGGATTATTACAAGAGAGAAAAGGAAAATTCCTTTTCCTAATGGGAAAAGGAAAGTACATAAAAGGAAAATCCTAATTCAACTAGGATTCATTAAACCGGCCTAAAGACTAAGTGTTAATGGGCCGTAAACGGACCAGAACTAGTTATGACAATCCACTATGATTTATAACACTCCCCCTTGGATGTCATAACTCTAATGGGCTTGTAATACGCTTTGGATGTTGCCTCATTAAAACCTTACCAAGTAAAACCCATTTTGGGACAAAACCGTGGTGAAGGAAAAAGAGTACAACACATATTACTCCCCCTGTTCTGAACCTCACTGCAAGTCTTTCAAACGACGCATTCCAATCTGATAAGTAAGTTTCTTGAACGTTGAGGTTGGAAGTGACTTGGTGAATAGGTCTGCTGAATTCTCACTTGATCGTACTTGCTGCACTTGAATTTCTCCATCTTTCTGTAGATCGGATGTGAAGAAGAATTTTGGCAGAATGTGCTTCGTCCTATCACCTTTGATGTATCCATCCTTAAGTTGAGCTATACACGCTGCATTGTCCTCGAACAAGACCGTCGATTCCTGCTTACCTTCGGCCATTCCACAATCCACTCTTATGTGCTGGGTCATCAGCCTTAACCAAACACACTCACGACTAGCCTCATGAATTGCCAATATCTCTGAATGATTAGAAGATGTAGCTGCAATGGCCTGCTTCATTGACCGCCAAGATATTGCAGTTCCTCCATGAGTAAACACATAACCTGTCTGGGACCGTGCATTATGAGGATCTGAAAGATAACCTGCATCAGCAAAACCAACTCAACCGTCCTTAGATTGGTTAGTATAAAATAGACCCAAGTCTTTCGTTCCTTGTAGGTAACGAAGAATATGTTTTATCCCGTCCCAGTGCCTTTGGGTCGGACATGAGCTAAATCTTGATAATAAATTCACGGCAAAACATATATCTGGCCTAGTGTGGCTTGCCAGATACATTAAAGCTCCTATGGCACTGAGATATGGCACTTCGGGACCAAGGACTTCTTCAGAGTCTCTCTTAGGACCAAACGGATCCTTTTCTAGATCAAGAGATCTCACCACCATTGGGCTGGACAATGGGTGACATTGATCCATATTAAAACGCTTGAGTACCTTTTCAGTATATGCCATTTGATGCACAAGGATTCCATCATTTATGTACTCAAGTTGCAATCCCAAACAGAACTTAGTTTTGCCTAGGTCTTTCATCTCAAATTCTTTCTTGAGGGATTCAACTGTTTGGACGATTTCACCAGGGGTTCCAAGGATGTTCAAATCATCCACGTAAACTGCTATGATAACAAACCCTTTGTTTGCAAACTTTTTTATAAAAATACATGGACTGATGGGATCATTCTTATAGCCTTCTTTGACTAAGTACTCACTCAATCTATTGTACCACATACGCCCACTTTGCTTCAGTCCATAAAGGGATTTGTTCAGCCTTATGCAGTGTTGTTCTCGAGAACCTTTCTTATCTTTGAGCTCAATACCCTCTGGTAATCTCATATAAATCTCATTATCCAGTGGACCATATAAGTATGCAGTTACAACGTCCATTAACCGCATATCCAACTTTTCTCTTATAGCCAGACTTATCAAAAATCTAAAAGTTGTAGCATCCACCACAGGGGAGTATGTCTCCTCATAATCTATTCCTGGTCTCTGTGAGAATCCTTGTGCAACAAGCCGTGCTTTATATCTCACGATTTCACCATGTTCATTTCTTTTCCTCACAAAGACCCATTTATGTCCAACTGGTTTAATCTCATAGGGTGTCCGAATTATTGGACCAAAGACATCCCTTTTCCTTAAAGAATTCAACTCCACGTTTATAGCTTCTTTCCATTTAGTCCAATTTTCACTCTGAGTGCACTCATATATTGACGTGGGTTCTAGATCCTCCATAAGTTCAAGTGCTACCTTAAAAGCAAATATATCATCGATTTCCACACACTTTCTATTCCATTGTATTCCAGACATAACATAATTCATTGAGATCTCATTATTTTCAGGAACGTCAGAACCATGAAACTCGGCGTCCCGAGTCTCATTGCTTGGAACTATCGGTTCAGTTATGTCTGGGGTTCCATCAGATTCCTCAACCACGATTTCAGCACCTTTCTTTCTTTTCCGAGGATTCTTATCTTTGGAACCTATTGGCCGGCCACGTTTTGAGTGTGGTTTAGATTCTGTAGCAACTTGATTGTGTCCCTCTTGAACATCAATTCTAATCGGTGCATTAACAGCTGGTATGTAAGACTTAGTTACTCTTTTCGGGTCAGCAAAGGAATCTGGCAATTGATTAGCTAGCTTTTGTAAATGTATAATCTTTTGGACTTCTAATTCACATTCTTGAGTCCGAGGATCTTGCCATTTTAAGGACGTTTGATTCCATATAATTTCCTTTACCAGTCTGTTATCTCCTCCTAATGTTGGATAGACAGATTCGTCAAAATGACAATCTGCGTACCTGGCCTTAAACAAATCACCCGTGGTTGGCTCAAGGTACTTAATGATAGTAGGAGAATCATATCCAACATATATCCCCATCCTCCTTTGAGGTCCCATCTTTGTTCTCTGTGGTGGTGCAATAGGCACATAAACGGAACATCCGAATGTTTTAAGATGGGATATGTCTGGCTCTTGACCCGTTATTAACTGTGATGGGGAATATTTATGTTCACTAGATGGCCTGATACGAATTAGCTCTGCTGCATGTAAAACTTCATGTCCCCAAGCTGAGACCGGGAGTTTTGATCTCATTAGCAACGGTCTAGCAATCAACTGTATGCGTTTAATAAACGATTCAGCCAAACCGTTTTGTGTATGTACATGTGCCACATAATATTCAACACTTACCCCCATGGACATACAATAATCGTTAAACGCTTGGGACGTAAATTCACCAGCATTGTCAAGACGTATAGTCTTTAAAGGAAAATCTGGAAAGTGTGCTCTTAAACGTATGAGCTGGGCAAGCAATCTTGCAAATGCCACATTTCTAGTTGATAATAGGCAGACATGTGACCATCTCGTGGATGCATCAATAAGGACCATAAAATATCTAAACGTCCCACAAGGTGGGTGTATTGGTCCGCATATGTCTCCTTGAATTCTTTCCAGAAAATTTATCGTTTCCTTAGTTACTTTGATTGGTGATGGCCTAGTAATGAGTTTCCCTAGTGAACATGCTTCACACGTGAGATTTTTTGGGATAACTCTCCTTTCTTTCAAGGTGTGCCCATTAGTACTTGCTAATATCTTTCGCATCATGTTAGCACCGGGATGGCCAAGCCGGTTATGCCAAAAAGTGAAATTCTCAGTAAACTCTTTGTTTACCATAGCATTTGCTTCTATCATTCCGATCTTAGCACAATAAAGGCCCACAGAAATGGCAGGTATAGTCTCTAGGACTTTCTTATAGCCATGGACGGTTTCAAAGATTTGAAGGAATTCTTTGTTATTCTCGTCCTTAGTTTCAACATGAAGACCATTCATTCGAATGTCTTTAAAGCTCAATAGACTTCTCTTTGAACTAGGTGAATATAACGCATTAGAAATTTCTAGATGCGTGCCCTTAGGTAATAAAATATGGGCTTGACCGTGGCCTTCAATTAAATTTGCTATACCCGCAATTGTGGTTACATTTGCCTTTTTAAGTGTAAGATCAATGAAGTATCTCTTATCTCTTAATATCGAGTGGCTTGATCCACTATCCACAATGAACACATCCATATCGTTCATACTTCAAAAGAGATAACAATAGATACTTTTAAATAACACTCTTTCATTCCATAAAGTTTAATAGAAAGCAATAACACAAAACCAAAGTATAAAGTGTAAAACGTAAAACAAGCAAAACACAAAACACCAAAACAGAAAATCAAAATCAATCACTTAAGTATATCTGAGGTTTCAAAATTCATCAAGTCATCTTGCTCATGATCGAAATCTCCTTCATTATCATGCTGGATCATATGAGTTTCTGGATTCTTCCCTTTAAGGCTCTCTTGATAGAGTTCAACCAGATGCTTGGGAGTCCTACATGTCTTAGCCCAATGATTACTCATTCCACATCGATGGCAAACTGATTTTGGGTTTGATTCTCGTGGTTGAGAAGTAATACCACGGTTATTACGATCATAGTCAGTTCGGTATCCGCGTCCTCGTCCTCGCCCGCGGTTAGAATGATCGTTATGGAATCCATGGCCTCGGCCCTGACCTCGGCCGTATGGATTAAAATGGCCACGACCACGTCCTTGCCATCTACCCCCACGTCCACGACCACGATGTCTATAATCACTTTGGACGTGGTTAATTTCTTTCTTTTCATCTGTGGCCACATTCGCTTCAGGAAGTGGGGCTGATCCAGGAGGTCTCATCTCACTGTTTCTCATTAGCAGTGTATTATTCTCCTCGGCTAGTAATAGACATGCTATAAGCTTTGAGTATGTCTCAAAACCTCTTTCACGGTATTGCTGTTGAAGAAACACGTTATTAGTGTGAAAGGTGGAGAAGGTCTTTTCCAACATGTCTTTCTCAGTTACCTTCTCACCACATAGTCTCAATTGAGAAACTATTCTGAACATAGCCGAGTTATATTCTTCCACGGACTTGAAGTCCTGGAACCTGAGATTCCTCCAATCATAATTGGCCTTTGGTAACAACACCGTTCTATGGTGGTCATATCTTATCTTTAATTCTTTCCAAAGGTCCAAAGGGTTCTCAATGGTTAGGTATTGATCCTTGAGACCCTCAACAAGATGATGACGAATGATCGATATCGTTCTGTATCGATTCCTTTCATTCTCATTATTATCCTCAATGATACATTCGCCAAGTCCTTTAGACTTTAGATTTATCTTAGTATCCAACGCCCACTGTAAGTAATTGTCTCCAGAGAGATTGAGGGCAGCATAATCCAAATTGTTGATTTTCGACATCTGAAAACATTCATCCTATTCTCTAAGAACTATAAGATTTTAAAGTTTATGCATATGATGCAAAATAGGTCATGGGTGCTTATATAAACGGGTACGGATGCATGATGCTTATGAAACCAGATTTTTATGTTTAACAACCTAACATAATGTTTTTATATGCTCATGATGCAAGCCTAGTATTCAAATTCTAAACCGTATGATGATATGACCGGATTTTAATCAAGCATGTTATGTCTATATGATGCAATCAGTTTCAGTTTCATGTTTATCAATCAACGAATCAATCCAAACAAGCAAACAAACAAACGAGTTCAAATAAATATGCAACCAAATTTGGACAGAGTGTTTACTGTCGATCGACGGGTGATTTGTGTCGATCGACACAGTTTAATTCAAACAACAAATTCAGGCAGAAGTTTACGTGTCGATCGACATAAAACTAGTGTCGATCGACACGGGTACAGATCATGCAATCGGTTTGGATTTTAATTGAATTAGGTTAGGGTTTCAAGTTAGGGTTTCTAGTGATTACGAATCATGAATCAATAAACACAATCAAGCAAGCAATAACAATAACAAGCATGATTTAGATTAGGGTTTCTAAGATTATCATGAATCTAGGTTCTTTAGATTAGGGTTTCTTATTGTTTACCTTAACCTCCGTGAGTCTTCTAGTTCGCCGTAACCGTTGATAGGCTGTATGAACTTTCTTCTAGTTCGTCGTAACCTTAAAGGCTGTATGAACTATGATTTGAACAGTAACGCCGGATGAACAGTAATTGTCGATAAACAGTAATCGTCGATGAACAGTGCGCGATGAATAGTGCGCGATGAACAGTACGCGATGAACAGTACGATGAATAGTAACGATGAACAGTAATCGCGTTTTTTGTGTTTTTAGGGTTTAGGGAGCAACTCGTGCTGATAACGTGTTGTGAATCAAGAGAACGAATGGGGAAGATTGTGTTTATTCATTAATCATAAGATCCTTTATATAGGATTATTACAAGAGAGAAAAGGAAAATTCCTTTTCCTAATGGGAAAAGGAAAGTACATAAAAGGAAAATCCTAATTCAACTAGGATTCATTAAACCGGCCTAAAGACTAAGTGTTAATGGGCCGTAAACGGACCAGAACTAGTTATGACAATCCACTATGATTTATAACATATCTTTTAATATATAGAGAATTAGTAACAACAAAGAATAATATCGGATACGACACATCCATGATTGATATTTGCATTATCCTAATTGGTCACAAAGAATAATTTCGGATACGACACATCCAAACATACTATAGATTTTTTTTAAGTCACATGGATAAAAAATAATGACTCGGATTTAGCAGTACTAATCATAAAAAAATTACACAGTAATTGATAATCCAACCAAAAGTTTTTTTATGTGGCAAAATTATAGCTACTAGATTTAGGGCTTTTGATTAGATTACTAATTCTATTTTTTTGTTGTTGGTTATTACCTTAATTAATCCTTGGGATAATTTATTTTTGTTTGCTACGCTTTATTATTTTTTATATATATCGATTGAAACATCCTGATTTTAAAAAATATGTAATACATGCAGAGAGACTAAAAAAAATGATTTGGCTATTTATGTTACTAAAATATATTTTTTAGTCCTAAAAAAACTCCAAAATTATGCGTACTTGAAACATTTTAAATTAAGAATAGGTGACATATTTCAAATCATTTTTGGTACCGTGTAAATGAAGACAAAATACGGGAAATGATAACGCGGTGATTTATTTATACGGTCATTAAATTAGATTTTCTAGTCTTCCAAACTAACACATCGACTGTTAAACAAAGATGGAGCCCACATTTCGATTACGGGCTTGGGCCTCACAGACACCAACGATCGAGAGTTAGTATTAGAGGTGAATCCAAAAGAGTGTGTGCTATGTGAATTCACATCGTTAGGAGTGACGAACTTGGTACACAACGAGGACGTTGCGGTTTGTAAGTGAGGATCCCAATATTTCAAGATATATGTAGTACATGTGGAGATGCTTAAAAAAAATTTGATTTGATTATCTATGTTACCAAAGTACACTATTTTTTTTGGTCGCTGATCTTGAAAGAATTTTAGATTTAAATGTGCTTGAGATAAAAAAATTTAGGATGAGTATGTCCAATTGGAAAGCCAATTCTAATGCCGTGTAAGTGAAAACAGAACCCAAAGAAAAATCATAAAATAATTTCAAAAGTCAATAAACAAGATTTTATAATTTCCCAGATTAACGCACGGGCCATCGGATGAAAGTAGAACCCATGCGCTGAGAATGGACGTAGGGCCACATACACCGACTGGGCGTTATATAATAAATATATTTTTATTTAAATTGATACCCATATTCAATAATGTTAACAAACGTCTGAACAAACGATCGAAAATGGTTACCTGTCTAGTGTCCACACAAAAACTACATAACTAATAACGTGGAAAATTAAATATACAAAAATAGGTGCGTCAACCAATTCTAATCTCATATAAATCACACATACTTGCGTGTTTGTGTTTCTTTGTGTTTTCTTTGGCCGGAAAAAATGGTGGAGCAGAAAAGGTACGCTCTGTTTCTAGCCACTCTAGACTCAGAGTTTGTGAAGATAACGTACGGAGGTTACCACAACGTGTTCGTGTCGACTTTCGGAGACGAAGGAGAGCAGTGGGACTCTTTCAGAGTCGTCTCTGGCGAGTTTCCGGATGAGAAAGATCTCGAGAAGTACGACGGATTTGTTATCAGTGGAAGCTCACATGATTCCTTTGAGAACCATGATTGGATCCTTAAGCTCTGTGATATTGTCAAGAAAATCGATGAGTTGAAGAAGAAAATACTTGGCATCTGCTTTGGTCACCAGGTTTCTTTTCTACTCCCTATTATATTAACCCCTGTTTTTAGTTAACCAATTGTTATCGAATGGAATTTTGTCTGATAAAATCCATCAATTAATAACACCCACATAACCTTTTTACACAGATTTTAATTGCATTTGACGTAAGAAATAATTTTTTTTTCTGGTCAACTACGTAAGAAATACTCAATTCATTGCATTTTTTAGTGAATTGTGTGAGGTTATAAACATAAAACATCTGTTGTTTGTCCGCGTCATTTATGATTGGGGAATTGGCATTAATAACATTCATTTGTTCTCTCTTACTTCTTTCTTCTTCAATTTTTTTTCTTCTCCCATCTTATTTACTTCAAATCTATTTTAAGAAAATTGATTCAAATTCGTAATATCACTGAAAAAAAAATAGATTTTTCTATAGTTTGAATTTTTAAATACGAATAAATATTACTTGAACAAGCATATATATATATATATATATATATATATATATATATATATATATATATATATATATATATTTACGTGAAAACGTGTTGAGTCTATACTACTTACATCTTTATATAGTATAATATAGAATAAACATTTTGTTCATTAGAACACTATTCACCATCCTAAGAAATGTGAGTCTGTTTTTAAATTTTCAAACTATATTAGTTAGAAACAAAAATATGTATTTTTAGTACGATCATGAGTTTAAAACTTTAAATCATTTTTTTTTGTCGACCAAACATTAAATCAGAATAAAAAAATTTAAATCATAAATAGTGATGGAGTCGATTATTTTGTTCTACATAGAATATACTAAAATAGTATAGAACTAGTAAACCATGTTCAATAAGCATGACTCTAATTGGAAGAGAATTGAGAAGAATTGAGAACCATTTATTCCTCTAAATAATAGCATTTCATATTATATGTTTTAATCACATGCGGAAAAAATGAAATAGTAACGGTTTTGTCAGCACATATGAAATAGTAAGGACCACACACATGGTAAGATTAAAAGATTCTTCTAATTGAAAAAGGTTCGATTTCCTTTAGATCATAGCCCGAGTAAGAGGAGGAACAGTTGGAAGAGCAAGGAAAGGACCAGATCTTCGTCTTGGAGACATAACCATCGTGAAAGAGGCGATTAAGCCGGGAAGTTACTTCGGAGACGAGATTCCGACGAGTATGGCAATCATAAAATGTCACCAGGACGAAGTCTTGGTGCTCCCGGAAACTGCAAAAGTGCTGGCTTATTCCGAAAGGTACGAGGTTGAGATGTTCTCAATTGAAGATCATCTCTTATGTGTTCAAGGACATCCTGAATACAACAAAGAGATTCTCTTCGAAATCGTTGATCGTGTTCTTGGTCAAGGTTTCATCAAGGTTTGTTCTATTTTCTCTTTCCCTTATTCCATATTAGTTTATGATGTGTTTTAAATAATAGGCTATTTCATTGTTTTGGTTAGTCAATTGGATTTATGAGTTTACCTTATAGTAGCACTTAGTTGACCCAAGATTCCTTTTCCCGGAACATGTGGATATTGTTATCTTGGTGCTAAAATCTTATAATCACTATCATTTTTAAGTAACTGACCAAAAGTATTAAAACTAAGTCTAGAGTAAAGAATCTCTTCCTTTCTAATCAAGTAACCCATATATAATGGCGAGTGGAATAGGCGATTCTAGGGTTTCTCTTGGGACGGTTCGCGACATCACCATGGCTGACATCGGAGGAGGGGGAGAACCACCAGGAGAACCTCCAGATAAGGCGATGTCGTGGGCGAGGAAAGTGATGAGTAGTAATGCTGGAGGCAGACTGGTACCGGAAGAGGTCTTGGAGGAGGCGTTTGTTGCTGCGAGGGTAAGTCTAGATTTTCCAAATGGCGAAGATGGAGAACCGGTGATTACGGTTGGTACGGAGGTGTTAGAAGCTATGAATGGTCTATGGAAACAATGTATGCTTGTTAAGGTGCTAGGAAGAAACATAACACTCCCAGGAATGATACGGAAGTTACGAGAGATGTAGAATCCAAAGGGGACTATGTATGTGTTAGATCTCCCACGACAGTTTTTTATGGTTAGATTTGAACACGAGGAGGAGTTCCTGAGAGCGCTAACATGAGTACCATGGAGAGCTTTCGGTAGTTATTTGATGGTGAAAGCTTGGACTCCCGAGTTTGACCCGTTACGGGATGAGATTACTACGACGCCGGTGTGGGTGCGGTTATTGAATATCCCAGTCAACTTCTATCACAAGACGATTTTAATGGCGATTGCAAAAGGATTGGGGAAACCGATCAAAGTTGACTTGACAACTCTAAATTTTGAAAGAGCAAGATTTGCGAGAGTTTGTGTGGAAGTTGATCTCAAAAGACCATTGAAGGGTACAATCATGGTGAATGGAGAAAGATACTTTGTTTCATATGAGGGACTTACTAATATATGTTCTTCATGTGGCTTGTATGGGCACATGGTGCATACATGTCCGAAGACAGTGAAGGAGAAGTCAAATGTAGCACAGTCACATGAAGTAAGGAATCGGGGAGGTAAGGACATTCAGATGGAGGAGGATTTTGTCACTGTTAGAAGAAGGGGGAGAAGCTCAGAATATCGTCGGAAAAAGGTTCAGTCCGGTGGTGGAGTTGGTGAAGTGAGGCCGGTGATGCGAGAGACCAGAAATGGAAAGGAGGCAAAGAATATTACGGTATCAAACCGGTTTGGAAACTTGGATATAGAAAAGGAATCTTCGGAGTTAAGTGAGCCGCAATCAGTGAATGAGAGGGTGAAAATTAACTGGAATGATAAGGAAAGGATTGATATGGGGAATAAGGAGAAATCAGTGAGAAGTGTTCAACAAGGAAAGAGCTTGGTCTTTAATGCGGCGGCAGAAAAGGAAGTTCATAATAACAGAGCTATTTTTAAGTCAAAACAAAATGGATTTGTGAAAGGCCCATAAACTCATACTCAAAGGCCCAGGTCGGTTAGAGGATCTCAACCCACTCGAGGGCTGGTGTTTGGACCAACGAAAGGAGAAGTAGAACTCTCGAGCAGTGGAAAAAGAATGAGAATGGAGACAGAGGCAGATGGTCTAGGACGGTCTGGTAGTTGGAGTGACAACAATGGGAGACCAGGCGGTGAACCCAGAGGTAATAACAAGATGAGTAGTCCACTGGGTGATGGAGATATTAACCCAATAGGAACTCAGAGTATGGTTAATATGGATATGGTCTAAGTCAATACTCCGTCGAGTGAGACAGATGGACTACAAGCATGACGGGGTGCCCCAGTAATTTGAGTTTTTGAAGGAGAATTAATGATGAATTGTATGTTATGGAATTTCCGGGGGGGGGGGGGGGGGGGGGGAAATAAACCTAACTTCCGTAGATCGATACGTTATCTTCTCAAGAAGTTTAGAACCGATGTGTTAGCTATCTTCGAAACACATGCGGGAGGAGAGAAGGCAGAGAAGATTTGTAGAGGGCTTGGGTTTGACCAGAATTACCGAGTCGATGCTGTAGGTTAGAGAGGTGGCTTATGGCTGCTTTGGAGATAAGAGATCAGCGCCGTTGATATCATGGAATCTACTGATCAGTTTATTTGTGCAAAGTTAAACATTGGTTTTGAAAGTATTCACATTATTGCCGTATATGCTGCGCCATCGGTTAGCCGTCGGAGTGGCTTATGGAATAAGTTGCGGGAGACAATTAGGCGTGTGAATGGACCAATTATTATTGGAGGTGATTTTAACACTATTCTGCGTCTTGACGAGCGAACTGGAGGTAATGGGCAGTTGTCGCAAGATTCTTTGGCTTTTGGAGAATGGATACAAGATTTATCGTTGGTAGATATGGGTTTTAAGGGTGGTCATTATACGTGGAAAAGAGGTCGTGAGGAAAGTTCCTTTGTGGTGAAGAGACTTGATCGTGTTTTGTGTTGTGCACAAACGAAACTAAAGTGGCAGGAAGCAACTGTTACCCACTTACCATTCTTAGCATCCGACACGCTCCTCTCTACCTTCAGCTGTCGCCGGAATCTAAGGGTAATGCAAGTCGTCGTCCATTCCGTTTTGAAGCAGCTTGGTTGAGCCATGATAGTTTTAAAGACTTGATTGAAACGTCGTGGAATAGAGAAATTGATACTAGAGAAGCTCTTAAAAGGTTACAACGGATCTTGCGTAAGTAGAATAAAGATGTGTTTGGTAATGTACAGGTTCGTAAGGAGGAGCTTTTACAAGAAATCAAAGAGGTTCAAGACTCTCTTGATACTTTCCAAACAGATGAGCTTCTAAACAAAGAAGCGGCCTTGTTGACGGAACTTGATACGGTATTGGAGCAAGAGGAAGTAATTTGGTATCAAAAATCAAGGGGAAAATGGGTTGTTCATGGTGATAGGAACACCAAATTTTTTCATCTTTCAACGGTGATTAGAAGACGGAGAAATAGAATTGAGATGCTAAAGGATAATGATGGAAGATGGGTAATGGATGCACAGGTTTTGGAACAACTCCCAGTGGACTATTTTAAGAGACTTTATTCCCTTGAGGATTTGGAAAAGAATGGAACTCAACTCTCGTTACAAGGTTTTATGGATTTGTCAGAGATGGATAAGAGAGAATTGAGTAAGATATTTACGGCAGGAGATGTGGAGAAGGCCATACAAACCATGGGAAAATTTAAAGCCCCGGGGCCCGACGGGTATCAACCGGTCTTTTACTAACAGTGTTGGCACGATGTAGGCGAATCCGTGGTGCGATTTGTGCATAATTTCTTTGAGTCAGGTCACCTGCCTGAAGACACAAATGACGCATTGGTTGTTCTTATTCCGAAAGTGGTAAGTCCTGAGAAGATTACGCTGTTTCGCCCGATTAGTCTTTGTAATGTTTTATTTAAAATTATTAAAAAGACAATGGTTGAAAGGTTAAAGGGAATCATGACAAAGCTCATTGGCCCAGGTCAATCTAACTTTATTCCGGGGAGATTGAGTACGGATAATATAGTAGTTGTCCAGGAAGCGGTTCACTTTATGAGGCGTAAGAAAGG
This sequence comes from Draba incana, assembly GCA_963576765.1. Taxonomy (NCBI): domain Eukaryota; kingdom Viridiplantae; phylum Streptophyta; class Magnoliopsida; order Brassicales; family Brassicaceae; genus Draba; species Draba incana. Next base: position 12,327,698 of record OY755212.1, on the reverse strand, counting down.
ACGCAAAGGGTGGATGCTCTTGAAACTTGATCTGGAAAAGGCTTATGATCGGGTTCGCTGGGATTTCTTAGAAGAGACGTTACAAGTGGCGGGTTTGTCTGATCAGTGGGTTGGGTGGATAATGCAGTGTGTTACTGGACCCTCTATGAGTCTATTATGGAATGGTGAGAAGACGAATTCTTTTAAACCATTACGTGGTCTTCGGCAAGGAGATCCGTTGTCTCCATATCTCTTTGTCCTTTGTATGGAAAGGTTATGTCACTTGATTGAAATTGAGATTGTTGAACAACGGTGGAAACCGGTTAGGTTATCTAGAGGAGGCCTGACGTTGTCTCATGTGTGTTTTGCAGATGACTTAATTCTTTTTGCAAAGGCTTCGATTACTCAAGTTCGAGTCATTAGAGGAGTGTTGGAGAGGTTTTGCAATGCCTTGGGTCTGAAGATTAGCTTGGAGAAATCTAAAATTTACTTATCGAAGAATGTTTCGCGGGAGATGTCAAAACTCATTAGTGACGAGAGTGGAATTAAGGCGACCAAAGAACTTGGTAACTATTTGGGAATGCCGATTCTTCAGAAACGTATTAATAAGGATACTTTCGGATATGTGTTAGAGAGAGTTTCATCTCGGTCAGCAGGCTGGAAGAGTCGAATGTTAAATTTTGCAGGGAGGATCACACTAACGAGAGCGGTGTTGTCTTCAATTTCGGTGCACACGATGAGCACAATTGTCCTCCCCGACACGATATTGAAGCAACTAGATAGGATCTCAAGGGAGTTTCTATGGGGTAGCTCTCCGGAAAAAAAGAAGCAACATTTATTATCTTGGGATCGTGTATGTCGGCCGAAGAAAGAGGGAGGACTTGGTATTTGTAAAGCTAGTGAAATGGATGCTGCTCTAATTGCTAAGGTGGGATGGCGGGTACTTCATGATCACGCTAGTTTGTGGGCAAAAGCGGTTAGAAATAATTATAAAGTTAGTGATATACAAGATGAGACGTGGATGATTGCTAAGGGAACTTGGTCGTCTACATGGAGGAGTGTGGGCTTTGGTTTACGAGATGTGGTTGTGAGGGGACAGCGTTGGGTGATTGGTGATGGTAGTAAAATTAATTTCTGGCTGGACAAGTGGTTGTTGAATGAGCCACTGTTAGAGACGGCGAATGGGTTTGTGCCACCGAATTTGACTTGGTTGAAAGTTAGAGATCTTTGGGTACAGGGTGCGGGCTGGGATTGGCCTCAGATATTACCGTTTCTTACGGAGGAGAGAAGACTAGAGCTAGCAGCAACCGTTGTGGATAATGTAACAGGAGCAATGGATCGTTTGGCTTGGGGAGGAACATAGGATGGTAGGTTCTCGGTGAAGTCAGCATACTCATTAATTACGAGTTCATATTAACATGTTTTTATGAAAGGATCTGGAAGGTTAGAGTTCCGGAGAGAGTGCGAGTATTCCTATGGCTGGTGGGAAATCAAGTACTAATGACGAATCAAGAGTGTTTTCGGAAACATATTAGTACCACGGAGGTGTGCTCGATTTGTAACGGGGGCGTAGAGTCGTTGATTCATATTCTAAGAGGTTGCCCGGCTACGAGTGGAATTTGGCTTTGTATACTTCCCGAAGAGAAGAGACATATGTTCTTTGCGCAATCTGTCCTAGAGTGGGTTTATACGAACTTGAAGCAGGGAGTTAAAACTCGGGATGGTTCATGGGATGTGTTGTTTGCTTTAGCGATTTGGTGGGCATGGAAATGGCGATGCGGAAATGTTTTTGGAGATACTAGATTGTGGAAGGATAGAGTTCGGTTTATTAAAGAGAAGGGAAAGGAAGTCGATGAAGCGAATTTGAAAGAGAGGATGAGTAGAGTGAGTGTGAACCGAATGGAGCAGGGTATTCGTTGGTTACTACCTATGTCGGATTGGATAAAACTAAACACTGATGGTGCAGCACGAGGCAATCCTGGGAGTGCGACGGCTGGTGGTGTGTTGCGGGATAGTAGCAGTGGTTGGTGTGGTAGTTTTGTGGTGAAAATAGGACGGTGCTCGGCTCCACAAGCGGAACTATGGGGTGTGTATTATGGGCTAGTAGTAGCTTGGGAAAAAGGAGTAAGGAAGTTGGAATTAGAGGTGGATTTAAAGATGGTGGTCGGGTTTCTGAAGGACGGTATATGTGACTCGTACCCGCTATCTTTTTTGGTACGTCTGTGCCATGGCTTTTTATCGAAGGACTGGATAGTCCGTATTTGTCACATGTATAGGGAAGCTAATTATCTTGCCGATGGATTAGCTAACTATGTTTTTTCTTTACCGTTTGGTTTTTATAATTTGGAGTTGGTTCCTGAAAATGTTGTAACGATCTTGAGAGAGGATGCCGATGGACTTACTCGATTAAGACGAGTTTGTGTGTAATATGTTTTATGGTTTTTTAATAAAAGTCGAGGGATTTTCCCTCGCTCATTCACCAAAAAATCTATCATTTTTAAATTCGAATAATACCAATGAGAACAAAATATTGTGGAATATATTTGATAAATTATGCCTTTTAATTTTGCAGCAAGAATTTGCGGATGAGGCAAAGGCAACGATGGAGAATAGAGAAGCAGACAGGAAGCTTTGGGAAAAGATTTGCAAGAACTTTCTCAAGGGCGAAATTCCGACTAATTAGTTTCAATCCCAAATAATCTATCTGGCTCGTATCTTGTTATATTGGAACATTTATGGAATTATTATCTTGTTTTATTCCTGTTCAATGTATAACTTAACTTATTAATCTCCGCGGGACATATTTATGTGTTATACTACCCAAAAAAATAATAATAGAATATATATATTCATAGTTAAAATGAAACGCTAGTGGACTATAATGCCAAATCTAAACACGTGAGGAATTAAAATGAAACGAACTACATGGCTGATGATGGATTTAGGCTTTAGGATTTAGTTACCAAAATATTCAAATGATGTGTATAGTTACCAAAATATTCAAGGGTAATAATATAAAGCGGTTCAGCGGTACTAAACCGAAAAGACCTAATTACGTATAGTCATGTAGTTGACTTCCATAACTCAAGAAAAAGTCGATCTACGTAGACGCATACGTGGTTGCGATATTAAATAAACTACGGTAAATATAATCAAATATCAAACCAAACTACCAAAGTGTCCACCTCCTACATATATGCATTACATCTCTCAGTTAACTCACTATCACTAACATTTTTCTCTCTCGCTATTACAATGGTGAGGCAGGCAAGAAGATACGCTCCGTTTCAGGCAACGCCGGATTCTGAGTTCGTGAAGGACAATGTGATATTTCCCGTGTGATCGACGGCGAATTGCCCGGCGACGGAGATCTTGATGAGCATGACGCATTCGACATTAGCGGGAGTCAGTGTCGTGCCTAGGTGAGAAGAAAAGAAGCATGTGATTAGGACATCAAAATTTTTGAAAAAAATTAAGAGCATCTTTTTATTTTTAGTTTCATTAAGTTAGAGTTAATATTTTGAAGATAAACAAAATAGTTCCATGATAGGAACGTGTGCTTCTTTGACAAATAATTTTTATTTGTCATTTCTCATGGTAAATCAAAATTGCTATAACTCAAAGCTTTAAATTACCAAAACAGAGTGGCTTATATATTTTATTCAATACAAAAAATAGGTTAGAGATTTGATTTTGAAAGTTTGGTTAGCGATTTTTTAATTTTTTTTTGGTATGAAGCCGAGGGAAATCCTTCAGATTTATTAAAATTTTTTGGTTAGCGATTTTATAAGAAAAAAAAGAAAAAGAAATGTTTTAGTTGATATTTTTCCTACTAATTTAGTTCTTTATTTATTTTTCCTATATAATGATGCTGTTTACAATAGACCAATTATTTTTACGAATTTTTTTATTATTATTCGCTTAGGGTAACAACCACCGTTGTCACGGCTCTAGCGGGAGTTTACATGACGCTTTCGCAGAAGAGGATTGGATCATTGAGCTTTGCTCTGTTTGCCAATAACTTGATGTCATGAAAAAGAAAATTCTTGGCATATGCTTTGGTCACCAGGTTTGATATAATTATCAATTTATCATCCAAATGTTTTTATTTTACCCGAAAAATATCCTATAAACCTAGTTGATCCAGTATATATTTATATTTATACAAGTTAAGTAATCAATATACCATATATATAGGGTTTTGCCTAACCTCATAAGCTATGTTATAGACTTGTAGACAAGTGGTAGAGTAGATGAATCTAGTTTTATTCAAAGTAATTAATTTTCAAAACAATGCATGATGAATATTACTATCATGCTTTATTTATGAACTACTAGTATTTCGTGGGGAAAGTATATTAGGAATAATATCCACCAATCGGAGCTATGTTTTAAAAGTAAAATGTTTTTTAAATTCTTTTTTTGCCAAAGTGAAAATGTTTTAAGTTAAAACTTATAAGTTGTAACATATGACATATGAAAATGGAATATGGGATAAATAGTTATACTAAAACATCAGACACACACAGGCCGGTCCTGAGCCAACGGAGGCCCCAAGCCGAACCGGAAATGGAGGCCAAGTTACTATAAAAAAAAAAAAAAAAAAAAAGAAGAAAATTTCAAGCCTAAATCTAAAATGGAGGCCCAAAGCCACCGCTTCTCCCGCCTATGCTCAAGACCGGCTCTGGACACACATAGAAAAGAAGAAACAAGTCTTTTAAGAGCTTGATTAGTACACCCGCTACCACTCACAAACGCAGCGTTTGCGGGTGGTAACCGTTCCTAGTGTTTGACAACAATCATGGAAAGCGCTTTCTACCGCACCGTACCGCTCCAAATCGCTCTAAACCAAAAGCTGTTTGATGTATCATGGTATTTAAATTGGTTTTATTATTTTATCTACTGGTTTTTATTGAGTTTTATGCCTTAAGTGTTAGTTTTAGTATGTTTGTAGTGTCTAGATTCTTTTGCAGGTCAACTGGAGAAAATGACAAGAAATCGAGATATTGGACAGTTATGTAGCGTCAAATGTCAAGCAACAATTGGAGACCTTAAAGAAATTGGATTGATTTGAAATTTGCACGAGATAGACAATTGAATCAGATTTCATTCAGAAGAGGTTTCAAGTCATTTAGATCAACGGTCAGAGAGTTATACCAATTCTCGTGAAGACATATCAATATGGCTAAACCGAGGAAAATAAAGGAAAACTTCAGTATTTCCTAATTTGACTTGGTTTAGCTAGGGATTTCGACAAAGCACGAATTGAGACCTATAAATACACGTTTTTAGCCACTTTAGACAAGAAGATTTTATTTTCTATTCATACTTTTGTTTTATCTCTTTGGGAGAAGATCTCTGAACCTTATTGACAATTTGGAGAAGATTTCTTAACTCTTTTGAATTTATATATTATTTGATTATGAGTTTTTCTTCTTCTCCTTTTTGTTTCTTTGCATCCATGTCTGAGTAGATCTATAGTTAGGTTTTAGGTTTTCAAGAGATTTTATGAATCATTGAATCAAACATAGATAATGATTTATATCTTTTGTTGTCTTCATCTATAGTCGTTTATAAGGCTTGAACTAGATTGATCACCTAGTCTCATGATCTTAAGGGAACTAACTCATCAAAAGTGTTGTTAGGTCGTTAGAAAAAAACATAGATGAGCAAATTGTCCTTAACCAATGAAAGCTGATGTTATCGAACCCTCTCGTAATGCTTGTCTACAATTCTAAGTTCAACGACAGTTAGGATTTTAGGTTGCTGGATAAAGTGATTGGAGCCACGACAATGGAAAAATCATATATTCATGTTTGAGTTTTTCATTGTGCTTATTTACTCCCTAAATAATTGGTTGGTTCATGATCTCTGATTTCTTGCGAATATCCCTAAAGTCTAACGCTTGTTAATTCATTAGTTGCATCGTTTATTTAGTTTCTTATTTACAATATTGCATTCAATATCCTTATTTTCGTCTTAGCTTAATTTTGTTCCTATAAAATTTGTAGTGTAAAACTTGGTCCTTGTGGATTCGATCCATATATTACTACTTTGTTTGTTGTGCCCTTGCAGTAGATTATATAGGGTTAACAGCTCTGCCATCACTTCTTTCCTCGAGCGTTTGCGATTGCGGACGGTTGCGGGTGGTTGCGAATGAATTTATTTTTTATTAAAAAATAAAATTAAATATACATAAAAATGAGAAAGCATATAATAAATTATAAAAAATCAAGATTTGAATATTATAATTATGAAATATATAAGAGAAATTTCAAAAAATGCCACTTTGGACATGTCTCTTTTAAAAAATGGCACTATCACTTTTTCCAAAATTTAAATCATTTATGGTTGTGTTAACTATGTTATATTAGGATTTAGTTTATTGGGTTTAAGGTTTATTAGGAATCAAAATATTTTTTAAAAATTGAGAATTGTGAGATATAAGGTTTTTAAATAGATTTATAAGTGACATGTTGGTAAAAAAATAATCAAATAGTGGCATATTTGTAAAGTGGCATGTCAAAAGTGGCATTTTTGTAATTGAACAATTTGAAATTTTTAATTAGTAACCTATTATATTTTTATATTTATAAAATCTTCACACCAAAATTCTCTTAATAAATTATGATCACAAATTTATATAAATCTAACCAACTAAAATTTTGAAATGTAATATTAATCTACAAAAGAAACAATTTCTACATCTACTTTATAATTTTAATCCAAAATAATAATAATAATAATAATAATAATAATAATAATAATAATAATAATAATAATAATAATAATAATAATAAACAACGTAAGTATCATATACATGATTTTTCAGTATTTAAATTTATTGAATTAATAATTTTTATATTTTATTATAATAATATGATTTTTGATATTTTTAATAATTATTTAATGTGTTTATATTGTTAATGTATTATTTAACCGCTAATGCACCCGCTGTCAACCAGTCGTAAATATCCCACAAACGCACCAATTTTTAACCGCTGCACCAATCGTTCAATTCGTTTAGAAACGCTTGAAAGCGCAACCGCTCGGTTCCGCAACCGCCCGCTTCCGCAACCACCAGTTAGACTCAAATATGTAAAGAACGATTTGCATTTTACAACTTGTCAAGAAAAAAAACAAAAAATGACAAAAAGATATTGGATTAATACTTTATAATTTCGTTCGTCGCAACTATTTTATTATGCCATTTTTTTTTAAACAACTATGTATGTATGTAATATATATCCACTACAAGAAAATAAGGTGATTTTTGACCATGGAATTGATCTATATTTGGTCAATAACAACCCTTTCTGATGATTTTTTGACCAAATCGCCTTCGTCAAGAAATGCTCGTTGAAAACCACTTCTCGTCAAAAAATGATCAAAATATTATGACCAAGACGGTTGGTCTAAATATGGTCACATTGTTTTTTGACCTAGATGCTTGGTCTAAATATGATCACAATGTTTTTGACCAAATAAACGATCAATAATTTTTGACAAAATTAATGGTCGAAATATGTTTGACCAAACAATTGATCAAAACACTTGAAATTTTTCACCAAAATAATGGTCAATAATTATTGATGAAAGTTATGGTCAAAATATTTTGACCAAATAATTGGTCGAATTGTCTTGGAATTTTTAACCAAAAGCAATGGAAGTTAAGGGTTCTAAAAATCGGGCTAGGCGTCGCCTAATCGCCCGCCCATGCGGTAATTATCTATCACCCGCCCCGATCGGTCAACTTATTCGGCCAATCATTAATCGGCCGGTTATCTCAAATTAAACACAATTAATCGGGCGGTTAAGCCAATTAATTCGGAGAAATTTGTTTAACCATTTAAAATCTTATTTTTTTTGACCCATGTAGTGGGTCTGGGCTTCGTACAAGTCTATGGAGAAGGTTAATGATTATATATAGGAAGTTTTGAGTCTCTGTTTTTCAGCCAAAACCGAGGTGGGACAATTTTGTTTTTGCTTTGGCACCAACTCTTCTTTATAAGCGAGTGAATCACATAGAATAATATATTATATCAATTGTCTGTTGATTTTAAGTATTAAGAAAATTAACTAAACCTCTTTTCTAATATAAAACTCAAATAACGACGTTCTTAGGATTTAAAATGTTATAGATTTATGATTTGCTATGGTATTTATGAAAAATAATATGACAATAAATCAATAACCGAAATCTACTTCATGAAATCCCAAATACGATAAATTTTACCATAAAATCCTAGATTTAATATATTTCTAATAAATTAGGTTAACACGTTGACTCACCAAATCTGAGTCTTTTTAGAGACTCCATTTGAACTTGAAGTTTCCTTTTATCTCTTAATCCTGAACCTTTTGTACCAAATAGAGTGTTTGATACACAAAAGAAAAAAAAGCCAAGAAAGAATCTCTCTTTTTTATAAACAATCGTGGCTTCTTCTTCTTTAATAGTATTGTTGGTCTTGGTGTTGTTGACTTATAAGAGATTGGGCTTTTGCTTTGATTCAAGTGATTGAATATTGTTACTGGTCTAAAGTTTACTGAGTTTACAAGTATGAGAGATTAGTTTGCGTGAAAATTCAACATCAAATTTATGGTAGTGCTTCTTTAAGGTTTAGTTGTTCTAATTTAAGATTGGTATTGTTATTCAGCATAATATTGTATGTACTTTTATATCTATGTTTACTTTTTCCCAACTATAAAACTTTTCAAAGTTTTAAAAAATGGTTTTTTATTTATAACTAGAATTTGCTTGCGCTACGCACGAGTGTCTCTTTTACAATTTTAATATATTTGAAGACAAGTAGTTTGATTTATCTATACTGCATAAAATATTATATCTAAAAACAAATAATATGTGTTTCTTTGTCTCTTATTCTTTTCGGCTACCAGTTTCTAAATTTTAAGATGGGTTCTCCATTTTGAGATGTAGATCTAGTTCTTTAGAGGTGGCTTTTTATATCGTTTCTCTAGGTGTCTTCGGCTTCTCGTCTCTCATGTGTTACACTTACAAACGGTGATTCAAGATTAGTTTGAATAATCGATTTACTTAAAGTTCGGTGGTAAATCCATTTGTTTAGACTCTATTTTGATGCAACTTTGATCTTTCACTTCCTTGGTTGCTCTCGGATGTGTTTGGCTATGTCAAGAGTTTTGCTCTCTACGGGTTATCTCCTCTCCGGTCTCTGGTTTTACGTATTGTATATTTTTAGTCTTTCAGACCAATTTTCGGGTGTGCTTTGGTCTTTGGTGCTTCGTCTTACCTTGCAGGTTTCTTCTCAATAGCTCATCGCTTTGTTTTTATCCGGAACCGAGTATGAAGCGGTTCCTCTTAAGAGGCTTTGTTTAGTTGGTTTAGGGATCGTTTGCTCCATGATTAGAGGTGGGTAAAATATCTGAAACTGAAATACCGAACCCAAACCAGATGAAAATTACCCGAACCGATCTTCTAAAATATCCGAAAATGGGTCTTCCATACTTAAAACCGAAAACCCGAACCGAACCGATAACCGAACGGGTACCCAAAATATACTAAACATAAACGAACCAAAATATATTTAGAGTTAATGTCGGATATGTAATTCTAGTTTATGTAATTTTTTATTTTTTTATTACTTTTTTATAAATTAGAATATTGTGTATATATTTCAATAAAAATAACCAATTTATGTTATTATTTGAACTATTACAATAAAAAAAATTTTATTTTCTTTAGGGTATTTTTGGATAATTCGAATAACAAAGAACTAAAATTGATCCAAATTAAAAAGAAAATAAGGTAATTATAAATTTATCGAGTAGTTTTTGAATATTTTCGACAATTTTTAGTATTACGGATAATCCAAACCTGACCTGAACCGAACCTGACCCGAACCGAATCCGACCCAAAGTTTTCTAATACATGAATGGGTATTATATCTCTAAATCCAAATACCCAAAAATCTGAAATACCTGATCCGAACCCGAACGGGTACCCGTTATTTTATTTTAAGACATTATTTTCCTATGGCTTTTGCTCAGGAAGTAGATTTCAGTTATTTTATTTTATCGTATTTGGGATTTCATGAAGTATATTTCGGTTATTGATTTATTGTCATATTATTTTTCATAAATACCATAGCAAATCATAAATCTATAACATTTTAAATCCTAAGAACGTCGTTATTTAAGTTTTATATTAGAAAAGAGGTTTAGTTAATTTTCTTAATACTTAAAATCAACAGACAATTGATATAATATATTATTCTATGTGATTCACTCGCTTATAAAGAAGAGTTGGTGCCAAAGCAAAAACAAAATTGTCCCACCTCGGTTTTGGCTGAAAAACAGAGACTCAAAACTTCCTATATATAATCATTAACCTTCTCCATAGACTTGTACGAAGCCCAGACCCACTACATGGGTCAAAAAAAATAAGATTTTAAATGGTTAAACAAATTTCTCCGAATTAATTGGCTTAACCGCCCGATTAATTGTGTTTAATTTGAGATAACCGGCCGATTAATGATTGGCCGAATAAGTTGACCGATCGGGGCGGGTGATAGATAATTACCGCCTGGGCGGGCTATTAGGCGACGCCTAGCCCGATTTTTAGAACCCTTAACTTCCATTGCTTTTGGTTAAAAATTCCAAGACAATTCGACCAATTATTTGGTCAAAATATTTTGACCATAACTTTCATCAATAATTATTGACCATTATTTTGGTGAGAAATTTCAAGATGTTTTGATCAATTGTTTGGTCAAACATATTTCGACCATTAATTTTGTCAAAAATTATTGATCGTTTATTTGGTCAAAAACATTGTGATCATATTTAGACCAAGCATCTAGGTCAAAAAACAATGTGACCATATTTAGACCAACCTTCTTGGTCATAATATTTTGATCATTTTTTGACGAGAAGTGGTTTTCAACGAGCATTTCTTGACGAAGGCGATTTGGTCAAAAAATCATCAGAAAGGGTTGTTATTGACCAAATATAGATCAATTCCATGGTCAAAAATCACCTTGTTTTCTTGTAGTGTATCTTATCAAAATGTTGAAAATCTAGAATGCAATTAATTATTTGTCCATATTTCACTAGATTTTCATATTTATTGATAGTAACAGTTTTTGTTTGTTTGTCAAATCTAATATATATAAATGATATATGTCAACTTTAAAATCTTATCTATCTATCTAGTATATAATAGATGGCCAACACTCTTCACGAGGTTGACACATCATCATTTTGAGAATTAAAGTATCTTTATTATTTTCTTTTATTTCTAGTATATAACAGATGGCCAACACTCTCCATGAGGTTGACACATTATCATTTTGAGAATTAATGTATCTTTATTATTTTCTTTTATTTTAAAACCAAACACTTTAAAAAATCTAAAAAGTCTTTCATATTTATTTTTATTTTCATCTTCTTTATATTTAGGAAGTACTGTGTCTTTATTATTTCTTTTCTATTAAAACAAAAAATTCTACAAAAATTAAAAATCGTTCATCATTTTTTAAAAAAAATTTCATCTTCTTCATAATCCAAAACATATTTATAATGGTCGACACATGCATAATTAAACTGATTATGACATTTGTTTCCGAGTATATAATAGATGGCCAACACTCTCCATGAGGTTGACACATCAACATTTTGAGAATTAATGTATCTTTATTATTTTCTTTTATTTTAAAACCAAACAATTTAAAAAATCTAAAAACTCTCATATTTATTTTATTTTCATCTTCTTTATATCTAGGAAGTAATGTGTCTTTATTATTTTCTTTTATATTTAAACAAAAAAATCTACAAAAATTGAAAAATCTTTCATCATTTTTTTAAAATTTTTTTCATCTTCTTCATAATCCAAAACATATTTATAATGGTCGACACATGTATAATTAAACTGATTATGACATTTGTTTCCTAGTATATAATAGATGGCCAACACTCTCCATGAGGTTGACACATCAACATTTTGAGAATTAATATATCTTTATTATTTTCTTTTATTTTAAAACCAAACACTTTAAAAAATCTAAAAAGTCTTTCATATTTATTTTATTTTCATCTTCTTTATATTTAGAAAGTAATGTGTCTTTATTATTTTCTTTTATATTAAAACAAAACAATTCTACAAAAATTGAAAAAAATTTCATCATTTTTTAAAATTTTTTTCATCTTCTTCATAATCCAAAACATATTTTTAATGGTCGACACATGCATAATTAAACTGATTATAACATTTGTTTCTATCTAAGAACCAAATCACTCTATATGAGATTGGTATTTAATATTTTCTTGATTATAAAATTTATAAGATCATACTACTTGCTTTTGTCCGTGATTATTTTTATTAATTTTGTTTGTTTGATCCATTCTATTTACGCATTTTATTTACTTTTTGGCATTATGATTTGTTAAATCTACATATCAATATCTAAAATATAAAAGATGGTTAACATTCTCTATGAGAAGAATAAATGATTGTGTTTTTTTTGACACCTGTCTATTAGTTTTTTAAAAAAGGAATAAGTGATGCGTAAAACAAATTGACTGAATAAAAATACGATTTTGAATGTGATATTTTACATGTTTAGATTATTCAAAAACGGAACAAATTAGAAGAGAGGAAACATGTGGTCGCTTCATTGAACATGATAATACGTCCATGAGATCCAATTGACTAATCTTCTCTTTAGATCATCAAGTGTTCGTCTGCCCAATAGGTTATTCCCTTCCACCCATTAAGAAAAGAGTTATTTGTGTCCCTTCTCTTACCACTAATTACGTTTTAACCATGATTCCACTCCCTAAACAGAGAGTTATATAAATGATTACTATTTTATATAACCTCGATCCTCGAACCTCTTTTTTTACATCATTACCATTACTTTTGTTCGACAAGGTTAGTCCTTCTTTTTCCTAATTTTAATTTTTGTTTTCCTTACTAACATACTAATGGATGGATTATTGGTGGCTTGAGCATAGAAACGGTTGATTATATAATTTAAAACAACTTTTCTACTTTACATTTTTTACAATATATGATATGCTGCTATCTTACTCTTTTGTCATTTTTTTGGGGATAAAATGTGAATATTATTACCCAAAGGAAAGTTTAATACAAGAGCTGATTAGCATAGAACTCATTTGACCAAAAAAAGAGTAAAAAACCATAGAAATTTAGAGGAAAGAGCTAAAATGTAACACAGAAAACGTAAAAGTTAATCTTGAACCATTCATGATCTTCTTAAAAGACGAGCCATTAGGAAGTTAGAGGAAGGAACTAAATTAGAGGAAAGAAGTTATGGATCGATATTTTTGTTTATGAAAAGTAAAAGTTAATCTTAAACCACTCATGATCTTCTTAGATGACGAGCCATTAAAATTGTCTTTTTCTTTATCAAATCCTCTAATTTCATATTTCTCTCCAACTTTGGTCAAGGTGTGATCGTTTTCTGCTAAGCCTTCATAGCCAGTAGTTACCCTCATTCTAATGAGTTCAATTTGATAATCAAATCTCATCAACCTATCTTACAGTAGTAGTTTTGTATTTGATTTATCAATGGTGAAATTATGGTTTACTCACCACACTTCACATTTTACTAAAGGTCAATGCCTATATGTCATGATAACATCTTTTTTCCTACAACAACAACTCTAGAAAATGATCCCCCAAAAAATGATGAGTTTTGTACTCTTCACGAATAACATGATATGATTATCAAAATATAAGCTTGTACAATTTTAGAGATCTTTGTACTCTTGCAGTGTATGAAATATATGAAGAAATTCATTTTCACCTGAAAGGATACAACCATTAGTATGTACGGAGTCGAGTTCACTTCTTTGACTCTAAATTTCAAATTTCAAATGCAGTAACAGGAAAAAGAGTGTCACTTCGATATGGAAACTTGTGACATTATACAAGAGGAAGGCACCACCATTGTATATGGTAAGTCAAATCTCTAAATATCGATATTTTATGGGCGCTATTGAAACACCCAATCTTTTTTTTTTTTTTTTGCAACCTAATAATTCTACTGCGGAAAACGATAACTCATTCAAACCATTTAAACCAACAACCAATCAATCCAATATCCCATAATATAACCATAACCCAACAACGATCAATTCCAGAAATTCCAGAGGAACAATTAGCATTTCTAGCAACCTATCAGATTCTACTAAAATGCAATAACATAACATCCTATCATCCTCTTCACACGCCATGATCCCGCGGTCTTACTTTTCCTTTACCTGCAACTCAAAAGGGAAAAACAGAGTTGCGTGAGTATTATCATAAATACTCAGTGGAGCGGTCATCCCGCTAACAATTTAACACAAACCACATTTAATGACAAATTCCAAGATTAATCATTAAATAAAAGTCAAATTAGTATTTAATCCAATTTTGATTAATCAACCAATTCTCAGTTAGATTAAACCATTTCCGATTTACAATAATTCACACAAGGTTTGACAAACAATAACGGGTGTCGAAACGAGTATCAACTTTCCCGCAGGGTGTCGATCGACACAGCCACTAGGCGTCGATCGACACTCTGTTTCTGAGACCAGAAATCGAGCCTATCCTCACACGGCTCGTCTCGGAAAGAAGCGAACACAACAAACAACACGAAACAGCACGATTCGTACACGACACAGAGACAAAACAATCGTTACTACATCGAAATATCAAACACATGATCCATAAATCCATTTTACCAGCGAATTCTAGCATTCCTAAGCGATCACGGACTCACCTTAGAAACGGATTGAAAGATGAAGAACCCTAATCCAAAGCCTCAGATTTCGGATCAATTATCTCCTCAACCTCAGCTCCGAAACAGAATCGGAAAACTGTTCTGAAAACTAGACACAGAGACCTACACAACGGTATGTAGATCGTCTCCTAACTCTCACAGGATCGACGGCAAACCAGCCCGCAATCTTGCTAAACGAAACTGGAAAAACAGAGATTTCAGAACCGACTCCCTGAAATCAAACGAACACAGAGAACGGATCTTACCTCTGAATCAGGATCCAAAACCTGATCTAGAAACTAGACAGAACTATCTTTCCAACGGTATAAGGATGATTTCCTGATTCTCTCTGGTTCGACGGGAATCCTCCCTCGAAGCAGACTGATCGCAGATTCGAATCTGCAGAAACCTCTATCACGAAAACAACGTTAACTCAGCGCATAATCAACCAAATCACAAGAGGTTTTCGCCCACATCAAGAGGAAAGAACGGAGAACTTACCCTCCAAATTTCGCTCCAATCTGACTTGATCTCCCCTGTCGTTTGCCACCTCCAAAACCGAGCAGAAACTGCCCTCAACACCTCAACTCTCCCAAGGATCAACAAGGCTTCTCTCCCAATCGAAACCCTAGCCTTTCACTCTGATTTTTCGGCCAAAAACGTCTGGGACGCGTCCCAACACCTTAAATACGGAACCCTGGGTTCCCTTAAACCGGCCCATTTACCAAACCGAATCGAAATCAAAACCCTAAGTCTGATTTCAATGCATGTCGATCGACAGACACACACTGTGTCAATCGACATAGCCCTCTCTGCCCAAACTTTGCAAGGCAAACACCCGTGTCGATCGACAGACACCCATTCCTGTCGATCAACAGTCATCCAAAAAAATCCCATTTGGATCACGGGCGTTACAACTATTGTGTTTTATATTTTAACAGAGTTGATAATGGTGCATATATATAGGACACTAGAATGTTCTAAACCATACCTAAATTGCTTGAAACTGTGTTTGAAGAATAGAGTTATTTTACTATGTTCATCACATGCTGAAAGATAGTTACCTTCCCCATAGACACTAACAAATGAGTTTATTTGTTAATGTGTAACCAAATTGTTTGTGAAAATGTTTTATAAATTAGTAATTATAAGATATAATAATTGGAACAAAAACACCCGCGCGTTTGTGCGGGTTCTCATCTAGTATATATAAAATTAGTTTTTCTCTATGAAGACATATTATCTTTCACCTCATTGCAACATTTGTATTTGCGATTTATTATTTTCAATTCGAAGCTTCTATTTTATATTACAAACTATTAATATACATTTATTCAATATATTCAATTATATGAGAAATTTAAATAGTAATTTCTCATATTTATAAATTTGAAAAATTATATTAGTATAGTTATTGAGATAATAATACAGTAAAAAAAATTTAATTTAATATTGTTAACACTTTTAAAATTTATTAATTTAGAGAGATATTAATTTATCGATAAATTAAGAATTATTAAATTATAGAGAGATCATTTTTGGGAAATGATTTTCTTGGAGAAAAAATTCAAATTTTGTTACATTTATATATTAAGATACATTTGGAAAGAGTTAAGTGTAAAAACAAATTATCGCATCTATTATTTTTCACAAGTTTTGTATACATAAATAGAGATTAATCTTAAATCTTTTTGATGCAATAAATAAAATTTGAGATAAGTTCCAACAAGTTTCAACTTTATGTCAAACCAAAAAAATCTTTGAAGCCATATTTTAAACATTATCATGGCTATATATGCATAACTATATATAATTATTAATTTATACTATATATTGGGACCATATTTTACATAAGATTTTCAAAAAAATTATCGTCTTATTATCTTATCGAATTTCGTTAATTTTTACATAAATCCGCTCGGGACGGGAAAAAATTATTAATTTATGTGATTATTAATTTATAGTGAAACAACCAAGTTTTTTTTAAAATAATTAATCCGGATTTATTATTCCTATAAATAAAAATCTTTGTTGTTTCATTTTGGTATCAGAGTGAACCCTGACAACTGTGTGCTGTCGGGGTAACGATCTTGGTATGCACAACGAGGACGTTGCGATCTTTTAGTGGGGGTGATTGTGACACCCTGGTTTCATGGCATATGTGGTATATGCGGAGAGGCTTAAAAAAATTGATTTGGCTATCTATATCACCAAAGTGCACTTATCTTTTCGGTCACAGGTCTCGAGAGAATTCCAGAGTTAAGCGTGCTTGAGCTGGAGTAGTTTCAAGATGGGTGACTTACTGGGAAGTCATTTCCTGTTTCGTGTGAGTGAGGTCTAAACACGAGGAAAGATCACGTGGCGATTTGCAGGGTTAGTAAACAAGACTTCAGAGCCTCCCAGAAACGTACCGACCGTCGAACATGGTGGGCCAAGGGCAATAGAGTGGACGGGGACCCATGGGAGGGGCGGTTGGGGCGTTACATATAGAGTATTAATTTATAGAGGTTCTACTGTATGTTATATTTAACACAAAAGTTATGTATAGTATTACGTAAATAACGTGAAAAGATACAATAAAACCTCTATAAATTAATAATGTTAGGAGTTTAAAAATTTATTAATTTAGAGAGATAATAATTAATCGATAAATTAATAATTATTAATTTATAGAGATACCTTTTAAATTTCTAATCTTAACAAAATTATTTTATTTTAAAATGGAATTTTTCTCTAAAGTTCATATTCTAGTAAATAATATTTTACTTAAATTTTCAAAACTTTTTGTTGTTTACATATTTTATATCAATTTTTCTTTTACTAAAGGATATTTTCTCTTGTATGTACGAAGTTTTAGTTGTTTCAATATTTTTCTTAGGTTTTTAATTAAGTATTCTTCATATTTAATATTCTATCATTGTTTCAACGCCATAATTTGCAATGGCTTCCTAACTAAGATTTATTACGAAATCAATAATGATATATTAGATGCCCAAAGAGTTATGTGAGAACAAAAGATATCATGTCAGCATCCGAAAAGATTTGCAAACGTAGTTTGAAGAAAATTTTAAACTAAAAATTAGTCAAGAGGTACAATCTCAAACACATTTGAGAAGACAACACAATAAATTGTTGATGCAATAAAAAATTAGAGTTAAGCTTCAACGTAATTCCAACTTTAAGAAAAAAACTAACAATATTGGAGTCACGTATTACTAAGTCGTCTTAGTTATATATATTATACCTATGATTTATTATTATTAATTTATGATGTTGTTGGGACCATATTTTACATAGGATTTTCAAAAATAATTATTATCTTATTATCTTATTGAATTTTGCTAATTTTTATATTGGCCCGACTCGGGACCTGAAAATTTTATTAATTTATAGTGATTATTAATTTATCGAGTATTAATTTATAGAGGTTTTACTGTATGATATAACTAATACCAATATGTGTAATTTTAAATTTTAAAGTGCTGAGGGAAACAAACAACTTTTATCATTTACAAAAAGAAAACTTACAATTTAAAAGGTAATTTGTAATCTTTTAAAGGTAAACAATCTTACAATTTAAAAAATAATTCCACATTGTTGAAAATAATAATAATTTAACATTATGAAAGTTACTGATAGAAAACAATACTGCAAATATATTAAGAAAATAATGAAAACATTCAAGTAATTTCCATAACATAACTTGATTATTCAACACCAAATATATGTACATAACAAACTTTTACGCAAACATATTTATTTTCAAACCATCAATATAAAAGGGATTGAAAATCATTTCAAATTTCATTGAATATAAATAGAGAAATTTTGAGAACAATGCATATTTTTTATGAGACAGTTTCGGGAATATACATTTATTTGTGGTCAATTGCAAAACTACACCCCTATTTCTCTTTTTTTTTTTTTTTTAAATCTTTGCATTATCATGTCCATGTATTTGCAAAAATGTCATTACGTAGACTTCCCTTGTTGTTACGTAGACTTTCAAACAAAGATGAAAAGTCTCAACAATCCCAAAGAAATCAACTTATTTACAGAAATGCCATCTTCATCAATTTTCCAACCACCATGAACAACCAATTTCGAGCTCTTAATGGCTCAACAACGGATTTTCAAGCTTTTAATGGTTTGATTTAATCCCTATAACCTCTTTCCTTTCTTCTCCTCTACAATTTCATCCATAAATCTAACTAACTTTTGTTTTAAAAATAATTTATCAAATATTTCTCGCAAATCTTGCTTTACGACACTGCGAATTCTTCAATATCAACTAGATTTCCAAGTTCCGGTGGTGGAAGAAGCGAAAAACGAGCTCAACGTGAGAAAAGGTACCAAAACTTGTAAAAATCGAAATTTTAGATCTGGTTCAGACTCGTAGACTTCGTGGAAGTCTACAAGTCAACGAAGATGTCAGATTTGCATTTGACCATTTATGAAAAAAAACCTGAAGTAGACTTCCAGGAAGTCTACAAGATTCCTTTGGAAACAAAAAAACCAGTGCCACGTAGACGGGGTTAGTTTTGCATTTGACCAGAGGTTTGACCTTTTTTTGTAGACTTCCAAGAAGTCTACAAAAAAGTAATGTCAGTTTTGCAATTGCTTCAGGACATGTAGACTTCCAGGAATTCTACACGAAAAAGGGTTAGTTTTGCATTAGACCAAAAATCAAAACATTGACTTTTTTTTTGCAGACTTCCAGGAAGTCTACACTGCATTTGCCTAAATTGCAAAACTACACCCCTGGAAGTCTACACTGAAAGTCTAAACTGGAAGTCTACGTAAAAATCGGAAGTCTACAATGCACAACGTTTTTTAAAACTTGATTATTTATCATTCTAGAAAGAGATTTCTTGTTTTTTTTGTTCTCACTTGTGTGGTACCTTTTTTATCTATCCTCTGTATAAGTTGGACGTGTTTAAGACAAATATTTATGGGGTAAATCTAATTTTTTCATTTGGTGACTAGTTAGCTCATTCAACGTAGACTTCCAGTGACTGCTCAAAAGTCTACATTGGAAGTCTACGTAATATTCAGAAGTCTACGTGTTTTTAAAAACTTGATTAAGTTATGTTTGCAGACTTCCCGGAAGTCTACATTTACATTTCGATTATTGCTAATTAAGCCTCATATGTTTTATTCACAGATGGTTGTTCAATTACATGTTGTTTATGGAGATTAGATGATGAAAGATGGTTGGTGGCATTTTGAGGTGGATAATCGTAAAGGAGGGAGAATGTTTGTATTTTGCGATGGTTTTACGCATAAGAAACTTGTTAAAATCACCACTAGACGATTATAACCTACCAAAAAATGCAGAGGTGGTGGAGCTCACTTATTCATTACCTTCTTCAATGCTGCAAGAGATGCCTCATGACACACCTCCGATGTACGTGACAAACGATAGACAAGTACAAAGTTTGATGGAACTAAGTAAAACGCATCTGTTACGTCTGTGTGTCTCGCTTCTATTTGAGATGGGAACCAGAATTACGGATCGTGATTGTGATATCAACGGAGATGAAGATACGGACGAGGATCAAGTAAACGATGAAGATGAAAATGAAGAAAACGATGAGGATGAGTGTAATAATCAACATGGGTCTAATGTAGGTGAAGTGATAGAAGATGATGGAGAAGATATTGATGATGATTATAGTGAGTACGGAAAAGTGAAAGACGAAGATGAAGAAGAGATCTCCTTCGACGTTAAATGTGGAGATGTAAGCGGCCATTCGAGTATTTTTACATGGTCCGATAAGATATTTGTGAGGCAAAGTTTTTGTAAAAAGGAGGAGCTAGTTCGAGAATTGCAATTAACTTGTGTGATGCTACGGTCCGCATACACGGTATTGAAGTCTACGCCAATTCTATTTGTGGCCATTTGTTGCGTGGAAGGATGCAAGTGGAAGTTAAGGGCGGCCGTAAAGAATGAAGCAAACCGGTTTTGGGTGACAAAGTATATCAATGTGCATACATGTTCACGTGATGATCGAGTGGCTCACCGCAAACGTGATAGTGCCAAATACATTGGAAGACTTTTCTTAGATCGTGTAGGAATAATTAATGGAATTACGCCGGAACACGTCAAGGATTCTATGAAACAAATGTTTGGCAAGAATTTTGATTATAC
Organism: Draba incana; assembly: GCA_963576765.1. Taxonomy (NCBI): domain Eukaryota; kingdom Viridiplantae; phylum Streptophyta; class Magnoliopsida; order Brassicales; family Brassicaceae; genus Draba; species Draba incana. The sequence continues at coordinate 12,306,800 of OY755212.1, read as the reverse complement.
TACTTCATATAGGGCACTAGTTCATGCGCGTGAATTGGTGAGAGGAACCGCGGAATCTGGATACGAGAGTCTCCAATCGTACCTCCATCAAATCAAGGATGCTAATCCGGGAACAATCACCGCTCTTGAAGTCGATCAACAAAACCAGTTTAAGTATCTTTTCATAGCGTTTGGAGCCTCAATCGAGGGTTTTAAGTATCTTTAACGTGTAATTGTTGTTGACATGACGCATTTAAGTGGAAAGTAAGAGGGAGTTATGTTAGTTGCATGTGCACAAGACGCCAATTTTTAGATTTTTCCTTTGGTTTTTGGAATTGTCGATATTGAGAACAATGCTTCGTGGGAGTGGTTTTTTACCAAATTGAGTGATTGTGTGGTGGGTGGATTCCCGTTGGTGATCGTTTCGGATAGGGCAGAATCCATAAAGAATGCGTGTGAGAAGGTTTTTCCTTGGGCAACACGTGGCATTTGTTATTATCACCTTCAATTCAATATTGTGAAGCTTCATAGGGGGAAAGATCTCATATACTTGGTGAGAGGGGCTGCGTATGCGTATATGCCGGAAGAGTATGACTGATATATAGACGCGATACGCACCGTAAAGCCGGAACTCGCAACATATTTGGAGAACACGAATCCAAAGTTGTGGTCACGGGTGCACTGCGTCGGATTGAGGTACAACATCAAGATGAGTAACATGGCCGAATCTATCAATGAGATACTCAAGGTAGCTCGAGGATTTCCAATACCATTTCTTTTGGATTTTATCTGATCCAAACTAGGAAGATGGTTTTACAAAAGGCGAGAGAATGCGTTGAGTCTACCAACACGCAATAGTCGGGGTGTTGAATACTTGTTGACTATACGTGAGCATTACATGTCTTCTATGGTAACGGAACGCGTCAATCACAATAAATTCTACGTGAAGGGAGGAAACCGTAATTTCATGGTTGATTTGAGCCAAGGTACATGTACATTTGGTGTCTTTCAAATCGAGAAGATGCCTTGCTCACACGCTTATGCGGTTTTAATCGAGTGCCGTCAAGATGTGGCTACTGTTATTTGTCCTTCTTACGGGAGAGAGTATTAACTTGCGGCGTACGCCGGAAGCATTTTGCGTAGAAACGAGGCCGTCCAATGTCCCAAATAGGAGGTATCATGTCAACCTCCTGAAATTGGTCCTAAACGAGGTCGGAAGAAGAAGTCGAGATGGCAAACTTGGCTTGAAATGGCGTCAAAGAAGAAAGGGACTAAAACGCGCAAGATGACCACCAAGTACAATTGTTCGAACTGCAACCAACTTGGTCATACTAAACCAAATTGTGTACTCTAATCCTCCTTCCTATGTTGCCTTCTTTTTATGTTGTTCTCAAGTGTACTTCACAGAGACTTTTCACAGAGAATTGTGTAAGGTAGACTTAAAATGTAGACTTCGGTCGTAGATGTCAGTTGTAGACTCGTATCCAGTAGATTTGTTTTCTGTTATTCCCATGTTGAAAGTTGTGTTCAAACTTAAGTATTTATCATTTCCAAACTTAAATTATTATAATGTTCCACTTTGTGTTCAAATTTGGAAAAAAATCAAATTTTAAAACTTGTGTCCGGACTTATGTTCATACCTAGGTTATTAGAATGTTTAAATTTCTGTTTAAAAAAATATATTTGTTTTCACTTCAATTGGAACCAAGGTCAAGTATCTCTAACATGTAATTATGTGTGAGTATTTAACTATAATACTATTGTAACTTAGTCCTTCAGTTTGACAATCACATTTCTGTATTTTCAAGTAAGGAAAATATATCTTGTGGATTTTTGTTGTAGACTTCGGTGGTAGACTTTAGTTGTAGACTTCGTATCTAGTAGATTTTTTTTCTGTTATTCCCGTGTTGAAACTTGTGTTCACACTTAAGTATTTATCATTTCCATTCTGTGTTCACATTTGGGGGAAAAAAATCACATTTTAAAACTTGTGTCCGCATTTGTGTTCATACCTAGGTTATTAGCATGTTCAGGAATGTGTTTTAAAAAAAATATATTTGTTTTCACTTCAATTGGAACCAAGGTCAAGTATTTCTAACATGTAAGTATGTGTGAGTATTTAACCATAATTCTATCGTAACTTAGTCCTTCAGTTTTGACAATCACATTTCTGTATTTTCAAGTTGGGAAAATATATATTGTGGACTTTGGGTGTAGACTTCGGTTGTAGACTTCGGCCGTGGTACAAAAAGTCGATGTGCATGAGTACATGGTTAATATAAGTGTGATCATTACCAGAAGAAAAACGGTTTGGATTACTTGATAAAATGAGTCTTAAAAGTAACAACGAAAAGAGAAAAAAAAACAAAACAACAAAACTTGAAAACATATTTAACGATAAGAGAAATAACTAAAAGAGAAACGATCTTCAAATCCATAACCTCACTCCATTGCATACTGATCCCTCCATTCACGTGCAGTTTCATCGAACTTGGCCCTATCTTTCTAGTAGATTTCGGCTACGTCTGCCGACAAAGGATTTTCCAAGTTCGGGGAAACCATTAGTTCGATAATTTTCATCAAAACCATGGACGGACGGTAAGAAGGAGACTAGGATGTGGCTCTTAACATGTCATGGTCAATGAATCCCCTCCTGGATATGTTGGGGTGGTAGATTTTGGTGTTGAAACACACCCGTACCGCTTGCAATGGATACTCCACCGGAAATAAGATGGTAATCCAATAAACTCCATTTTCATATGGATTCTCCAACGGTCCGTTGATAGGGACCTCTACACGGTAATCTGTATTATGAAGGACCATATTAGCAGTTCATAAACAGTAAGACATGGAAACATGTAAAAAAAAACAATTACCTTCATCTATGATCTTCATCATAGGGAAGTCCTTCTTCAGATCCTTAATTTCACGGCGAATTCTGTTTAACTTGTAACTCATCTTGTCAAATTTTGGAAGAGGCACAAAAGAAGAAGAATCTGACAGTTATGTTAAGACGAATAGAAGAGGATAATGATGTAATGAGAAGGGAGACGTATATATAGATGAAAAAACGAAGAGACGTGACTTGATGGTCAAACTGCTAATTTAGACGTTTGAAACGTGGAACAGAAAACGATCAATAAACAGTGTTAACTCATGACTTTTCATTACTTTGTCGATGAAGTGGCCATGACACATGAAATTTGGTTTATTTCCCAATGCAGAATTAAAGGACTTCGACATTTTTATGTTTTACACAAAGCCTATGTTTAGATGTTACCATTAAGACTTGTGTCAGGTAGACTTCAGTAATAGACTTATATCGTAGACTTCCGTAAAAAAACCCGACCCGACATGATTCGACATCATCCGTAACGCAGATCCGACCAGACAGATCTGAGATCGGTTTTAACTTGCAAAATCCCCAATTTTGAAAATTAAGACTCCAAATCTTGGATTTTTGATATTGAAGGAAAGTGACTGACACAAAACACTGAAATCATGAGCAATGTTTCTGGATTCTCTTCTTCATCGTCATGTGGCCGTAGAGGAGGAAGGGGAAGAATTGTTGGGGTTCTGAAGAAATGTTGGTGTGGGAGCTCGATTTTGGGTTTAGTCTCAAAATCAGACCAAAATCCGTACAGGTGTTACTTTCGTTTTGGTTTTCCTCCGAGCCAGAAGGTAAGACAAATCAGTTTCGCATTAGACACAGTCTGATGAGGACATAGAACCACCAAGTCAAATCATTCATGCACCACTTGTACCAAGCGGACCAATGACAAGGAGTAGGAGTAAGAGCTTGGAAAACAAGTTCAACATGTTTGTGAAGTAGCTGGATCATGAAGGACTGATCATGCTTAATCAGTTTGAAGGATTGCAACTAACACCATCGGAGAGCTCGTATTTGATGGATATACTCAACAAAGTGTCGCTTCCTGACCCCAACGATTAAAAACGTGATCTACATATGGTTGGAAAGCTATTTGAGTCTAGTTTCCAAAACACTAAAGATTATCTCGATCGGACTTACCTAATGTCTGGAAAATGCCCCGAAATGAAGACATGTCTGGTGGATCCTTTAATAGTCAACAACACCAAATGGACTCTATTCAAACCCAGACTTGAAGCCCATCTTACCACGGTTTCTTTGGCCTTAGAAGAAGCCTAGAAAGCCCTCTTATCAGCTGGAGGATCTCAAGATATCATGTTACCATTTTTAGACGATTTCGTGTTTAAAGCCTAACGGCTTTTTCTTGTTTTAGTTTATTTTGTTTTCCTTTGATTTCTTGCAGGTTTATTGTGTTTTTTCTTTTATTATGTTTGAGAACCTGGCTATATAATGCCTTGCATCATTGTAGTTCGATTTTTTCACCTTTGAATCAATAAAGATAATCGTTTCTTCGAAACTTATTCGTTATTCTCTTTGTCTCGTGAGCTAAGTCCGAGTCTTGAGAAACCCGTGAAGTATCAGTAGGCTTTCACACCTATTGTGGTTCGCATCAATCCACCCACGCTTCCACCTTATTCTTGATTTAGGCAAAGAGCGACCTTTGTCCAATTGTCTAAATCGAACCGGTTTGTCTCAAGTCTTACAAGCTTACATCATTTTTGGTATCAGAGCTAAAGTTCTTGAACAATCAGGTTGTGTTCTTCAATTTTTATTTCCTTTGACTTTTATTGGATTACTTTTGCATTGTTCTAGTTACGTAAGTTGATTTCTCATTAAAAAAAAAATAGATTTGTTAGTTTGCAAGTTCGTCGTTTCTGATTTTTAATATAAGCAACAAAACCTAAAAAAAAAACAAATAGTTCATCTTAGTGCTATTTTTATTTCCTATATCTATATATATATATATAAAAAAGGAGTTAATTATTGCTTTTCATTTAGTGTTTTGATATGGTTTGATTATGTCTGTTCTATAAACGTTATTGAGTGTATTAAAGTATTTTCGAACCTTGGTTTAAGTTTTATTTTATTCGGTTGTGTAGAAACTTGTTGATCATTGGTTATTCATTGCTTATACTTTGCTATCTTTAAAAGAATTTGATACTTTTTCTTTCTTCTTGTAAGATACTATGGCCGAGAACTCAGGAGAACAAGTGGATCCTAACATCACCATGATGCAAATGTTGGCTACAATTCAACAACAACTCCAAAATATGGGGCAAAGACTCGATCAAGTGGAACAACCGCGAGCTAATAATCAAGTACGACACCATCAATGAGATCATAACCAAGAGCAAGGTCTACAGGTTTATCATGACCCCGAGGAAGACCAGCAACAACAAAGGAGAAGAAGAGGACCGCGAAACAATGATCGAGATGAGATCGAAGATGACCTTCCACGACGTAACACGCCAGACATGAAGCTTAAGGCACCAACCTTTGTTGGTCGTGTTGATCCGGAGGCTTACTTAGAATGGGAGCAGAGAATGGAGCACATGTTTGCTTATTACGATTACAACGAGCAAAAGAGGCTAGCTTTAGCTGTCACTCAACTCACTGATCACGCTCTATCTTGGTGGGATCGTGAGGTTTCTGATCGAAGGAAAAGTCACTCACCTCAAATAAGTACTTGGAGAGAGATGAAGCAACTCATGAAGAAGAGATATGTTCCTGCCTACTATCACCGCGACCTACAAAATTTTTTTTGAAAGCTTACTCAAGGGACTAGGAGTGTGGAGGAATACTTTAAAGAATTTAAGCACCTAAGGAACCGTCTAGAGATTGACGAGGACGTCGAGACTATCATGGCTCAGTTCTTAGATGGTATGAATGAAAAACTTAGCATTTAGGTTGAGAGACTTCCGTATCACGACTTGAAAGACATATTGTATCACGTTGTTCAAGCCGAACAATACCTCAAGAAGAAGTCTTTGGTTACCAACAAGGCTAAGAGCACTCAACCATGGGATCAAAATTGTTCTAAGCAACAAAACTACAAGTCTTTTCAACCTAAACCCACTGAGAAAGGCAATGCGGTGGCTATCGATTCACGATTCAAGTCTAAGGCACCTAAACCTATTCAAGGTAAGTTTTCTAATCCAAACACTTCAAGATCACGTGACATTACTTGTTTTAAGTGTAAGGGCAGGAGACAAATGTCTAGAGAATGTTCAAACCAACGAGTGATGATTCTCCCTGATGCAGGTGAGTACGAGTCTCAAGATGAAGGCGAGCTTGAGATGAACGAAGTAGACCTTGAAAAAGTTGATTGTAAGCCTGAGTATGGAGAGTCTCTTGTCATAAGATGTGTCTTGAATCTCACGGTTCATCCCGATGAGATAGCTCAAAGAGAGAACATATTTCATACTGGATGTTCTATCAGAAACAAGGTATGTACTCTCATTATTGATGGTGGTTCATGTACTAATGTTGCGAATGATTATATGGTCACTAAGCTCAGTCTTGAAAAGACTAAACATCCTCATCCATATAAATTAAGATGGCTTAATGACAAGGCTGAGTTGAAGATCACAGATCAAGTGCTAGTACCATTCAATGTGGGAAAGTACTCGGATCAAGTCTTGTGTGATGTTGTTCCTATGCAAGCTGGCCACCTTCTTCTTGGTAGACCTTGGCAGTTTGATAAGGATACTATTCACCATGGGCAAAGCAACATATATTCTTTTCTTCATGACAAGAAGAAGTACAACTTAACACCTCTTATGCCATCACAAGTACATGATATTCAAATGGAAATGCTCAAAGAGAAGGATACTTCATCCAAGAACAACTTATTAATTAAGCCTAGTTTTATCACTAAGCCAGTCACTTGTAAAGAACCGATATTACTAATGATCTTTAAGGAAGCTTTGAGTGCAGGTTCTCGAGGGTCGGAGCAACAACTTCCCACAAAGTTCATGGATCTTTTAGAAAGGTTTGCTGCGACATTTCCAGAAGAAATACCACCTGGTTTGCCTGCCATAAGAGGAATTGAGCATCAAATTGACTTTCTACCCGATGCATCTTTACCTAACCGAGCCATTTACCGAGTAAACCCTGAGGAAGCTAAGGAGTTAGAGAAGCAAATGAAAGAACTTTTGGACAAAGGCTATGTGCGTGAAAGCTTTAGTCCATGTGATGTACCAGTTCTATTATTTCTGAAGAAAGATGGAACTTGGAGGATGTGTGTGGATTGGCGAGCCATAAACAACATAATTATCAAATACCGACATCCGATACCAAGGTTACATGATATGCTTGATGAGTTATCTGGGTCTAATGTATTCTCTAAGATTGATCTCAGGAGTGGTTACCATCAAGTGAGAATGAAAGAAGGTGATGAATGGAAAATAGCGTTCAAGACTAAACAAGGTCTTTACAAGTGGCTAGCTATGACGTTTGGACTCACCAATGCACCAAGCACCTTCATGAGGCTTATGAACCAAATTCAAAGGCCTTATATCAGTAAGTTTGTAGTGGTTTACTTTGATGATATACTCATTTATAGCCGCACGTTTATTGATCACATCGCTCACTTGGAGCAAGTCCTTAAAACGCTTCAACGAGAAGGTCTTTATGCCAACTTGAAGAAGTGTACTTTTTGCACTAATGAGCATGTGTTTTTAGGCTTTATAGTGAGTTCACAAGGCCTTAGAGTGGACACAGAGAAGGTTAAAGCAATCCAAAAATGGCCCACACCAACAAACATTAGTCAAGTTCGGAGTTTCCACGGATTAGCTAGTTTTTACTGACACTTTGTTAAAGATTTTAGCACCTCTCACTGCCATTATTAAGAAGGACGTGGGTTTGAAATGGGGAGAGGCTCAAGAAGAGGCTTTCAACGTCCTAAAAGATTGGTTGTCTAATGCTCCTGTTTTAACTTTACCGATTTTACTAAAACGTTTGAAATTGAGTGTGATGCGTCAGGTTTAGGGATCGGGGCTGTTCTTACTCAAGGAGACAAACCCATTGCTTACTTTAGTGAGAAACTCAGTGGAGCAACCCTCAACTATCCTACTTATGATAAGGAGTTGTACGCCTTAGTCCGTGCCATGGAAACTTGGCAACATTATCTACTCGCGAAGGAATGTGTTATACACACGGACCATGAAACTTTGAAATATCTAAGGGGGCAAACTAACCTTAAAAGGAGGCATGCTAAGTGGCTAGAGTTCATAGAAACCTTTCCTTATGTCATCAAGTACAAGAAAGGCAAAGATAATGTTGTGGTCAATGCTTTATCTCAGAGACATGCGCTTATCACCACTATGGATGCTAAGGTTCTTGGTTTTGAAATGATTATACCTTTGTATGAATCTGATCTTGATTTTGCAGAAACCTATAATAACCATGGACAAGACTCTACATACACAATGGCTACCTTTTCAAAGACAAACGACTATGCATTCCACAATGTTCTTTAAGAGAGCTTATAGTTCGAGAAGCACATGGAGGCGGCTTAATGGGACATTTTGGCGTGGACAAGACTCTTGCCATGATTAAGGAGCATTTCTTTTGGCCACACCTAAAGAAATCAGTAGAGAATTTCTGTGCAAGATGTATCACTTGCAAGAAAGCCAAATCACGGGTTCAACCCCACGGTTTGTATCTTCCTTTACCCGTTCCTACATCACCTTGGATTGATATCTCTATGGATTTTGTGCTAGGTTTACCAAAGACCATGCACTATGACTCCATCTTTGTTGTGGTAGATCGGTTCTCTAAGATGGCACACTTCATCCCATGTGCCAAGACCAATGATGCAACTCAAATCGCGGATCTCTTCTTTAAAGAAGTAGTTAAGTTACATGAAGTGCCTAGAACGATTGTCTCGGATAGGGACACTAAGTTCCTTAGCCACTTTTGGAGGACTCTTTGGAAGAAATTAGGCACGAAGCTACTATTCTCCACCACATGTCATCCACAAACTGATGGCCAAACCAAAGTGGTTAACCGTACTCTTGGAACGCTTCTCCGAGCCACCATAGGGAGAAATCTTAAAATTTGGCTAGAAGCTTTACCTTTTGTTGAGTTTGCTTATAATAGAGCTGTTCATAGTGCTACTCTTATGTCTCCCTTTCAGATTGTCTATGGATTCAATCCAACTATGCCCTTGGATCTTATACCTTTGCCACAAACGAAATTCTTGAACTTAGATGGTGAAAGAAGGGCCGAGGAGATTAAGAAGCTTCACTTGAAGGTTAAAGAGCACCTAGAGAAGACAAACATACAACGTGCTAAGGCTGCCAACAAGGGAAGAAAGCAAGTCACATTTGAAATTGGTGAATGGGTGTTGTTGCATATGAGACCGGAGAGATTTCCGCACCAACGAAGTTCAAAGCTCTCACCTCGAGGAGATGGCCCGTTTAAAGTCTTGGAAAAGATCAATGATAATGCCTACAAGCTGGAGCTTCTAGGTGAGTTTCAAGTGTCTCCTACGTTTAATGTTTCTGACTTGGCTCGTTTTGATGCAGATGATAATGTTTTGGGGTCAAAACCTCTTGAAGAGGGAGGGAGTGAAGAGGACATAGAATCACCAAGTCAAATCATTCAAGCACCACTTGTACAAAGCGGACCAATGACAAGGAGTAGGAGTAAGAGCTTGGAAAACAAGTTTAACATGTTCGTGAAGCAGCTGGATCATGAAGGACTGATCATGCTTAATCAGTTTGAAGGATTGCAACTAACACCATCAGAGAGCTCGTATTTGATGGATATACTAAACAAGGTGTCGCTTCCTGATCCCAACGATTCAAAAAGTGATCTACATATGGATGGAAAGCTCTTTGAGTCTAGTGTCTAAAATACTGAAGATTATCTTGATCGGACTTATTACCAATTATCCGAAAAATGCCCCGCAATAAAGACATGTCTGGTGGATCCATTAATAGCCAACAACACCAAATGGACTCTATTCAAACCCATACTTGAAGCCCATCTTACCACGGTTTCTTTGGCCTTAGAAGAAGCTTAGAAAGCCCTCTTATCAGCTGGAGGATCTCAAGATAAGAATTGATCAAGCTGATGATCAAAAGATATCATGTTACCATTTTTAGACGATTTCGTGTTTAAAGCCTAACGGCTCTTTCTTGTTTTAGTTTATTTTGTTTTCCTTTTATTTCTTGCAGGTTTATTGTGTTTTTTCTTTTATTATGTTTGAGAACCTGGCTATATAATGCCTTACATCATTGTAGTTCGAGTTTTTCACCTTTGAATCAATAAAGATAATCGTTTCTTCGAAACTTATTCGTTATTCTCTTTGTCTCGTGAGCTAAATCCGAGTCTTGAGAAAACCTTGAAGTATCAGTAGGCTTTCACACCTATTGTGGTTCGCATCAATCCACCCTCGCTTCCACCTTATCCTTGATTTAGGCAAAGAGCGACCTTTGTCCAATTGTCTAAATCGAACCGGTTTGTCTCAAGTTTTTCAAGCTTACATCACAGTCAATTTCTGATTTCAGTGAAATTTCTGAGTTTTAGCTTATGAATGATGATTACACCTTTAAGTGGGTTGATGAGGCTCTGTTAAACGAGATTGAGGCTTTGCAGTTTAAGAACGAAAGACTTGAGAAAGAACTTAGCGAGATCAAAGCCGAGAGAGAAGAAATTGAGAAAATTGTGTTTGATAAGCTGTTAATGAGTGTTGACAAGAAGATATTGGAGAAGGTAGAAGCTGGTTCGGTGGAATCATCAGGTAGCAAGAAGAAAATGATGATTCTTGCTGTGATTGGGTGTGTGGTCATGCTTGGCGTTGGTCAACTAGTTGGTTGAAAATGGTGTTTAATGATTGATGTTGGTTCTTTTATGTTCATCCCTTTGGTGGTTTCATGTAATTGTTTGTTGTCCTAGTTGGTGGATATCTGTAAAGAGGCAACAAATATTAAGTTATGAAAATCGAAGTCTACATTAGTAGTATATGATAGAAGTCTACGATAGAAGTCTACAATAGAAGTCTACATGACTACAACAGACTTCTAAAGTACAAGTCTACAAGAGAAGTCTACATATAAACTTCACAAAAGAACAAAAGTACTAACTGATCTCGTAAAACGAATGATATGAGTTTGTCTTACATCTACAAAATATATGCAAGAATCCTAAATGTTTTTTACGAGATAACAAAAGATAAGATTTATTGGACCATTACGGTCCCGCCTCGTATAAATCCAAGTTGTCCCAACTACGTTGTTGTGTGCCATCTTGCTTGGTCTCGCACCATATATCGGCCGCAAGCTTGTCCCTAGCAGCCTGGACGTCCATGTCTTCCATCACACTAAATGGAAAGCCTAGAGTATGACATTCAACAAACTTGAAAGCATACACTCCACAACTTTGTCCATCAGGCTGTTGTGGCACTTCCTCCCGCTCGATCGTATACGGTTGTCGATCCCACAAGTCCCTATCTAGTGCAACACAAGATTCCCAAATAAGATAAGGCACCATCACGGCAAGAGGCTCCACTAACATTTTCGTCACTTTGACGGAGGTAATATTCTGCAAACTGTCCCAAACAACAACCTTACGATTTGGAATGGAAATCCACAACGCAATCCAATGACAGCTCTTGATGTTCATTACAGTGTAGATGTCATCCATTTCCAGCCCCCATATCTTGTCTGATTTATAAAAAGTAGGTTCTGAACCTGTGTAGTACTCAATGGCTCCAGCAGGTAACAATTTACCTGACCCATCAGGATTTGGAATCATGTTCACGAAATCATTGTATTTGGTGGACCACATGTGTGTGAAGAGAGTATCAATGAAGCAGATTATGTCACTCCTAAACCACTGTGGATGGTTGTGGAAACGTTGCCTAAGTAGGTTTATCCCAGCATCCAAGTGCTGAAGAATAAAAAACTATAAATTACATAGGAAGTCTACATAGGATTAAGTCTACATAGAAAGCTACTTACAGAGTTCTTCAACCAGTCAGTTGTGCAACGCAGGATCTTAAACCAATTTGCGCGGGTATTAGGAACCAGTTTATCTCCTTCCATATACACAATAAAATCATAAGTCAAAGTTCAAATGCAATCAAGAGAAGTCATAATTAAGAGAAATAAAAAAGAACTTACGCAAATTGTTCTAACAATTCTTCTAACACCTGCATCTTCTTCCCATCAACAGGTGCAAAAGGATCATATCCTTTTCCTGTAAGGATGGACCGTAAGCCATCATACTGTTTGAAAGGTGTTTTTTGTGAGGCAGCCTTTCCCAAAACTCTTTCACTCTTACCCCTAGCTCTCATCTTCGCAGTAATATTCTTCTGAGCCACTTTTTCTTCATCAGTTTGTTTAACTGCTTTAACTTCCATCACACTTGGCTCCTGTAGAACTTCAGATGAGTTTTTTTCTTCTTTAATTTTTGCGAATACTTTGACTGGTGTAGAAGGTTTAGCTTTTGTTGCTTTTACAGTTTTTGGCGGAGTACAATTGACACTCCTATTACTCTGCAAAGTTGTAAAAGTAAAGTTAAACCTTCGTAAAAGATAAAATGTGCATATCATAACACTAACAAACTGTTCAATAACAAAGTCTACAATGGTTCAGAAACACCAACATGTAAAAGATAAATGTGCATATCAGAAGTCTCATTGCTTAATCTTTCAATTCCTTTACTTCGTTCCTTGTCCTATAACGAGTTCTCGTAATATTGGAAGAGGGTTTGGTACTAACCACATCATCAGGAGCTTCAGACAACTTATTATCCTTGGACTTTGAATTGCCCCCTTGCTTCTTGGCTGATGCATTGCTAACGACAAGCTCCTTGCCTTCTTGGCTTCCACCTTTGCTGCCACCTTCTAAATGCTGCTCAATAGCTGATACCTTACCAGATATCAGGTCAATCTTCTTCTCGCATTTAGTAACCAGCGTTGTCAACTTTTTAAGGGAAGCCTCAAAGGTAGATGAGAATTTCTCAACCACAAGGGCCAATGAATCTCCACCAGAGGCAGGAGTGTCACTGGATCTCTTTCTCTTCTTGCTCTTTACACCTGCATGCCTAATAGGTACAGCCTTGACAGGGACTGTGTAACACATAATCACAACACAAAGTTAACAAGAAAAGTCTCACATGTTTATAAGAAGTCTACTGCAGAAGTCTACAAGTCTTAAAAGAAGTCTAATACGGATGTCTACAGCAAATATCTAGTACTGAAGTCTACAATGGAAATCTACTACGTACCATTCTCATCTTGCCCAGCAGCGGAAAGAAGACCCTCTACAGGCCAGTGCTTTTCCTCAAAGGTCCAGTTGCCTTGATAGAGTGACATGATAATGTCTTTGATCAAACGATCATCAACATCATTTTCCCAAAGAGGGAACATGTCCTCAAGAGAAACTGTTGAGACAAAGTTTCTAACATTTGACTACAAAGAAAAAACAAAAATGAATTCCAACAATTGGCCGCAAATATGAATCATGTAAAATTTTATAAGGTAAGAAAGTATTCCATGAAGTCTACCTGGTTTTGGATTGTATCGCGAAAAAATTTGCGATATCTGGATCCTTTAAAAGAAAGGAGCGATGGAGTTCCAGGAAGGGTTGGATAAGGATTTCCTATTTCATTACCAAGGTCCGGTAGACACAAGTACACCCACACTTGGAGTACTTGAACAAAACCCTCAATAACATATGACCTCGTCAAGTCTTTTTCCTTCACCATTGTCAGGAGAATGTTGCAAGCAACTCTTCCCCATGGATACCCCAGAAATTTGTCTTCATCCATAACCAGCCTCGCCAAGTTAATATTTACGGGTTGGTAATGTCTACGCCCTTCAATGTATCTACAATATATTGCAAGATATCCCAACCTTATACGATCTTCTTGAAACCAGGATTGACATCTCTTACAAGCTGCAATTAGGTCATCAACAAATGGACCCAAATCCTGATTTGCTCTAAGAAGTTTCCAGAAATCTTTGATCTTATCAGTAACTAGAACCTCAAGTGTCATCAATTTTTCAACGTGATGACACCGAAGACCTATAATTTCCTGAAACTCTATCAACGACAACCTAACAGAGTTTACACCAACGAGACTCCATATCTCATTCGGCTTATTGCATTCTAACTGCAAGGTGAGCATATGGTGGACCAGCCTTGAACACCACCCAAATTTCATTTCATGGAACTTGAGAATCACTCCCAACCTAGATTTCATAATCTCTACTTTTTCATCTGGAAGTAGAGCACCAACGGTCTTTTCAGTACCGCGAAGAGCATCAAACAGATGTGTGTTACCACAATGATATCCTATGCTTTTATCTGGCTCTGGCACTGCACCTTCAGTAAAGAATCTTCTTGAGAATCGTGTTTCACCCATTATCAGCCTGAAATACACAAACAATCAGGAAATTAATATTTGAAGTCTACGACGGATGTCTGCGACTTCGTTTCAAAATTTTAACCGCATGTAGATCTACTAAAAAAAGGAGAAAAAATCCTGTCCAAAAATTCTTACACAGGTTAGATCTGAATCTGGAGATGTCGGCGAACAGTTCTGAAAAGTTAAAGTAGGAAAGAAGAGAGAGTAAGAGAACAATTCAAAGACGAAGAGAGTAAGAGAAGAAAGTAACAAGGAAGAGAGTAAGAGAGCACCGGAAGTGGCGGAAGCGTTGGAAGTCTACGTGGATCTTCGTCAGCGGTAGAGGGAGATTAACAGTTTTTTTTTTCCCAAAACGTCTTACCCGAGTATTTATATGTAGGTTAAAATGGACGGTTAAGTGCCCACAGTTTTGTTAATACATCGGTTACTAGAGCGGTTACCTTTACACGGCGGTTAATACGGCGATTAATACAGTGGTTTCCTTTACCCAGCGGTAATTATGTAGACTTCCCGTGTAAACTTCCCGGGTAGACTTCTCGAGTAGCTTTCCTAGAAGTCTACACGAGTTTAACCTAATTTAACTTTTTACTTCTTTTACATTGCCGCCAAATTTACTTCGTTTAATTTGCCGCCAAATTTACTTCTTTTAATTTGCTGCCAAAATTTAACCTAAGTTAAAATTGAATCATTTAAAAATTTTAATTCATTGACATTGAATTTTAATTGTAGACTTCCTGGAAGCCTACACGAGTTTCACCTAAACTAACTTTTCACTTCTTTTAAAGTACCGCCAAATTTTAACCTAATTGCCGCCAAATTATAAAATTTTAATTCTTTGAAATTGAATTTGAATTGTAGACTTCCATGAAGTCTATACAAGTTTAACCTAAATTAACTTTTTACTTCTTTTAAAGTGCCGCCATATTTTAACTTAATTGCTGCCAAATTAAAAAAAATTAATTCTTTCAAATTGAATTTGAATTGTAGACTTCCAGGAAGTCTACACAAGTTTTACCTAAACCAAAAATCCACTTTTTACTTCTTTGAAATTTAATTCACTAAAGAACAAGGAAGAGAGTAAGAGAGCACCGAAAGTGGCGGGAGTGTTGGAAGACAAAAATTAAAAAAAAAATGAACACTAATGGAAACAAGTTGTAGATCATCATCCTTGACCATTTGACCTCTGCAACGCATCTCAAAAATCTGCAACGGCTGTGTAGCTATATTGACCCATACCTGATAACAACATAAAGTAACTAATTAGGAAATAACTACAAACAAACGTACGAAGAAGTCTACAACGTAGACTTTGCTGGAAGTCTTCAATGTAGACTTGAAGCAAAAGTCTACAATATAGACTTCCCGTAAAGTCTACAATGCAGACTTCCAACCAAAGTCACAATGTAGACATGAGTTGTCGACAACAATAATAGAAGCTTGCAATCAATAGAGAGAGAGGAAAACCTACTTTTCAGACTCAGATCTGTGTCTTAAGCAACAAAATATTAGAAACAAATGTGAAACAAAATTTAAAAATAGATTTAACAGATCTGATACCTTACCAGTCAAGAAAATAGAGGAAAGATGTTAACGACCGTATTCTAGATCTACAAGAAACCATATACAAAATAAAATAGATGAAGAACATATATGAAGAAGATCATAGACGAAGATGGACAAAGAAGAAGATGAAGACGGAGAAAGAAGAAGGCTTACGACGACTTACATATTTGGAATATAGGCGGCGACAACAAAGAAATGGCGATGAAAAACAAAGCTTCTTTGATATCGATAGAGATTCAAAATCTCACAACAAAATTAAACAAGCTTTGATGAGAAATCAGTCTGAAAAGGTAAGTTAGTGAACGGAGAGAACAAGAAAGAAGACAGAGACATACCTTTTTCGACGGTTGAGAAAGGGAGATCTGAGGAAGGAGAAGTACGACGGAGAAAGGAGAAAGGGACATCCTTCTTCGCGATTTCTTGCGTGTTCGTACACTGAAACCAAAATTAAAAGTAAAAAACCATGATATCATAAGAGAAAAGGAGATGAAGCTGGAACGGACCGTACGGCGGAGGATAATACTTTAAGAGAAGGAGATGGTGGAGGACGACCTCTAATGACAACTCGACATGACCCAAAATCTTCTCCATGTACTTCTTTAGAAGCAGATCTGAAGAAGAGTGAAGAAGATGATACGCTTAGAGGTATGACGAGCATCGTTGACATTTTTGTAGGTAGATAAGACAGGAAGATTGAAGAGGAATGTGGTTGTGTCTAGATCTGAAGGAGAGAATGAAGAGATTTTTTTGGCTACTATCGTTTGGAGAGAGATATGGGTTTCATTAACAAAATTAGGGTATTTTCTGTAAATTTGGTTTATATATGGAGGCAAAAACATCCGGTTAGGTTAATAAATTTCCGGTTTAAGTAGACTTCCAATGGAAGTCTACGAAACCCTATACTCTAAAATGAAACCCTAATCACAATGGAGGCTACACTTCAAACACTAAATGTAATTGAAGTCTACATATGTGAAATATACTGCAATGGAATTCTACACTTCAAAACCTAAATCGACTATTGTCTTAAGATTATTCATAACTGTTAATTAAATATATTATAAATCATCCAAACATTTAATATATTCACAATTTAACAAATTTGTGCAAATTTGACATTTAAAATCTTGTAACATATGAACTTTAAATCTAACCCTAAAGGTAAGAACATGTTTTCAAATTGTAATGTCAATCCATTTCCCATATTTTTAACTCATAAATCCATAAACTAATGTCAGTGACATACATGACTCATAATATTCAAGATTTTACATCCCCTCATAGTCAACTCAACTTTTTGTAATCAAACCCTACATTGAAACATCTAGAAAGTTGTTCATTATAACACAAATCTCTAAAACCTAAATCCATTACAGTCATATAATCATAAAGACTATACATATATAATACAGAACAATAACTACTACCATGTTCCCACATTGTCACATGACTTCTAAATGTAATATGATGAAATATAGTATTTGATATCTAGAATAGTACGTAGTTCATTCATTCATTTTCAATATAATTTGTCATTTTTTTTTAAGTTGTCTTAGTTTTGTGAACTTTTATTTTTAAAACATCACAATTGCTTCCAGTTTAATTATCAATCAAAAATTTTGGTCAACTTATTTTTTATGCATTTATAGATTTAAATTTACTAAATAATTACGATGTAGACTTCCAAATATTGTTGTAGACTTCCGATTCATTCATTTTCAATCTAATTACACCTTTTTTTTTTTTACCTTTTCCTAATTTGGTGAAATTTTATTTTTAAAACATCACAATTCCTTTCAATTTAATTATCAATACAAAATTTTGGTCAAATTATTTTTCATGCATTTATAGATTTAAATTTACTAAATAATTATGATGTAAACTTCAAAATATTTTTGTAGACTTCCGATTCATTCACTTTCAAACTAATTAGACCTTTTGTTTTATAATTTGTCCTAATTTGGTGAACTTTTATTTTTAAAACATCACAATTTCTTTTAGTTTAATTATCAGTACAAAATTTTTGTCAAATTACTTTTTATGCATTTATAGATTTTAATTTACTAAGTAATTACGATGTAGACTTCCAAATTTTGTTGTATGTAGACTTCCGAAATGTTGACTTCTGGTGTAAATCTACAACGTAGACTTCTAACTGTCCGTGTAGACTTTCAAAAGGATAGAACAGTCATTTTGGCTGTCGTTTTATTGTTTGTTCATTAAGGCTCTAAATGTAATTTCGCTACTCCTTTAGGTTAGTTTTGCAAGTTTTCACATAAAGGGTGTAGTTTTGCAAAAAAAAACAAAAAAGGGTATATTCAGTGAAACTTTCCCTTTCTTTTATACTAAACTAGGTGAGTACCCGCGTTACACGCATGTTTTTTGGTAATAAAAATGTTAAAACTTTTTTTTTTTTTTTGTCTTCATTCTTAATATATTCGTACATTGTGCTTTTTAATCGTTTAAAAAAATAGTTTTAGTTTTTTTCCACCATGGTCTTTAAGTTACTTATTAAAATATATTTTCATGGTATACAAATTTTTCATAAACTCACATAATTAATGTCTATAGTTTTCGTGATAGTACTTGTGTGCGTACTATTTAGTCTTAGTGATGAGTTACAATTGTTTTCTTCAACCAATTTTGGTGATTTAGTTCGTTTTCATGTTGTAAAAACCTACAACTTCTTTTGTGGTAGAGTAATTTCGGTTTGATTTGGTTATAGTTAGGTTTCAAAAACACTAAAAACGAATTTATAGGTTCATGGTAAAAATGATTAATTTGTGTTGATGTAGGTAAAGTATTTAAGATAGTGTGACATTTAAATGTGAGTTTTGGTAAAGAATACATTTGGAAGAGCTATATATGGCTCCCTTAATAGGATCATATGTACCTGATATATCATGGTTTTTACCCGTTTTTAACCATGATATAAGTCGGTTTTGTATAGTATTTTTGGTATTTTTGTGTCTTTTATAGTGTTTTGCAGGAAAATGATCAATTGGAGCTTAATGGAAACATTTGGAGCATTTTGGACCATTTTGGAGCTGAAAAGATCCAAGTGGAATCGAGACCTTTAAAACATCCCTGTCGATCGACATAATATATTTACTGTCGATCGACAGAGTTTTTAAAGACGCAGAAGATTTCCACAGACGCCCTCGTGTCGATCGACAGTCATTTTGTGTCGATCGACAGGCGGCCTGCAGACCTAATTTTGACACTTGTATAAATAGTTTTCTTTGTAAAAATATCTAAACTATCTAGAAAATAAATAAAAACTAGATCTATTTCGTAGAGAGAGAGAGAGAGAGAGAGAGAGAGAGAGAGAGAGAGAGAGAGAGAGAGAGAGAGAGAGAGAGAGAGAGAGAGAGAGAGATTTTGAAGATCTTTGAGGGAGATCCATGTTCTTCATCTAGAAAACCTCTTGTATCTTCTACTCTAACCCTTTTATGTAATTCTATTCAGTTATTATGATTTCATCGTCTATATCTGAGTAAATTACTTGTTAGGTTTTAGAGATTTCTTGGGTTTTGATGAGAAATCGTTAAGATCGCATATTTGATTGAGGTTTATCCGTTAGTTCTTCATTTAGACTGTTTTTAATGCTAGATTCTAGCTTGATCATCTAGAATCTTGATCTTAGGATTGTTGATTAGCCACGACAGTGGGATTAATAACCTGAATTAGTCTAAATGGGCAAAATTACCTATTCGCAAAGGAATTTGGGATTTGAGGATTTAAGGATAGATAGCCTTTGTAACGGAAGTTAGCTGGCTATACTCTCGTGTTTGAGTTCTAGAACGGCGCTTAATAAAACCCTCGACAAATTGTTATATCTTAGATTTTGATTCAAGGAATTTCCATGGCCTAACTTTTGTCTCTTCGATAACTTGTAAATTAAGCCATCTCTTGTTCACTTGTTTTATAGTTTTATAATTAGTTTACCTGTAAAAAGCATTCCTCTAGCTTAAGAAGGATCATGCATTCCTGGTGCATTGACCAAACCTCCCTGTGGAGACGATAACCCTTTGTGCTGCAACGTACAAGGGGAATTGATGACCCTAAAAACCTAACATCAATTTGGCGCCGTTGCCGGGGAGGTTTTGTATTGATCATTAGGATTTTGATTCTTTTTGAGGCTAGAGTTTTATTTTTATTTTCTTTTGTTGCTAATCTTTTCACTTTTGTCATGAAAGAAGTGACAAGGATGAAGCAACCGTCAAGCTAGTGACGTTAAACGCGCCCTTGGGGACCTCCCCGAGCCTATCCATAGTCGAGCTAATGACTGAAAACAAGCGCTTAATGGGAGGCAACCCATTTGTAAGTGGTATATTTTGTACTTTTATTTTGGATTTCTAGTTGAAATTTCAAATGCTAAGCGAACTTGAATTTTTATTTAAGGAATGCATTGTGTTTTTCCCATTTATCGTTTGTTGAATATCCGTAGATGCAGGTTTGGAACATTGAACCAGACACTTTGCGAGAAATCGACAAATACGAAGTTTGGACAGAACCTCATCCGTCGATCGACATGATTCGCTGTCGATCGACACAGCAACAAAACTTGAGAATTTCAACAACACAACGGTCTAAGCAGAACCTGGTATGTCGATCGACAAGATGTTCCCGTCGATCGACAGGACCTCCAAAATGGTAAATTCTGTATTTCTTTGATCAAGTTCACGTTTCATTTGATTTCTTTTGCCAACTTCGGGCTTGATAACACTGGGGACAGTGTTGGTCAAGTCTGGGGGAGGAAGCTACTAACGTGGTTCTTTTTGTTTTGATTTTGACTCAATTTTTTTTTTTTTTTTTTATTGAGTCAAAACAACAACCCTTCTTTTGGTTCAGTGAAGTTTCTTTTTCACCGTGTGACCGTACTTCCAGAATCAGCTTCAGAGTTAAGACTAATGGAAAATCCTAGAATTGACCGGTTGACTAGAGACATCCGCTACTTCCAGTATAATCCGCCAAGTCAGAGCTACTGCACGATTCTCTTTGGGATCGATGGCCAATGAGCTTGACTCCTCATTCGTACCTGATAAATGCAACCCCCTGTTGATAGTAATGGTACTCCTCTCCCCATATAAAAAATAAATAATATATACATATATAAAAAAATATTACTAGGATTGGGGTGAAATGATAGTTTTTGAGTACAAGATGAGGAATAAATCCAGTGAATATGTACTCGAGATGATCACCCAGCTCAAAAGCAGCAGTCTGAGTCCCGTGAAACGGATGTTGAAGACGAGAAATCTCACGAACCTGTCTCTTCACAAGGAACAATAGTAGTGAGTCACGACCCTGTCTCCTAACAAGGAACAACATTAATGAAATATGCACTGCTTCGAGTTCAACAATCACAAAAAAATATGTATATATATAAATATAGAACAAAATAAGTCTGGGGGAGAGAAAGAGTACCAAGTATTGTATAGGTTGATTTATCACGGTATAGTATGGGAATGAGTCTAGAAGGTTCATGGCATTAAGATCGTTGAGGCCAAGCGATGAAGACTAACAGATTATGCTGCGAAGTGGTGGATGGATTTGGAAAGTTGCGAGTGTCTGCGGAGAAGTACATGGTGGTCTGATTCTGGTTGGTTCTGGATAGGTCAATTCGCTGCATCGAGGGAAGGTATGTTTTGTGTTTTCAAACCTCTTTCACATTCTTGGTGTATGTTTTGCTTGAGGCCAAGCAAACGCTAAGTCTGGGGGAGTGATATATCATGGTTTTTACCCGTTTTTAACCATGATATAAGTCGGTTTTGTATAGTATTTTTGGTATTTTTGTGTCTTTTATAGTGTTTTGCAGGAAAATGATCAATTGGAGCTTAATGGAAACATTTGGAGCATTTTGGACCATTTTGGAGCTGAAAAGATCCAAGTGGAATCGAGACCTTTAAAACATCCCTGTCGATCAACATAATATATTTACTGTTGATCGACAGAGTTTTTAAAGACGCAAAAGATTTCCACAGACGCCCTCGTGTCGATCGACAGTCATTTTGTGTCGATCGACAGGCGGCCTGCAGACCATATTTTGGCACTTGTATAAATAGTTTTCTTTGTAAAAATATCTAAACTATTTAGAAAATAAATAAAAACTAGATCTATTTCGTAGAGAGAGAGAGAGAGATTTTGAAGATCTTTGAGGGAGATCCATGTTCTTCATCTACAAACCCTCTTGTATCTTCTACTCTAACCCTTTTATGTAATTCTATTCAGTTATTATGATTTCATTGTCTATATCTGAGTAAATTACTTGTTAGGATTTAGAGATTTCTTGGGTTTTGATGAGAAATCGTTAAGATCGCATATTTGATTGAGGTTTATCCGTTAGTTCTTCATTTAGACTGTTTTTAATGCTAGATTCTAGCTTGATCATCTAGAATCTTGATCTTAGGATTGTTGATTAGCCACGACAGTGGGATTAATAACCTGAACTAGTCTAAATGGGCAAAATTACCTATTCGCAAAGGAATTTGGCTTAGGAATTTTGTGAACAAATCGAACTTGTACTAATTGCTTGTTTAGATTCGATAAATTCGCAAAGGAATTTGGGATTTGAGGATTTAAGGATAGATAGCCTTTGTAACGGAAGTTAGCTGGCTATACTCTCGTGTTTGAGTTCTAGAACGGCGCTTAATAAAACCCTCGACAAATTGTTATATCTTAGATTTCGATTCAAGGAATTTCCATGGCCTAACTTTTGTCTCTTCGATAACTTGTAAATTAAGCCATCTCTTGTTCACTTGTTTTATAGTTTTATAATTAGTTTACCTGTAAAAAACATTGCTCTAGCTTAAGAAGTATCATGCATTCCTGGTGCATTGACCAAACCTCCCTATGGAGACGATAACCCTCTGTGCTGCAACGTACAAGGGGAATTGATGACCCTAAAAGCCTAACATCAGTACCCCTACTTAATGTAGTTGATTTAAATGTTGTTAATTTTTATTTCTGTATTTGAGTATATTAGACTAATAGAATAGTAAAGACACGGATCCGGATCCGGATACGGATATCCTGAAAAATGCCGGATCTCTTTATATTTGTAGTGATTACCCACACTATTCAAGAAGTTTTGGAGTTTTCTTTATATATTTAAATTGAGTAAATGAACCATGTAGTTTTTTTTTTTTTTTTTTGAAAACCATGTAGTTAAACAAATATTTGGCATAATGTAATGAAACATGTTGGTCTAAAATTGTAATGTTGATTGTACTTCTTTATGAAGTAATGTTTTGGGTGTGGATGTGTTGTATGGACATGTTTTCATACATGCTTTCAAGCCATAAGAAAAATTGTGATAATGGGATCTGAGCGTAATGGACTTGAGAATTCCTCAATATGTCTTATACAAATTCAGATTTCTTTTGAAAATTCAGATTTCTTTGCGAGAACAATAATATATTTGAAGAAAACTTATTACATACCCACTTTGCATCCATATGACCAGATCAAACATGAGCACTGAATAAGCCATATAACTCCATCATAGTTTTGGAAAATTCTGATATTTGGAAAAAAATTCAAATTGTTTTATTTTCATCTCCCACCAATGTGAAAGCCGGAAACTTGAGAACGGCTAAACATTTGGGTTGAGAATCTAAAGTTACCTGAGACATCATGTTTGTTGAGCTTAGGATGTACAATGTAATTATTAATGAAGGTATGCGTAGTCATATATTGATATGATCATGGACACGGAAGCTCAAGACGAAGACTTGCACGTTCCAGAAGAAGTGATCACCCGATCAAAGGCACGGAAGCTAGCAGAAGCGGTTCGGAGCTTACTTGGCGATATTCGGATCAAGGAGGATCAGCTTACGCATTCGGTCCTTACCTAATTATCATCGAATTCTTCTTGGGGTTCGGTCGTTGAGTAAGTTGTGTTGTACTCTTTTTCCTGTTACGGTTTTGTCCCAGTGGGTTTTCCGTAAGAGGTTTTAATGAGGCAACCGGCTTACTCTGCTAACGGTCCGATCCAAAAGAGAATTCCGCGTCATCACATTCAAGCCCAAACCCGGCCCATTACTCTCTCTCTTGGCCAGCCATTCAAAGAGATTTTCTTTGAATTTTCTTAATTTTTATTTAATGTTTTGTTTTCTCAAAGACCCTTGCATGTTCTTGCATGCTTTCTTATTTTTGCATGCTTTCTTATTTTTGCATGTTCTTGCATGCTTTCTTTATTGCTTAACATGCAAGCCCTCTTCCTTTTCTATTTAAACACTTCTTCTCTCATTTGTAATGCATTCAACTTTTAATCAATAAAAACTTTCCTTTGAGTTTCTTTACTCTCTTTGCCGATTTCTTAGAAGGATTTATTCTAGAAATCTTTTCGATTTATCAAAGAGTTTTCCGCATCTCTTTGACGTAATCTTCGATCCGTTGATCGTGAGAGTTCTTCTCGAAAGTTGGGCATAAGGATCTTCGACCTTCGGTCACGCCTTATAATCTTCTTTCCCGGATTCTCCCATCGGCGTAGCCACCCCCTTGTTTCAAATCATTCACCGAAGATTGGGCCTAAGGATTTTCGAGTTCATCACTCACGCCTTAGCATCTCTCATCGTGAATCCTTTCGAAGTCAAGGATCTATCCAACTATCATCACCTTTAGACGAGCAAGTCGGTCCTACGTTATCAAGAACGTATCAAGTGGTATCAGAGCCATTTGCTCAAAATCGGTGATATCATTCTAATCCTTTCATCTTCTTCTTTTATTTTATTTTTATTTTTTTATTTTTTTGCAATTTTCGTTTTTTATTTAAAAAAAAAAAAAAAAAAAGGAATTAACTAAAATTGTTTTCAAAATTCCGAGTTTGAAAAGTTATTTGTGTTCTTTGATATTCTCTTGAAATTTGTCATTCACTTATTCTCTTCTCTTTCGTACGAGGTACTCAATGGAAGAAGAAAGCGAATCAACATCATCACGGTCACGAAGAGAACGCGAGGCAGCCCTAAACCGAAAGGTTAACGGCATGGATCAAAGGTTCAATGACCTCACTCAACTTCTTCAGGAGATGCGCGACCGTATGTCCGTTCTAGAAATGAACACACCCGCACACAACCACACTAATCAACGAATCGGTGGAAGTCGATCCGATAGGAGCATAGGTCGGGAGCCAGCAAGAAATAGACGTGACCGATTCTGACGTCACAGTCCGATCGACAACCCGTTCTACGATCAAAGTGACTCGTCCGATTACAACCAACGACGACGTCAACCGGTCCTAAGACGAGACGACGATTTAGGAGGAATGAAACTTCGTATCCCGGCGTTTCATGGAAAGAACGATCCGGATGCATTCTTAGAATGGGAAAAGAAAATCGAACTAGTTTTCAATTGTCAAAATTTCTCCGAAAGAAAGAAAGTAAGTTTGGCCGCTACGGAATTCCACGACTACACTGTGGATTGGTGGGACCAACTCGTGACCAACCGAAGGAGAAATAGAGAAAACCCGGTCGAAACTTGGAACGAGATGAAGCATCTAATGCATCGACGATTTGTCCTGGAACACTATTCCCGTGAACTTCATCAAAAGTTGAGGCGTTTGACACAAGGTAGTAGGAGCATTGATGATTATTTACAAGAGATGGAAAAACTCATGCTAAAAGCGGACTAAGATGAGCCAAGAGACGCAACAATGGCAAGATTTCTCGCCGGCATGAACCGCGATATCCAAGACCGTGTCGAAATGGAAACTTACGAAAACCTTGAGGAGATGTTGCACAAGGATGTTTTGATAGAGCAACAACTCAAGAGAAAGGGCGTCTCACGCTAACCATTCGCTTCTAGCTCAAGGCCGAGCTACCCCAAAGAAGAAAAACCGGCTTATCCTTCTCGGACCGATTCTAAACCAAAAACCGACTTCAAGCCGAACTCTTCCGAACACGACTACAAGGGTAAAAACGTTGCAAATCCAATTCGTAATTGTGACATAGAATGTTTTAAATGCCGAGGCAAAGGACATTTCGCGAACAAGTGCCCAAACCCGCGAGCCATGATAATCCTAGCCAATGGCGATATCGTTACCGATGACGAAGAAGACGACGAAACCAAACCCGCCCCAATTTTCGACGATTATGAGGAGCATGCGGTTGACGGAGAGCTATTAGTAGCTAGACGTGTCCTACTTTCTCAAGAATCGGTCATCGAGAACGAACAACGCGAGAATCTCTTTCATACCCGATGCATGGTTAAAAGCAAGGTATGTTCTCTTATTATCGATGGTGGTAGTTGTACTAACGTTGCAAGTACTACTCTAGTAGAGAAGCTAGGTATGGAGACAAGGAAGCATCCACGGCCATATAATCTACGATGGTTGAACAACCAACGTCAACTCAAAGTTACACGGCAAGTTTTGGTCCCATTAACGATAGGCCGATACGAGGACGAGATCATGTGTGATGTCTTGCCTATGGAGGCTGGTCATATCTTACTTGGACGACCATGGCAGTACGACCGCAAAGCCGTTCACAACGGTTTCACCAACAAACACTCATTTGGGCATTAAGGTCGGAAAATCACTTTGGCACCGTTATCTCCGCATGAGGTGTTTCTCGACCAACTCAAACTTGAACAGAATCAAGGCAAAAGCAATGTAAGTGATTCTTCACCCACTTCTTCTATTAAAATTAAAGGTGACGAATCAAAGAAAAATGATAAAACACTCGTGAATGAATCTATGCTTATCAAACCGAGTGAAATTAAACATGCTCTTATTTCTCGGCAGCCATGTGTCTTGTTAGTCTTTAGGGAAACTCTTTCGAGTATGATTAACCCCGAGCCGGAAATCCCGAGCAGTATCTCTTCTCTTTTACAGGAATTTTCCGACATTTTCCCGGAAGACGGTCCGATCGGTTTACCACCGATCCGCGGTATCGAACACCAAATCGACTTCGTACCTGGTGCTACACTTCCAAACCGGCCTGCTTACCGTACTAATCCCGTTGAGACGAAGGAACTTCAGCGTCAAGTTGACGAACTGATGGCCAAGGGACATATCCGAGAAAGTATGAGCCCATGTGCCGTACCCGTTTTACTCGTACTGAAGAAGGATGGAACGTGGCGAATGTGCGTCGATTGCCGTGCAATCAATAACATTACGGTTAAGTACCGCCATCCGATCCCGAGGTTAGACGATATGTTAGATGAGCTTTATGGTTCAAGCGTGTTCACTAAAATCGATCTAAAAAGTGGTTATCACCAAATTCGTATGAATGAAGGTGATGAGTGGAAAACCGCTTTTAAAACTAAACATGGCTTGTTATGCCGTTTGGTCTAACCAATGCGCCTAGTACTTTTATGCGTTTAATGAATCATGTTCTTAGGTCGTATATAGGTCTCTTTGTGGTCGTTTACTTTGACGATATTCTCATTTATAGCAAGAACCTAAACGAACATGTTGAACATTTGCGATTGGTTTTAGACGTGCTTAGGAAGGAACGTTTATTTGGCAATCTTAAGAAATGCTCTTTTTGTTCAGATAACGTGGTCTTTTTAGGTTTTTTGTGAGTTCTCAGGGCATACAGGTGGACGAGAACAAGATCAAGGCCATCCGCGATTGGCCAACTCCAAAAACCATTGGCGAAGTACGAAGCTTTCACGGCTTAGCTGGATTTTATCGACGATTCGTCCGTGACTTTAGTACTATTGCCGCGCCCTTAACCGAGGTCATCAAGAAAGACGTGGGATTCTGTTGGGAGCAAGCACTGGAGGATGCCTTCCAACAACTCAAAAATCGCCTGACTCATGCCCCTTTACGTGTTTACCTGATTTTACTAAAGCTTTTGAGATTGAATGTGACGCATCCGGTGTTGGTGTAGGTGTTGTGCTAATGCAAGAGAAGAAACCCGTGGCTATCTTCAGCGAGAAACTTGGAGGAGCAACGCTCAATTACCCGACTTACGACAAGGAGCTTTACGCTTTGGTTCGGGCTCTCCAAACATGGCAACATTACCTATGGCCAAAGGAGTTCATCATTCATACCGATCATCAATCCCTCAAACACTTGAAGAGCCAGCAAAAGCTAAACAAGAGACATGCACGTTGGGTGGAATTCATTGAAACGTTTCCTTACGTCATCCAATACAAGCAAGGAAAAGAAAACGTGGTCGCCGATGCTTTGTCCCGGAGATACACGCTGATTTCTACACTCGATGCCAAGGTTCTTGGATTTGAAATGATCAAAGACGCTTATGCAACCGACTCCGACTTTCAGGAAGTTTTTCTCTCCTCTTCTAAATTCGCTTTTGGAAAGTATTTTCAAAGCGACGGTTTCTTGTTTTACGAGAACCGTCTTTGTATTCCTAACTCTTCTTTGCGAGATTTGCTTGTTAGGGAAGCTCACGGCGGTGGACTCATGGGTCACTTTGGCATAGCCAAGACGCTTCACATCGTACAAGATCACTTCTTTTGGCCACACATGAAGCGTGACGTAGAACGCATTTGCAACTGATGCACGACTTGTAAGTACGCTAAGACTAAACGCCAAAACCAAGGTCTGTATTCTCCATTACCCATTCCTAGTGCACCATGGACTGACATTTCTATGGATTTCGTTTTGGGATTGCCTAAGACTAGGAAAGGTAGTGATTCCATTTTCGTGGTTGTTGATAGATTTTCTAAGATGGCACATTTCATACCATGTCATAAAACCGACGATGCATCGAACATTGATGATTTATTCTTTAGGGAAATAATTCGATTGCATGGCATGCCTAGAACCATTGTTTCGGATAGAGATACTAAGTTTTTAGCTACTTTTGGAAGACACTTTGGTCGAAATTAGGAACTAAGCTTTGTTTCTCTACAACTTGTCATCCTGAAACCGATGGTCAAACCAAAGTAGTCAATAGGACTTTAGGCACTCTTTTGCGTACGGTTGTTAAAAAGAATCTTAAAGCATGGGAAGAATGTTTGCCGCATCTAGAGTTTGCTTATAATCATGCACAACATTCTACTACTTTGTTTTCGCCTTTTGAACTTGTTTACGGCTTTAATCCCCTTACTCCACTTGATTTAACGCCTCTTCCTTTGAGTGAACGTGTGAGTTTGGATGGGAAGAAAAGGGCCGAGTTGGTAAAACATATGCACGAGAAGGCAAAGGCAAACATCGAGCACAAAACGGAACAATACCGCAAACACGCCAACAAAGGACGGAAGAAAAGGACGTTCGAACCCGGCGGTCTTGTGTGGATTTATCTTCGAAAAGAACGGTTCCCGAATGAAAGAGATTCCAAACTTAAACCGAGAGTCGATGGACCGTTCACTGTTTTGAAAAAGATCAACGACAACTCCTACAAACTTGATCTCCAAGGTAAGTATGACGTCAGTTCAAGCTTCAATATTGCTGATATCATTCCTTATGTTGCAGATGAAATCGATTTGGGGTCAAATCCTTTTCAAGAGAGGGAGGATGATATGATCATGGACACGGAAGCTCAAGACGAAGACTTGCACGTTCCAGAAGGAGTGATCACCCCATCAAAGGCACGGAAGCTAGCAGAAGCGGTTCGGAGCTTACTTGGCGATATTCGGATCAAGGAGGATCAGCTTACGTATTCGGTCCTTACCTCATTATCATCGAATTCTTCTTGAGGTTCGGTCGTTGAGTAAGTTGCGTTGTACTCTTTTTCCTGTTACGGTTTTGTCCCAATGAGGCAACCGGCTTACTCCGCTAACGGTCCGATCCAAAAGAGAATTCCGCGTCATCACATTCAAGCCCAAACCCGGCCCATTACTCTCTCTCTTGGCCGGCCATTCAAAGAGATTTTCTTTGAATTTTCTTAATTTTTATTTAATGTTTTGTTTTCTCAAAGACCCTTGCATGTTCTTGCATGCTTTCTTATTTTTGCATGCTTTCTTATTTTTGCATGTTCTTGCATGCTTTCTTTATTGCTTAACATGCAAGCCCTCTTCCTTTTCTATTTAAACACTTCTTCTCTCATTTGTAATGCATTCAACTTTTAATCAATAAAAACTTTCCTTTGAGTTTCTTTACTCTCTTTGCCGATTTCTTAGAAGGATTTATTCTAAAAATCTTTTCGATTTATCAAAGAGTTTTCCGCATCTCTTTGACGTAATCTTCGATCCGTTGATCGTGAGAGTTCTTCTCGAAAGTTGGGCATAAGGATCTTCGACCTTCGGTCACGCCTTATCATCTTCTTTCCCGGATTCTCCCATCGGCGTAGCCACCCCCTTGTTTCAAATCATTCACCGAAGATTGGGCCTAAGGATTTTCGAGTTCATCACTCACGCCTTAGCATCTCTCATCGTGAATCCTTTCGAAGTCAAGGATCTATCCAACTATCATCACCTTTAGACGAGCAAGTCGGTCCTACGTTATCAAGAACGTATCATATATTGTGGGCAAAGTTTAGTCCTTACAGTAGCAAGTCTCGGTCTAAGACTTTCCACGGGCAGAGTATGATGGTATTGAGCATTCGCCATTTCAAAGCCTGAATATAGAATTGGAAAAAGACTTGATTATGAAATTCATTTGAATGTAGAAAGAAATAGAAAAGAAAAAGCGCAAGTGAAATGATCAGAAGCACAACTAAGATTAATTAAACAATAGATACCAATCATGAAATCATATATTCACTTAAAAGGTCAAAAGCTGATCCAAAAGCTTGGCAGCTATTACCTTTAATGATTAATGTAACATAAGGAGACCCTGTAGATTATATATTCTTCCTATAAGAGCTACCTTCTTCACCTAAGGCATTATGGCTTCGCGTAAGAGTATTGTATGATTTGTGCATGCACTTGTGGTCTTGTGGAATAACATAAACTGAAAAAATCACTTGTTAAAGGTTTAAAGCCATCGATAAAGCTACACTTAAATTTTAAATCAAACATATGTCCTTTCAAAATAGTTTTACAGCTTAAGCAAAGCACACGTGAATTCTATAATCGAGAGCGGCTAAAAGGACACATCAATGAGGAAGAATCATAGACGAAACCGAACATGATTACCCAATGTGATTAAAACAGGCAAGTCACTACATTTGGCATGGATTTCGCAAGAGTTAGCTGTTTTGACATGAATCCCAAGCTTTTCTTAAGAATGTTTTTGGGAAAACAAATAAAGGGCTTATAGTTTGTAGTGTTCAGTACCAGTTAGTTGGTGATTTGTTGGTTGGTAATGAAAGACGGTGGTGACGGCCCATGAAACAACCAACACCTTTTTTTTTTAATACTAAACAATTCTACTGCGGAAATAAACATAAACCAGATAAACCAATAACTCAAAATAATACAATATTCAAGAATGATAATTCTAGCAACCTAAACAGCCAGGTTCGCTAGACCAAAAAATAAACCACTCAACCCTAATCATCCTCTTCCTACGCCATGATTTCGCGATCATAATTTTTCTTTTATCTGCAACACATGGGAAAAAGAGTTGCGTAAGTATTTCATAAATACTTAGTGAGCTGGTCATAACAAGCAGGATCAGGGGTAACGATCTTGGTATGCGCAACGAGGACGTTGCGATCTGTTAGTGGGGGTGATTGTGACATCCCAGTTTCAGGGTATATGTGGTATATGCGGTATAAGCGTAGAGGCTTAAAAGAATTGATTTGACTACCTATATCACCAAAGTGCACTTATCTTATCGGTCACATGTCTTGAGAGAACTCCAGATTTAAGCGTGCTTGAGCTAAAGTAGTTTCAAGATTGGTAACCTACTTGGAAGTCATTTCCAGTATCGTGTGGGTGAGGTCAAAACATGAGAAAAGATTGCGTGGTGATTTGCAGGGTCAGTAAACATGACTTCCGAGCCTCCCGCACCGACCGCCGAACATGGGTGGGCCCATGGGC
This sequence comes from Draba incana, assembly GCA_963576765.1. Classification (NCBI taxonomy): domain Eukaryota; kingdom Viridiplantae; phylum Streptophyta; class Magnoliopsida; order Brassicales; family Brassicaceae; genus Draba; species Draba incana. The sequence continues at coordinate 12,275,146 of OY755212.1, read as the reverse complement.
TGAGATTGGACGTAGAGCCCATTGGAAGATGAGGATTTCTGATGAGCGGATGAGGATTTCCCCTGTATGTTATTGAGAGATGAAGATTTCTCTCGAGGGGATAAGAATTTTCCCTACATACCGATAGCTCGACGGCGGTCGGAGCGTTACAAGTATAACCATTGGGGTTTTTCCCCTAAAACGAATTAGGATTTTCTGAAAAATAGATACGACACGCTAACTTCAAATCAACGTTGAAGATAGATCTTACCTCCAAATAATGATTGAGAATATGATTCGGAAACTAGACATGAAGAGCTTATGCGGATAAAGGGTCCTGCCCTTGTGCGGTAATACTTAGAGCCGAAATCATGAGTTTGTAATTTGAACCTTCCTCGAAAAAACAAAAGTTGTCAAGGTGAATGTTCGGGCCTTTTAATTCACAAGGGTGTGATATTATTAGGTTGAATAGGCTATTGTTTCGTGGATAATGTAGATCCATATAAGTGTAATATTGTAAAGATTACTTATAAAGAATAATAGGAGATGCGTTAGCTTGGCGCATTCCAAGCAAAATCATTGTGTTGTTAGGTCTCTATACTTTCATTTACAAATTTCTGATTTTGGATATGATCGATTGGATTCTTAGGATTTAGAATGTGTATTTTTGATGATATTTTGAAGGGACAATTTCAAAAATGCCACTGTTGAATTATTTTTTTGCAAACATTTGTTGATCCATAGAGTTTCTTGATGAATGAATATCTTCTACCAGATAATTACTCGGGTCAATGGAGGGAAATTTGGAAGGGCTGGTCAAGGCGCAGACATGGGACTTAGAAACATAACCATAGCAAAAGACAATGCAAAACTAGCTGGTTACTTTATAGACAAGGTCCCAGGATCTTGTGCAATTATAAAATGCCATCAGGACGAAGTGTTGGAACTTCCCGAGTCTGCTACTGTTCTTGCTTCTTCCGAGGTATGTGAAGTCGAGATGTTTTCGATTGGAGATCACTTTCTATGCATCCAAGGGCATCCCGAATATAACAAAGAGATTCTGTTTGAGATTGTGGATCGTGTCCTCAGTATGAAGCTAATGACGGTTTGTTCATATCCTCATTGTCATTAACTTTATCGGATTTGTAAGTATCGCAATGTAATCGATCTTTTCTGGCTTTTTTCAGCAAGAGTTTGCGGATAAAGCAAAGAGTACGATGGAGACCGGAATCTATGTCAGATGCTCTGCAAAAAAATTCTTATAGGTCGACCCGAGCAAGTTTAGTTAGTTTGCTATCAAAATATGCAATCAGAAACACAAAACAATTTATAATCAAAATGATCAATTATATTACCACCTTTTTAATAATCTTTGTGTTGCATAACAAATCAAACAATAACATAAAAGAAAATATCAATCTGAGATATAAGCGTTCATAGATACATTAGTACTTTCGTAAAATTTAGTCAGCATCTTTGTTGTTAAGGTTCATCAGCAGAGAAATCAGGTTCCGAAGGCTTCTGAATTGTCACAAGTTCTTTAGGTGATTTTGCCGCAATACGGTTCTGGTGAACTTTACGCAGCGCATTTGTAGCAAATTTTGACGCCAAGAACGTCGCTCTAATACTAGCAACCGAACCTTCTCCTCCTTCTTCTTCTTTCTTGAGTTGCTCAAGTTTCTTTTTCTTCATGTGTCTTCGCCACGCGGCTTGTATAAATATGGCAGCCCAAGTCCTCCATTGCTGTGAATAGAATCTGAAAGTATGTTGAACTTGCCTGCTGTGTAGTCTCCTGAACTGACTAGCCACGAATTTGAGCTCATCGGCTATCAAAGCGAAAGCCTCTACTTCGGTTAAAGCCTTTGCGGTTCTGGTGGAAGACGGTAAGTTGGAACCTGATTTCGGATCAAGCGCCCATGTCAAAAGCTCTTCACCGCAGAAATCTCCTTCTTTAAGCAAACTGCGGTTGAAGAAACCGCTTCTCCCGCCATCTGTGGTCACACTCTCAAGCCTACCACGGATTATGAAGAGCATCTCGTTAACTGGATCTCCTTCCCGAACCAAATAAGAGCTTTCCGTGTACAGACACGGCTTCAACCGCTCACATATTGCATCGAGCAGCCTCTCTTCCATATTCTCAAACAACGGAACCTTTCGATACAAAAAAAGAAAGAACAAGACGGTTTCGTAACTGAATCAAGATGAGGATAAGGCTTTTAAAATGGATTAAACTTACCCTTCGAACTAAAGCGAGACAGAGATGGCGTTTAATATCTCTTCTCAGATCCTTTGGGAGGTTCTGAACCAAATTCTCTTCATCAACTCCGCGTGTCTCCAACCATTTATACTGGTCATATCGTCTGACCCGTTCCCGCAACTCCGGTGGAAGCATCCGATGATGCATCCACTGTTCTGAGTCGCGTCTTTTCACTCGCATTTCTTCAAGACGGATAGTAAGTGATTGAAGATAAGTCTGCATGTTTCCAATAAGAAGTGCAAAGAGTAGAAGTCCAGCAATGGCAAGTGCTATGGAGAATATAACCTCTCCTGGATATGTACTTGTTTGAAGCCCTTGACCAAGAGTACTGCATTTGACATCGACGAGGTTAATAATGCAAGAGAGACTTTTGATAATAACTATAGAGATGAGATTATGTACCTGAGATTCTGAAGTCCCCACCACAGACAGAAGAAGTACTTAGAGACAAAGCTATTAGATGAAACAATGCCAGAGGACAGTGCTCTTAAGTAGATTCCGAAATCAAAAGGAGGATTGTCGCCGTCAGTCACATTAACCGGACAATTTGTCTGAAGAACAAAAGTTTTGACGGTACTCCAAGCAGCATAACCATCCATAATTTCATTACCACAAAAGAGAAAGTTTCTTTTACAGCCCTCGGTGTTACGGCAAGCCCTGCTCCAGCATGAGTTGTTGCGTTCTAAAGCCAGTAAGTACCACAACGCCCCAACAATCTAAAGAATAAGTTCAATAAAAGAGAGTTACGAACGGATTGATTTAACGATAAAAAGGAAAAGGGTACTAAAAATAGAAAGTACTAACATGACTAGCAAGCATGTAGAGTAGCAAGTAATAAGCTGCACCAGCCCAAGCAGTTTCAGCAAAAACACCAGCTGTTCTCTTTAGCTCCGAGCTTAAAGGATATATACGAATAAATCTTGGAATATATTGAACTAAAACAATAACTCGCAACGCCTGCTTTGTTGTCAAAACACTTGCACCTTTCGAAGTGTAAAGAAATCTCCAAACTACAATCTGAAAAAGTGAATAAATGAGTTTGAGACTAAAAACCAATGGAAATGACAGAGATTCTGTTATTACCTGTGGAAGCGGAAGCACGGAGAGAAAGTCGACGATGAAATACTGCATCAAATAACGTTTTGCTATCTGCGCAGAGTCAATGACAAGCTCGCCTCGTCCAAAAACCCGAGAAGAAGGAGCGACAAAAGCTGTTCGAAACTGAAGAGCCATACGAAAAAGATAAAACACATCGACTATTGTCCGAAACGTTGTTGCTATGATAGCCAATCTCCGGTCCATGCCAATACATTTATCTGTATCATTAACAAACGGAAGATACAGAAAGAGCGGATCCACGGAAACCGCGAGTATGCAAGAAGTAACAAAGAGCTTGTTACATAGCACAAGAAATTTGTCTTGTGGATCAAATATCTTCTTCTCTGATACTTTAAGATCTTCGGGAAAAACCGCCCGCGAAACCCCGAGTCCGATTGATCTTCCTATAGACCAAAGCCCTTTGGAACCTTTTCTAAATCCTTTCTTAAAGGAACCAGCAGTTGCATTGTTTCCCTGACCGAGACCACGTGTTGGTCCTTGTAGATTAAGTGTACATTTGTTCATAGTTGTCTCAGAAGTCTGTGAGTACCTAGAATCCATACTATCTAACCTGTGAAGAACAAAAGAAACTAAAAAAGACTTATTTTTTAAGGAATGGCTTTTGCTAAACAAAATCTGATACTGCTAAAGTCAGACCAAGATTTTGATGTGCAAAAATGTTTGATAATCCTTATTAACTAGTTACCTTACAAACTTCTCGACTTGGCCACTGATTACTTGTGATTTGACTCCTTTTTTGGCACAGTCAAACATGCTTTTTTCCCTGTGACTCAACTCATGAATCCCAACAACTGTTTTCACACATAAGTACAAGATACAAAAATTACCATCAAAATCATTTCAAGCACCAAACCCACCAAAAAAAAACTCCAAAAAGGCCAAAATATTTCAAGCATAAAATAATGTGATGTTTGTTTCCACAATTTCTCTCAAAATCATTCGGAAAATGGATTGTGTGTTTCAAAGCCAGTAATGGAGTAACAACATTCATCCATCTTGGTTGACCTAGGATTCAAATTTTGACACCTTTTTTTTTTGTTTTTTGCCAAACAAATGTGACACATTCTTCCCAAATCAAAAACATCCGAAAATGGTACAACTACAAACGAAAGAAAAAAACTGAAATCTTAGAAAAAAGGGTTTAAGCATCAAAACGGCGCAATCTTAAAAGAGAAAACTTTCTCCAAAAAATCTCGCAATTGAGAAATACAAAATGAAAGATCATCATTACACAGAGTAAATAGGCTTAATAAGTGAAAAGGGAATGTATAAATTACCAAAGAAGCAAGACGGTGGGAAGAAGTTACAGGCCGAATCAGGAGAAAACGAGAATGATGATGATGAAGAAGAAGAAGAAAGTGAGAAATGGTGGGAAGAGACGAAGTCGTTGCAGACAGAGAAGAAAAAAAAATTGGATTTTGAGAAGAAGAAACTGAAACTGTCTCCGTGCCGTCCGGGTCCACTCGCTGTGTTTAGTCTTAATCCCTTCCTTTTTTTTTTTTTGGTCGGAAGTCTTAATCCCTTCCTTATTAACGTTAAAGTATATACACGAGACGAAATGGTTATAATTATTTTAAAATGTTTTTCTTGTAAAAATCAAATTTTAAAAATATGAAGATATCTAACATTTCTATTCTGAAAACATATACATATGCGTTGTATATTTTTTTGTCGGTTGGCAGCTTAGCTAATTTTCCAATTAAAGTGTAACAGATTTTCTTGGATTTTACTTGTAAATCCAAATATTTTCTTTCTCTGTTCTTCCATCGGAGACAAATGGAATTTAAGCGAAGTATAAATGTTCTTCATTTTGTATTTATTCAGTTTATGTTTTATAATCATGAAGAAACGAAAACATAAAGACGTGTGTAAGAGTAAGACCACAACAAGGCCATAACAAAAGAAAAGGAAAAAAAGACTAAAAATGCACCTTAACATAAACTTGACATTTTTCTTTTAAAAAATTAATCAAAATCTAAACATATATTTTTTGTTCTTCCAAATGTAAAACGTTTTTCTTCTCATTGTTCATCAAAAAACAACGTTTGAGATCAGCTCAACTGATTCATCGATTCCGCAATCTTGTTTCTAGCCTCGCTGCAAAGAACGTCCGCTTTGCTTCCATGTATCGGTTTATGGATGATAACTCTGACATTCCCATGGTTCAGTATACCTTCACTACCTGTCGGCATTATTTCACCTGTACCCATTAGCGTTATTGGTACTACTGGAACTCCCGTCTTAGCAGCTACCGTAAATGCGCCTTTCTGCAAAATCATATTTTCAGAAAAGCATCTTATGTTAAAATCAAGAGTCATTTAGATTGTTTCGTACCTTAAAAGGACCTAACCGACCATCCTTACTCCGTGTTCCTTCTGGGAAGAAAAATACAGACGCTCCCTTCTTTACGAGCTCCATGCAGCGTTTTAAGCAATCCTATCAAACGGAAAAAGAGTTAAAAGAGTTTGAAAACAAACACTTGAAGAGTGTGGGAGAGACAGAGAGTTGCATACCACTTGGCTTCTTGGATCCATCCGTTTCAAGGGAACGACGCCCATCATGGACATGGCCCAACCGATAACAGGAATTACGAATATCCCTGTCTTGCTGATGAACTTAAAGCTTTTGCCGAGACTAAGAAGTGTGTATATATCCAGAAAACTTTGGTGGTTTGAAACATATACAGCAGGAGTGTCTGATGACGGCAGATTCTCCAGACCCTCGATGTCGATTTTGTAAAATGGATAGATACTTATGGAAGCCCAAATTTTAGCAATGAAGTGATGGAATTTTCTCCTGTAGCGGTCGAAGAGAAGGACGAAGGGGTGCCCAATTAATATCAGGACAATGAGAAATAGGGCTGAAACGGCAGCAACGACACAAAAGCATATCCCTCTGAGTCTTGAGCTCAACTTAATCTCTGCACTTCAAAGTTGAAAGACAAGATAGGATTGTGTATAGAGACAGAAATGCAGATCAAATTTTGTTCACAAATGTTTAGTAAAACAAAAACCTGGTTCCGGATAAGAAGCTTCAGGGGTTGCAACTCCGGAAAGATCCGATCTCACGGTGGTACTTCTTCCTAATTCACTTAATCTATATGATTTCTTGCCATGAAATTTGTAAGGATCCCATTTTAAAGAACGATTACACCATTGTACACCACTACGCCCTCTTTCGCCCGTAAAGTATCCTCTCGGAGCAGCTAAACAAGAAGCTAGCATCGAAATAAAGATATTGGATGAGTAACTCAAGATCTCAAACCCTAATTGAGCAACTTCTATATGTAATCTACAAGACCTTAAGAAATCAAGAAGGTATATGATGATCTTTCATAAAAAAAAAGAAAAGAAACTCAATTTGAAATGAGCTTCTTCAGTTATAAGAAATATCTTGATTGGCTTACCATGAAGGGAGGTACTCAAGCTCGCCACGCCATTCGAAATACGACGAAAACAACATCCTCTATCCCGCGAAATCTGAATTTCCAATAACTTCATCAGAGCAAGAACAATAACTTCATAGTTTTTACATAGAAGATTGAATAAGAGCTCCATAATTCGAAAATTTCATTGTTCAACTAATTCCAACCATACAAATCCTCAATAGAAGCAATTTCAATTTCTTATTCAAACATCACCAAGTCAAAAATCCTAATCAAGCTTTCCGATTACAGAATCAATAATCCAAGAGCAAAGAATACGATAGTTAACAGCGAAAACGTACCCGAATTAACGACGACTGAGATGAACAAGAAATGGGTTTTCCATAATCTGCGAACATGATTAAGAAGAAAACAGTTATTTCGACGGAATAGAAATAATCTACAGAGATATCGAAGGAGAGCCGTCATACATGGAAGATGTGAAGAGACGCTCTGAGCAGAAGCGACTTCCATGGCGGAATTTCGAGCAAAAACATCCGTGAGATTTGCTCATGTAAATCGGTCATCTTTTTCAAGCTTATCTCATGGTTCGTTGCTCTGCTGTTTTCGCTTTCTAATACTAAACTGTGTGTCGTTTTATGCTGTTAAAGGGGCGGATTGCATTTTCCCTATTGTTATATAGACTGCATGCCGTTTGTAGTAACAAGAAATATTACATAGAATCAGAAAATGTAATAAATTTTTTTATTGTTTATAAATTATTACATTTCATATATTTTGGTAAAAAAATCTAATATATTATGAGTTTTGTAAATGCTTAAACCGCTTTAAAAATCGTCTAAGCTCCTATTAAGCGTTTTAGGTGATGATGAGTCACTGCTCGCTTAGCGCCTAACGCTTTCTTGAACATTGCATATAAGTCGTATATCAGTGTTAGATAAACTTTTTTTTTTTTGCTAAATGATAAATATTTCATTAAAAATGAATAAGTTTAGGTTTACAAACAAAGTTTATGAAACCTATGAAGATGATTCCATGGCAAAAAAAATAAAAACATGGAAACATAAGCATAAAACATTTTTCAGTCCGTCTACTCGACACGAACCCGGAGGTTATGGAGCTTGACGAAGTGGTACCAATGATCTTGTTCTTTCCAAATCAGTCGAAGGAGTATAAGCTACTGGAGCAAAGCACACGAACCGTACTTACCGAAGTAGCATTGCAAGAAGACTTTCGACGAGACTCGAATATCGTCTCAACGGTTTATAGCATAAACGCTCAATCACAAACTCCCCTTGCGTCGTGTGAGAGCGAATTACAACACCATTCCATGAGCTTAACAAAAGAGAAACCTCGGAGACCAACATCAGGCTCCACGAGGTCGGCTAGTACAGAGCTAAATAATACACTAATTGCCACGTCAAAATCCCATCAGTCCTACTAGGCCTCTACTAGTACAAATCAATAAAACCAGCCCATACACCAGCAAAGCAGCTACAACGGCACATCAACAACAATGGCGGTACACAAGAGAGCACCACGGCAAGACACTACTCAGCAAAACTAGATATACCAAATGCAAAAACTTTATCAAAGAAAAAATTCTAATCAATATTAATTTGAAAGCAAATCTGTTTTATAGTCTTAAAAAATTCTGTTGATATTTTTTATGACAAAAACATTATATTAGAATAATGTTGAAGATACATAATCATTATACACAATGGTGTTAACCATGAAAGAAGATTAATATAATTAGAAAGGAAAAAATGATTTGCAGGTCATGTTTGGTTTATAGATGAGCAAGTTCATTAGAACATCATTTTGTGTGGAGGAAATGGGAGAGATGCAATGGACCGCCGTCTTAGAAGTCAGAGATCCAATTTTCTTCTTCTCGTCATTGTGTTCCTTGATGTTGTGGTAAATCTGACGACTAACCTCCATCTTAGCCTATTCTCAAGTTTGATGAATGAAATTTTTACTTTCTTTTCTCGTATGTTTGCTTTAAACATATGCTTTCTCAATTGTAAGGTTCTATCTAACAATTGTAAACTCTTGTTACTTTTAAATTAATGCATCAAAAGTTATCCAAAAAAAAAAAAAAATGGGAGACGCGATGAGTTTGTCATCCAAATTTTGATTTCATTATATAGGTTATGAATGTTCATAACTCTATATGAGCTGAAGACAACCTCATCAATTGCATAACCGTAAATGTAGAGACATGACCATAAATAACTTATATAATGAAATCAAATTTTGGATGGGAACTCTTCAAATCTTACAATTTCTCCACATCAAAAGATGTTTCAGTGAACATGCTTATCTCTTAACCATACATAAGTAGGAACTTAATTTACTACATATGAGCAAACTGATATTTGTGAAATCAAATACATAAATACGATATTAAAATAACAAAAATACCGATACAAAACATAGGATAAGAACGAATTTGTAGAGGCGAGATACGATCTCTGTCCTTAATTCTGAAAACACCCGTAGTGTGACGGTTGCATGACGTTCCGAATCCCAGGATACAACTACAATCAATTCTATTTTGCACCACCCAACAATAGAATCATACGAACGCTAGATTTTGTGTTATACTCTCAGACACATAATAAAATAAAATAAAAAAGATTGTGAGAGATGTTGTTCATCATGTTATGATCTCATCATTCGATCAAAAACTTAAGAAATAAGGAGGATATGGCTTGTCTTATATAGCACAACCCAACGTTTACTAACGTAAATATTATAAAGGGAATTTATGAGAATTTATTCTCATCATCAATACCTCTTTCAACGTATTTAAACGTATAAGTAATAAAGGGAGGGTGGCAAAGATTCTCTCCATAAACACGTTCACCTCAATTATACTTTTCAGTTGCAAACAAAATCAAAACTGATTTTTTAAAGCATAAGTGTAGACGTTAAAACTCATTTAATTAGAGGATATTTGTATTGACTTAGTCAACGCTTTATTCAAAAATAATCTAGGCCAAAAGAATAAATATTTTGGACCGTATATATTTTTGCATAATCTCGAAGCTCAAAACCGCATTCCGGTCCGGATATCTTTTTTCTCTAATACACCAAAGTGTATACAAGATTTTAAACCTTTTTATGAGTTTTCCACTTTATATACTAAAGGAATTTAATCCAAACTTTAAATGTGAGACATTTACTAGTTTTTACATTTAGCCAAAATTTTAAAGCTTATAAGCTTTTCATTTTACCTACTTTAAACCTCTATTTCTCATTCAAAACTAACTCCGATTTTGACAAGTGGATACACTATATGCGGCAACGATTCCATCGTGCCCAAAAAACCAGTCATTCTAATGAACGTCTCCATCAGAAAACTAACCGAAAAATGGTCTAAACCATTTTATCAAATACAAGTTCCAACAACATGGAGTTTCAAATAAATAAATAAAATTCAAATTTATTCATCCTCCTATGTGGTTAAACAAAGTGAATTATATATGCACTGATTTATACGAAAAAATCATTGAACGTATTCTCGTATTGGGAAACGGTAACTGGGAACGTATAATTTAATCTGCTTAAGAAACGGTTACTTGACATTTCTAAGTAAAACGGGTATATTAATAATCATAATTAATTTATTTATTAGGAATGACAAATCAATTACTTAAATGTCAAAGATACAATCCGCAACATATAGGAGAAGGCTGGTTAGTAAAAAAAAAAAAACATGGAGGAGAAGGGAATCCTATATTTAATAGCATAACGGAATTGGATTAGTACATTATCCACTTGGCCTCATCTTATAACATTATTGGCTTTGCTTTTGTTTTGGTCAACACATTATTGGCTTTGCATCACCAATAAAACAGGGACAATCTTAGAATATTAATACACACATAAGAAACGCCTCAAAATGTAATGTGTAGATTTCATAACACACCATAGAGAGATAATCCCTTCTTCTTCTGCCCTAGTTTTATAGAGAGAGACATATTTCCTCTTAGACACCATAAATTTGATTACCTTGTTTTAATTACAATAATTACAAGTTTACAACGGCTTAAAAACAGATGTACTTTCTAAATATATTGTTGTAGAAATCTCATATTTATACTACATACGTTGTGTTTTTCAATATGAAATTTCTGTAACAGAAAATTTATGTCCGTATTTAATATACGGTCGACAAAATATAACTTAAAATTCAAATTTATCAAATGTGACAAAAAAAAAAAATACAATTCAAACTTATTTTAATTTTAAATGTAGGTATAATAGAAACTAGGATTGAAAAGAAAACATGAAATAATCAATTTTTTAGAAATTTTTTTTTTTTAACTCTATTAATAACATTTTATGTGAAACTGGTGGAGTGTTTGTTTTAGTTCGTTGGTTGATGTTTCAAGAATATTAAATGGCAAGAACAAACTATAGATTAAAAGCTCTAGACTTTGAGAGTGAATATCCCAACTACATAACACAAAACAGAAAATAGAGAACTTTAAAGTTATGCTGAAAAAACTAAGGTAACAAAGAAACTTCAACAATCTTGAAAAGAAAATACTAAACCTTGCTAAAAAGTGAAAACGATAGAAACTACACTCTCTCCTTCGATCACTCTAATAAGCCATAGTCAAACCAATCACAACCGCGGTCAAGTACAAACCGTTTCCAATTCCCATCCCAGCCGCACCGTTATGGGCCCCGGCCGGGGCTGGAGCTGGAGTTGAAGCCGAAGGACTAACAGGAGAAGCCTTAGGACTAACACCGGTGCTACCGCCACCACTAGGTTTGCGTTCAGACAAAACAACAAGAGTGATCTTTTCTCCTTTTGCGCAGTTGCCAGGAGCGCCACTGATGAAGAAGTAAGGTCCTGATTTGTCTAGCTCAACCTTTGTGTCTCCATCATTGTATTGCTTCAATGGCTTTGCTGTGTTACAACCCTCGTAATCTTCTTTTGCCACTTGTAATACCGAATCTACTTTCATGTCGTACTTCCACGCTATTCCACAAACATAAATGTATATCGATATAAAACGTTAAAATATGTTAATATGATATGATGGCATGAATATAAGGTTCCAAGTGATGATATTGTCTAAAACATGATACAAACTAAAACAAATTATCCGGAATACGAAGTAAATGAAATTGTGTAATGAACATTTTTTTTTCATCTTATATCATTGTGGAATGGCTGATTAGTAAAACTATATTATTGGTAAAACCTTTTGAAAAACACCTACAAAAATGAAGAATAATGTAGAATGGAACGGTAAAATCACTTAAAAGAAAGATTCTATCTTTTTTGTTTTGTCAATAATCTTGCATAATATATAGCTGATATATATTCCACAATTATGTAAGACTTTTTGTGATAAAACATTGGTATAAACAGATTCAAAGCCATATTGTATATATGAGAAATGAAGAGATCGAGAGAAATATATATTACCGACAAAGTCGCCGACTTTGAAACGATTATTCTCAGCCCAGTGATTGAGAGTGTTGTTGGGAGAGTCTGGAACCTTCCACGACCTAACAGATCCACCGACCAGAATCACCCTCGCTTTAGAGTCAGCATGGCTCACTGAAGTAAATAAGAGGAACACAAAGGTCAAAGCTGGAATTACAATTCCCATTTTTTGGAGCTTTTCTTACAACACTTGTTTTTTGTTGTTTTGGGTTTGGAGTTTGTCTTGTTTGGTTTTGGTTTCTTTATAGGTGAAGATAAATGGAGATGATGGATGATGTTTATATAGCCATTATGGTTTGGAGCTAAATCGTTTTTTTTTTGGGTTCGGAGCTAGGCTCGGGAGATTCGAACGAAGCTTGAAAAATATGGTCTTAATCCTATCCTATATATTATTTGAGAAGCATTTTGGGAGCACTTTCCTTAGGTGTCATCACCACAATTTTTTTTCTCTTTATTTTTATTTATTTATTTCATTCTCTTATACTCATTACCAAAAACATTTAATTCCAAATATACTTATTTTGATTACTATAACTCTAATTGTCAAACACATTGAATCTTCCTAAACTTGCCAAAATTAAAATATTTTGAAATTTTCAACTTGCCAAAATTAAAATATTTTGAAATTATAGATTTAAATCATAGAATTAAATGTGAACAAAAATTTAACATATATACCAAAAAATTGATTTAAAATAAAATAAAAATATTAATTATCTTTTGAAAATATATAAGCATGTAAAAATATGTTTTTACATGTGTTGTTTTGTTTGACAAGTAGGTGTTTTTAATTTTTCATAAATGCACCTTCGTACAAGTAAAAATATAATTATTAATGAAAGTTGTTGGTTTAATTATTTCACGGGTGGAATACATTTGTATGCAAAATGATTGCAAAATTCAAATATATAAATTAGGTCTTAGGTTATGTATAATTATTCTTCATAATCTTTTTTTTTAACTAAAACTATTTATTTTATTCGATAATCATTTTATCCCGCGTATAACGCGGGTAATTTTCTAGTTAATATTAAAGTGTAATCTTTCTCTGATCTGCTAAATAAATGTCAGTTTTTACTCACATTTTATTTCAAAAGATGTTTTAAGAAATGATTTATGAGTTTGGTAACAGACGCAAAATCTTTATTCTTTTTGCGATAAATTGCTATGAGTTGTCAATACTCAATACTCAATATAGATCTTTCAAAACTTGTTGTTTAAATTAAAATGAAATTATAAAAGAATTATCCAATGCTTTGAAATAAACTAAGTTTTATCACACGTATATATTTCTGATATTATTTTTGTTTTCTTGCATATTTAATATAATATTCCGAATGCTAGTAGTCAAAAATTAAACAAGTGATAATACTCTACAAACAACGAAGGACAAATATTGAAACTTAGGAATATAACGACGAATATATTAAAGAATATGGAATCATGTAAGAAAGTTAGGAAATGTTGAATACGGGGAGGCAAAAGGAAAAAGAGGAATACGAGAGAAAATGGAAAAATATTATAAAGAAATGGAAATGTAATATAATACATTTTTTCATCTTTTTAATTTGATCTATAATGTTATTGGTGCCAAGAACCATTCGATAATAATATTAAGTTTAAGACATAAATCATCTTTCCAAAATAAAAGTTGAACTAGTAATCTTAAACCACAAGACCTATAGACCACCTACCATTTGGTCTTTTTCTCATTTTCCTTTCAAGATTTTACAATAATTTTTTCAAGTCAACCATATCCCTTTTTTTGCAATTAAAATACTTGAAATTGGTGAATTGTTGAAGATCGTTTTAACTTTTAACCCATGAGTGAGTTACTAACTTACTATTTTCGTAAACTAGTTCTTTCAAATATTTCCAATTTTTTTTTAATTTTCTGTTTAATATATTGTAACATTAATGTTTTAAAATGAAAAATGGATTGTTTATTAAAAAAATAAGACAGAGGAATCTTTTATTTAAAATGCTTCAACCACAAATTCTTTAGGATTGTCCGATAGAAGAAAAAAGTACTAAATGCAAAACATAACAATGTGCCGGAAGGAAAACACAATAACTTACAATGTAACGTAAACAAGTACAAATTATGTAATCTTTGACCTCTTACAATTTTTCTTAAAAATTAAAACAGTACCCACCAAAAACGTACAATTATGTCGCGTTACTGTTAGTCTATTAATAATTAATTTAAAGGAAAGCGATATAATACGGTAACGCTATTTTTATACGTTAATTTTATGCATACAAATCTTCAGGGATATAACTGATAGTACAAGTAGGACTAGCCGTTGCGATCGAGAACTAACGATTAACATCTTAATAGCTATTAATCGACAGTGCCACAGATTTAAACAATAGCTAAACATCATTTTGCGGCCACTATATTGTAATGCTAATTTGTCATACCTCAAATCAATACGTTTTGCCGGTATTGAAAATGGTTTATCAACCAAATAATCTCTATATGACAATATCTTTATATATTAATAAAATATCATAATCCTAACTTATTAATTCATAGAAGTTTTATGGGAGATATATATACACACATATATGTAGCACATTTTTATGCGAGAAATTATATATCATCATGTCTCTCTTAAATGATACATCTAGTTACTAATCTCAACAATAATCTATGATAATTTTAATTTTGCGTTTAATCCACCAAAATAATTTTTGGTCATGTTATATCAAATAGATAAAAACTGTTTTTTGGACCGGATAAATTTAATTCGAGTGGATCAATATAGGTTCAAATTATGATATTAATTAAGCTTCATAGAGTTCTAATTTCAAAACCAACGAAAATGAGTGAATTTATCCATATCTTTTATATACTCCCTCTGTTTGTTTTAAAGTGATGTTTGAGGAGTTATTTTTTGTTCACAAATAAATGATGTTTTCACTTACCAATGCACAAATAATTGACTTTTTATTTTTTTTATTTCAAAAAAATTAAAAAAAATGATTTCTTAATAAAAGTGTAGAAATCTTAAACATCATTGATATATCATGGTTTTTACCCGATTTTAACCATGATATAAGCGTGTTTTGTATTAGTATTTTTGGTATTTTTGTGTCTTTTGTAGTGTTTTGCAGGAAATGGTCATTTGGAGCTTAATGGTAACATTTGAAGCATTTTGGACCATTTTGGAGCGGAAGAGATACAAGTGGAATCGAGACCTTTAAAAGGTCCCTGTCGATTGACATAGTTTATCCACTGTCGATCGACATAAGTTTTTAAAGACGTAGAAAATCTCCACAAATGCCCTCGTGTCGATCGACATGTTGTTTGTGTCGATCGACAGGCGCTCTGTAAACCTAATTTTACCACTTGTATAAATACTTTTTACTCGTTTTTATTTAGAGAGACACTGTTTTATTAAGGAGGTAGAGAGAGAAAGAGAGACTTTTGGAGAAACTTTAAGAGGATCTACATGTTCTTGAGATCCAAAGACTTCAAACCCTTTTGTATCATCTACTCTTACTTTTTAATGCAATCTTATTCAGTTAATATGATTTCATCATCTATTTCTGAGTAAATCACTTGTTAGGTTTTGGGATTTCTTGGGTTATGACTAGAAATCATTGAAATTGCATATTTGTTAAGGTTTATCCGTAGGTTCTTCATTTAAACTGTTATTAATGTTTGATTCTTGCTTGATCATCTCGAATCTTGATCTTAGGATTGTTGATTAGCCACGACAGTGGGATTAATAACCTGAACTAGTTTAAATGGGCAAAATTACTTATTCGCAAAGAAATTTGGCTTAGGGACTTTGTGAACATATCGAGCTCGTACTAAATGCTTGTTTAGATTCGACGAATTCGCAAAGAAATTTTGGATTCGAGGATCTAAAGATAGATAGCCTTCGTAACGACAGTTAGCTGGCTATATTTTCGTGTTTGAGTTCTAGAACGGCACTTAATTGAACCTCGACAATTGCTATATATTGTTTTCGAATCATTACCTAAAGAATTTCCATGACCTAGCTTTCATCTCTTTAAGTACTTAATCAACCCATCTTTCGTTTACTTGTTTTATAAACTGCTTTTACGCTTACAATCGTTTTACTTAGCATAATCTGAATACCGAGATTGATTGTGTATTCTAACTCCCTGTGGATACGATCCTTAAATACTACGATGATCTCTTTGTTTGAGAGAGTGGTTCTAGGGTAAATTTGAGCCCGCATCAAATTTTGGCGCCCTTGTCGGTGAGTTGAATTTACCGTTCAATTCAAGTTACTAAGATTTTGTCTAAGCTTTTATTTTTATTTTGATACTTAACTTGCTTTTTTCTCTTGGTGTTTGTGTGTTTCAGGTTTATGCCTAATCGTATAACCAGGAGCAATCGAAACGAAGAGCTAGTCGATCTCATTCCTGAGATTGGAAAGTTAGAGCGAGCAACGAGAGCAGCCAAGATGGTCAACAACAGAGTGATCTTGCTCCGTGGTGCAGATGGAACCATCACGGACCATCAAGGACGAAAGTATAACGCTGAGGGCCAGCGCATTGAGGATGATGGAACCGTGATAGAAGAGGAGCAACAACACGAGCCAGCTGGGCATGAGCGTACATTGAGAGAACACTATAGGCCTCAGGAGTTCTACACCAACAGAGCTGCTATTAGACCTCCTTCCTTCCCTAGGAATGACTTCGAGCTAAAGCCGGCTTACTTCTCTTTGGTAGCTCAACGCCCATTCCATGGCCTTCCTTCAGAACATCCCATGGACCATATCGAGATGTTTGAGGACTTAGCCTCCAGCATCAAAGCCAATGGGGTTCCTGAAGACTACCTTTTCTGCAAGCTCTTCCCGTATTCTCTAAGCGGAGAAGCAGCTTACTGGCTAAAGCAGTTAGCCCCCGGTTCTTTAACTACTTGGGAGGACACGAAAAACGCGTTTCTCGTCAACTTCTTTGATGAGACACGGTCTGAGGATCTAAGGATGAAGATCTCGACATTCAGACAAGGACCGACTGAAGCATTCAAGGATGCCTGGATAAGATTCAAATCTTACCAGAGAGATTGTCCCCATCATGGTTTTAGTGATGTGCAGTTGTTGGGAATCTTCTTCAGAGGAATCGATTGGAGACATCAAATGTCTTTGGATTCTGCAAGTAGAGGAAACTTCAACACCAACGTTCCAAGTGATGCGTTGGCACTCATCGAGAACATGGCTTCGAGTAGTAGCACGAAGAACATAGACTACGAGAGGAAGCAGCTTGGGAAGAGCACAGATGGAGGTAATATGGCCAAGATGGAAGCCAAGCTAGACTCGATCTATAACTTGCTAGTGGGAAAGAAGCAAGTGCAGTTTGCTCAGGAAGTAGAGACCTTCATTTGAGATGAAGAAGAGAATGAAGAGGACTGCAACTACGTCGGTGGTAGTGGATTTCAGGGACAAAGGTTTGGTAATCAGCAAGGAAACAGAAACTACGGTGGGAACAACTACAGTGGAAACAATCAAAGATCCACATTCACCGGAAATCAAGCCACACCTAGCTACACCAAACCACAATTCCAGAATACGGATTATCAGAAACCCTATCAGAGCAGCTTCACTAGGAATTATGGTTCCTCTTCTTACCAAACTCCACCTCCTAAGTCGTCGGATAACAAGACGGACTCGATGCTAGAGCAAATTCTGGAGGGTCAACAAAAGATGACGGTGAACTTCAATGGCAAAATCGATGCCTTGTACACCGATTGAATGGAAAGATTGAGGTTATCAATCTTCATGTGAGGAAGCTAGACACTCAAGTCGCTCAAACCGCCGAGAACTCGAGGAGACAAGAAGGATTCCTTCCTTCTAGAACGGATGCTAACCCGAAGCATTCCGTTGCTGCCATCACAACGAGGAGTGGAAAGGTTATCCAAGGGCCTGAGTTGAAGAAAGGACTTGGTAATGAAAATTTTGATGAGTTTGGAGATTTTGATGAGAATGAAATTCGGGCAGAAGGTCATCCGTCGATCGACACACCTGCATGTCGATTGACAGGAACAGAACAGAGCAAGTCTCCGGATGCAGAGCTGTATCCGTCGATCAACACATCTGACCGTCGATCGACACAGCCAAACCAAATTTTGGCAGAAGGTCCAGTGACGATCGACAAAGGGAAAAATGTGGTTGATACAAGAACATCAGATCCATGTCGATCGACAGGACCTACAACCGTCGATCGACAGGAAACCCCCAGAACGATTTCTCCTTTAAAATTGTCAGATAATCCAGTGGAGATAGTGTACATACCCAAGGTACCTTACCCGAAGAGTCAGAAGAGATCTAAGCAAGAGCTTGAGGATGCAAGATGCAAGTCCATCATAGACAAGCTAGTGTAGGAACTTCCGTTTGTCGAAGCCATTAAACTCAGTCCCGTGATACGACGGTATGTCAAGAAGATGGTGACCAAGAGTTGGGGCATTGAGGAAGCAGTGGCTATGATTTCTGAACAAGTAAGCGCAGTGATTCAGAACAGGATCCCAGAGAAACTAACGGATCCGGAAAGCTTTGTTTTGGATTATTATATCTTCAAGGATAGATTTCCGCAGTTTCTCTGTGATCTAGGTTCCGGCATCAACCTCATGCCACTTTCAGTTGCGGTGAGTCTTGGGATGACGGATTACCAATCCACTAGGATCTCTCTTATCTTAGCGGATAGGTCAGTTAGGATTCCAGAAGGAGTACTAGAAGATGTTCCAATCAAGGTTGGGAACTGTTTGATTCCG
This sequence comes from Draba incana, assembly GCA_963576765.1. Lineage (NCBI taxonomy): Eukaryota > Viridiplantae > Streptophyta > Magnoliopsida > Brassicales > Brassicaceae > Draba > Draba incana. Next base: position 12,256,182 of record OY755212.1, on the reverse strand, counting down.
ACTGACTTTGTGATTTTGCAATACAACGAGGAACCCAAGGATCCTCTTATCTTGGGTAGGCCCTTTTTAGCCACAGCCGGTGCCATGATTGATTGTCAAGGAGGTAGCATGACTTTAAGAGTAGGTGGTCTCGAGATGAAGTTCGAGATGGACAAGCTTATCAAGAGGCCTACCATAGATGGACACACCTTCTACGTAGATACTCTCACCGACCTTGCACAGGAAGTTTTCAATGAGAATCATCCCATTGATCCCTTGGAAAGGACTTTGGTTAACTCTGTGCAAGAGAAATAACAGTTTGATAATGATGCGAGGGGTTATGCTAGGATGATGGATGCTACCAAGGAAAGGAAGCACTTGGTTGCTAGTGCTAGTTTGGGGGAAGCTTCATCGAAATCTCCACAAATCAGTGATTGGAGCGAACAAAAAGCTCCAAAGCTTGAGCTCAAGCCACTTCCCGCCGGGCTAAGGTATGCCTTTCTTGGACCTAATTCTACTTACCCCGTGATTGTCAATTCTTCTTTGAACAATCTAGAGCTCGCCTTACTGCTGAGCAAGCTGCGAAAATTTCGCCCAGCTCTCGGCTATTCTCTTGATGATATTGCAGGTATCTCTCCGGACTTGTGTATGCACAGGATTCACCTTAAGGATGAGAGCAAATCATCGGTTGAGAATCAAAGGAGACTTAACCCAAACCTGCAAGAGGTTGTCAAGAAGGAGATCTTGAAACTCCTAGAAGCTGGAATCATCTATCCCATTTCGGATAGCGTTTGGATCAGTCCGGTGCATGTGGTACCAAAGAAAGGAGGTGTCACAGTAGTAAAAAACGAGAAAGATGAGCTAATTCCGATGAGGACTGTAACTGGTCATCGGATGTGCATAGATTATAGGAAGCTAAACGCGGCCACAAAGAACCATTTCCCGTTACCCTTCATCGACCAGATGCTAGAGCGTTTAGCAAAGCACCCCTACTACTGTTTCCTCGATGGATATTCTGGGTTCTTCAAAATCCCCATCCATCCAGATGACCAAGAGAAGACAACGTTTACATGTCCTTATGGCACTTTTGCATACCGCAGAATGCCATTTGGACTTTGTAATGCTCCAGCTACATTTCAACGGTGTATGATTTCCATCTTCACCGACATGATTGAGCAATATATGGAGGTCTTCATGGATGACTTCTCGGTCCACGGTGATTCGTTCAAGGATTGCTTGGACAACCTAGAGAAAGTGCTCGCTCGATGCGTGGAGAAGCACTTGGTGCTTAATTGGGAGAAATGCCATTTCATGGTGCAAGAAGGAATTGTGGTTGGCCATCGAGTTTCTGCGGATGGTATTGAGGTGGACCGTGCCAAGATTGAAGTGATGATGAGTCTTCAACCGCCAACTACGGTTAGGGAGATTCTTAGTTTCCTTGGCCATGCTGGATTCTACAGGAGGTTCATCAAGGACTTCTCAAAGATTGCTCGACCACTCACCACATTGCTCTGTAAGGACATCAAATTTGATTTTGATGCTGATTGTTTAAATGCTTTTACACAGATTAAACAAGCTTTGGTGAGTGCCCCGATAGTGGAACCTCCCGATTGGGATTTACCTTTCGAGGTAATGTGCGATGCAAGTGATTACGCAGTTGGGGCAGTGTTAGGGCAAAAGAAGGACAAGAAACTTCATGCAATCTACTATGCTAGTAGAACGCTAGACGAGGCTCAAAGGAACTACGAAACTACTGAAAAGGAGTTGTTAGCCGTCGTTTTCGCCTTCGAGAAGTTTCGCTCTTACCTAATTGGAGCCAAGGTTATAGTGCACACGGATCATTCAGCATTGAAGTACTTAATGCAAAAGAAAGATGCTAAACCGAGGTTGTTGAGGTGGATCCTCCTTCTCCAAGAATTTGACATAGAAGTCAAGGACAAAAAGGGAGTCGAGAATGGTGTAGCGGATCACCTTTCGCGCATTCGGATAGAAGAAAGTGTACCAATCGATGATTACTTCCCAGAGGAAAGTGTACACTTCATTGAGATTGGATCGCAAGAGGCTACACCGGAAAATCGGCTAAGTGTTGGGGCAGAGCATTCGCCGTCGATCGACAAGCTTCTATGTTGATCGACAGGGAGCTCACTGTCCGAAAATTTAAATGAAGAACATGAACCGTCGATCGACATAAACCTTATATGTCGATCGACAATGGGTGATCAGATGGAACTCCATGAGTCGAACGCGGTCTCAGAGAGCGATAGGCCTTGGTTCAGTGACATGGCCAATTACCTTGCTGCAGAGACTACACCGGATGATCTCAAGGGCTATGAGAAGAAGAAATTTATGAGATAACTTCGGAGGTACTTTTGGGACGAGCCGTATCTATACCGACATTGTTCAGATGGGCTTTATCGGAGATGCATTGCGGAGAGCAAAGTTCGAGATGTGCTCTATCAGTGTCACGGTTCAGAATATGCAGGGCACTTTGCCACGTTCAAGACAGTGTCCAATGTTCTTCAAGCGGGTTTCTGGTGGCCCTCGATGTTTAAGGATGCAAATGCATTTATACTACAATGTGATGCCTGCTAGAGGCGAGGAAAGATTAGCAAGGGACATGAGATGCCGCAAAACTTCATCCTCGAGGTTGAAGTGTTTGATTGTTGGGGCATCGATTTCATGGGTCCATTCCCATCCTCTTATGGGAATGAGTACATATTAGTCGTGGTGGACTATGTCTCCAAATGGGTGGAGGCAATTGCTAGTCCGAAGAACAACGCTGCGATGGTCATTAAGTTGTTTAAGACCATCATCTTCCCGAGATTTGGAGTGCCACGAGTAGTCATTAGTGATGGTGGAACACATTTCATAAACAAGATATTCTCTAAACTCTTAGAGAAATATGGTGTTCACCATCGCGTGGCGAGTCCTTATCACCCACAGACGAGTGGTCAAGTGGAAGTGTCGAATAGGCAGATCAAGGCAATCCTTGAGAAGACGGTAAGTGTCACGAGGAAGGATTGGTCTACAAAGCTAGACGATGAGCTCTGGGCTTATAGGACTACTTACAAGACTCCTCTAGGCACCACTCCTTTCCATCTGCTTTATGGAAAATCATGTCATCTACCAGTGGAACTCGAGCATAAGGCAGCTTGGGCGGTAAAGCATTTCAATTTCGACATCAAGCCCGCCGCAGAATGAAGATTGATTCAGTTGAACGAACTGGATGAGATTCGACTTCATGCCTACGAGAACTCCAAGCTGTACAAGGAGAGGATAAAGGCGTACCATGACAAGAAGATAATCTCCAGGAGCTTCGTACCCAACGACCAGGTATTGCTATACAACTCGCATTTACAACTTTTTGCTGGTAAATTGCGTTCTGGATGGTCAGGTCCTTTCACGATCAAGGAGGTTAGGCCACATGGAGCTGTGGTGTTAATCGCAAAGGATGGAAAGGAGTTCACGGTGAATGGTCAGAGGGTGAAACATTACTGGGCGGAAGCCAAAATTCCAGAGGGACACATGGTATCCTTGGATGATGCACCCGAAGCCTGAGCTTCAAACAGAGTCAAGCTAATGACTGAAAACAAACGCTAAATGGGAGGCAACCCATTTGTAAGTGTGTGTATATTTAACTTTTAATTTTGGTTTTACTAACTTTTGTTTTAGTCATAAGTTAAGGGAAAATTTAGGCAGAGACATCGCTGTCGATCGACAGTAAGTCCATGTCGATCGACACGGGCTACTGAACCCACGAGGTAAGTGGTCTTAACCTGATTTTTCATTCTTTGTTTTTTTTTTTTTCTCACTTCACATTCCCCATCGATCGACAAATCCTCCCCAAACCCTAGATTTTCGAAATCTTGACCGAATCAATCGATTTTTGAGCCTAATCCACTTGGATTTTCCTCCTCTCTTCGATTCTCACATTCGTTTTAGCAACCAAACAAGGTATCTCTCCCTTTCTCGATTTTTCATTCCGAATTCATGAAGAGAGGTGATGAGTTTTTGGGTTAAATTGGTTCGATTCTTGAGTTTTGAATACTTTCTTTACACTATAAGAGTAATTTCGAACCAATTTCATGCCTAAATTGTGTTGATTTTGATAATTAGGGTTTGAACTTTATAATTTGGGGGTTTTTGAATGTGTTGTGAATTTGTGCGAATTGGTGATTGTTGTGTCAACAATAGGTTTAATAGTGATGCTAGGAGTCGTGATAGGCATGATTTAGACGAGATTTGGTATTGAAATTGTGTGATTTCTTGTCGTATGCAGAACTGGGGCAGTCGCCTCTCTGTCGATCGACAGATATTTGTGTCGATCGACAGGGAAGTGACTGTCCATTTTGTTGGTTCTTTCTAACTTCCTCTGCTTGTTTTTCTTAGTGATTTCATTTTGCAGAAGGTACGTACGACTAATAAAAGCACAGGCAAACGAGCAAGGACCGATGATGGTTCGAGTTCTCAAGCTCCATCTCCACCACCTACTTATGATATCAAGCGTGGTGCCAAACCGAAATGGCCAAGGGAGGAGAGCAAAAGGATTCAGGTTGAGTTTGAGTCTCTTAAAAGGGGAGTAACGTTGAAGTCTGTATTGACAAGTGATGAGATTGAGAAGAGGGAAGATTCACCCGCTTGGGACGTTTATGACTCCCTCCTCTACAACGAGTGGCTTAGGGTCCCCATAGCGACCACCAAGTTCATCGACAAGCTGTCGCTAGGACTTCTGAAAATCAGGGACGAAGTTGAGCAGTTGATTCAAGAGATGGGTTTGGCGAAATTGGTGGACGGACGTTCATTGATGTATCCCGACCTTGTCCGCCAATTCTTCGCCACGGTTAAGCTATCCAGTGACGCAAAAACTCCAGAGGACAATCTAGATTCGAGGCATTTCCACATGAGCTTCATGAGTAACGGGAAGCGGCACAAGATGAATGCCTTAACCGTTTGCAGGACTTTTGGGTTCCCGGAAGTTCCACTTGTTGGATTGCCAAAGGACATTGCTGGCGGCGTCCAAACATTGTGGAATGAGATTGGCGCCGGTCCTTATATAGTGGGGAGTTCTGCACAAGCCGATGTGCGTCATCCAGTTGCTCGCTACTTGATTCGATTGCTCACTACTACCATCATGTGCAAGATGGAGCCAGTGAAGGTAAGGAGTTACGAGTTGGTCTTACTTTCTTACGCTTTGAGGAGCGTCATCCACAATGAGACTTGGGACACTATATCACCAAACATGGGAATGGTGTTGATGGAGTACCTCTACTCGCTCAAGCATACTCCGCTATCTCTTACTAATTTCGGTAAGAAGCAATTACCGGTGGGAAGCATCCTCACTCCAATCTTCACGAAATGCAAGGTTTCAACAACCGAATATGAGGAGGAGAGCAAGAGTGCTTCTGTGGACTTGGAGCATATGAAGAATGCTCATTGGATCACGCATGAGCATCCTCTACACTGGGTCTTCCCAATTGCGAATTGCCAAAAGAGAAAGGTAGAGATTGGGAGAGTGATGGATTTATTGCGGGTCACTAATGACCCTACACTTATCTCCTTCAATCCACCTAAGGAAGTTCTTATGCCCATGGGTCCTACGAGGAAGCTCACGACACGGGGTGGAGCTAGCACATCTCAAGCACCGCCGGAGCAGCCTGTACACGAGCATCGCTTCCCGAGTCTCCCAGCAGGTTTGATGGATGACGACCCGCGTTTAGGCTGGATCGCCAAGGCTCTAAAGGCGACATGGGATGCAATGTCTTGCAAGTCCGACTGTATCCGTCCCCGCACACCGTCTCCGCGCAACACACCATCACCAGAGCATCATCATGATGAGGAGGAGGACTAGTTCCCTTCCTCCATTCTACTTTATCTTGTTTTTGTTTTTCCCTTTTCAAACATTTTCCCTTTAGCTTTTTAATTTCGGATTTTTGTTGAAATTTCAAACAAAATGTGAACTCGAATTTCTATTTTAAGGATTGCAGCGTGTTGTTCCATTAATCGTTTGTTGAATATCTGTAGATGCAGGTTTGGAACATCGAACCAAACACTTTTCGAAAAATCTACAAATGTGCAAATTTGGACAGAAGCTCATTCGTCGATCGACATGTTGTTTATGTCGATCGACACGAGCACGTAATCTGTCGATCGACATGATGTTTCTGTCGATCGACGGGTTCTTCAAGATGGTAAATTCTCTACTTTTTCGATCAAGTTCACGTTTCGTTTGATTTATTTTGCCAATCTCGGGCTTGATAACACTGGGGACAATGTTGTTTAAGTCTGGGGGAGGGAACTACTAACGTATTTTCTTTTTGTTTTGGTTTTGACTCATATTTTTTGGATAATTTTTTGTTTTATCGAGTCAAAACTAGTAGAAATTTTTTTGTATTGGTTAAGTGGAGTGTCCTTTTCAGCGTGTGACCATTCTTCCAGGATCAGTTTCAGAGTCAGACTAATGAAAAATCTTAGGATCGACCGGTTAACTAGAAACATCCGCTACTTCCAGTCTAATCCGCCAAGTCAGAGCTATTGCACGATTCTCTTTGGGATCGATGTCCATTGAGCTTGACTCCTCATTCGTACCTGATAAATGCAACCCCCTGTTGATAGTAATGGTACTCCTCTCCCCATTCATAAGTTAAAATATATATATATATATATATATATATATATATATATATATATATATATATATATATATTACTAGGATTGGGGTGAAATGATAGTTCTTGAGTACATGAAGAGGAATAAATCCGGTGAATCTGTACTCGAGATGATCACCCAGCTTAAAAGCAGCAGTCTGAGTCCCCTAAAAAGGATGTTGAAAGACGAGCAATCTCACGAGCATGTCTCCTCACAAGGAACAATCGTAGTGAGTCACGACCCTGTCTCCTCACAAGGAACAACATTAGTGAAATATGCACTGCTTTGAGTTCAGCAATCTCAAAAAAAATAAAAATAAATAAATAAATATGTATATATAAATATAGAACGAAATAAGTCTGGGGGAGAGAAAAAGAGTACCAAGTGTTGTATAGGTTGATTTGTCACGGTACAGTATGGAAATGAGTCTAGAAGGTTCATGGTATTGAGATCATTGAGGTCAAGCGATGAAGACTAACAGATTATGCTGCGAAGTGGTGAATGGATTTGGAAAGCCGTGTTATTCTGCGGAGAAGTACATGGTGGTCTGATTTTGGTTGGTTCTAAATCATGTGGTTCACTAACTGGAAAGGTATGTTCTGTGTTTTCAACTTTTTCCATTCTTGGTTTATGATTTTGCTTGAGGACAAGCAAATGCTAAGTCTGGGGGAGTTGATATATCATGGTTTTTACCCGATTTTAACCATGATATAAGCGGGTTTTGTATTAGTATTTTTGGTATTTTTGTGTCTTTTGTAGTGTTTTGCAGGAAATGGTCATTTGGAGCTTAATGGTAACATTTGAAGCATTTTGGACCATTTTGGAGCGGAAGAGATACAAGTGGAATCGAGACCTTTAAAAGGTCCCTGTCGATCGACATAGTTTATCCACTGTCGATCGACAGAAGTTTTTAAAGACGTAGAAAATCTCCACAGATGCCCTCGTGTCGATCGACATGTTGTTTGTGTCGATCGACAGGTGCTCTGTAAACCTAATTTTACCACTTGTATAAATACTTTTTACTCGTTTTTATTTAGAGAGACACTGTTTTATTAAGGAGGTAGAGAGAGAAAGAGAGACTTTTGGAGAAACTTTGAGAAGATCTACATGTTCTTGAGATCCAAAGACTTCAAACCCTTTTGTATCATCTACTCTTACTTTTTAATGCAATCTTATTCAGTTAATATGATTTCATCATCTATTTCTGAGTAAATCACTTGTTAGGTTTTGGGATTTCTTGGGTTATGACTAGAAATCATTGAAATTGCATATTTGTTAAGGTTTATCCGTAGGTTCTTCATTTAAACTGTTATTAATGCTTGATTCTTGCTTGATCATCTCGAATCTTGATCTTAGGATTGTTAATTAGCCACGACAGTGGGATTAATAACCTGAACTAGTTTAAATGGGCAAAGTTACTTATTCGCAAAGAAATTTGGCTTAGGGACTTTGTGAACATATCGAGCTCGTACTAAATGCTTGTTTAGATTCGACGAATTCGCAAAGAAATTTTGGATTCGAGGATCTAAAGATAGATAGCCTTCGTAACGACAGTTAGCTGGCTATATTTTCGTGTTTGAGTTCTAGAACGGCACTTAATTGAACCTCGACAATTGCTATATATTGTTTTCGAATCATTACCTAAAGAATTTCCATGACCTAGCTTTCATCTCTTTAAGTACTTAATCAACCCATCTTTCGTTTACTTGTTTTATAAACTGCTTTTACGCTTACAATCGTTTTACTTAGCATAATCTGAATACCGAGATTGATTGTGTATTCTAACTCCCTGTGGATACGATCCTTAAATACTACGATGATCTCTTTGTTTGAGAGAGTGGTTCTAGGGTAAATTTGAGCCCGCATCAATCATATAATAACAAATGGAGAGACTATTGATTAAGGTCTTATGGATATTCTTCCGACATACTTGTATATGTTTTTGAACCAACCAAAAAAATGATATTATCATTCTACTTAAAATGTAGTCACTAACCAAATCTAAATAACGATTTTAAGACCCAAATTTCTGAGCCATTTCTGAGACTAACCACTCTCTGAATCAGCCTTAACAACCATTCCACCTGATTGCAACTTAGCTCACTTAACACCTAAACTGTGTAAACATTTAACCCAAAGTAATCAAATTCCAATGGTGCTAGTAAGAAATGTGATACTATAATAATTGGAGTATGATATTTGTTTATAATGCCTACAAATCGAAACAACTACCTCTTTGTTTAACATTAATTTTGATATTAGAATAATATTCAATCATCTGCCCATCTCTGGTTTCTCAGACATTTAGTCTGGGATAATAGCTCCATCTCTGACCTCTGCATCCGCAACATGAACATCTTTGCCAAGAACCGAAATGTTAACCACTCGAGCCCCCTGTCCAACAGTTGAATCCCATCCCACAATACTATCAGACACACAAGCATTTTTCTTGATCCGAGCACCGCGCATCACAGTGCAACCAAGCAATGTTACACCTGATTCAATCACACATCCCGGACCAATCACCACATCAGGTCCTATCAAGCACTCTTCTCCGATAACCGCGGTTTCATCCACCAGAACATTCCCAATAATATGATCTTGTTCCCAATAATAACCGCGGTAACCAATTCTTGTGCCCCTTTCTTTCTTAGAGAATCGAGATACATTCTTTGCCCTGTTATGTAATCTTTCGGCTGACCAATGTCCATCCATAAACCAGGTAGTACCATCGCGTAAAGCTTCTTCTCTAACGCTATCTTTGGAAATATCTCCGTCTCAGCTCAATCCTGTCAAGAACAGATGGGTTCAAGAGGTATATCCCAGCATTAATCTTGTTCCCTACAAAATGTTTCGGTTTCTCTACAAAACTTTCAACTCTCGATGTATCTTCCTCCATAACCACTACACTATACTTCGAAGGATCATCTACTTTGGTCACCATGATCGAAGCTTCAGCGCCGTTAGTCTTGTGAAACTCGATCATCTCAAGCAAGGGGTATTCGCTGATAACATCGCTGTTCAGTACAAAAAAAGGTTCGCCTGACTCATTGACCAGAAAATCCCGAGCCAGAGTGAGAGGCCCGGCTGTCCGGAGTGGTTCGGTTTCTTGAGAAAACGTAATCTTGATCTCTAGCTTCTTCTCATATTCTTTCACAAAATTCAACATGGCCCGAGGAGAGGAATACACTAAAAATGAATTACAAAAAATCTTTTCATTATATTGTGATTAAAGACAATGTTACTACATCTGGTTGTTGGTGATTGATAGCTAATACAACTTGTGTGATCCAGCAGCTTTCAGAGGTTCAATCTGTTCATTATTTGATCAAAAGTTTAAAGGTTTTGAAAAATGCATCATAATGAAGAATGAAACAGTGAAAAACAAAAGACGAAGCTACCTGATGCAAAATCATGGGCTTGTTTCCGAAATCAACAAGCGTTTTTGGCATGCTGAAGGTAAGCGGTCTTAATCGAGTTCCGAATCCTCCAACCAAAATAAGAGCCTTCATTTTCTGCACATATATATGAACAAGAGTTGTGCACTTTAAGACTATCCAATCCAGAGGGAAAATTCTAACAAAAAAATTCAATTACAACAAGCACAAGTATCTATTTTCACTTCTCTGAACTAAAAAAACTACAGAGGAACCTCTGAATCAACCCTAGATACATTCAACAAGCGGAAACGATCCAAAGACAGTAAAAAAGTGTGGATTTGGTAGATAATAAAAATTATAACCAGTGTGCATCTGACACACAAATCATTATATTCATTATAGTGACTCAAACTAACATTACAGCTAGGGACTCGCCACTTTCAATCAAACAGATGGTTAAGGGAAAAAAAGAAGAAGATTTCCGACAAGAAAAAGTAAACAGAAACTCACGTGAAATTTTGAATGACCACAGATCTGTAAGAAGACGTCTTCACAGATCTGCCTGAGTGGGTTGACTAGGTGACAATGCGGCCAAGACTGATACGTACGAATACGATGATAATTCACACCAAAAGTACCATAAGGAATTCCTTCAATCAAATAGATTTAACCTTTTTTATTGACCACTCAAATAGATTAAACTAAATCATCAATTTGTGGTTAATTAGGTAGATCCCAAAAAATATATTATTACCTATTAAAAAAAATTATATCCATGTGTTTTTTTTTCTTATACTATGTGATTTTCTACGACGCGGATAAACTTTTATTAATATATTTTTTTTAATTTTACTGTTTAAAAATGTAAAAATATATATTGATTTTTATTTTTAGTGTACATTGTTGTTGATATTTTTAATGTTATTTTATTGCATGTCAATGATATTTTGGTTAGTTATATGAATTTTCAGAAGTTTAGTTTTACCATTTTATTATTTTATATCCATAAACGGGTAGTTGGTACTCAAATTAAAATGTATAATGGAGTATACAATCTATTATATGTAACCTAAGCTTATTTTATAAGAGATTGACATCAAATTATCTCTTTTTGACCATAAGAATCCATGTGATATTGATAGTGGTTTAAAGTAATTTTATATTAGAAACATAAACTACTTTTTTACCGAAGTTATTTAGATAATTATAGAAAAGCGCATTTGAATAATTTAACTTGTTAATAAAAAAATGACTTATGACTAACTGGTATATATATAAAGTTAGTTTTGCTCTCTTCTCTTTAAACCACCTCATCATCCACATCATATTTTCTATTTTATTTTTGTAATTTCAAATTTAATACATATTTTAATTAATAATTATAAATGTGGTTTCAACATTAGAGAAAGAATTTGAAAAGTCATACTATCTATATATATAAATATAGATATCTATATATAGTTACTAGATTAATAACATGTTTAATATATTGATTATACTTATATATTTCACATTTCATATAACTTCAATTAGGTTAAATTGTATTTGAAAATATTATTAAAAAACATAAAATATGAAGAATGTTACAACAAGTATTTACAAATAACTTCATCTACAACTAAATTCATATATGCAAATATTGGAAGTATTTACCAAAAATATAATATGTTTAAATAATTAAGAACGTTGAGTTTTGTAATTTTATTTTGATCAACAAAGAAATTTTAAATACAACTAAAAGTGGATGAAAAATCTCTATACTATTAAGCAATCGCAAAAAGAAAAAAAATGAGGGAAGGTGTAATTAATATTTCAGTTAAAATGTTTTACGTACAACAAGCGTTAAAAATTTAAAATATAAATATTTCAAATACTATATTTAATTAAATTTGGTTATACCGTATTTCACACTATAAATATTTACTTAGTTACAGTTATATCGTAAATATTATAAAATATGAAACAAGTCATAAGAAATAAACAAACAAGGTGATCTATAACTCATTTCATAAAGCAACATATAAGTAAATAAGTGTTACATCTCATAAAAAAAAAAAATCAGCTATATTTAATACAATTATTGAAGTTATATATAATTAAAGGAAATAAGAGAACAAGATAAACTAATGGGTAAATTATAAATATTTGCCTAAACAAATAAGATAAGCTTCACAAGTTAAATATATTGTGTTTTGTGCTTTCTTTGTTTTGATAACCAAACATTTAATTATATGAAACTCGCATTATTGGTTATCCAAAATGGAGTTAAGTTCTTTTATCATTTTTTTTTTAACTCAAAGAGAAAATTTAAATGTCACTATAAGAGCATGAGAAAATAAAACTTCTAAATACTTCACTAAATAGGAGGAGAAAAAATTAAATGTAAGTATAACATATATCATGTGTTGTAAGTACAATTAATATCTTGGAAACAATAAGAAATGAAATTACTAAGTTGATGTATGAAAAAATGACACATATTTTAACTTTACAAATACATTGTATTTTTAAATTTAAAACTAAGTTTTTATTCAACTAATAGTTTCATATTAGCATTGTTACTAATCAAAAGTCATAATAAAGAATGTTTAAAAACTAAAACAATATGATGAATTGAAAATAAACGATTAATGTTAAAATCATAAAATATCTAAAATACCATGATTTCTAAATAAGATATATGAAATAAATGTTACAGACTTCTCTGAGTTAGTTACTATGGTGACCTCACCAAATGATTGGCCCGGTTTTCAACCGGAATTGCATGATCTGGCAGTAGTAAGGGAATCCTTCCCCAAATTCGAACTCATCTACCGGCAACGGGAGAACAACAAGAGAGCGGATTTGCTAGCAATGACTACACGCATACGAAATATTAAATTTTCTTTCATTAGCACTTCAGTTCCTTATTGGTTTTCTGATACAGAAAATGTATTTGTTTAAGCAGTAAGTAATAAAGTGTGTTTGTGACAAAAAAAAAACTACCAAAATTTTAAACAATGAAATACATTCTTAAATACTAATCATTAATGTCCAAATGGTAAAAATCATTTCATAGTTTTATATTCATACAATATCATATAGATAAGAGATAAAAACATTAATTCATTTCAAACCAATCTCTATTTTTTATTTATAAAAATAATTGAATTAAATTATTTGTCTTTCAATATAATAAAATTGTATAATAAATACTCGCGGAATATATGTATACAAAGAGGAAGAGGGATGTATGTTTAATAAACGGTTTGGGTGTTATTTTGTTGTGGCCAAATTTATATTTTAGTTGTAGTTGTGTATCCTATTTTCTAGATTTAAATTCAATTATTGTTTAGATTTAAGTTCAAAAATTATGAAATTTATCTAGAGTTGTAGCTATATATCATATTTTATAGATTTAAGTTCGATTATTTTTTTAGATTTAAGTTAAAAAAAATTGAAATATATTTAGAAGATTCAAAAAACAAAGATTTGCAAAGATTTTTTGTGACAATTAAAACTTTTAAGGTAATAAATATTTAGTGTTTTGTCATGTCATATTTTTCTGAAGTCATGTCACAATTGTTTTAGTGAGAGTGATTGTGGAGATGACACATAAGTTTTCCCACAAATCAACTCTCAAATAATATATAGGGGATGAAATTTATCTAGAGTTGTAGTTATATATCCTATTTTATAGATTTAAGTTTGATTATTTTTTTAGATTTAAGTAAAAAAAAATTGAAATCTATTTAGAAGATTTAGAAAACAAAGATTTGTGCAGATTTTTTTGTGACAATTAAAACTTTTAAGTTAATAAATATTTAGTGTTTTGTCACGTCATATTTTTCTGAAGCCATGTCATAGAATGATTGGGGAGATGACAAATAAGCTCTTCTCACAAATCACTTCCCAAATAATATATAGGGTATTTTATTAAAATCTTATCATAATAAATTTAGTATGAAGTCGATACATGTGTCTATTATTTAAATTTTCCGTTTAAATTTCACATCCTGTTAAAAAAGAACAAATTATATGTTAATTTGTTAAAAAAAACTCTTCCTAAAACGACTTTGAAATAAAAATAAAAACAAGTATGTAGCCGGAAAAGGAACAAAAGTTGTATCGCATAACATGGAATGGGATGGTGGGGGTCTTCAACGAAATCGTCTTTTCGAGTTTTAAGAAAACAACATCACAAGCCAAGGGGGAAACCACACAGTCTTCAAACCAAAAACAAAAAAAAAACACAAATACTCATCAGATAAAGTACATAGTATGATGGATAAGACATTGATTCATAACGGTAGATGGTAATGATGATAATGATGATGATCAAGAAGCTCATTTGAGAAGTGTCTTGACTATAGATCTGACATTGAGCTTCTTCAGGTCAGTGTAAGACTGGCCGCAACCCACAAACATAACCGGTGCTCCCGATATGTAAACCATAGACAACGCTGCTCCAACCTACAAACCCAAATCCCAAACACACTCGTTTACGATTCTCATACACAACATTTCTTAGATCAAGCCAATCCTTTTTACGTACCTTATCGTCAATGGTATCGAACTTTGTCAGTAAGATTCCATCAATCAAACTTGTTGTCCCAGTAGGGGAGAGATCCGAAAGTTTCTGAATTTCATAAAGGAAACAAAAAAAAACAAAATTAAGAAAGGTTCCATTAAACATCTAACAAGAGAGGGAGAGTCTAATGCGAGTAAGGAACCAAACCTGATTAAACTTTGAGAGCTGGTCTACTGCATCGTTTCCAACAAGAGCTTCACCAACAAACAAGACCAAGTCCGGGTTATTGAGGTTGATGAGCTTTGAGAGAGCTCTCATCAAAGGTTCGTTGTCCTGCATCCGACCAGCTGTGTCAACAAGCACAACATCGGATCCATTCCGAGTTGCTTCTTGTATGGCTTCTTTAGCAACTACTGCTGGATCCTTTTCGTAACCCTTTTCAAATATCGGTATCTGATGCCAAAATTTCATCACAAATCAGTATTAATACCATTAGTCAATGATCATTTGAGTATTGTTACACACAAATGTGTCATTACCTGTAACCTACGAGCATGAGTGCGTAACTGCTCAACAGCTCCAGAACGGAATGTGTCACAAGCAGCCATCATTACACTGACGTTATGCTGCTGAAGCCAATATGCCACTTTGGCCAGATTGGTTGATTTCCCAACTCCGTTAACTCCAACAAACACAACCACATAAGGTCTCCTCTGTTCTTTGGCAGCATGAACGTCTCTCAGTATATCAATTGAGCGTCTCGGAGTCAATATACGAACCAGAGCATCCTCCATTGCTCCCTGAATTCATATGTTTCACCACAATTAACCCATCTTAAGATTGCAGAGAGAAATGTTATCTAGACTCAATTAGAGCTAACAAGGACAAAGCACAACACCTGAACGGTTGAAGAGATCCTCGTGAACGATGCCAACTTCTTTCCTTCAAGACTTGCTTCCACAGACTCACAAAGCTTCCCAGCTATCTCTTCAGCCTGTGAACGAAAAGTCCAAGCCAAGTAAGATACATAACTAAGTCAAAACATAAAAAAAATGATGCATTGTACAAACACATACCACATTCTTGGTCATGAGCCGTTCCTTCAGAGCTTTCAAAGCCGGTTCAAGGTCAGTCCTTTCAAGATTCGCTTTCCCAGTAATACTAAACACAAATTGCATTATATGTTTAATACTAGATGATAGAATAGATTAGTATATTAGCAACAAATTCCACACGATAAAACGTTTACCTCTGGAAAACGGAAGAAAACCAGCCTTTCTTCTTAGCCTCAGGCTTCTCATCACTTCCTGGTTCTTCATCATCATCTTCACTTTCACTATCACTGCTAAAAACCTCGTCCTTGTCCATCATACTTTCTCCATGGTCAGTAGCCACAATATCTACATGATCATTGTTCCCATTTTCATCCACGGAATCCGTGAAGTCCAATTTCTCCTGTTTAGGAGCCGCATCATCCCAAACCCTATTCTTCTTTGTCGCCTTTTTCGCCGGTTCCACAGCGGTTACCTTAGAACCTTTATTACCTATACTGTCAGCTTTCCTTACACCTCCTCTACCTCTTACTCCTTTACTCCTTAGTTTCTGTAGCTTACTTAAATCAAGCGCAACGTTATCAGTCGTATTCTCTTTACCGTTAGCAAGATCACTCTTCCGAGACTCATCTTCCATCGTATGATGATTCCCATTCGTCAAGTTACCGACTTTACCCTTATTATTACCGTCTCCATCATCTTTCTTCGATCCATTTTCGCTAATCTTTTTGTTCCCACCTTCAAGACCAGATTTTGAGACTTGCCCTTGCTTCTTAACATTACCCAAAGGCTTTCCAACTTGCTTCGTCTTCCTCAATTCCTCGGTCCGAGCTTCGGCTTCTATCCTAAGCTGCCTGAACGTCTCGTCGAAATCATTATAACTCATCTGTTTCGGATCATAGATCTCGGCAAAGCTTTGCTTTACCATAGAAAGAAGATCATCCACATAAAGCAAATGGAGAATCCGCTGATAAACAGCGACAAAGACGAGTCCGAGATCGTTATGGAACGTCCACTTGAGAGTGTAGGCGTCGTAGTTAAACGAAACATCGCCGGATCGTTCCTCGAGGAGACAAGATCGGATCAAAGTATCGATCGGTGATCCTTTAAGAGCATTTCCAATCTCTTTGCATGTCCAAAGGATTAATCCTCCTCTTGTAAAGATTAAAAGCTGTTCTAACATCTTCGATCTTCAAATTCCTAACCCTGAAACAACATAACCCTTAAATTGAATTAAATCAACAATAACGCGAATCTTCCGAATTCTAAATCTATAATCTAAATCCGATAAGCATTGAGAAACCAAATCAATCGATCTGAAATTCGAATTGAGGATTCTAAGATCTACGGATAATCGTTTTTTTTGAATCGGGAAGGAAGCCAAACAGAACACGGATCTTGGGTTTGAAATCGAAAATTCAGAACTAGACAACAAGCAAGAAGAGATTGAGAGACGAAAATATCAGAATCGTGGAGATCGAGAGGGGAGGATCCAAACCTTGATTCCTGTTGTTTCTTGATACAATTGCCCAAACGGAAGAAGAAAAAAAAGTATATATAAAATTACAGGTCGAGAGAGATAAAAGGGACCAAAAAAATATGTGAAAATTATGTTCCTTTAGATTTTCTGATATTTATAGGGTTAACATAGATTCTTTTTCCGGTAAGGAGGGTTTTTTTTTTTTTTGGTCAAGGGTCTGTATTTCTCCAAGTTGGGATTTATTTCCTTTTAGTTTTCTTTTTTGGGTCAACTCCTTTTAGTTTTATTAGGATAGCATTTTTTATTTAAAAGCAAATTTGAATTTGGCATATTACTTTCACAGTAGAGAAGAACTAAAATTGATATTTGAAAATCGAAAAATGAGTTTTCAGAAACGAACTAGAATTTGTTTAGGTAAGAAAAAATAAAAAATGAAAGTGGAAGCCGAGTTTGCCTCGTGGGAAGCTGGTCGGTGAACAATCCAACAAACAATAATGAATGTCGATGTCCCAAATGACCAACGACACGAGATGGAATTTCAACGCGGCTGCTGTGAAAACGTTTTACATTTTATAGTACTACTTCCTCCGTTTCATATTAATTGTCGTTCTGAGAAATGTATTTGGTTAATATTTCGATGTATTTAATTCAAAACACATTCAGATACATTCTAGATACATTTTATCAAAACGACAATTAATATGATACGGCTCCGTTTCATAATAGTTGTCGTTCTAGAGTTAAATTTTTGTTTCATATTATTTGTCGTTTTATATTTTCAATGCATATTTAATGTCACTTTTACATTTTTATACCTACTCTTTAACCTCATTAATTACTCATATCAAATAAAAAAATGTATTAATTAGGGGTAAAATAGAAAATTTAATTGTTTTCTTAATTTTTGTGAAAAAAACTTAGAACGACAACTAAATTGAAACGGAAGGAGTAAATTTTAAAATAAAATTAAGTCTTTTAAAAAAAAAACCGTTTCATAGGTATTTATGTTTTCGATGTTGCATATAGGCCTGGGATTAAAACCCGAACCCGAAGGACCCGACCCGACCCGAACCCGAAATTTTCAAATACCCTAATGGGTTTTAAACACCTATACCCGAAAAAACCCGACTCGAACCCGAACCTGAACTTGAACCCGAACTTGTACCCGAATACCCGAAACATAAAAAAAATTGGGTACTTTTATAGAATTTTAGTCATTTTCGGGGTTTTTCTGGAAAATATTGTATAAAAATAACTAAAACATAGTAAATCCAAAAAAAAGTTATGGTAAATCTAAAACATAGTATATTTTTTTAGTATTTAGGGTAAAAATTACCCTAATGGATCCTATTTTAAAACCCAAACCCAACCCGACTCGAACCCGAATGGACCCGACCCGAACCCGATCCCAAATTTTCAAATACCCTAATGGATTCTAAACACCTATACCCGACCCGACCCGACCCGACCAGCGTACCCGAAATCCCAGGACTAGTTGCATATTTGCAAACTAACCAGTTTATTGTAACTTCTTCTGATTAGTTTACAAATATATATATATATATATATATATATATATATATATATATTGTAATTGTCATATATTATCTTTAATAAAAAGTATTTTACATATACATTTGTATAATAAATTAACTTAAGTTTTGTTAATAACAAAAATTGGACAATCATTTAACATCGTCATAAAAAAAAAAAAATTCACAATATACATCAATCAATGTAAACAATGTCATTAACTAACCAAGAGACTTCTAAATTTGATTCAAATCAAACATTTTTGTCTTCGATCTAATTACACATAAATTGAATATTTAGAATTGAAACCATGTAAATTAGAACAAATGATATGTCAATTACGTTATTTGTTTAATCAAATGTATTCTAAATTGATTCAAATGAAAAAATGATAAAACTAAAAATACTGTAAGAAATGAAATGTCACAATATTTTTTTTCTAATTGATTCAAATTAATTATGTGAATTTTTTGTCTTCTACATTTGATTGAATTATCAATTAAGTTATATATATTTCCTTTGAATCATTCAATTTTATTTGAATCTAATTACACATAAATTGAATATTTAGAAAGGAAACAAGTAATTACGCATTAAAGATATTCATAAGATGAAACTCAAAATTTAGATATTTTAAAATTAATTTTTCAAAATAGAAAGGAAACATGTAATTACGCATTAAAGATATTGATAAGATGAAACTCAAAATTTAGATATTTTAAAATTAATTTTTCAAAATTGTAGAAGATGATTTAACCTACCTAAATTATCATTATATGTTAATATTTTGTGCAGCTTACCCTAAAACAATTTGAACTCTATCATTCTCTATAAATAGATGACATATTTTTTCATAATTTCAATGTAGAAAACACAACTCTATCATTACTATCTTTATCATTTGTTTTCTATATTCTTAGCTTAATCAATATGTTAGGTAATATGATTCAAGCTATATTTTGTGTTACACGCCAGAGAATGACAAATTATTTGATCCTTTATCTACAACATTGTTTTCCATGTTTTTAGGTTAATTTTTTTCTTGAAATTGTGTATCGTCTTTATGAAAGAGAATGTTAACAAATTGTTTTAGTTAATCTATTTTTTCTGTTTGCTCATTTCTATGATGTTATAAATTTGGCAATACTTTTTACGTGAGTAGATTGAAAACTAGAATAACGATCTCTAATACTCCCTTTGTTCATAATTATAAGATGTTTAAGGTTTCTAAATTCCAATTAAGAAGTCATTAAATTTTTATAGTTTTTAAAATAAAACATCACTTTATATTTACCCAACACATTTCAGCCAATAGAAAACCAATATGCAGAATTCAAAGAGTCAAAAACATTAAAAAATCAATTAATTTTACATTGGTAAGTGAGAACATCCTATATTTTTGTACACAAAAAAGCTCCTAAAACATCTAATATTTATGAACAAATGGAGTATATCGGATATCCACTAATAATATGTCATCTATTATTCCATGTCGCTATTTGTTTTACCATTAAATAATACAATTTTTTTGTTTCACAAATAAACTTACGAATTAACTTATCTCGTGCATAGCATGGGTCACTATCTAGTGTTTATTAAACGCATCACAAAATTGCATTCTATCGAAAAAAACTGATTTGAAAAAGACACTTTTTATGCATTAGAGTTGCGTCTTTTCGAAAAAAGAATCATATTATGGTTAGTAATGCATTATAAAATTGTATTGTCAAAAAATAAAAAATTGATAGAAAATTATTAAAACATTATAGGGATTGCATTTTTGTAGAAATTTTTTTTTTAAAGGTAATTAATGCATCATACAGTTGCATTTTCTCAGAAAATCCCGTTTATGGTTATCAATACATTCTAGAGTTGTATGTGTACCTTCCACTGTTGGTATTTTGAGGTATTGATGGTATGGCGAGACCACAGCTTTCATGACGTAAAGCCATGGTATTCTGAGGATCACGTTGTAGACTAAGGACGTAAAGCCAAGAGATTGATTCTTGATAGTAATTTGGTCTGTGAAGCCCGTTAGGGACTGAGTATCTATTTTCAGCATGTTTCCTTTGATCTCCATTTCTTGGAGCGTACTTTTATAAATTAAGTTAACAGAACTTCCGGAATCCACTAACGTCTGGTTGACTTCGCTGTAACGACTGCAACCCAAAAATGTGGAATTTTGGGGGTGTCTATCGACACAAGGCGTGTGTCGATTGACACCAAGTTTTTTTGGTTTGGTTCATTTTGATTTTTATCGACTGGTTTGGTCGGTTTGGGTTCGGTAACCCTAGGTCATGATATATAATCGTATTGGCCGTGCTTTTCATAGGACAAATCGTGAGTTTGAGAATTTAGAGAGAAAAGAGAGGATTATAGAGAATTGTAGTTGTTTTAAGGCTTTTGTGGCTTAAGGGTTGTTCTAGTCAAGAGTTGGGTGTTGTTCTTCGTGAATTGTGAGATAAATTAGAGGTTTTGGAGAGAGTTCGGGTCTGATTTCGTGGGTCGATTTCGTGAGTCAATTTCGTTCACGTGTTCTTTCGATCCAAAAAGCCAAGGTGAGTGTGTGACCATGGCTTTTGGGTGATTTAGGATGGTATCAATGCGATTTCTTTGAATTGATTGATTGGAATTTGTTGTTTTCTATATTATTGCGATTTGCAATGTATATGTTGACGTTTAGATGCAGGGTTTGTGAAATGAGTCTGATCGGATTCGGACTAGAGAGGAGAAAGTTGGAGTCTGATATTCTGCAACCGTGTGTCGATTGACACACATATCGTGTCAATCGATACCGAGGTTTTGTGGTCGTGTCGATCGATACGGTACATGTGTCGATCGACACGAGATGATTTTGGCTATTCTGTGATGTTTGATTATTTTGTGCTATCTTGGTATCGTATTGTTCTTTGTGTCAGAGTTATAGGTCGTAGATGATATGACTGTCTCACTAAGTATTTATGAAATACTTATGCATCTCTTTTTCCTATGAGATGTAGGTAAAGATAAAGTATGATCGTGGAATCATGCCTAGGAGAGGAGGATGATTTAGGGTCTCGAGTCAGTTATTTAGTTTGTTGGAATTTAGAACCTAGTGTTTAGGTTGCTAGTAATTCCTAGAATTGATATTAGAATTGTTTAGTGAATTTGAAGGTTTATTGGATTTAATTGCTATTGTAAGGGTCGGATTCCACCTTTCTAAGATCGTTGTAACGACAAGAACAATTTTGCAAAAAGCTTGAATAAATAATTAGCAGGCTTGCAAAAGCCCAATTTAGAATTAGACCCATAATGATATTAGGTCCATATTTAATGGACTTAATATCATTTTGGTCCTAAAGGCTATCTAATTGTTTAATGGGGCAGACCCAAATCTATTACTAAGCTTAAACTAGAATAGCTATATATAGCTCATTGTATTCACCCAGAAAGGGGATCAGAATTTGCTCACAGCCAAATATAATAAAGCTTTCTTAACAACAAAACCAGGTCTTAACATCTTTATGCACTTTGATTTATTTAGAAGTCTTGCATTTGCTCTAAAACCCTTACAAATTCAATTGTGTGAGTTATGATTTCCACAATTTGGCACCGACTAAGGGGACACGTGAGACGTTCCTACTCAAAAGAATCACCATACAAGCTACATAAGCAAGGATGCCCAGAGACGAAATCAACTTATACTGGAACGGGGAACAGGACTAACAACACAACGTTTGTTCCCGATACTCCAGCAACGACAATAGCAGGAGTGACCCCTGAATTCCTATATGACAGGAAGATAATGCTAGAGACGCTCCTTAAGAAGACATATGAGCAGGAGAAGATCAATCAGGAACTATACGTCCTTGCAACAGTGGATCGCGTCCTCACAATAGATAATGCTAGAGAGAGTGTGTTCAGACAACCCGCATCACAGATGATTTTGACATCTTTGGATTTTGCAACTCTAGTCAGAGCACCAAGAATGCAATGTCTACCTCCTCCTTTGCTAACTCCGTAGGACAAGCAAGGTGCGACTGCTCAAGCTGAAACTGGGCGACCAGTACAGTAACTACGACGACCAATCTCCAGAATCCGAGAGCTGAACGTCATCAAAAGAACATCACCACTGGCAGAACGACGACTAACACTAAACAAAGCAACGCCAATGCAGAGCGAACGCAAAGCTTCGAAGATGCAGAAGAGGACCTGACCTGGTCATAGTGGTCCGAGCTCGAGGAAGAACGAGAAACGACTTTTCGTGGTGATGTTCTGAGTCGGCTGAGATGCGACTTAGCATAGAACGAGTAGGTGCTGACATGAGAAACATTCGGTCCAAACTTTACAAGGCCGTCACGAAGGCACCCAAGCTCGATCGGGTACTTGAGGAGGTTCATAATACCCCTTTCACGAATCATATCAGGTAAGTTAGAGTCTCTGATCTAGGAAAAATCAAAGTATTGTTCTATGAAGGTAGAACTGATCCCTCAGAGCACTTGACTGCGTTCACAATCGCGTTGGGATGAGCTAACTTCAAGAAAGGTAAAGAAGATGTTGGACGCAGACTCCTCTTCGTCGAGCATCTTAAGGGAGCAGCACTTCAATGGTTTTCTAAGCTGGAAAGGAATTCCATTGACAATTTCAAGCAGTTGTCCGCAACTTTTCTGAAGCACTACGCCATCTTCATTAAGCCAAAAACATCTGACGCAGATCTCTGGACTCTACAGCAAAGTTAGAATGAGACATTAAGAAGCTTCATCGAGCGTTTCAAAACGATGCTATCCAAAGTCATGGGCGTCAGCAATAATAACGCGCTCGAGGCGCTCAAGAAGTCATTGTGGTGCAACTCTGATTTTCGCAGGGAAATGTTCTTTAATAAGCCCACAACAATCCAAGATGCTCTGCACCGAGCGACTGAATTATTTTCTGTTAATTATTCCCAAATTAGGGTTTAGGGTTTGAGTTTGGGGTTTAGAATTTATTTTGGGTTAACTATTCCCAATGTAACAGCCCAAAAACCAATTTATAGTATTTTAGTAGGGGTGTCGGTTTTGGTTCAATTTTGATTGTCGGTTTGTTGCGGTTTGGGAATGAAAACCCTAAACTCGCATTTATTAGCCGAGCAGTCATATTTTCTAGGGAGAGCAAGCAGAAAACTATTAGAGAAGAGAGGAGATTGAGAATTCTTGGTGATTCAGTGATTTAAGTTCATAAAAAGATATTTTCTAAGGTTTTAGGAGCGTAAAATCGATTCTAACAGCGAGTTTGTGGTGTTTGAGGCTTGAATCCGTGGGTTTGTCTCTATTCGTCACTGTCTCGATCCGATTTCATTCATACGCTAAGGTGAGTGCGTGATCGTAGGCTAATATAAGCCATTAGCATGTTTTGGATGATTGTTTGATGTGTTTCATGATGGATTGTTACTGGTTTTCATGTGGTTTGGATTGTTGTGTGTACTATGAATTGAATTATTGGTAATCCGTCGCAAGAACGAACCATGTGAGGAAAGATTCGTTTTGCGGTTCTGCAACTCGAGTATCGATCGACACCTAGTGGTAGTGTCGATCAACACCGTTGTTATTCGAGCATCGATTGACATCTAGAGATTGTGTCGATCGATGCAACTGTTGCCTGAGTGACGATCGACACCTAGTGGTAGTGTCAATCGACACCCGACTAATTCCTAAGTTGAGCATATTAAGCTTTATTGTCTTGCTTGTTTGTGGTTTTGATATAAATGGCATGTAGACGGGATGACCGTCTCACTAAGTATTTATGATAATACTTACGGATCTCTTTGTTCCATGTGTTGCAGGTCAAATGAATGTGTGATCCCGGAATCATGGCGTAGGAAGAGGGTGATTATGAATATTTGTTTATGTGCTTTATTTATGGTAGAACTTGGTGTTTAGGTTGCTAGAGTTACTTGGTTCGTTTGTTGAATTTATAGAATTAAAAGTTGGTTTATTTATTTTAATGGAATTATTTTTATGAGAACTTCCGCTGGTTATTGTTGATTTGAATTAACCGTTGAGAATTTAGTACTTATGCGAATACTAAATTCGGGTTAATTATTTAATTTTTTTTTAAAAAAGCTTGGTTGTTTCACCCAAATTAGAGTATAGCTTTGGGGTTTAGGGTTTGAGTTTTGGGTTTAGGATCTATCTAATTTGTTTAGTTAGATAATAAAGTGTTAATTGTTTTAATTTGTTTTATGTAATAAATGATTTAATTAAATTGGTGGTCCGTACAACTCAATTTTGATTAGTTAATAAAAATGAGTGAATGAGAGGGGTTCAACCCATGGGGCGAACCCAAAAATTGTTCAAAAAAATATATGCAACAAAAACTCGCGCAAATGCACGGGTATCGGCCTAGTTATAATTGATACACTATATCCTCTTTTACTTTAGTTTTTTGTTTATTGTTTTCATAATGTTTCGTTA
Source organism: Draba incana (assembly GCA_963576765.1). Taxonomy (NCBI): domain Eukaryota; kingdom Viridiplantae; phylum Streptophyta; class Magnoliopsida; order Brassicales; family Brassicaceae; genus Draba; species Draba incana. The sequence goes on along the minus strand of OY755212.1, from coordinate 12,231,175 downwards.
AATTAATTGGGATAGTTAATGATTCTTAATGTTTCCTACTACTCGGTCCTTTTTTTTTAAAATAATGTTTTATGAGTTTTTTTTTGTTCACAAATAAGTGATGTTCTCACTTACCAATTCATAATTAATTATTTTTCTAGTATTTTTGACTCTTGAAATTCTGCAGATTGAATATTGGTTGAAATATCTTGGATAAATAAAACGTAATGTTTGTTGGCGTCGGATCTTGCACTATAATCTGGTCCATCATATCGAAAGCCCAACATTAGACGAAGCTCATAGATGATCGGATGGCTAAGTCATAACGGTCAATTTTTAGTGTTTAATTTGTGATTCAATTCATGAATTAATGGTGGTGGTCAAACTTTAGAATTAATTCTCAAAGTAATGACAAAAGAAATGGAGATTATAAAGAAAAAGTGGAAGAGAAGGAGGGGAGGATCTCTTTTGGGACGAGCAAATTACTATATAATACTAGAAAGAGTCATTATTCTTCCTTCTTCATGATTCATTTTGTATACTATTCAATAACAATATGATTCACCTTTCTTCATGCTTTTGTTTCTTTATTTTGTTCATTCGACTTGGTGTTTAATCCATGAAAGCTTTGATCCCAATTTTATTATATTGTGAATCGAAATCATAACCGATTTTCGCACTCACAATGTTTTATTTCAAAAAACAAGATAAATTTAATGATTTCTTAATAGAAGTGTAAAAACCTTAAACATCAGTTAAAAACAAAGGGAAGGACTATCAATTAGAAACGGAAGGAGTTAAACATCAAACCATTTAAAAAAATTAAGATGTAATACAGCTAATGTTACCTAAACGTGAATTTGCATCAAATGTCTAAAAATAGATCGTGCGTGTTGCAAGAAAATTCAATCATTAATGGTGGCAATTCCTTCGGATCTGCCGATCATTACGCCATAGCTCTTCTTAATAATTGTGTTTGACTTTCATGGTTAAAAGCTTAGAAATCCACTTGTTAGATGTAGTACTAATTAGGACCGTAATCCCCATTTTTTCATATACTAATTAGTTGGTATTCTAGATTTTTTTACACAAACTAAAAAAACAATTAAATTTCTGTTTACTTGTAATTAATACATTATTTTGTTTGATATAGGTAATTAATAAGGTTAAAAAGTAGCAATAAAATTAGAAAATTTAACAATAAATATGCATTGAAAATACAAAACGATAAGTATTCACGCCCCGGTTTCAGGACATATGCGGTTTATGCGGAGGGGGTTAAAATAATTGATATAACTACCTATGCCACCAAAGTACACTTATTTTTTTCGGACACAGGTCTTGAGAGAACTCCAGAGTTAAGCTTGCTTGAGCTAGAGTAGTTTCAAGATGGGTGACCTACTAGGAAGTCAATTCCAGTATCGTGTGAGTGAGGTCAAAACACGAGAAAAGATCGCGTGGTGATTTGCAGTGTCAGTAAACATGACTTCCGAGCCTCCCGGACTAACGCACCGATCGTCGGACATTAGAGTGCCCATAGGCCGAGTGTAGACATGGGACCCATTGGGAGATGAAGATTTCTCCTGAGGGGATGAGGATTTCCCCTGTATGTTATTGAGAGATAAGGATTTCTTTTGAGGGGATGAGAATTTCCCTTACATACTGATAGCTCAACGGCGGTCGGGGCGTTACAAGTGGTATCAGAGAGAACCCTGACATCTGTGAAGAGTCAGATTGTCGGGGGTAACGATCTTGGTATGCGCAACAAGGACGTTGCGATCTGTTAGTAGGGGTGATTGTCACGCCCCAGTTTCATGGCATATGCGGTATATACGGAGAGGTTTAAAAGAATTGATTTAACTACCTACATCACCAAAGTGCACTTATCTTTTCATTCACAGGTCTTGACAGAACTCCAGAGTTAGCCGTGCTTAAGCTGGAGTAGTGTCAAGATGGGTGACCTATTGGGAAATCAATTCCAGTATTGTGTGAGTGAGATCAAAACATGAGAAAATATCACGTGGTGATTTGCATGGTCAGTAAACATGACTTTCGAGCCACCCGGACTAACGCACTGACCGTTGGACATGGGTGGGCCCATTGGCCGAGAGTGGACATGGGGCCCATTGGGAGATGAGGATTTCTCCTGAGGGGATGAGGATTTCCCCTGTATGTTATTGAGAAATAAGGATTTCTTTCGAGGGGATGAGGATTTTCCTTACATACTGATAACTCGACGGCGGTCGTGGAGTTACAAGTAGTATCAGAGAGAATCCTGACATCTGTGAAGAGTCAGATTATCGGGGGTAACAATCTTGGTATGCGCAACGAGGACGTTGCGATCTGTTAGTGGGGGGTGATTATCACGCCCTGGTTTCATTGCATATGCGGTATATACGGATAGGTTTAAAAGAATTTATTTAACTGCCTATGTCACCAAAGTGACTTTATCTTTTCGGTCACAGGTCTTGACATAACTCCAGAGTTAGGCGTGCTTGAGCTAGAGTATTGTCAAGATGGGTGACCTACTGGGAAATCAATTCCAGTATTGTGTGAGTAACATCAAAACATGAGAAAAGATCACGTGGTGATTTGCAGGGTCAGTAAACATGACTTTCAAGCCTCCCGGACTAACGCATCAACCGTTGGACATGGGTGGGCCTATTGGCCGAGAGTGGATGTGGGACCCATTGGGAAATGAGGATTTCCCTTACATACTCGGCGCTTGGGGCTTTACAAATAAAATGATCTGACCTGATTCAAGGAGAGAACTGAACCATATCTATATAATATTATAAAGTTGTCAAAAACCAACACGCTTTCAATATATGACACGTGTCACCTCTATTTTTTATTTTATCTCTATTTTTTATTTTTTCTCTTCTGTATTAACCACAAATAATCAGAACAAAAATTAAATAGATTTTCAGTTTTATCCGAATAGATATTTAATTTTTTAAAACCAGCTAAATTTACCCTTCTCTCTTGTAACGCCCCGACCGCCCTATCCATGGGCTCCATGTCCACTCTCGGCTGTGGGCGCACACTCCATGACGGTCAGTGCGTTAGTTCGGGAGGCTCGGAAGTCATGTTTACTGACCCTGCAAATCACCACGCTATCTTTTACCGTGTTTTGACCTTACTCACACGGTACATGAAGCTACTTCCTAGTAGATCACCCATCCTAAAACTACTCCACCTCAAGCACGCTTAACTCTGGAGTTCTCTCAAGACTTGTGATCGAAGAGATATATGCATTTTGGTGATATAGGTAGCCAAATAAATTCTTTTAAGCCTTTCCGCATATACCGTATATACCATAAATGTCCTGAAACCAGGGTGTCACAATCACCACCACCAACATATCGTAACGTCCTCGTTGCGCATACCAAGATCGTTACCCAAACAAACTGACTCATACAGTTGTCAGGGCTTGCTTTGATACCTCTTAGACTAACGCACCGACCACTCTATTCATGGGCTCCACGTCTACTCTCGGCCCGTGGGCCAACACTCCCCGACGGTTAGTGCGTTAGATCGGAAAGCTCCAAAGTCATGTTTTCAGACCCTGCAAATCACCACATGATCTTTTCCCGTGTTTTGACCTCATTTACACGGTACTGGAAATGACTTCCTAGTAGGTCACCCATCCTGAAACTACTCCAATTCAAGCACGCTTAACTCTAGGGTTCTCACAAGATCTGTGACCGAAAAGATAAGTACACTTTGGTGATATATGTAGTCAAATCAATTCTTTTAAGCATTTCCATATATATATATATATCACATATACCATCTATGCCCCGAAACTGGGGTGTCACCAAAAAAGTTGAACCATCATCATTTACCAATCTCATTGAACCTATTCCCTTTACATTTGACATAGTTTCATTAGCCATTCTTACCAAGCCTGACCCATTTGATTCATCTAGCTAAATAAATAAATAATTTCTCCATGTCATATGATAGGAACAGTCTAAGTCTATAATCCACCTAGATTCCAAATCAGAGTCTAAAACATTCAATACCGTATCAACCTATAACACATACACATCCACATTCACAGTTTCTTGACCATTAACCATAGACGCTTCTCCACGTTTAAGACTACCTTTGTTTTTCTCATTTCCTCTCTTAAAACATTGCATCTTGAAATGACCAAATTCACCACAGAACCAGCAAGATTTCCTAGCCTTATCTTTATATTTTCCCTTCTTATTATTGGAATAAAAGGGTGGCTTCTTAATTTTTGATTTTGACCACTTGGAACCAGGCCTCTCTTTGACAAACAAGCTTTCTGCAACACCTTTTGTTCTTTAATCCGAGAACTAGACTCAATCTCCTTCCACTAATTACAGAATTACTTCCTCTAAGGTCAATGTTTGTTTGTTGTACCTTAATGTATCCTTTAAACCATAAAATTGTTGAGGTAAGGGCATTAACATCATCACCGCTTGATCTTCATCAAAGATCGTAATCTCAGCATTCTCTAGATCATCAATTATCTTCAAGAACTCATCTACATTCCTCTCAATAGAGAGATTAGGAACCATACCGAAACCAAATAACTTTTGTTTTAGATGAATCCTGCATGTGAGAGTCTTAGAGCTATAGAGACTATCCAAAAGCATGAGAGTCCTAGCCGCTGTCTTCTCCTTAATCACTTTCCTCAAGGCGTTATCAGCTAAGCTCAAGGTAATCGTGTTTCTCGCCTTTCTTTATTTCTCGAGTAGTGATTTATCTTTTGCAACTTTAACATCGGCTTTTGTAGCATTTGTCGCCGAAATCATTTGTCGGAGCTCTCCGATTCGATTACACCGCTCAGTGCCTCAATCCTAGCAGATCTAGATGAGCAAAAAACTTTTCCTTCCATAATGTGTAATCACTAGTTCCGTTAAACTTCTTTATATCAATCTACGTTCCCATCGCAAGAGCTTGAACAACAACAACCTCATCCTGGCTCTTATACCACTTCTTGTAAAACGATCAATGCTAGTCGCAATATCAATTTCACCCTTCGATTCGATTGATTGATTTCTTTTTATCGATTAAGCATGAAACTAAATTGCAGAAATATAAACGACACACGAAATGTTAACATGTCAGCCTTGACCGTCGATGTGACGATAACCTACTCACGCCAGGACCTTTCCCGGAGAATCCACTACCACCAGAGAAGAAGAATTACAAGATCTCTCTCTCTCTCTCTCTCTCTCTCTCTCTCTCTCTCTCTCTCTCTCTCCGAAAACTATACAAGAGATTCTCACCACTTCTAGAGAGATCTAATCTTAGCTTATCTATCAAGCTAAATTTGTTAGCCGTTAATTTACCGTCAAACACAAACGGTGAACCATAAACCTTTGCCATCATCAAGCTCAGGACCACACCTCCGTAACAGAGCTTCGACGTTGTTTACTCTTTTCAAGACAACAACACATAGACTGAATCGTGGCCCATCAACACATATTACCAAGGCCCAAATGAATAAACCCCATTACCACTTACAGAACCAATTCAATTGTGGTCCAATTTTGAACAAAAATTCAAATTGGATATCTTTGTTGAACTAAAACGCAATTGTGAACTAAAATTCAAATAGGGCACCTTATTTGAATGAAAGTATAAATTTAGAAATAGTTATTTATAAAATACATTTATATGTATTTACAATAATTATATATGGAATTTAGTTTGATTATTAATACTTACGTCATTACTGCAAGTATATACTCCATCCGTTTCATAATATTTGTCATTTGTTCTATAGTTCACTGAAAATCCAAGAGATATATAAAGGGAACAAAATGACATGTGTTGCTTGTTCTCTTGGAAAATTGATCATAAAGCCAACGCCAGCCAAAATTGATAAAAAATCACAAAAGTTCCTTGAACGAATGCAAGGTGATATTTGTGGACTGATACATCCATCATGTGGGCAATTCCACTATTTTATGGTGTTAATTGATTCATCTAGCAGATGGTCACATGTTTGTCTATTATTATCTCTAAATATGGCATTTGCAATATTTCTAACTCAGATAATCAAACTTAAGGCTCAGTTCTCTGATTACCCCATTAAGAAAGTTATACTAGACAATGCTGGCGAATTCACGTCCCAAGCCGTCAATGATTATTGTATGGTCACGGGTATAGAAATTGAACATCCAGTAGCTCATGTTCATACACAAAATGGTTTGGATAAATCATTAACTAAATGTCTGCAACTAATTGCAAGACCATTGATCATGAGATCAAAACTCCCAACGTCTGTATGAGGACATTCTATTTTACATGCATAAGCACTCATTCGGATAAGATCAAGTGCATATCATAAATATTCTCCATTACAGTTAGCCTTCGGTCGAGAACCGAATATATTTCATCTAAGATTTTTTGATTGTGCAGTATATGTGCCTAAATCACCATCAAAACGTACAAACATGACCGGATGAAATGGAAAGATGAAATACAAGTCGAACTCGATTCGCTTAATAAACGAAATGTATTCGGACCTACTACACTCACATCCAAAGATGTGAAACCGGTCGGATACTAATGGGTCTTCATTCGAAAACGAAACAAAAATTATGAGATTATGAGATATAAAGCTCGCCTTGTGGCTCAAGGTTTTTCTCAAAAACCCCGAATTGATTATGAAAATCATATTCCCCCGTTATAGATGCAATCACGTTAAAATTCTTAATGAGTCTAGTAGCTAACGAAAATCTAGAGATGCGTCTCATAGATGTCGTTACATCATATCTATATGGATCATTAGATATTGATATCTATATGAGAATTCTGGATGGGTTGAAAATTCCTAAGGAATTAAGTTCCAAACCAAAAGAGTTATTTGCAGTATAATTGCAAATATCATTATATGGGATGAAGCAATCTGGACGTATGTGGTATAATCGTCTAAGTGAGCATTTAACAAAACAAGGATACGCAAACGATCCTTTATGCCCATCTGTTTTCATTAAGAAAAAAACATCCGGATTTATGATTATCGCGGTGTATGTTGATGATCTAAACATAATAGGAACTCAAGAGAAAATACAAAAAGCCTCAAATTATTTAAAATATGAATTTTAGATGAAAGATCTCGGACAAACAAAGTACTGTTGAAACAACCAGTTTTGTTTTTTTAATTAATTAGTCTGAATTAATATTCCTATAAATATTAATCCTCAACGATTAATTCCAAATAACAATACTCAGCGGAAAACCAATAACTCAATCTCAAATATTAAATCTATAAATTCCAATAAAATAATTTAATTCAAATAACCCAATTCCAACTCGATTTCAATTCCATAATTCCAGATAATCAATCAAATAATTCTAGCAACCTAAACTCCAGCACTACAAGAAAACAGCGAGAAACCGACGGAAATATCCGTCGGAAGTCTGTCGGAATATGCGTTTTCCGACAGATTTCCGACGGATATGTCCGTCGTTTCTATCTTGTCGGAAATGGTAAGTCTGTCGGAAATCCGTCATAAATTTCTGACAGATTTCCGACGACTGTATTTCCGACGGAATTCCGACAGCTTGCCGGAGTCCGGCAACACGTCGGAATTCCGTCGGATATACAGCTGTCGGAAATCTGTCGGTTTTGTTTCCGACAGACTTCCGACGTATTTATTTCCGACAGATTTCTGACGTATTTATTTCCGACAGAATTCCGGCGGATCGATTTCTGACGGATTTCCGACGTAGTCGTAGAAATTATTAAAAATGATAATAAATTAAATAATAATTAATTTAATATAAATTTAAAATTTAAAATTTGAACTATTTAAATTAAAATAAAATTAAAAGAAGAAATTAAAATAAAATTAAAAGTAGAATAAAAAGTAATATTGTTTTACAAAAACGTTGAAAATAAAAATCTAAATGGTGGGCCCCGGAAAATCCGGGTTGCGCCCCAAGTACTCCATCATCCGTTGCACCATCTCCCTCTCCTTGTCCCGCTCGGCTCTCTCCTTCTCCCGCTCGGCTTCTATGGCCTTTTGTGCATCTTGTATCTGTTGGACCGTCGTCTTCAATTCTGAAATTTCGGCGTCCTTCTCCTGCATCTGGGCTCTCAGCTCGGATGACTCGCTGTAGTAACGAGAAGACCCCGATGATCCTGCATCGTCAGGAAGACCATAAATCCGCCCTTTGCTCTGCGGAGCAACCTGCGGAACAAATTAAATTGTAAATGAAAAAGACTTTTAAATTTTACGATGATGTCGTCCGGGGCTTGGGTGAGGGGAGGGGTCCCGTCGATGGATGGCTGAGACAGAATGTACTCGTCTTCCATTCTTCGGACGCTCTCCTGAATCTCCTTAGCTACCGGATCCTGGACGACACCATCCTTGTGGGTGTGTGTTGCTAGCAGAAGTTCCAAGTTGTTGGGTTTCCTACCCAACTTCTTAGCCTGCAGTTGTTAGATATTTATTTGATAATATAAATGTATAAAAAAAAATTAATAAAATCAAGACGTACATAAAAAACTTACCATATCCCTAGCCTTTGTCTTCTTGCTAGTAGCTCCAAGGTTGTGGGTGGCTACACCCTTGCCCTTGCGCGTGCTGTTCCGGTTGCTAGAGTGATATGTAGAGCTCTCATTGGTAGCCTCTAGTTGCCAATATGCGATGAACCCGTTCCAAAACTCTGTCTTCTCTTTCATCTCCTTTGGCACCTGACCGTGTTGCCACTTGTCCTTCCACTCGAACAACTTCTTCGAGTAGTGCACTCCTGCATAAGAGTCGAATTCCCTCCTGACCAGAGCGGTCAAGTTTGGTTCCCACCTAAATTCTTGCTGCAAAAAGAAACATTAAATATAAATAATAATAATTTAAATGAAAGTAAAAATTGTGAAAATAGATGACTTACCGCAAATTGGCGAAACCACATTTCTTGATCCTCCAGTGGCATGGCGGTGTACGTCGCATAAGGACGGCTGAGCAAAAAGTTTTCCATCTTGTTGAGGGACTTCGAAATCCCGCTGCGAGAATCACCAAACCTACGGGAAAAAATGTAACAATATAATAACATTAGTCACAATTAATTAAATTTCTTAAAAAAAAAAAAACAGAAATGGAACAAAAAACTTACCATCTGTCTCTACCGAGCTGGTCTGGATGGAGATTAGTCAACCTCTCTCGTCCAGGAAGACCCATGAAGTCCTCGACGCTAATCTGCGACGGTGCTGTGGTGGTTGGTGGTGTCGCCGGCGTCTGTAAAGGTGTAGACGACGGTGTAGGTGTAGACGTCGAAGTCGAACGAGATCTACTCACACGACGACGACGTTCGCCGCTGCCAGATGCAGCAGCGAAACCACCGTAATCCCTACATTTATATGAAAATATATTTTAAATATATGAAAAATCTATTTTTTTCAAATAATGGTAAAAATTATAAAAATTTCGAAATTGGTTAAATAGATAATTATAAAAATATAATGGTTTAAAAAAACATTGCTTTAAATTTCCAAAATTCTAAAATTTAAAATGAATCCTTAAAATTGTTTAAAAATTAGTATAAAATGTTAACATTTTTTTCCAAACTAACCAATTTTGTTTAAAAATGCTAACAATGCTTAAATCCTAATTCACAAACATTTCTTAAATTTCCCTAAATTCACAAACTAATTGACAAACAAATTTCCCTAAATTCACAAACTAATTCACATATTCTACAAATTAATTCACAAATTAATTCATTATCTTCAAATTCTAATGTATTAAAATTCTAAAATTGTAAATAAATCCTAAAAATTGTTTTAAAATTAGTAGAAAATTCTAGAAATATTTCCAAAAATGTATAAAATATATTTTTCCTAAATCTAATTATATATAAATTAATAATATATATATATAAGTTCAAAAAATTATTTATTTACTTAAAAGTTTATAATATTAAAATTCTAAAATTTTAAATAAATCCGTAAAATAGTTTAAAAATTATAAATTCTAACCGTAATAAAATCTATAAATTTCAAAAAAATCAAACATTTTCCTAACCTTAAAATCAAACTTCCCTAATCCTAATTCACAAAATCAATACCTAATTCACAAAATTTCAATCCCTAATTCACATACTCAATTCCAAATTCACAAAATCAATCCCTAATTTACAAAATCAATACATAATTCACAAAATCTCAAATCCTAAATCAATTCCTAATTCCTCAAATCAATTCATATACTTACAAATGGGAAGGAAGATCCGCCATAACAAATCCGGCGAGGAGAAGGCTGCGGCGATGGCGAGGCTGCAGTGACGGCTAGGAGGAGCGGCGATCGACTGTGGCGAAGAGGAACGGCGGGACTGCGGAGAGGAGGAGCGGCGTGGCTGTGGCGTTGCTCGGGGACGAATTCCGGCGAGTCTAAGCGACGAAATCGGCGGTCGGAGGCAAATCGCGATCGGAGGAGGCAAATCGCGATCGGAGGATTTTGCGACGAAATCGGCGGTCGGAGGCAAATCGCGATCGGAGGATTTTTACGCGTGGAGAAGAAGAAGAAGAAGAAGAAAACAATGTGTCTGTTAATAAATTAGAATTTCCGACTGTCGGAATTCTGTCGGAAATATATATATATATATATTTCCGACAGATTTCCGACGGATTAATTTTCATTTCGCGTGTAAAATTTGGCACATCTGTCAGAAATCTGTCGGAAATATATTTATATATTTCCGATAGAATTCCGACAGATTTGTGGTTTAAAGCTTGTTAACGATCCGTTTTCGTAGTTACAAGGGAATAGCATGATTGGAGCATGATTTAGAAGATTAAATACTTGATAATATTATTGTTACATTCAAATTCTAAACATTTGTTTTTTTTTAGGATTTTTTCGTAAAGATCTATGTTTATGTATATGTAACAGTATGAAATGCTTTTGGTTCAAACATGAGCAAATCGCAAATCATGTTCTGTATATCATCCACAATGTTTTTTTTTTGTTTTAGGGTTAAGGAATTGAAGAAATTTAAGAATTTATTAAATTTAAGAAATTTTTTTTTTGGAAATTAATGAATTAGCATTTTGGAAAAAATTGGTTATTTTAAAACAATATTCAACATTGTTAGCATTTTTAAACAAAATGCATATTTTGGAAAAACTGTTAGCATTTTGTACTTATTTTTACCTCAAATCCCTAAATCAGTTGGAAATCTGTCGGAACAATATTCATTTTTCCGACAGATTTCCGACGGATTTGGGGATTTGAGCTTGTTAATGATCCGTTTTCGTAGTTAGAAGTTAATAGCATGGTTGGAGGAATATTTGGAAGATAAAATACTTGATAATGGTCATTGTTACTTCCAAATTCTAAACATTTAGTATTTTCCGTAAACATCTATTGTTTTGTATATGTAACTGTATGAGACGCTTTTGGTTAAAACATGTTCTGTATAACATCGAGAAGGTTATTTACTCACTTATCTTTCACTTTAGTTGTCAGAATTGTATGCCGAGACTTTGTCTTCTCGAAATTCAGGAATTTGACCGCAAAACCCTAAATCTGTCGGCAATCTGTCGGAAATATATATATATTTCCGATAGATTTCCGACACATGTAAGGGTAACACGTGTCGTCTTTTAAGATTAGCATGATATGAATATTGTGTCGGAAATCTGTCGGAAATATATATATATTTCCGACGGAATTCCGACAGATATACGCAGATGAATTTTTTATAAGAAGATTATAGAAATATTCGTTTCTGTCGAAAATCTGTCGGAAATATATATATATATATATATTTCCGACATATTTCCGAAGGAAAATCATTTTTTAAAAAAAAAAATAGAAAAATATAAATTATCTGAAATTCTTGTTTATGTTAACAGATACAAACATATAATGTAACTAATATGAGTCTGAGTCTGATCCTTCCGAAGGAATTGTGTCTTCGTCTTCATCAAATTCTCCAACTTCTTCTTCTGATTCTGAATGTACTATATTATCACCAAATTCAGTGAAATCAACAAAAAGGTCCACCGCTGAAGAATGATCAACTGGAGCCATCGGAGTAATTCTAGTTGGTTGCATAGCATCTTGCTCAGCAAGTCCATATAGTCTCCCTCTTAGATTAATTGGAGTCACTGTAATCCAAGGATCTCCTCGATGTGTTACCCTAGGGTAAGAAATGTAGCATACCTGAAACAAATATATTTAGTTTAGGCAATTACAATATCATTATTTATCTATAATGCACGTATTATAAAATTTTAAAATCAAACCTGGTTTGCCTGTGATGCTAGGATGAATGGGTCATACTTTTGCAGTCTCCTAGAAGAATTTACTAAAGTGACGCCAAATTGGCTCACCTGAACACCTTCTGGATATGACGGATCAAACCAATCATACAAGAAAACAATGCACCTCATGCCCAACATTCCTGGATAGCGCACTTGCAATATTTCTTTGAGAATCCCGTAGTATACTACATCACCACTTGTAGCTGAAATACCGTAATCTGCAGTTGCCCTCGGCCTTTCTCCATGAATCCTAAATGCAAATCCCCTAGTGCAATACCGAACGTATGAAGTTGCTTCGAAGCTTGGGCCAGAAACTATCTCTTGTAACCATCTCGGAAACCTTTCTCCATTCTTCATTCCTTCAGAAACCTGAGATAATAATTTAGACAAATTAATAAACAAACATTTAATTAAGTAATAATTAATTCACTAATTTTAAGATATATAAGCATTTTTTAAAAACTTACGTAATATTGCAGCCAATTTGGAAACTCGGTTTCCTTAGATTCTCCAAGTTCGTCTTCTGTCATTTCCGGATAATAGCGACGTATTGATGCAATGTAAGTCCTGAAAGCAAACAAAAATATATAACATATGAAACCTATATATTACTTAGGTATTAAAAACAAGAAGTATTTAAATAAGTTCTGTTTTTACCTTTCGTACTCCGCCATCTCCTCACAATTCGTTAGGATATACATATGTAAGTGACTCCACTCATCCTGTGATAGGAAGCGTCTCTTCCCTCTCCCAATCACTCGGCCAACTTGCGAAAACAACTCAGGGACCAGCGCGGCATACGTGACTCTCTCACCTCTATCATCATGAAGAGTAGGACGTCTACTCTTCGTACAAACTTCCCGTAGAAAGTAATATTCCGCAAACTGTGATAATTCTTCATTGATACTCTGTGCGACAATAGAACCTTCAACTCGAGCCAAATTTTTGACCTTCTTCTTTAGATGGAACATGTACCGCTCGAAAGGATACATCCAACGAAATTGAACAGGACCACCTAGTTCGGCTTCGCGGGGGAGGTGTAGGGGAAGATGTTCCATAAAATCAAAAAAAGACGGCGGAAAGATCTTCTCAAGATTGCAAAGGATCACTGGTATACTGGAATCTAAATTGCGGATCCCCTCAACTGTAAGTGTCCTCGTGCATAAATCCCTAAAGAAAGCATCAACTGCTGTAATAAATTCGTGGACAGTTTGAGGAAGGAGATGGGTAAAAGCAAATGGAAGAAGCCTCTGCATCAGTCCATGACCATCACGACTCTTCAGTCCCAAAAACTTTAGGTATCGCGAGTCTACGCAGTTACCCAGATTAGCTGCATATCCATCAGTGAATTTAACTTCGTCTTTAATCCACCGGAAAAATTCTCTTATCTTTTGTATTTGCAATCGGTACGGAGGAAAAGGATATGTACCATCGGGAAGACGATCAAGATAATCACGATAGCAAATCTTTGAAACATCCATCCTAGACTTCACATTGTCTTTTGTCCTTCCCGGGATGTTTAACACCGTATTCATGATGTTGTCAAAGAAGTTCTTTTCAATATGCATCACATCGAGGTTGTGCCTTAATAAATGATCCTTCCAATACGGCAAATCCCAAAATATACTCTTCTTGTACCAGTTGTGAGCTTCCCCTACACCACAAAGCGGTTCATGCCCATTACCCCCACAATCAGGAGTCCTCTCAGCACCAAAATCTCTCAACTGCTCCAATATAGTACGACCGTCTATCTCTTCAATTGGAGCATCAAACACTTGTTTATTTTTCTTAAATAATCTTTTAGACCGACGATACGGATGGCCGTCCGGTAGAAACCTTCAATGGCAATCAAACCAACATGGCTTTCTTCCATTCCTCAATTGGAAAGCGTCAGTGTTGTCTTGGCAAAACGGGCACGATAATCTTCCATGAGTAGTCCATCCAGATAGCATACCGTATGATGGGAAATCGCTAATAGTCCACATAAGGACCGCACGCATCAGAAAATTCTGCTTCCGTGAAACATCAAACGCTTCGACACCGTGACTCCATAGCATTTGTAACTCATAAATCAATGGCTGGAGGAATACATCAAGTGATCTCTTCGGATGCTCAGGTCCGGGAATAAGAACAGAGAGGAATAAAAACTCTCGACGCATGCACATACTAGGGGGCAAATTGTACGGTGTTACGATTATGGGCCACAAAGAATACTGCCTTCCATGCTTCCCAAATGGGTTGAAACCATCCGTACTTAACCCGAGGTACACATTTCTTGACTCGTATGCAAAATCCGGATACAACATTTGAAAATGTTTCCACGCTTTTGCATCTGAAGGATGTGTAATCTCTCCATCTTGACGATGCTCTGCATGCCATCTCATTTGTTCTGCCATTCGCGCAGATTGATATAACATCTTTAACCTCGCTGTCAATCGTAAGTACCACATACGTTTATATGGAATTGGAACTCTCCCACCACTTTCCTGATACCGTGGTTTACGACAAAATTTACATCTTCTCCGGTCTTCGTCTTCTCTCCAATATAGCATACAGTTGTCGATGCATACATCTATCACCTGATACGGCATACCAAGACCAGCTACAAGTTTCTGTATCTCGTAGTATGATGCAGGTGCCTGATTATCTTCAGGCAAAATATCTTTCACAAAATCTGCTATCGCATCAACACAGTCTTCCGCCAAATTGAAGTCCGTCTTAATGGTCATCAGTCTACTAGCAGTTGATAAAGGTGAATGTCCGTCTCGACACCCATGATATAAGGGCTGCTTCCCTGCGTCTAACATATCAAAAAATCTTCTAGATTCTTCATTTGGTTCTTCTACTCTATCCTCCCCTATTACGATCGATGGCAAATTCTCTCTAAACGCATCATAAACCATCTCAGCGGTACCTACACCAAAATCTACTTCCGTTCTATGTTCGCCAAAGCGATCCGTTCTATGATCACCTAAGTTATCCGTTCTATGTTCGCCTAAGCTATCTGCAACATATGGTGCACTGCTACTACTATCACCAACATTATTAGTTTCTCCATGAAAAAACCAAATTTTGTATCTCGGCATAAAACCATTGGTATACAAGTGATGCCAAACTTGTTCTACATTAACATTACGTGAATTGCAACAATTTAAACATGGACATTTTATCACCTTTCGATTCCCGACAACCGCCATGAACTCGCATATACCTTGTGCATAACTTTCATTTAATATCTTCGACTCCGGATCATACATCTCTTCATCCATCCACGATCTATAATATCTAGAAGATGACATCTCACTCTCTTAACGATTTTTTCTAACAAATGTTTGGTTGGAAGTTGTTGTTGTTTTGTGAGTGAATGAAGATATGTGGAATCATATATATAAATACCCTGACCGTCGGAAATATGTCGAAAAAGCGTCGGAAAACCAACGGATATAATAACGGCTATATAACGGCTATTTTTCCGACATATTTCCGACAGCTAGTTGGTTGTCAGTCGGAAATCTGTCGGAAACAATTAACGGTTCATATTTTCCGATGGATTTCCGACAGCTTACCGGAATCTCCTCTGGCGTCAGCACCGGCTAGTTATACGGTCCAATAATCCGACCAATTTCCGACGGTCTTCTTGTCCGTCGGAAATAATTCCGACAGCTTTCCGACGGAATTGAAAAATTTCAGTTCCGTCGGAAAGCGGTCGGATTACCGTCGGAAATTTTCCGACGGAATTACTTCCGTCGGAAATTCCGTCGGATTTGCGGCTGTTTTCTTGTAGTGCAGGTTCTACTAGAAACTAAAATAAGATCTATGTCCCGCACAATGCTTTGACGGCTGGTCACCATTAACCGGTGTGAATCGAGCGGAAGAATATTGGGCCGATTTTTTCTTGCTACTCTCCTTCTCCCAAAACTCGACAAGACTAGCCCAAATGGTCGGGATAAACTTAGGAATTCACATAGGTTTTACCGGATTAATCTCTATTAACCAACCTAGATGCAATTCCTTTTCCTAGGATCTAGGGTTTGTAAAATTTAAATCTGATGAAACGGATCTCGAATATACTTGGAGTTTGCAGCGGAGATTTGATCAGGGATTTGAGATCTGCAGCACTTCAAATGCAGTGCCTCTACCGATAGTCCACACGCACACAAATAGGAATCCGCAGGGATACTAGTGCCTGAAATCGGATCTTTCAGGGAATTCTCAGAGGCCGCTATCAATAGGGTTTTCTCGACCACCTTTTTCTATCTCTCTCCAGGTCGTGACCTATATCTCCTTTATATAGGTCCTGGAGAAAACCTAATTGATCCTGAACCGATTTAGAATCAATTAAGTTATTAAACTGAAATCTTATTTCGGTTAAACCCTCGTGTCGATCGACACTACTATAGTGTCGATCGACGCTGCCTTTAAAACATGTTTATAATGTGTATCAAATACACATCATTTAGATCATTACATTAATGATCATTCCCTTATAAAGTGAATCCTATTTGCTTAGGTGTGTGACCCTGTAGGATCATATAATACTAGTAATGAGTTCATAACTCATAGATCATAAGCGGCTTCTAGCAAAACGTAATGACCACCTAGTATCATATGAATGTCTAATCTCGACTTCACAACTATCACTGAAGTGAATACAAGTGTGATTTCAGGACATTCCCAACAATCTCCCACTTGTACTGGAATCAACTATTCCAATAATCACTTTGTCGCTATATCTCGATCTGGCATAAGGCAAGAACCGTGTCATCCTTATTCAACCAACATCATGTTCATCGAACTCCGATTTATACTGACAAAACAAACGACTGACATTCAGCTCGTTCGAGTGCGGCCACACATTCCTCTGTATCAAATCTTCGATGGGCCCTGAGATATTTATCTCCTGTTTTACAGGAGGGACAAATCCCATCTTGTTCCATCCATGTTCCTTCACACACTTCATGATACGCTCAATCAATGCCTTTATAGTCACCTTTTACGGATAACGTTTGACAAAGTCGAAACGGACCAATTCATATGTAAGAAATCATGATGAACTCAGGTCTAAGAACTATACTCTATAGTCGTTATGAGAACCTCTCATGACACTTAATTTCCTGTAGAGTTCTCATTAGTGGGTCATGTCCGATCATATGTTCTCTAACATATATCTATGTGATTAACTTTAATACTCTTATTAATGACTCTATGAAACTTAGTCATCAGTCACCTCACATGCTAGTCTCGCACGGTTGCTGGTGTCCCACATCAACAACCTCGACCAGGGACAAACATAATTTATGTCAATTATCTCTTATAGGGTTTCATGATCAAGTCCTCAACTTGATGACCTATATAATGACATAAATTATTTTAGGACTATCATTTAAACACATTTAAATAATACTGAAATCAAACTTTATTAAAATCATCAAAGTATGATTATAAGAACATCAAAGCATAACTTAAAACCAAGACAACTCCCACTAAAATCAAGATCACATCTTAATTTCCTTAAGTCCTATAATAGCAGTATGACTCTCATGCTTAGGTCGCGGGAGGGGCTTGGTCAGAGGATCAGCGACATTCTCATCTGTAGGAACTCTGCTGATCTCCACGTCTCCTCTATCAATTATATCACGTATCAAGTGATATTTCCTCTCTATGTGTTTGGACTTCTGGTGTGACCTTGGTTCTTTCGCCTGAGCAATTGCTCCATTGTTATCACAGAACAATGCCACAGGCTTTAAGATACTAGGGACCACACCAAGTTCAGACACGAACTTCTTGATCCAAATAGCTTCCTTTGCTGCTTCCGAAGCGGCAATGTATTCAGCCTCAGTAGTGGAATCAGCTACGGTGCTCTGCTTGGAACTTTTCCAACTGACTGCACCGCCATTCAGACAAAAGACATAGCCAGACTGAGACCGAAAATCGTCTCTGTCCGTCTGAAAACTTGCATCCGTGAATCCACTTATGATCAGCTCATCATTTCCTCCATACACCAAGAACTTATCCTTAGTATTTCTCAAATACTTGAGGATCCTCTTGACTGCTTTCCAGTGACACTCACCTGGATCAGATTGGTATCTACTCGTCATGCTTAAGGCACAAGCAACATCTGGACGAGTACAGAGCATGGCATACATAATAGATTCTACTGCTGAAGCATAAGGAATTCTATTCATTCGCTCCCGCTCAGCTTGTGTCAAAGGACACTGCTTCTTGCTAAGTGTTATACCATTTAACATAGGCGTGAAACCTCTCTTGGAATTCTGCATATTGAATCTGTGCAATACCTTATCTAGATAAGTATCTTGACACAATCCAATAAGCCTCTTCAATCTATCTCTATAGATTCTTATTCCAAGGATGTACGCGGCTTCACCCATGTAACACCCGCATTTTTTTTTTTTTTTTAAAACAACACATTAACCAGCGGAAAACAGAAAACAATAAATCATTAAACCAATTCCAATTCAACTCAACATTCTAGCAACCTAAACCAGGTTCTACTAAACCAACACACATAAACAGCACATAACTTCCTAATCATCCTCTTCCTCTGCCATGATTCAGCGATCACACTCTTTTCATTACCTGCAACTCAAAAAGGAAAAACAGAGTTGCGTGAGTATTATCATAAATACTCAGTGGAGCGGTCATCCCGTCTACCAGATATAAAATAGGAATTAGACTATCAATTCTACGCGATCAATCAACAACCCAATATTCCAATTATCAACATTTAAACATGATTAACCAATTTCCAATTCACAATTAAACAATGCAATAACCAATTCACAGCACATAATTTATCGAACAACACAATCGATAATCCACAATCTAGCATCTGGTGTCGATCGACGCACCCACATGGTGTCGATCGACACTCCAATCTAAAACACACACTTCACAAACGACTGAGTGTCGATCGACGCACCCACTTGGTGTCGATCGACGCTCCATTCTCAAAACACAAGTCTCAATAAAAGACAGTGGCATCGATCGACACTACCTCTAGGTGTCGATCGACGCTCAACTCGAGCAACCGATCCTTCGTGATCAGAAACTCCCGTGTCGATCGACACTACCTCTAGGTGTCGATCGACACGGCTCGCAGAACCTGAACCGAGCCAAAATCCTCTCACGGCTCGAGTCCCGTTCTATCTCGCGAGATCAACACGATTCGACAACACATAATCCACACAAAACTCATTCGGAAACCAATCCAAAACAACCAAAAAAATCAAGCAAAACTCCTAATAGCCTAATTCCATATCATGATCACGCACTCACCTTGACAACGGTTTGAACAAGGAAACCCGACCGAAACAGAAGGGAATCAAGTTCTGGAACCTATGGAAATTAGACACCGAGAGCTTCGCAACGGTGTATAGAACGCCTCCTAACTCCACACAGATCGACGGGAAAACAGCTCGCAATCTCGCTAATCGAAACAGGAAAAACAGGGGTTTCAGAACAAACA
Organism: Draba incana; assembly: GCA_963576765.1. NCBI lineage: Eukaryota > Viridiplantae > Streptophyta > Magnoliopsida > Brassicales > Brassicaceae > Draba > Draba incana. The sequence continues at coordinate 12,211,454 of OY755212.1, read as the reverse complement.
CCCTGAAATAAAACGAACACAGAGAACGGAGATTACCTCCAAATCAGGATCCGAAACCAAATCCAAAAACTAGACGGAGAGAGCTTTCCAACGGCACCAAGCTCGTCCTCCGATTCTCTATGAAACGCCGGGAAAACACTTCCCAAGGAGGCTGATTGAATCCCGAGACTGCACAGACCCCTTTTGGAAAAACAATCATAACTCACAAACTACAACTCCAAAAGACAAACGGGTTTCTTATATAGAAAGCTAAGAGGAAGAAGAACAAACCTACAAAATATCACGTTGATCAGACTCGATTAGATTGACCGCTCTTTGCTTCAACCGAGACAGACGAACCTGTCTTCTCTTCCTCTCAAACTTCTCTCTCTCAAAACTCTCCCTCCTTCACAGCAAGCCACGAAAACCCCCTTTTCTTTCTGCCTCACGCGGCCACAAACTGCCTACGGGCTTATAAAGGAAGCCCTAGGGTTTTCCTAAACCGACTTGCCAAACCGAACGATTAATTCCTTAAAACCGAACCGGTCACGATTGGTGTCGATCGACACCACCCCTCGGTGTCGATCAACACTTCTTACCAAAATACACAATTTTGGTTTCGGGATGTTACAATTCTCCTCCACCACACTGGATTCGTCCTCGAATCCTAAAACACAAGACTACTCGAGACTCCACTCGGGCCCGCACCGGCCCAAACCACTGGGAAAAGCACGCCTAATCCCCAAAACACAAGTCTACTCGAGACTCCACTCTGGCCCGCACCGGCCAAACTACTGGGAAAAGCACGCCTAATCCCCAAAACACAAGTCTACTCGAGACTACACTCTGGCCCGCACCGGCCAGACCACTAGAGATTTACACAAAAATCTCAACACTTCACAACCATCCCACACTAAACACGCGTTTTCTAGACATTTATTACGTTTGACTCATCCACACACTCTAGGGAACCACCGTCCCCTCGGGAAACCACCGTCTCCCCGCACTATAGGGAACCACCATCCCCTCGGGAAACCACTGTCTCCCCGCACTATAGAGGAAACCACCGTCCCAATATATGCGCTCAGTACTATAAAGGAAACCACCGTCCCAATATAAGTACACAGGAAAACCACCGTCTCCTGGAGAGAACCACCGTCTCTCAGCATGTATACAGGAAACCACCGTCCCCGATATATACTCTGGAAAACCACCGTCTCCAGATCATGAGTCATCCACAATAAATTCTAAAACGCCTAACCAGCTCCACAATAGAATCAAAAAGGGACGCGCAAAGTCCCTAGCCCGAAATACCAAACGCAATGTTTTCCTAATCCCGCCTAGATCTGACCAACTGATCGCACAACCATCAAACAAGAACATGTACAACCAGCAGTGGACCCAGAATTGGATCGATCGATTGTGCAACAATCAAACAAGAACATGCACAACTAAGACACTACATCCGATATCCCGGTCGTCGAAACCGAATGCACAAGAATATCATCGAGGTCTGTATTCCGTTCCATTCTCATGCCACGGTCAGCTATCGATTACTCATATTTACCGTCATCATCACACTCTCAGGACGTCTCCCTCGAGGTAACGATGCCGGTGTCACTCCACTCTCAGGATGTCTCCCTCAAGCTCTGGCTCTATATAGGAAAATACTTCCTTAGAGTAATCAACACCTACGAGACAAGCATTCGGAACTCAGAATACCTCCCTTGATAACAACACGCAACACGCAATCTACTCTAGGAAAACAAAACTACTCATGCCGAACACACGGCCAAACAAACGGTTCCCAGAAGAACCAAACCACAACCTCGAAGCACAAAGCCAAACCAAACTCCTCGCATGCCCCGAATATCTATTGCTCTTAACTCAGCCTACACCTGGCACCCATAGGACGCATCCTACAGCCCATCAGGAACACATACCATTCGCACTCTCGGGACACATCCCTCGAGTCAATGGTATCTGGGAATCTCACATCCCCACACAACACACAGGAAAACTCACCTCTCCTCACAACACATGAGTTATTCGGGACCATAGTCCCTAGAGCAATAAATATTGAGCACTGATCACCGAAACTGAACTGCCCAACAAGGGTCCAAAACCACTCCTGATACCTCAGCGCCCACAACCTTTAGTTGATACCCTGCCTGTCCCGCTCGAGGGGACCTGGACTGAACTGACTGCTTCAAACGACTCACGACTCGGATTCCTCTTCTGAATCCCACAATGCCCTAAGCACTCTTAAACGCGTGACGATACGCAATTCTGCTGATTTTTGATCCTGATCACTACGCACCCTTTGATAATCCAGACAATCTTCCCGATAACCTGAAACACTCCTTGCTCGCTCTGCACAGTATCCTCCTAACCCAGACTAGGTCTAACAGACTGACCGCGCAACAATCAAACATGAACATGCACGATCTTCCGTAAACCCAGAGTTGGATTCCTCGTCGCGCCATAACCAACAAGCCACCATTTCCTTGAAAACGTACTAAAATGCCATCTGTGGCGAACCTCGAACCTTGGAATACTCCCATCTGCCTTCTTGCAACCAAACTGGCGCTCCTCTAAACAATACTGCTCGATTTTGCATCCAGCTCTGCTCCTGATTCTCTCCTGAACCAAACACCATAAGCTCCTGATCCTCAGGATTCCTCGAACACTCCACGATATCCACTATGCATACAATCACAAACGCGTCCAGGTCATCCCGGATCACGACGCCACCTCCTGTGCTTACCACAAGCACCAAAACACACACAAACATAACCACAACTGGAAATGCCCAACACTTGCCTAGTTTTATCCAGAACCCATGATGCGACATTCTTAATCCATCCAGGTCCGGCGGTCAATCGTACAACAATCTGACAAGAACATATACAATCGCCCGTCAGTCCAGACTATACCTAGCCCAACTAGGTCTGACAGTTGACTGTACAACAATCAAACAAGAACATGTACAGCCGTACGTCAGTACAGATTGGATTTTCTGAATGCTACATCTATTCCAGAACTCAACTATAGGCCCAACCTTACCAGCAATACTCCGACTCATAACCTGAGCCTCCGAACCGTCTATCACAGACCCAAAAATCTTGGCTGCTCCAGCCAACACCATACGAGATTCCCACTCGTTCCGCAATCGTCCCACATGGACCAAAATCTCGGCCTAACACAGCCGATACCACACGAGATCCTCCCAAGACCTCAGAGGCTCCCTCTAATCCACACACAAAACATACCGCTCGCACTCTCGGGACACCTCCCTCGAGCCAACGGTATCTGGGGATCTCACATCCCCGCAAGAGATCTCACATCCCTCGCTGCTTATTCCAGGAACACGCTTCCCAATAAGCACACAGGAGAACACACCTCTCCTCCGATTAGAGCCGCCTCACGTGGTATAGTCACAACGTTCCCATCCTGGGATAACCTCAAAAAACTGACCAACATGGTCCACAAATATAAACACAACACGAACCACACATCTCAAAACCAAATGAAATAAATAAGGAACACCATCTTATAAATTTCAAAAATATAAATCGTTTCAACACCAACGAAATACAATAAAAATCCTGAAACAGCACCGAACTCCAAAACTCGGAAAACGGAAAAACAAACCAAAAAGAACACCAAAAGCCAGCTCAACCCTCGAACTGCTCCTCTAGGCCCTCGACCACTACGAGTGCCTCCACCAACTCTGCCCTCGAGGCATACTTGGAAGCCATGCCAGGCTTCTTCAGCCCGATCCGAAGTCCAGCCACGAACTTGCCCAACTGGGCTCGCTCCTCATCCATGTCGCTACTCGCATAGACCATTAACCTGCTGAACTCAGCATCATAAGCACACACTGATAGGTTGCCCTGAACCAATCTCTGGAACTGCAACTCTAACTGCTCCACAGCCTCTTGAGGAAAATATCTAGCATTCAACTCGCCCAAGAATTCTCCCCAAGACCACAATGTCCGCCTCCTCCTGGCTTGCACTCCAGCCCACCAAAGGCGCGCATTGCCTTCCAAAAACTTCACCGCTAGATCCACACAGAAATCCTCAGGACATCGGAGAATACGAAGCCTACGCTCCATCTTCCATCTCCACTCATTGGCCTCCTCTGGCCTCCCTCTACCCGAGAATGACAAGGGCCCCATGAGCAATAACTCATTAGACCACGCAAGATACTGCTCCCTCCGGGTCTCCACTGGAGTCTGCACTGGCACTGCACCCGGTAATCGCTCCAAAATCAACGCTAGCATCTTAGACACATGATCCTCTGGATCCTGAGCTCCGCCTGAAGCACCACCTGCACCTGGACCTCTCGCCGCACCCGACGCTCAAGCACTAACTCTCGCTCCAGCTGAACCATCTGATACACTGACAGAGCCCTCTGACAACTCCTGATACACAGGCGAACCGACCACCTGATCCGATGACTCACTCTGAGTCTCCCACTCGAACAACTTAGCCATACGGCCCCGACCACGAACACGACCAAAACCACGACTCCGGCCTCCACGGCCACCAGCTCTGCCACCACGGCCTCTCGGAACTCTAGCCATCGCACACTGCACTTATCACAAGAACAATTCTAGGAGACTAGAATTCACAATCAGAAAAACACAACAATAACTTACCGCGGAATCTCTTTGAAGGCTGAAGAGGATGATTCTAAGACTATAATTGACTAAGCACACATAATCAATTAAACACATAGTCTCAGTTCATCCCAAACACTACTAGCCCTAGAACCGTAAGGGCTCTGATACCAAAATGTAACACCCGCATTTTTTTTATTTTAAAAACAACACATTAACCAGCAGAAAACAGAAAACAATAAATCATTAAACCAATTCCAATTCAACTCAACATTCTAGCATTCTAAACCAGGTTCTACTAAACCAACACACATAAACAGCACATAACTTCCTAATCATCCTCTTCATCTGCCATGATTCCGCGATCACACTCTTTTCATTACCTGCAACTCAAAAAGGAAAAACATAGTTGCGTGAGTATTATCATAAATACTCAGTGGAGCGGTCATCCCGTCTACCAGATATAAAATAGGAATTAGACTATCAATTCTACGCGATCAATCAACAACCCAATATTCCAATTATTACCATTTAAACAGGATTAACTAATTTCCAAATCACAATTAAACAATGCAATAACCAATTCACAGCACATAATTTATCGAACAACACAATCGATAATCCACAATCTAGCGTCTGGTGTCGATCGACGTACCCACATGGTGTCGATCGACACCCCAATCTAAAACACACACTTCACAAACGACTGAGTGTCGATCGACGCACCCACTTGGTGTCGATCGACGCTCCATTCTCAAAACACAAGTCTCAATCAGAGACAGTGGTGTCGATCGACACTACCTCTAGGTGTCGATCGATGCTCAACTCGAGCAACCGATCCTTCGTGATCATAAACTCCCGTGTCGATCGACACTACCTCTAGGTGTCGATCGACACGGCTCGCAGAACCTGAACCGAGCCAAAATCCTCTCACGGCTCGAGTCCCGTTTTATCTCGCGAGATCAACACGATTCGACAACACATAATCCACACAGAACTCATACGGAAACCAATCCAAAACAACCAAAACAATCAAGCAAAACTCCTAATAGCCTAATTCCATATCACCATCACGCACTCACCTTGACAACGGTTTGAACAAGGAAACCCGACCGAAGCAGAAGGGAATAACTCGCGACTCCCTTCACCAAATCCAGTTCTGGAACCTGATATGGAAACTAGACACCGAGAGCTTCGCAACGGTGTATAGAACGCCTCCTAACTCCACACAGATCGACGGGAAAACAGCTCGCAATCTCGCTAATCGAAACAGGAAAAACAGGGGTTTCAGAACAAACACCCTGAAATCAAACGAACACAGAGAACGGAGATTACCTCCAAATCAGGATCCAAAACCAAATCCAAAAAACTAGACGGAGAGAGCTTTCCAACGGCACCAAGCTCGTCCTCCGATTCTCTATGAAACGCCGGGAAAACACTTCCCAAGGAGGCTGATTGAATCCCGAGACTGCACAGACCCCTTTTGGAAAAACAATCATAACTCACCAACTACAACTCCAAAAGACAAACGGATTTCTTCTATAGAAAGCTAAGAGGAAGGAGAACAAACCTACAAAATATCACGTTGATCAGACTCGATTAGATCGACCGCTCTTTGCTTCTACCGAGACAGACGAACCTGTCTTCTCTTCCTCTCAAACTTCTCTCTCTCAAAACTCTCCCTCCTTCACATCAAGCCACGAAAACCCCCTTTTCTTTCTGCCTCACGCGGCCACAAACTGCCTACGGGCTTATAAAGGAAGCCCTAGGGTTTTCCTAAACCGACTCGCCAAACCGAACGATTAATTCCTTAAAACCGAACCGGTCACGATTGGTGTCGATCGACACCACCCCTCGGTGTCGATCGACACCCCTTACCAAAATACACAATTTTGGTTTCGGGATGTTACACTTTTGCCAAGTTGGTTTTGTACTTCATTCTGGAACTCCTTAAATTTCTCAAAGGATTCCGACTTGTGTCTCATTAGATAGACATAGCCATACCTACTGAAATCATCAGTAAAGGTAATGAAGTATTGATAATTTCCTCTAGCACTTGTGCTCATCGGGCCGCAGACATCTGTATGTATAAGGCCTAATAAGTCACTGGCCCGTTCATTTGGTTTGTTGAAAGGAGCCTTCGCCATTTTGCCCATCAAACAAGATTCACATTTCTCACATGATTCATAATCAAATAAGCCCAGAAGCCCATCACTATGGAGCTTTTGTATGCGTTTCTCGTTTATGTGACCCAAACGACAGTGCCAGAGAAAAGTTGGGTTTTTGTCATTAGACTTAAACCGCTTAGTATTTATGTTATAAACGGGCATTGATTGGTTTAAAATGTAAAGCCCATTCTCTAATGGGCCGCTACAATAAAACATACCATCACGATTAAAAGAACAACATTTATTCTTTATAGAAAAATCAAATCCCATCTAAATCCAAACAGGAAACTGAAATGATGTTTCTGCTTATCGCAGGTACATAATAGCAATTGTTTAATTCTAAAACCAAGCCCGAAGGCAAAGATAAATGATAAGTGCCCACGGCCAACGCAACAACCTTTGCTCCATTCCCGACTCGCAACTCCACTTGTCCTTTCTTCAGCGTCCTACTATTGCTTAGTGCCTGCACATTAGTACAAATATGAGCACCACAGCCGGTATCTAATACCCATGAGGTAGAACCTGTAGAAGTAACATTTACTTCAATAACATAAATACCTGGAGAAGTCGGCTCGTACGTCTTCTTCTTGTTCTTCAGACCATCCAGGAATTTCTTGCAGTTTCACTTCCAATGCCCAGACTCATTGCAGAAATGGCACTTATCAGCATTAGAAGGGCCAGCTCTGGGCTTAGGGGGAGGCGCAGGCTTGTCCTGGTTCATAACCTGGACAGCCTTGCCCTTTCCCTTGCCCTTGCCGGGTTTCTTAAACTTTTTTCCCCCTTGTACCATAAGCACATTAGGGGCACCCTTCTTGATGTTTGGCTCAGCTGTCTTGAGCATGCCATGTAACTCAGTCAACGTCTTCGTCAAGCTGTTCATATTATAGTTCATAATAAACGTATCATAGCTTGGCGGCAGTGACTGCAGTATGATGTCAGTAGCCAACTCTTGGCTAATGGGACAGTCCAGTTTCCCCAAGTTATCAATATAACCCATCATCTTTATGACGTGGGGACTCACTGGAGCATCACTTGGTAGCTTGCACTCAACCAGAGATTTAACCGTCTGGTATCTCTCAGTTCGAGCCTGCTCCTGAAACATAGCTTTCAGGCTAGTGATTATCTCGATGGGCGACGCCACGTTCTCATATTGCTTCTGCAAATCTGAGTTCATGGTAGCCAGCATCAGACAAGTCACATCGACCACATCATTTGAATGCTTATCCCAAGCATTCTTTTCTGTCTGCGGGGCATTGGCACGGTACTTCTCGGGGAGAACCTTATCAAGGACATAGTCCCTTTTCTCCTGCCTGAGAACAATTCTCAGGTTTCGATACCATTCCAGAAAATTAGATCCATTCAGCTTGTCCTTCTCAAGGACGGATCTTAGGGAGAAAGTGTTGTTTGAGCTTGACATTGCTGAAACAAAAGAGGTAGAGGGTAAGTTACGATGTTCAATAAAAGAGTAAACTTAACAATTAAGAAAACTCTCATTATATTCAAAACTATGTTTCCTCAAAGAATATAATGATCCAAGATCCATGTTTCCCTAAAATCCGAGCGAGCCACTGGCTGTTACTCAAATCTTAGCTATACAGGTAAGCAACACTTTGCTAATCATATCCAATATGACTCTTGGTTGTGGATAAAAAATCTTATGTTCTAACCACCTGATGTCTCTGGACCCAGAACTTCTGATAGCCCATTCAAGTAAACCAATCTCTTCCGTCATGTAATAGTTGATGTCATACACTGCAAGCCCATCAACTCAATTACCTACTGCCTCACTCGTGTAACTGAAGATACCTTGCACTGCAAGACTATCACGCAATGAAATGAGCCTTGACAGCTGACAAGATCGGGAAGACATCCAGAATACTTGATATTTAGTCGAGGAACTGAACATTTAATCCTTAATATATATCATATATGCATTCAGGAACCCAATCTCATTAAATCTGGTTCGGTTATTTGATTTCAGGTTCATTAACCCTTAATCTTCGTAAGCTGTCGATCGACAATACCTTAGTGTCGATCGACACTGACCTCTCTGTCTCAGTTCATCGAAAACCGATCAATCCAATTGAACCGGTTTCGATAACCGAAACAAAATTTCAATAACCGGTTTGTGTCGATCGACACAACATTTGTGTCGATCGACATTGACCAAACCAGATTCAATTTTCGATAACCGGTCAATCCAATTGAACCGGGTTGATAATTGGTCTCTGTCGATCGACACAACGTTTATGTCGATCGACGCTAACCAAACCGAATCGATTTTGTGATAACCGGTCAATCCAATTGAACCGGATCGATAATCTGTATGTGTCGATCGACACAACCTTTGTGTCGATCGACGCTAACCAAATCGCAACAAACTGCAATTAGCCGGTTTAATCGATCTTTAAACCAAGCGCGATAACAGATTCAATCCAATTGAACCGGTTCATCAATCGCAAGGCAGAGACAGACGTGTCGATCGACACAACCATTGTGTCGATCGACACGACTAGGTTTCTTATGCGATTTGAACAATTTTTCACGAAAACGATTTTACGAAGAAAAGGCAATCAAATCCGATTACAGTTCAGCCAGATTACAAAGTTAACCCCTAAGGCTCTGATACCACTGTAGGAATTCACACAGGTTTTACCAGATTAATCTCTATTAACCAACCTAGATGCAATTCCTTTTCCTAGGATCTAGGGTTTGTAAACTTTAAATATGATGAAACGGATCTCGAATATACCTGGAGTTTACAGCGGAGATTTGATCAGGGATTCGAGATCTGCAGCACTTCAAATGCAGTGCCTCTACCGATAGTCTACACGCACACAAATAGGAATCCGCAGCGATGCTAGTGCCTGGAATCGGATCTTTCAGGGAATTCTCAGAGGCCGCTATCAATAGAGTTTTCTCGACCACCTTTTTCTATCTCTCTCCAGGTCGTGACCTATATCTCCTTTTATATAGGTCCTGGAGAAAACCTAATTGATCCTGAACCGATTCAGAATCAATTAAGTTCTTAAACTAAAATCTTATTTCGGTTAAACCCTCGTGTCGATCGACACTACTATAGTGTCGATCGACGCTGCCTTTAAAACATGTTTATAATGTGTATCAAATACACATCATCTAGATCATTACATTAATGACCATTCCCTTATAAAGTGAATCCTATTTGCTTAGGTGTGTGACCCTGTAGGATCATATAATACTAGTAATGAGTTCATAACTCATAGATCATAAGCGGCTTCTAGCAAAACGTAATGACCACCTAGTATCATATGAATGTCTAATCTCGACTTCACAACTATCACTGAAGTGAATACAAGTGTGATTTCAGGACATTCCCAACATAAACCAGGGTAGCATACACACTTTCGGATCTGGGTTTTCCTCCCACTTGTCTTTCCACCGTCCAATTTGGTCGTTGAGGCGAGCCTTCGCTTTTGCATCAAAATGTTACCGAACATAGCCGTTGATCGCGGGGTCCCAGTAATAATTTTGCTAAAAAAAACAAGTAAAACAAAGTTAATATAAATTTAAAAATTAAGAAAGAAAAAAAAGTTATATAATTATCGCAAATATTTTGTACCACCGGGCCTTCGTCTCCTCGGGAACAAACTTCCAACTCGTATGTAGCATGGTGAAATCCCGCTCGATAATCTCCCTAATAGACTTTGCGAATGAGTTTTGTGAGAACCTGGAAAAAAAATCAGTAATTGAAAACATGTTAGGTAATAAATGTAATTAATAAAAATATTATATTTTCAAAAGAAAATGTAGTACCACAATTGGTTGCCGGACGGCTCAGGATGTAGCTCGGGAAGTACTCGGCGTGCAGGACTAACGAGAAGCTGAGCAAAAGTCATATTGTCCATCGACGGAACTCTACGATCGTCCTCTGGAGGAGCCCCCGGAGTTGGTTGAGTCTCGGGAATCGCAGAAGAAGAAGGCCCGTCGCCTCTAGGCGCATGAAATCCCGGTCGTGGAGGTCTACGTGAAGGGTCCCCCTGTAGAAAGTCAGGGTACTCGTTTGGTGTACGACCCGTCATCTACAATTATTTAAAATTATTAAAAAAAAATTATGTTAAAATTTTATAACAAATTAAAACACAATATAGTAAAAATTAACATTTTAAACTTCTAATCCTGACAATTGTAATAATTCTCATAATTCTAATTATGCTCATAACATATTACTAACCATTCTACTAAATTTTATAATTCAATAAATAGTAAAAATTAATATTCTAATATTCTAATCCTAACAATTATAATAACTCCCAAAATCATAATTATTCTAATCAACAATATAATCCTAACCATTCTAATAAATCCTATGATTCTAAAAATTCCAAAAATTTAATCCTAACAAATTTATAAATAAATTAAAAGTAAAGAGCGAATTTTGTACCTTGAAATTGGAATTTGTAGAGAGAGGAAATGGTTTTGCGAGATGGGAGAGAGGAAAGTGCGACTGTTCACGGATATGGGCTCGCGCCTATATAGGAGAATATCCGTCGCAAAAGCGTCACAAAATTCCGTCGCAAAACATTGTTTTCCCAGCCACTTCCGTCGCAAAATTGTCGCAAAACTTTGTTTTCACCTCCACATCCGTCGCAAAATCGTCGCAAATCAGGTAATTAAATATTGAATTTAATTTATTTGACTGCGCTAATCGTCGCAAAAACGTCGCAATAATGGTTCTATCGCAAAATCGCCGTAACGGGGTTTAGGGTTTATTTAGGGTTTCGAGTCTTCTGGACCAATTTTAGGAATACAAAATACTAAATATACTTGTTTTAGGGTCCCTTGTGCATATAACGAACAAAGACGGACAATAAATGAAGAAAATCAACAAATCAGTGTAAATGATAGATTTATCATATTCATTGTCTAAGTGTATGATGTATATACTTATGTTTCTCATGGTATAATAATTTCAATAAGAAAGTTTTTATTGCTTGTACTACTGACTCTTTAGTTAATATAACCAATAAAGAATGTTAAGAACAGGTAACCCAAAAATTATATGATTAGGGGTTAAGGTTTAGGTTTTGCAACGCATTTGCGAGGGAGTCGTCGCAAAACCGTCGCAAACTATCCACAGTTGCGATGGTTTTGCGACGACTCCCTCGCAAATTCGTCGCAAAACCTAAACCCTAAACCCTGAACATATAATTTGTGGGTTACTTGTTCTTAAAATCTTGTTTTTGTGAGATTAAACTAAGGAGTGAGTATATAGCAATACAAATTTTCTTGTAGTGTCTTGTGTATTGAGGGTTAAGGGTTGTGACGATTTTGAGAGGAGTCGACACAAAATCGTCGCAAAACCGCCGCAAAACCTAAACCCTAAACCCTGAACATATGATTTTTGGGTTACCTGTTTTTAAAATCTTCTTTTTGTGAGATTAAACTAAGGAGTGAGTATATAGCAATACAAATTTTCTTGTATTGTGTTGTGTATTGAGATTTAAGGGTTGCGACGATTTTGCGAGGAGTCGTCGCAAAACGGTCGCAAATTATCTAGAATTGGGCCGATTTTGCAAGGAATCGTCGCAAAACAGTCGCAAATGTTGCAGCGGTTTTGCGACGAGTGTCTCGCAAAATCGTCGCAAATATCAATATTTTAATTAAAAAAAAATTACATCGCAATTACATTTATTAATCTTCTTCTTCATTATCCTAAATATAAGTTCCTACTCCCCCTTCATTTTCCTCCTCATGATCTTCTTCATTGTCGTCTTCATCAAATTCATCTTTGTTTCCATCCGAATCCTCGAATATCACATCAAGACCACTGTAGAGCGGGTCAATTCTTGTCAAATCAGTGTTTACCTCCGTCGGGATTGAAACTTCTTCTGTTCTGGCAGGTTGCACTGGGGGTTGATCATCAGCATCAGCTGCTAACCCACCAACAATTCGACCCCTTGGGTTAACTTTTATCACAGATAGCCAATCTTTATCTCGTCGTGCACAAGTGCATGGGTAAGGAATGAAGACTACTTGCTCTGCTTGGGATGCTAAAACAAATGGCTCAAACTTGTCGGTGTAACTCCTATTTCCTTTTACGTCAACAACTCCAAATTTGCTGGTTCTAACCCCGACACCAATGGATGGATCAAACCAATCACACCGAAATAGTACACTTTTCAATTTCAACACATCATCATACTCAATCTCGATGATTTCTTTCAAAATACCATAAAAGTTTGTATCGCCAAGGACATGAATACCATAATTTGTAGTGGTTTTATTTTGGTCATGTTCAAATGTGTGAAAAATAAAGCCGCGAGTACAATACATCTTACTCGTTTTTATGCTTGCAATAGGCCCCAAAACAAACTCATGTACCCATAAAGGTCAACTGTGTCAAGATCTCTTCACCACCTATCCTCAAAATGAAATAATTAATTAGTATATATAAATATACATGTATATATACATATATTAATATAAATCATGCATGTTTCTTACCTTCTCCCGCATCCAGGCAGTAAAATCACGTTCTATGAAAGATTGGATTTCTGCATCATTTAGATCAGGAAAAGCTTCTCGTATTTGTCCTTCTAACATTCTGCATGTACGTACACCCTTTAATTAGTTGTATATATATATACCTCTCATATGGCTGAAAGTAGTTACAATTTAGCAATATATACGTATGGGCAACTTGCATATGCTTGAAATCACACCACGTTGTTTCCTTCACTTTTCCACTCATTCGACCAACATCAGAGAAAACGTCTGGTACACCCTCTAAGTGATATGTTCGGCCAACCCCACCATCGTCGTATCGTCTACAACGGTTTTTCTTAGTTTTCACGGTTTGGCTAAAGTAGTAAGTAGAGAAATTTGATGTCTCCTCTGTCAAACTTCCAGCAATGATTGATCCCTCAACTCTTGCGAGATTTTTCGCCTTCATCTTCAGATGTTTGAAGAACCTTTCAAAGGGGTACATCCATCGAAATTGGACTGGTCCACCCAAATCTAACTCATGAGGTAAGTGTACAACCAGGTGTTCCATCACATCGAAAAAAGAAGGTGGAAATATCTTCTCTAAGTTGCAAATAGTGAGTGGTATGTCTGAATTCAACTTCGAGATTTCGTCCTTCATTAAGGTTCTAGCACATAAGTCTCTGAAAAATGCTCCAATACCTGAAATGGCAATCCGGTCTGGAGTAAGTTAATAATTAACTAATACACTTACAAAATATAATTTAATGTATATACTAATAACAAGGAATAAACGTAACACCTGTTATTGCGTCGTGGACATTTTACGGTAAAAGCTCTTGAAAGGCGAAAGGGAGTAGTCGTTGCATGAACACATGACAATCGTGGCTCTTTATCCCAAAAAATTTGCCCCCTTGTTCAACACACCTTGAAAAAGTGGACACGTATCCATCTGGGAACTTCACCCAGTCCTTAACCCAGTTGATCAAAGCATTCTTTGCAGCAGGTGATAGTCGGAAACTGGTAATCGATGCCCTACCGTCCCCTGTTAGATGTAACTCTGGCCTTATGCATAAAGCCGCGAGATCAAGACGAGATTTCCGATTGTCTTTTGTTTTACCTACAACATTCAACAATGTGTATATAATATTCTCGAAGAAAATTTTCTCCACACGCATGACATCCAAGTTGTACCTCAAGATTTGATCCTTCCAGTACGGCAACTCCCAAAATACACTTTTCTTATGCCAATTATGGTACACCCCATACCCAACAGGCATATTTGCTGGATTACTTTGCCAATTTCCCCCAACTTTTACAGTTTCTTCTGCACCATATCCATCTATTTGTTCTTCTAACTCTTCACCTGAGAGGTAAACCAAGGGGGAAATTTTAACAACTCTTTTTCGGAACAACGTCCTACTGTTTCTATAAGGATGACTCCTTGGAAGAAAACGACGATGGCAGTCAAACCAACAAGCTTTCCCTCCAGCTGACAATTGAAATGATTCAGTCTTATCTAAACAATAAGGACATGGTAACTTTCCATGCGTTGTCCATCCAGATAGCATGTCATACGCCGGAAAGTCGCTTATCGTCCACATAAGGACAACCTTCATGTTGAAGTTTTGACGGATCGACGAATCAAACGTGCGTACACCAACATGCCACAACTGCTTTAGTTCATGTATAAGAGGTTGTAGGAATACATCAAGTGATCTTTTTAGATGCTTAGGCCCTGGAACCAAAATGCTGAGAAATCAAAAATTTCTATGCATACATATTTCCGGCGGGAAATTATATGGCGTCACTATGACTGGCCACAACGAATACTGCTGACCAGACATACCAAAAGGACTAAACCCATCAGTGCAAAGACCTAAATACACATTTCTATGTTCTACAGCAAAGTCTGGATGTACCGTGTAAAAGGGTTTCCATGCCTTTGCATCTGATGGATGGGCGACTACCCCTTCCTCACAATTATGTTCAGCATGCCACCTCATTGCCCTTGTTGTCTGCTCTGATTGATATAATCGTTGCAGCCTATCTATTATTGGAAGATACCACATACGCTTGAACGAGACTTTTGTTCGACCACTAGTCTTCTTATATCTTGGATAAGAGCAAAAACGACATTCTTGCAGCTGACCATCATCTTTCCAAAAAATCATACAATTATCAATGCAGACATCAATCATCTCAGACGGTAATCCTAGACTTGCTACCAATCTTTGTATCTCATAGTAACTCTCTGCAGAGTTATTACCCTCTGGTAAATACTCTTTAAACAATTCACCCCATCTATCCATGCAATTTTCACTAAGGTTATCTTCGCTTTTAATTGTCATCATCCTAGATGCTAGGGACAATTTTGATAGCCCTTCTCTACATCCTTCGTAGATAGGTTCGTTAGCAGCATCTAACATATCATAAAAAATTTTAGCATTCGGGTTTGGTTCTTCAAAAGTATTATCACTAAACGCAGCAGTAGTTTCTTGAAATACATCATTAACCATGTCATTAAACCTATTCACATCAGTATTTTCATACAAAGACTCATTAAAATTATCATGACCATACTGATAATTATTATCCTCATAATTACTACCACCTTCTATATTCCCACGATAACTCGTACTTGAACTATCCGGAACATTGACAACAAAATCCTCCCCATGCGAAAACCAAACATAGTAGTTAGGTAAAAACCCCTTTGTAAATAAATGTTTCCAAACAGTTTGAGTATCATGTGGTGTCAAGTTTTTGCATTTCATGCAAGGACAAAAAATCTTTACGTTACTGGTATAGGTGATTCCAGCATGTGCTCTTTGGTTGTTTACCGCCTGGTTCAAAAACTAGTCGACCCCTTCTCTAAATTCTCTTGTCACTTCGCCGGTTTCTGGATCACGACGATTGTACATCCACCCTCGAATCGTGTATATTTCATGATAAGACATACTAATAGATGAGTAAGAATTTTTTTTATTCTAACACTTTTGCGACTGATTTGCGGCTAAAATTATTACACTCATAAACAAGTAAGAATCAATTAAAACGTGTTCAACCTACTTTCATCACAAAGCCCCCGCAAGTCTTAAATCGTCGCAAATTCGACGCACATAGTGTGACAGTTTTGCGTTTATATGTCAAATCGATGCAAAATCGCGGCAACATACACATCGACGCAAACTCGTCGCAAATTTTGCGATGGTTTTGCGTCCAAACGTATAAGTCGACGCAAAATCATCACAAATTTGCGACGATTTTGCGTCGCCAAGTTCCTACGCAAATTTGCGACGGTTTTGCGAGTTATTAAGACTGGTAGTCGCAAAACTGTCGCAACTAGGACGCAAATTTGCGAGGAATTATTTTCGTCGCAAAACCACCTGTTTTCTTGTAGTGTACAGGCTAAGTATATCTAAGCAGTAGCAAAAATAACAAAACAGTTTAATACAGTCACGCAATGAAAATACACTGGTGTCGATCGACACAACCACTAGATGTCGATCGACACTCATGAAACAATGGTGTCGATCAACACAACCTCTAGGTGTCGATCGACATAATATCAACAGACGTGTCGATCGACACTACCACTAGGTGTCAATCGGCACTTCGTTCGCAGAAACCGCAAAACAAGCCTCTCCTCTCATGGCTTGTTCTCACAATTCCCCAAAGCTGAAACTTGCACGAAGCTCAATTCACAAACACACAATCCACGCAATAACACAAAATCAATACAAAGCAAACTCCAACGCATCACAAACCCATCAAACGATCATTACGATCACTACGATTTAGACAAACCTACGGTCGCACACTCACTTCGATAAGAACGGATTGAGGAATGGAAATGCACAAACTCAGACCTCCGACAGCGATTTCCTTCACCGGGAAAATTGCCAACGACACTTATCTAATGCTAACAACGCCCACACTAGCCTTAAGAACCGAAAACGGCAAATAACGGTTCTCAAATCCCCTCAGTTCTCTCTTTCTCTTTTAACTCACGTTTTTACTTTATCAAAATTCTAAAAAACGTGAAACTTCTGCGGCTAGAAACTTATATAAACCTAGGGTTCTGCACCTTTAACCGAGCTAAAAACGAGCGATTGAAAATAAACCGACTAACTCAGAACATTGGTGTCGATCGACATCCACCCTTGGTGTCGATCGATACCCCTATCAAAAACTAGATTTTTGATTTTGGGATGTTACAACTGTCTTGGCCTTCAAATTGAGCATTCTCAAAGGGGTACATTTGTGCACCAATCCACATATACCAAAGGGGTACTTAAAGGATTCAACATGGATAAAGCAAATCCTCTAAGTACTCCTATGATCGTTAGATCACTCATAGTTGAAAATGATTTATTTCGACCACATGAAAAAAATGAAGAGATACTTGGTCCTGAAGTATCACATTTGAGTGCCATTGGAGCTTTAATGTACCTTACAAATTGTACAAGGCTCGATATATCATTTGCCGTTAATCTTTTGGCAAGATTCAGTTCGTCCCCTACGCGGAGACATTGGAATGGAATTAAACACATCTTTTGTTACCTTCAAGGGACTGCTGATTTAAGTTTATTATATCCTAAGAATTCAAACGGTCAAATGGTTGGTTTTGCAGATGCATGATATTTATCAGATCCACATAAAGCTCGATCACAAACTGGATACGTTTTCACGATCAGAGACACTACTATATCTTGGCGTTCTCAGAACAGACACTCGTGGCAACTTCTTCAAATCATGCTGAAATTATTGCGCTCCATGAATCAAGTAGAGAATGTGTATGGTTAAGATCAATAAGCCAACACATCAGATTAAGCAGTGGGATCCACGTAAACACATGCCAACTATCTTATATGAAGACAACGCTGCATGTGTAGCTCAAACAAAGAAAGGATATATCAAAAGTGATAGAAGCAAACATATCCCTCCCAAGTTCTTCTCATACACTCAGGAACTTGAGAAGGCTAAAATCATTGAAGTCAAGTATGTTCGATCATGTGACAAGGCCAAAGATCTCTTCACAAAGTCACTACCTACTACTACGCTCAGAAAACATGTCCACAACATTGGAATGCGTCATCAACGAGAATTACAAGATGACACCTGATCATTCAAGGGGGAGCTTGAGTAGTTGTACTCTTTTACCTTGCTATGGTTTTTCACAATGGGTTTTCCTGGAAAAGTTTTTTTAATGAGGCAATAAATATGTAAAGCAAGAGACAATAGTGACACTGGTCTCCAAGGGCGAGTGTTACGAAAGTCAACAATAATAGAAACAACAACATGACGTCTATTATATAGACGTACGCGTTCGTCAATCGAATTAATTTCTTATGGAGCCCATCGTCACTATCTGACATAGTAACTTCTACTTTTTTACTTCTGTATATACGAACTCATATCGTCGATTGTAAAATGCAATGCAGACCTTCATAAATAAGAAGTACTAAAACTCTCTCGCTCTCGTTTCCTTTATTTTCTCAGTATTCCGATTTCCACCGGGTATAAATTTTTCTTCTTTATTAATAATTACCGTCATGATAAATCTCCACTTTTTTATAACACAAAAGTCATTATTTTATTTTTTATTCCACATCGTCAATATTTGTTTGTTTGTTCTTTGGTTATCTTGTGGTAAGTACACCTTTTTGCCGTTTTTCTATTTATACTTATTCAAAATAAAAAAACAAGTGCAGTTTATTACTTTTTCTTTGTTTGTTGTTTATCACGAACTAACAGTGTTACAGAGTTTTTGACTTAAATGTCACCTAGTTGTATAGTTGTAATTATGGATTTATTATGTGACACAACATTATTATAATCAAGATCAGTCAAATCAGTTAAAACAAACTGATCTAAACGTTTTTTTTTTTTCGTCACAATCTAAAAGTTGGTCTTGAGAGAATTGTGTGAATACGGATAGAAATGATTATGTATCAGTTACGCTTAATTAGATGTAAATAATAAAGAACATAACATGAAAATGCACGACAAAATGAGAGTTGAATATAAAATAATCTTTGTGAAATCTTGCATTTATAGCTTTAATTTGCTTCTGTCTTCTGATTCTAAATTATATTTTCTTCTGATTCAAGATCCAAATTTGCCTTTGAAGATTACCAGTGTAGCATCTAATGTGTACATAACACAGACACAAAAAGTAATAGGTAAATTTACTCAATAACCAAAAATTTTTTAATAATTAAGCATCTATTGAACCATGTGGCCAAATAATAGCCATTAGTTTTAGGATATTTGGTTAAGTTTTGAATTTTAGTTTTTTTATTGGTTTTCCCAAAAGTAATAGTACAATTTTTTATAACATTTTCAAAAATCTGAACAGTTGTGAATTACTTAAAATAAAGAGTGTGGTCATTGCGGACTATGCATGACGGTTCAATACGTGTTTACAGTATTATGTGGTTAATTTACAAAAATGACCTAAACTTTTTAATTAGTTAACTGATTCAAACCCATTATAAACAACCAAATTTTATTTTTATTCTCTGTATTCGAATTCGTAGCCGAAATAATGACCTGGTCACTTTCACCTAAATTTGTGGCGACACAATTCTATGTGGGAGAAGCAATACCACAACTCATATAAGCCCAACCATTACATACATTTCATCAAATTAGTACATGTGAGAGTTGTATGTACAAGTTCGTGAATAGTCCCTACTTTGGCTATATATATACAAGCTCGTGAATAGTTCCTAAATATACTCCACATATATGCCAATAAATACATTAGAATAGAGAGAGAGAGTGAGAAAGGTCCACTCACAGCTGGCCAAGCCTGCACATTGTGTTGTAACTCAGCAACACACACACATTAAATAAGAACCTCCAAAACCACATCCATAAATCCATACATCTCTCTACACTCACACACGCATATATATACATACATAGACACATAGTACATACAAATAAACATACATCTCCATATACTATATATGACCAGTGCCGGCCCTGACTAGAAGCATGGGCAGCATCTGCTTGGGGCCGGTCGAGTGGTTATCAATTGTAGGGGCCAATAATTTTTTGTAAAAGCGCAAGTAGCTCTGCTGGAAACGCACGTGTGTGCACAGGCGGAAGGTCACGAGTTCGAATCTTCTGGACGTGTTTTCTTCTTGTTTTTAAAATTTTTTTTTAAATGAACTGTTAATGGGCCAAAAGTAGTTAAGTGTGCTTGGGGCCCCAATATCTTCAGGGCCGGCACTGTACATGACCTACCAAAACAAAACCCATTGAAGCAAAGAAGTGGTGAGAGTGTGAGAGGACACGAAATGGCAAGAACCCATCTCATTTTTCTTCTTCTTGTAGCTCTTTTATCAAAAACATCTTCCTCATCATCATTGTCTTCGAGAGAGCAAGAGAATGATAGAATCAAAGCACTTCCAGGGCAACCAAAAGTGGCATTCTCACAATACTCAGGATATGTCAATGTAAACGACTCTCATGGTCGTTCTCTCTTCTATTGGTTCACTGAGTCATCTTCATCTTCTCCACAAACCAAACCTCTTCTTCTTTGGCTCAATGGAGGTTAGTTTTTCTCCACTTCAATACATTCATATACATTTATAAATAGTTTTATAGCTCTATGGAGTTTATATATACGCTTAAATTATTTATTTTTGGTTAAAACATAAACGCTTAATTATACATGGATTTAGGGGTTATATCGACTCTTTGTAATTATCCTTCGTAGAGCCATGCTTAATTTATTTTTGGCTATTAGCTCAAGTTTATTTTATATATTGCATTTAGACCACCGAACCATATTTAATTAAACCAGATTAAAGAAAAGATAGCTTAGATTAAAAACATTTTCTAAAGACCTATATATTCATGGATCAAATATAATGTGATAACTACATTCCATATTCTTTAGGATAAGGAGCCCAAAGGATAAAAGAGAGACAAGATCCCTAACAAACTTCATATGAAAAAAATTATGAAACTAAGCAAGAGATATATATTGTTAGCCATTACTAATTTGTGTATTTATATTAACATAAAGCAAAAATCGTTATTTTGGATAAAAACAAATCAGTGTCTTACCAAAATAGCGTATCAACCACCCCATCTGCCTCTCATTAATCCAACATGCACTCCTTCTCTTTATCTTCTCTTTATTTATTGGGATTGTTTTTCTTTTTGTATTCAAGACCATTAATATTACTAAATAACTCCTCCACGACCTTCGGATTTCGTTCTCTGGGCAATCTATCTACCACTCCTACCCATTTCTGGCTCTCGCGCGCAACGTAGTAAAAACCATTATGTCCCACTAAAATACGCTAATCTTTTTTGGAATATATATGTGTCATGTGTGTACATATTATATCTCTATATATATACTCATCATGAAGGGCATGCGTGATGCGCCTGATTCATGACACGAAAACGTTTACCATCTTTTGACTTAAACATTGATCATGGCGACAATAAAAGCATACAATTATAGCCATAGGAAATGAAATGTGATAGTGTTTGATTAGAAGCCCACATCACATGGGACCTCGCTAAAGCCTTATCGTTCTCTTAATATATATTTTGTTAAGCTAATAGATTTATGATGAAATATCTTATTTCCCTAGAAAGTACCCATTTTTAAAACTATTGTCGTAATGCAATTATAAGTACATAAAAACATGAGTAGCCTGATCAAGTTTTAGTTTTCTTCTGTGGAATTATTATAGAAGTTGAGACTTGAGAGTTCTCTTGTCACTTTCAGGCATCAACTTGTTCTTTTAAATGCCTTTGTTCTTCTGTCTCTAGCTTCCGTAAGAAAGCATGACAAAAAGGTGAAATTACCTTTTTGCTGCCTTTAATAATTAGATCCAAAAATACATACATACAATACCAAAAAGCTTATTACTTTTTTCTATTCATTTATTTGAGTTTTATTTTGATTTTCCCTTTAAAGTTGACCTGGTTACCGAAAACAAAAACTTAACGGTCCTTAATTTGTGTGTGTGGGGCAAAGTCCTTAGTGACAAAGAGTATCATCGTGAAATTTTGGGCTTCTTAAAAAACAGATTAATATTTTCTGTGAAATTTTTAAGCAGCATTAAGTCCATATACTGAATTTTGGGTTATTTTGTTTGTCGTTGAGCTAAATTGTCATACATAGCTTATAGTGTTATGTTGATCTTGGAGGACAAAACTACAATTCTTAATAGAAACATAAAATAGTGACGATGATTGACATTTGACGATACTCTAGAAAACAGTTTTACGAACAATAAGAAGAAATCAATAATACTCGGGAATTGTTATATATATAAAGGAGTTTCAGTAGACGCATGCGTATTCATGGAGGTCACAAGTTGGAGGTTGGTTATGCAGTTTTGTAAGCACACACACTTCCGCGCGTGATTTTTTCACAGTTTGGTTTGGCTATATACTTTATTTATTTCATACAGTATAATTTATAATAATATATAATAGATATTTTTCGGGTCCAGAAAGATAAGCGTCATGAAATTTTCTTTTGAATTTTTTGGCCTTTAGCCATTTTATATTATTATATAAGTTAATCATTGGTAGGACGAAAATCGGAGAATGCTCGAAAGAGGACCTAATTTGGGTCATATTCACGAACGAGGACCAACTTCCCGAAAGTTAAATCAAAAAATTTCTTTCCAAAAATTATAAAATTAATAAATATGCGGAAATGGGGAATGTTGTAATATAATTATCTGCCTGCATGTTATACGTTACACATAAGGTTTGGTATTCATCTGTATATCCTATATATTATTTAAGGAGCATTTTAGGAGCATTTTGCTTATGTGTCATTTCCACAATTTTTCTTACAATTTTCTTTATTTATTTATTTAATCAGTATATACTAATTGCCAAACATATTTCTTCCCAATTAATTAATGTTGATTACTCTTAGTCTAAATGTCAAACACATTGAAATAATCATGAACTTGCCAAAATCAAAATGTTTCAAAATCATGCACTTACCAATATATATATTTCAAAAATTCTAGATTCCTATAACCAAACACAATAATTTGTAGTTAGTTTAAATAATTAAATGTGAACAAGTTAATTTTAAAGTATAGAAAATCTTCACTTTTGGAATCATGAATCACGATTTTAAATTACATTTAATTGAAAATAAACTAATTAAAGAATGCATTGTTTTCATTTTGGAATCTTCAATTAAAAAAATGTATATTCCAATATTATCATACCAACTATTAAACAAAATATATTATATCAACCATCTCAATGTTTACAAACCTACGATACTTATTATATAAAAAAAAATATTGTATTAAATCATAAACTGTATTTTTGAATATTATGAGATGAAATGAATACATTTTATTATATATATTGACAAATAAATTAAAATCGTTATTTTTGAAGAATACATTTGAGATTATGTACATTGACCAAAAATTAAAAACCACTATTATCAATTATTTTACGCGTGTAATACATTTCTATTCAAAACAAATGACAAAATTTTGAAATATAAAACAAGTTTTAGATTCCGAATAACAATTTTCTAAAAAAATGGTTCTTGGTTTTTTAATTCAAACTATATTAATTTACTCGCTAATCCTATTATCCCGCGGGTAACTTTCTAGTATTAAATAAATATCGAACACTGAATCAATTATTGGAAGAATATTTTTTTTTTTAATGTATATAAAACTAAATGCTACAGGACCGGGCTGCTCGTCGATTGCTTATGGAGCATCGGAGGAAATTGGACCGTTCCGTATCAACAAAACCGGTTCCAGTCTCTACCTCAACAAGTTCTCTTGGAACAAAGGTAATTTGCAGATTTAATTACAATCAATTTCCTGAACCATGGTATCAAAATATACATCTTATTTTATTTATACATGTGTACAATTACAGAAGCAAACCTTCTGTTTCTGGAAACACCGGCCGGAGTTGGATTTTCCTACACTAACACAAGCTCCAATCTTAAAGATTCCGGAGACGAACGAACAGGTTCAATCCATTTTCTTAATTCCATCCTCTGTCAATCACTTAAAACCTTCTGTTATCATTCTTGCTTAAGAAAATTGATTTATGCTTTGATTATATGTCACAGCTCAGGACAGTTTAATATTCCTTATCAAATGGTTATCAAGATTTCCTCAATACAAATACAGAGACTTCTATATCGCTGGTGAAAGCTATGCCGGTACATTATTACCATAAAAACTAGATGAATTTGTATCTCATTTCTATATTTCTGTTTTGTTTATATGTGTTTTAGATTAAAATTTTGTTTCAGTTTACGGTTCAAGAAATACATTTTCATAAATTTCAATGCATGTTATTATTTTTACAGGTCATTATGTTCCTCAGCTAGCCAAAAAGATCCATGACTACAACAAAGCTTTCTCCAAACCCATCATCAATCTCAAAGGATTCATTGTAAAAAAAAAACTTAAAGTGTTTATCTAGCTCATTTCTGAAATATGGGTCCAATTCGTAAATTAACAAAATCTTACCACCCTTATTTTTCAAGGTGGGAAATGCAGTGACGGCAATGAGTACGACAGTATAGGAACCGTAACATACTGGTGGACACACGCAATTATCTCCGATCAAACCTACAGGTCCATTCTCAAAAACTGCAATTTCACAGCGGATACAGTTTCCGACGGTTGCGACACGGCCGTTAACTACGCGATGAACCACGAGTTCGGTAACATTGATCAGTACAGCATTTACACTCCAACGTGCTTGCCTTCCAAGAACAAGACCGGATTCTATTTACGGATGAAGAACACACTCTTGCGTAGACGGTTAGTCTCTGGGTATGATCCTTGTGCTGAGAGTTACGCAGAGAAGTATTATAACCGTCGCGATGTTCAGATAGCTATGCACGCTAATGTTACCGGGATTCGTTATAAATGGACCGCTTGCAGGTAAAAACAGTTCGCTTCGCCGCATTATGACGACTTCAATTATGATTTGTGTTAATGTTCCTGAAACAATTGTGTCCTTGTCTGCGAAAAATGTTACAGTGATGTTATGATCAAGAATTGGAAAGATTCTGACAAGACGATGTTACCGATTTACAAGGAACTAGCAGCAACTGGTATGAGGATCTGGATTTTCAGGTAAAATAAGGTTCGATGTAACTGGATTTGTTGTGGTGGATCAAAATTCTGCATCCTAAAATATAGATTAAAAATCGGTATTAATAATACTTAATCAAGACTATGGGTTATACTGTCATGCAGCGGTGATACAGATTCGGTGGTTCCAGTGACTGCGACACGGTTTTCTCTCAGCCATCTCAATCTACCGGTAAAAACTCGTTGGTACCCTTGGTACGCCGGTAACCAGGTATAAATAAACATACATATACTGCATTTTTCGTATATGGATACGTATAATATTACGAGGCAGTGATGTTTACCCGTTACGACAGGTGGGAGGATGGACGGAGGTGTACAAGGGACTGACCTTTGCAACGGTAAGAGGGGCGGGCCACGAGGTGCCTTTATTCGAACCAAAGCGTGCTCGCATTCTTTTCAAATCGTTCTTGGCCGGAAAAGAGCTCCCAAAATCTTATTAGAGCATCTTCAGCGGTGATACTTTGTGGGTATCATATGATATAAAATTATTAAAATTTGAGGAATATGAGGAAAGAGAGTGTTTTTTAGTAAAAAGATGAGGTGTTTTTAAATATAAAATTAATAAAATTTGAGTAAAAAGAGGAGATTGTTGTTATTATTGGAGAGAGAGTATCAATGTGTTGATACTTTTGAGGGTATCAATAGGAGGAAGTGAGTGTTTTTAAATATAAAATTAATAAAAGTTGAGTAAAATGAAGAGAGAGTGTGGTTTTTTGAGTAAAATTGAGTAAAAAGAAGAGATTTATTATTTTTTTAATCTTATGATACTCTAATTGATGCTCTTAGTTACTTTAGTAACCTAACCATAGAGTAAGCAAAAATGTCCCAAAGCATAATTTGGATACCAGATTAGTAGAATTCTTCTTTTC
The DNA here is from genome assembly GCA_963576765.1 of Draba incana. Taxonomy (NCBI): domain Eukaryota; kingdom Viridiplantae; phylum Streptophyta; class Magnoliopsida; order Brassicales; family Brassicaceae; genus Draba; species Draba incana. Next base: position 12,185,190 of record OY755212.1, on the reverse strand, counting down.
TTTTCTTGTTTTTTTTATGTTAAAAGCTCGATTCATTTCCACAATTTGGAAAACAACAAAACGATTTAAGAGCATTCGAGGAATTGTTGATATTCAAAGAAAAGTATAAGGGTTCAAATATCTATCTCCAATTCGTTAAAGAACAGAGCTCTAGTTTTACTATAATTCATTGCTGAGTCCTGGTGGCATGCCTAAGCTCTGCGCAAGATCGCTCATTCTTTCTTTCATAGCCTGTGAAATCCGAAAGGTTTCTATAAGCAAAGATATGCAAGAAAATAAAAAACATAGCTGTATCGGGAAATACGGTCTGGGATGATGTCTTTACCACAACACTCTTTGCGTGTGCGTCCTTGTATGCTTGTGTGACGAGTAGTGATAGTTTCTGCCAAAGGAAAACATGCAACATGAAAAAATCTTCCTGATTTATCAATAAATGCAAGAGTACGTTAAGTGAAGGTTACTCACTTCGGAACCTAATTCCATTGCTGCATCAGTGATATCAGTACGAATCGGTTGCTAGTTACCCGATAATGTAACCTGAAACAATTTCAAAATTTTCGATTCACTTAACCTCATAACAAAAAAGAAAAGAAAAGTGAACATAGCATTTAACAAAGAGTCTTGCAATACCTTGACAAGCTCGCCTTCACAATAACCATCGAATTCAGCACTGAGAAAAATAGGAACAAAAACACCATGAAACTCGTTAATATAGACGAAATTTCCCATTTAGTAGTAACGCGTATGGATGGCTAACGGGGGCATACACAGCTAGTTCCTTCTGCACCCTAACAGCCTCAACTTGGACAACCATTTGAGCTTTCTTCACAGTTTCATACAGATTCTGCATATTACCAAGAATTCCTGCCTACCACAAATAGCACAAGCAATAAGAAACTCATTAGTACCAAAGATTTTGAACTAAGTAAATGTGATAATCCCTAATGAAAAGTGTGAAAATTGGCTAATCAATGTGTAGGCAATAGATGTGTGTTGTTAAAGACTATTGACACATGAACCCTAAAACATGTACCTTTGATTGCCCATCCTCGTTATTGTCCTTCTTACCGCCTCCGAATAGTCCATTAACACGAAGCGACCTGTTATAATTCTTAGAACACTTGGGATTTAACCATACCACGTTATGTCTGCTATCTCTTTGCGTTGCATTCCCTGAATTTTACCAAAAATGATACACGAATTAACAATCCCGGAAAAACCTCAGAGATGGAAAATAAAATCTAGAATAGTAGAACTGAGACAATCTCGCATCGAAATCACACTAGCAGTACGAAGAACGCATACACATAAATTCAACCACACACCTATGAACATAACCCGAGAGAGAGAGAGAGAGAATTGGCCAGAGAATTTGAGAAACTAACCATTGGAGAAAGATGAGAGAAAAGGCTTGAAGAAATCAGTGGTCGTAGCCGTCGAACCCATTGTTCTCCGGGAAAAAAAAAGAGTAGAGAGAGAATTCGAATTCGAATTCGAGAAGATAAACAGAACGAACAAAGGTATATTTTACTTTCGAGCGAATAATATAATGCCACGTCACATTATTTGTAAACTTGGGCCTCCAAAACAAATTGCAATGGAAAAACAAAAACCCCAAGGAGAAACATAATAGAAGAGAGATTTTCACAAAAAGGTTTAAAACATCACATCCAACCCACTGCGTGTTACAGTGCCTCCTGACAGCGCTTAACACGCAGTTTCATTCACACATGACACATCCCAAACCGGTCACAACACCAGGTCCAATCAAACAACTTTCTCCTATTACCAATCTCTCTCTCTATAAGATATGATCTAGCCAATCGTACAATTTTTGTTTAAGGATTTGGTTTTCTTTTGCAAGGATTTGGTTTTACGGTAAATTTTAGTAGATTTGGAAAGATGTGATCCAACTCTTAGTTATGCATTATAATTACGGTTGTTAAAAAATAAAATGAAATCAAATAACCAAAAATAATTTAATTAAAAAGAATTTAATACACCCTAGATTTGATATAGAGTTAAATATTCTTTGGAACATTATTTGTAACCATTCTAGCTTAGAGAACAACTTTACATTCAACAAATTAATAGAATCCAAACTGGTCTACTTTCTAATTTACATGGATGAATCGATGTATATGGATATTGTCTTGAGTTCAATGCCGCATTGCTCTGCGTGCTCCTCCAAAAAATTTGGGACATTGATACGTTGACCTCCTGACATGATTTCCTCGCCTAATACAAAACCGGTAAATTTAGTCAAATGTATCTACTAAACATATTTGGTCCGAAGTCACATAAGGTAAAAAAAAACAACTTAAAAAGTGCATTTTACCTCTCAAGAAGGCATCGAAGGAGTTGATACGAGGATCATCTTTACTATGGTGTAAAATAGCCTAACGGCTAGAGAATAGTGATGCACTATGTAGAAGTCAGCGTTGTACATGTTTCCATTTATCGAAATCAAAAGCACAATAGTGTTAGAACAACGTACTTGGCAATTGGGAGACACAAAAAGTAAAACATCTTGTGAATGAAAATGATAGCAAGCAAAAGAGTGGTGGATTTACTTTTCCCGAACGAGCTTGCCAAGTTTCCTTTCAAGTTTTGTGTTTAAATCTCCAAAAGGATCAACTTCCGTCAACACACCGACTATTATTCATGGTCATTCGAATACCTCATCAGGTTAAATAACTTAAGATTGTGAAAGTTGTGCTTAATGAGTAAAATTGTTAAGAATTTCTTTACCAAAAACACCAGATTTTGATTGAATTATAAAATCACGAAAAACATAAACTTTTGAATAATAACATATTTCGTTAAAATTGTTATAATTTATAAATCAATAACAACAAATTAAATTTTTTAAAAACTTATTAAAAATCCTACTCCACTAAGAGCATGATTATAGGTAGTAAACTTAGGTAGTTTCTCAAATATATTATTTTAACTAATTTTTTTAATTTTAAAAAATTTTAGTTATAAAAAAAATATTAACCAATCAAATATGTACACATACTAAATGAGTTTCTAAAAAAAATTAATAGAATTTCTCAAATTTCTAATTTTAGAACCTCATTTCATTCTCTTTCCAACTTTTTGATCTTTTAATTAATTTTTTTGAGTTAAAAACCCTCTAAATGACTACCTATAATTAGGGGTGGGCATTCGGGTATCCGTTCGGGTTCGGATTGGGTAGTTCGGATTTTTGGGTATTTCGGTTTAGAGATACAATACCCATTCGGGTATTAGAAAACTTCGGGTCGGGTTCGGTTTGGTTTCGGTTAGGTTCGGGTCAGGTTCGGATTATCCATAATACAAAAAAATTATCAAAAATATTTAAAACTACTCCAAAAGTTTATAATTACCTCACTTTCTTTTTCATTTGGTTCAATTTAATTATTTGGTATTCGAATTATCCAAAAATACTCTAAATAAAATAACAAAAAAAAAAATTGTAATATTACAAATAAGAACATAAATTGGTTATTTTTACCGAAATGTATATACAATATCCAAATTGATAAAAAAAATAAAGAAAAATTATCAAAATTACATAAACTATATGAACACACCCTACTTTAACTCTAAATATATTTAGGTTTGTTTATGTTTTGTATATTTCGGGTACCCATTCGGTTATCGATCGGATTCGGTTTCGGGTTTTCGGTTTTAAGCATGGGGGATCCGTTCGGATATTTTTAAAAAATCGGTTCGGATTCGATTTTTTGGTTTCGGATATTTTGCCCACCCCTATATAATCATGCTCACCCCTATGCCGATTTTGATTTTTGAATAAACTTAGGATGCACATTGACATTATGGCAAAATAAGATTTCACTAAAGGGTATAATGGTCATTTTCTCATGATGGGTCCAAAAAATTATGAGACAGGTACGTGTCATCCATCTGCATCAGGCACATGTTATTACTGTATATAACACATTATACACACCAATCTCCATAGTTTCTTCTTCTTCTGTTTCACTGTTTATTTTTCTTCAAGCCCAATTCTTATTATTAGCTGTCTCTCTCTCTAGACCACACCAATCTGTTTAATCCTCTCTAGAAAAAAGTCACATACAAATCCAACAATATTATCTCTACAAATGTGGTTTTTTAAATTCGAATCTTTACCAATAATCAAACCCACCTCACAAAGACATAAACACATAAGATAAATCCTTTACTGGTCAGCATTTCAATGCCCTTCTGCAACTTTCAAAAGGTTATTGAAGAAAAAAAAAGTAAAAAAATAATGAGAAAGAAAAAAAGTTTAATTTCTTTCCTAATCTTTCTTTCTCTTCCTTTATTTCCATCTTGATCACTACTCCTAGTTTTCTGCTACTTGTCTGGTCTGTCTCATAGACTTCTCACATAAAAAGTAAAGAAAAAAAAAGAGAAAATCCAATTTTAATTTCAATCCAATTGTGATGGGCACCCAAAATCTAACAACAACAATTATGTGGTGGCTTCTTTGTGGTTTCTTAAGTCTTTGGTCTTTCCTCATACAAGGAATAACATAGACTCTCACCATTAAACCTAATCCTTTTACCTTCCCTTCCCTTCCTTCTTTTCTTCACAACTCTCTCTCCTTACTTTTTTCTTCTCTCTACGAACCGGAGATTTTTCTTAGCAGATCCGATGAAAGAGATTGAATTTGTCTCCTCTGCTTCATGTAGCGATCCAAGGATCTTGTTCAAGCATCAAACCCTTTTGCAGGATTATCAAGAGTTGCTAAAGGTAATAAATTTAGGGTTTTTGATTGAGATTCCTGGGTTTCTTGTTTGTTTCGTTTTCCTCTGGATCTGGTGATTTGGGTTATCAATTGTGTTGTTTCTGAATCTGGGTTTGGAATATTTCGGGTTAATTCTAGGCAAGAAGAAGAAAAGCTTTGATTTTTATTTTATTTTGGGTTATTTTTTATTTTCTCAGGAAACAGAGTTTAAGGTGAGGAAATTGGAGATGGTGAAACAAAAGAAATTGACCCTGGAGGCAGAAGTTAGGTAATAATCTCTGATCTTATGTTAATTTGGTGTTTACTGTTTACTATGTAATTTACATGATTCAAGCTTTTGAATTGGGCTTGTTTGGTACATTGATTAGCTTACTTAGTGTTTGATCATCCATTAGATTCTTGAGACGTAGATACAAACATTTGAAGCAAGACAAAACTGTTACAACATCTTCGGAGATGTTGAGATTGTCAGAATCTAGTGGTTTAGAGGTCCCAAGTAAACCAAATGGCAAAAGAAAGGACTCTGGTCAAAGAGCACTTGTGCCATGTTTTGATTTGAAACAGAAGAAGGCATTGGTTAATAATGGAAGTTGTGACTTGGAAAAGAAGCCAAAGGGGAGCCGAGGAAACGAGGTTTTGATAAACACCGGTTCACTTCCTGACCTTAACGGAGATGGGAACGCTTTCGTCGCTTACAAAGTCTCGGGCTTTGACCTAAACCAGATCTCGGTAAAGCCAAGTAGCTTTTGTTTGTTTCAGTGATTTTCACTTGCTTTTTTCGAGAAACTAATCGGCTTTGATTTGTGGGTTTTGGCTATTTGGTTGTAGAAAGAAGAAGAGGAGGCGGAAGCAAATGGTGAACATATGGTTGTGGAAGCAACGGAGAACGCAACGCTTGGTAATGGAAACGCTGACCTACATTGCGAAATGAAGTTACCGATTTGCAGAGACGTTGAGAAAGAGATAAATAGAGCAGTGAAGAGGAAGGTTTCATGGCAAGATCCAGTTGCTTTAAGTGTTTAAAGTTTTAACTATGGAGTAGGATTGAGATATCAATTTTAAGCAAAATATGCACATAGGATTATGGGTTTTGATAAAAATGAGATGTATACAAGTATAGATATAGATTTTGATGAGTTCAAAAGTCATAACTATCGTGTTCAACATTTGAAAACCTCTTGTCACAGTGACAACATTATCTTTTAAATCCAATTTGGTGATTACATAATCTCATGTTTTGGATGTTCTTACTGAATTCTCTTTTCATAGTATCTCAACTCTGCCTATAATTTTCCTATTATGATTTAGTTGGCAAATGAAATTACATACTTTGGCGGAAATCTTTTAATATTTATGAAAATTAGTAGTATATTGGCCAACAAAGACGACGAAATGGAGGTTAATTGACCGAAATGGTAAATATATAAGTCGACATATCGGAGTGTTGGAACTTCGCAATACGTGATATCGCCACCCGTTTCTCGAAGAATGTGACTATCAAAGGTGTGAAGATCTATTCATAATAGGCTTAGGCTTCGAATGGTGACAGCTGTTTGGGTGATGCGGGACAAGCGGTTTAGGAGGTGCAGTGCGGTTCAAGTGCGGTGCGGAAAAAAACGGTTTAAGAGGTGCGGTGCGGGATAATGTTTGAATGGTAAAAAAGCAACATGCGGTACAAAAATAAAGTTTTGAATGGTGAAAAGTGCAAATAGCGGTGCGGGATACATATATGAAAAATATAATGCAAAAAATAAAATTAGTGACAACTATTGATTTTGCCAATACATATTTGCGTCATATATTCTCCATCTGCTATTTCTGATGCTTTCATATCAGCTGAAACAGGGTCCTCATCTGTGTTATTTCTTCCCGTCTCTGCCATTATTTCTGCAAAATCTGCATCTGAAAAATTTGAAATTTTGATAAAATTGTCATCGTCATCAATGTTAACACGGTACACTTCTTCATTTTGATCTGTATCATCATTCCTATTTTGAGGCATCTCATCACCATCAGCATCTGAGAAACCATGAAGGCCATCATCTGCCCGTCTCTCAGTTAATATCTCTTCTCTTCTTTGTCGTGATGATTGTTGAGGTTGCGAATAAACATCGTGTAACACAAGACAACGTTGCATCAAATCCCAATTTTTTTGGCGGTTGTCGACCAAACGATCTTGTAATTTTGCATCCCTAAAAAAATATATGGGTTATATGTTATAAATATTAGTCTGTCTATGATTTTAATTTAGTCTGTGTATGTTTTTAATTTAGTTATTATAATGAGAATGGTTATGAATTATTACCGACTCATGAGCTTCCCACCACTCATGCGGTGCATCCATCCATGATGTTTCAGGATCGACCCCGATACCAGTAGACTTCATCAAGAACTTCCACTTCTTGTATGCTTTTTTGAAGTCATCAAGTTTGTTTTTGAAAAATCCGTAGTTTACATTCATGTCATATTTAAGATTGAATTTTTCAACCATATACTCTCTACCAAGAGTATGAGGATCCTTCAGAGTGTAATTGTTCATAGCAATTGCATGATCATACAACTCAAATAATGTTCTTTCTTGCTCGTCCGTCCAATAAAATCTTGATGTGCTCTACAAATTTAACATTTTATAGAATTAATTTTATACACTACTATAAATATAACTCTTATCAAATTTTGTATAGAATACTAAGTAATAAAATATACACTAATATAAACTAATATAAAAATATACTAAATAATAAAATATACACTAATATAAACTAATATAAAAAATAATATACTAAATAATTAAATATACACTAATATACAATAATATAAAAAATTGGAAAATTAATATTGTTTTCGTTTATAAAATATACACTAATATAAACCTTTTTGTAGGAAACGAAATAAAATTTTACTCTTGTTGTTGCTTCACTGGGAACATTCGAGGCTCTTTGTCCGGAAGAATTTGTGTTCGATCGATGTCTATTCATATCTGCATTTTGTGAACATAAATTCAATGGAATCCATGATTTGGTAAGTAAAATAAATGTAACAAAAATAATAATACAGACTAGATAAAATAAACAAAAATACCAATTTTGGTTGGGTCATCACATTTGGTTGATAAAAAATGTAACAATTTAACATAAACAACTAATATATGTTATACAACTTAACATTAAACAAAATTAACTATCAACAAATATATAAATTTATTATCTTATGATCATTTAAAATATTGTTTTATATATATTTTTACTTAACTAATATTTATAACAAAATGCATTTCTTGTTGTATAAAAAAAAACATTAAATCCAAAAATATAAACTAACTCTTAGCTATAGAACATATCCAAATTTACTATAATTGTTTAAAATATATATTCATTATAACCAATTGTTAAGAGACTTCATATTTTGACGTAATTGTATCATAAAACTAATACACAATCTATATAGTAACATGTATAACTCGGCCAAATTTTTTACATTATTGTCAAAATATTTGATTTTAAATTAAAATAATGATTTTCTAATTAGTCCAGATTTACTATAATAATTTTTTTTATTAAAATTAACATAATTATAAATTTCTCCATAACTTGTTTTATTTTTCTTCTTTAATATTAAAAATGGAGTTTAACACATCAAATTTTCACTTCACATAAGAACAATCTTGCAAAACACACACATTGAGCTTAAAAAAAAAACTACCTGATTTTATTGAAAGAAAAATGTTCAAATCGTGAGGTTTGATCTTGCAAAAATAATCGTGAGCTTGTAAACACGTAAATAATGATTTTGTGTTTTTTTTTTCTGCACAATGCTCTTCTGGTTTTTTTTGTATGTGCACAATGAGATTATCTGTTTATATAGACGAAAGTTTGTTAGATTTTTTTTTTATGAAAAATATTATTTTTATTTGTGGCTTCTCAAACCACTCCAAACCACACATATTTGCCACTCCTATGCGGTCCACAGCGGTTCAATCACTTTATCCCGCACATGCTAATGTTTTTTTGTCTTTATTCAATTAATGGTACCTCTTTTACTGTGTAATAATAATGTTGTATTTTTGTTGAGTGGTGACACAATTGTGGACCGCCCCGTAGACCGCAGAGACCGCTCTGCACATTCAGTACCTTAGTTGGTTTATATTTGCTGCTTTCTTGTTTCAGTTTGCAGACTTGGTTTATTCAATTTACTTTGAACTATAAGTTATTGCAGAATTTTCAGATTTCAAATTAGAAAATTGTTCTATAATTATCATCTTCTTCCCTGGTTAAGCTTAGATTCTTGAGCTGAAAGTGAAGGAGCTCTGATATTTAACTTCAATTTATAATGATTTTAGTTATCATAGTTTTTAGATTATTTTAATACTGTTGGATGGATTAAAAGAAGGGAAATTGGGGTGAATAACTAAGAAAAAAAACTATAACTAAAATCATAGCCATTTTTTTAGCAAAAAAAAGAATCATAGCCATTTAACCTAAATCTAATGGACATGCTTAGACCACATGGGCTAATTTCAGTTAGTTTACTAATTACTAATTTTGTTTGGATGGCAAATTAGCCTTTAAAAAGAAACTGTCAAAAAAATGTTTTTACGGAAATCTTCAAATAGTAATTGGAAACATGTATTTTGGTTTGTAATTGCAAGTGTCTTGAAATGGTTAACTTTTAGCAGAAAAATTCTTTAACATTTAATTTGAAGATTTCCGAGAAGAAACTCCTTTTCTATACTCATTCAGAAATCGAAACGACGAAGCTCTCTATATAATGTAAGTGGACAAGAGACGAAAGATGGAGATGTGTTTCGAATAAACTAGAAACAACGCAAAATTGCTTTCTGAAGATCAAGAAGGTAAAAATTAAGAAATATGAATTCCGAAAACTTAGTATATTGATCAAAATATGATTTGCTCTGTTAGACACATCTATCTATAACTTTTGCTATTTATGGGTCTGTTCCATTGATTTCAACTCATCATCTTCTTTATTCGTTGCAAGGTATTTGTGGCCACCATTTTAATTCCCTAGACTCACAACTTTTTACGGTAGTATATTTTTTATGGACAAGTTTATGTAAACAAGATGTAACATCCCTCACCCGAGGTATTTGTCCACACCGACTATTTCAACCCGACCCGACTCATAAAACATAACTCTTATACCTATAAGATAAATAGAAGAGAGAGATGAGTAATTTGGAGAATAATTACTCAGTGAGGGTGGGCTAACGTCATACAACCCATAGAGATCATACTCATCAAGTGAAGCATATAAACAAATAAAACTCAGAACTATTATATGGAATAATAATTACTATAGCTAGGTTCAAAACCAAATCACACCACCAGTTGGCTTACACCTCCCTTAGTGCCAACTGCACAATTTCCACATATATAGCCGAGGATCCGACACCTCAATAGATAAAATTTAGGGATCCCTAAACCACGTATAATCCATACGCGAGAGGATCAAACACCTCAATAGATATCATATATATATATATTCACAGGTCGGTCAACCAGACCCGACAACCAAACCAAGCAAGATACCAAGCAACCTAACGAGTCTATATGCATCACACAACCACACTAGGAACCAAGCGTTAGCCAATATCATTTCACATTCCAGAACCAGCCTAAACAAGTCTATATACTCGACTTACAGAAAATAAGCCCAAGGAATTACAGAACTTGTTCATTACCTTAATATTCATGTTGCTCCCGATGTAGAATGACTTGGATTAGCTGAGACTACCGTTGGCTTCGACTACGTCAAGCTGAACCCAGAGAAAACAAGTAACCATCTCAGATCTCGGTAATGGTTAACTAAGCTTGGAATAACAATAGGGTTAACTAAACCAAGTCGAACTAACCCAATTAGCTAAACCGAACTGAACCGACCTGATTAGCTAAACCAAACCAACTTGGTTAGCTAAACCGAACTAACTCATCCGGTCAACCTAACTGGACCAACCCGACCGGTTAACCCAAACCAGACCAACCCATGCGGTTAATCTAAACCGGACCAACCCAACCTTAACCAAAACGGACCATTAGGGTTTTCCCTAAACCAAATTAGGATTTCCCAAAATCAGAAACAACACACCGACTTCAAACCCACATTGGGAACAAAGCTTACCTTGGATTCACGATCGGAGACCCCATCTGGAAAGTTGACATCACGACCTTTCTAACGGTATGCAGAACGTCTCCTAATTCCTTTTGATGTAATGGGATGCCATCGAGGTTGATCGAACGCAGATTTGATTCTGCACATATGTGTCTCCGGAAAACAACCATAACTTTCATAACACATATCCGACTGACAAACGAATTTCGCTCACATACAGAGAGAGGTTACCCATAAAGTTTCACTCTGATCCGATTTGATCTTCCTGTCCGTTTTTCTCCTCCACCAAAACGGGACATAATTGCCTATATTCCTTCTTAGACACATCGGCGGTTTCTCGGATATGACAATGCTGCATCACTTCTCCAACGGCGGTTTTGGAGAGATTCCGGCAAGGCTTGGCCGCTGCCACCACCTTGCTCTCTCCTACTCCCATAACATTTTCTATTTATAGAGAAAAGGAAAGATGCACACTAGGTTTAAGATTTTCTCATGGTTTTCATTAGGGTTTAATGCTAATAGGCCTTGAGAAACCTTAACGGACCGGGTTACGGCCCATTAATTTTGGGGGCTTAGGATAGGGATGTTACACAAGATGTGATCAAGACTCAGCCCTGACTGGTCAAAGTTGACTCGGAAATGTCTAATCGACATCTTTTCATGGTTGAGCTTGGAACAAAGACGGATCGGACCTATGCTGACCTCGATGAACGTATGTCAACACCTCTCACTCAACTCGGTCTTGGATCTCAAAAATTGACTTCTGTCTTCCACTGAATCAACCAATTGGTGGATTCCAAAATTTGAGGCTAATTTCAACTCAACCTCAAGTATGTTGTGGATCAAAACGAAGGCGATCTCATAAAGATTTGAGTCAGGCATTGTACGAATCTCTCTATCTCATACGATGTTGATAGGTACATCTTTCTGTTGTTTGCTTTGATCCCATATGTAGATCCATTACATGATTTTTGATCAAATTAGTATAAATTTTGTTGGGAATTTTTAATGGTGAATTATATTGTGTCTCCTATGGGTCTAAGTGGTGGTTTAATTATTCTCTTGGAACGTGATATCGACTTTGAAATCCTACACTCTTTACCTAATAACTAGATTTTGAGCCATAAAGTTTTTGGCGCCGTTGCCGAGGACTAGTTCGCTTACCTATAGATTTTTGATAAAGAATAAGTCTAAGTTTTTATTTTTCCTTTTTGTTTCTTTTCCTTTTTGCTAATTTCGTTTTTTACTTTTTTATTTAAGTGTGTTTCAGGGATTTATCAATGAAACATCACACCAAAAACCCTAGAAAGATGACGCCAAGAAGGAGATCTAATGGGGATTACATCCCTATGCCTCGAGAATTCTATCAATCGCCTTTTCCTTACAACAATTGGTACAATCACAACTTGTATCAACAACAACCATCTTGGGAGACTCAAGGACGTCGACATCATCATCATGTGTAACCGAATCAACCTCCATAGCCCCACGGACGCCCCAATTCAACTTACCAAGAAGAACAACTTGAAGCTTTGATGCAACGGTTCATGGAGAACACCAAAAACGCCCTTCTTGAGATCGAATCAACCATCAAATGCATGAATTCGTCTCTTGGGGAGAGATTCGAGATTGTCGCTAACTAATTCGAAGCTATTGAGAATGTTTTGGTCAGCTTGAAGAAGTTCAAAAACATCCATACAAGGGATCTTTAAGAAAACAAGACCGATATCATCAATATCAAGTATAAGATCGACGATTCGTACGATGACTTGGAGTGGAAGATTAAGTCCACTAAGGAGGACGTTGATGAGCTTAATTCTAACCTAAAGACGGTTGCTATCAAGGTCTACCACGCTGCTCAAGGCACAACCGAAGTTGAAATTGTTCAAGACAAGATCGACTCAAATATGGAGGAGCTAGAAACCGATAATCAACAAACGGTGAAGACCATCAACGCCGTTTGTTATGAGCTTGAACACCATCATAAGGAGTTCATAGACACCACAAAATCCTTAGAAGATGAATCTAACAACATCTCAAACCGTGTGGAGAAGATTGATGAACGCTTGAAGCTTATCGAATTAACGTTTCATGCTAGTGACCAATCTAGTGCAAATGAAGAAGAGCCAACACCTTTGGTCCATTGCTGCACCTTAAAACCACTTGAAAAAGACTTCTCCATCTCTGATCAAGAGGAGAAAGACACTCCAAAACCTTTCCTAACGGCTAAACCGAAGAATCGAAGATTTACGGCAAGGATGTCAATAAGACCGTGTGAAGAAATTCATATAGCCAATCAAACCAACAAGAGAACACGTTGGATAAGTGATGAGATTCTGGAGGTCTTCAATTCTATAGTTAGAGAACTTTCTCCCACCCTCACCTTTGAAGAAGCTTGGAGAACGAAGCCATCATTACGACAATGATTTAAACAAAGCACGGAAGAAGACTTTATGATTGAGGATCTATTCGACCAAGTTAGGAATCCTTATAGGTACCTAAGGATACTTCCTAATACTCTTGATCCAGGTTCTTTCAACATCCCTTGCGCAATTCACGATTATATCTTTGAGACCGCTCTTATCGATTCGGGAGCCGGAGTAAATGTTTTGTCAGAATCTCTTGTGAGAAAGATGAGGATAACCAACCTTCGTCGTTCAACCATGATAATTTCACTTGCTAATGGTGCATCAACACTCTCATTGGGTGAAATATTCAATTGCCCCATGAGAATTGGTGATTGCATTATTCCGACGGACTTTGAAGTGGCTAATATGCAAGATTGCTCAACACCTTTCATCATTGGAAGACAATTCTTGGCTACTGCTGGAGCTATCATAGATTACACATTACAAAGGTTATCCTTTCCTAAGATAGATAGAAAAATCTTCTACTATGCAGCACCACCCGGATTTCGATCCAAAGTTACAAGATACATTCTTTCGGAGAAAAGAGAAGTTGAAATCAAGCACCTATTCCATTTACATGATGAAGACCACGACCATGGGAGCATTTCTTCACACTCTAAGGGCAACCTCAAGCCTTTAGAAGACAATTCCACAGTCTAAAAACCCCAAGGAGTCGAGCTAATTGACTTTAAATAAACGCTTTATGGGAGGCAACCCATATATCGAGTCTGTATTTTATTTTGATTTTTATTCTATGTTTTTATTTTGATTTTGCATTTTATTACTTTGTTATTCATTAATCATTTTATTTATGAATTTTTCAGATTTTATAAAATTTATTTTGGAGAAGAAAACCGAAATTCAACAAAAAAAAAAGAAAAAAAAAATTATAGTGTTTCGGGTCCTAGACACCGGACACGCGGTTCCGACTAGTGTTCGAGTGATTTTGGTCCCAGACATGTCGCGGATTGACACGCGGGTTGATCGTCCCACGGTCCCAGACCCCGAACAGTGACCCCGGACACGGGAAACTGTCCGGTGTCAGGACCGTTCGTCCCGCGTCCGCGCCTCGTACCCGTCTCGACCCGCGTCCGCGCCTCGTACCCGTCTCGACCCGCGCCTCCAGATCCCCCATCCTGCGGATCCACCCGCCTCGGAGCATCCTCGTCCCGCGGTCCACAAGTGCCTCGCCCCGCGGTCCACAAGTGCCTCGCCCCGAACGCCCACACCGGGTCACGTAAGTGACCGGTGCCAGAACACTCCAGCGTCCCCACCATCTTTCCCGCACCACCTTCCCACGGTCTGGGCCTGACCTGACCACGACCCGAGCCACGGACAACGGTTCCCCACCGGTTCGAACCACGAGGTAAGTTTTTCTTATTTTTCTTTTTAAATTATTTAAAAATGGTTTTAATTTTACATGAACTATTTTTAAACCAAAAATATTTTTAAATTGTGACTTTTCTTAAAATAAATTTATTTAAATTTTTAAATTCACATTGCACTTTTAAAATTTGGTTTGATAAAGTTTGATTTTTAAATGATTTTCACATCTTACACTTATCTTTTCACTACTTGTTTTCTACTCTAGAATGAGCTTGGATAATTTTGTTTGTTGCTTCGGTATTCTGGAACCTAGGTCCAAGTTTATTTAACAAGTAATTTCAAGTGTTTTTGCAAGGATATTTGGTTCTTACACATGTTTAACTTTAAAATTTCCAATTTCTTAAAGAATGATCCACCTTATCCATAGAAGATGTGCACAAAGAAAAGAGGAAAAAAAGAAGCTTTTTCAACTAACTTATGAATCCTCTACTTCAACGTTTAAAGCAAGAGTTTTGCAACTTCTTCCAGCAGCTGTTCAACAACCTATAATTCGAAATTTCCAAAATGGAGCGGGTGATGTATTATGAGTTTTGGGCTTTGCCTATATGTGACCATAAATCGCTGTCGTTACGTCTTGGTCCATGCGAAATGATTTGTTTGGAAAATTGAGAAGCACTATTTCTTGTGCCTAGAGAAATTTTTGGGGAGTTTCTTCACCCTTCTTTGAACACCATCCACCTTATTCAATTGTTGCTACTAGCGCGTTTGTTCGTGTTGGATATTTATGTTTTCAAAAAAAATTTCAAAATTGTTTTCAAAAACCGTTTTATTGAGTCAAAATCAATTAGCAATGATGACACCTTTCTTTGATCAACAACGTTTTGATTTCAAAACCAAGTGACCATTATTGTAGTGTTTGTTCCAGACAATTGATTCAGACACCTAGTGACCGAATGGAGTCCAAGGAGATTGCTACTTGCACTATTTTGATGGATAGGATTTCGATTCTCAATTTGGTTTACTAACATGATGTTTGACTATCTCTTTTTAAGGATATTAGATCAAGGAACGAATCACGTTCATGACATCTTATCCTTTTTTTTATCCAATTTTGTTGTCATGGATGGCCAGCTCACTTTTAGTTGGTACCCTACCTAAGCCCTTAAACCTTTCTTTCAGACCTCATGCACTTCTTTTGCTATGTCCCCTATGCAGATATGTATAAAAACATCAGAGAGAGTAGGGTCGATGCAATTTTTCAATCACTAGAAGATGTGACAATCAACATTAGAAGGAAAGAGTACAACAACAAAATTTAAAAAAATTAAAGAAGCTTGGCCGATCCTTGGATGCTTAAATCATGGTAACAATTTCGTGCCTTATTTGACTCATATCTTTATGAGACCATTTTCCCCCTTTAAATAAAAAAAAAATGAAAAAGTAATATATGGGAAAGGAAAATAGTTTTCAAAGAGTCAAAGGCCAAAGAATACCCAAGGAATGCAACGGTACAAAGGAGAGATGAGTTCGAGAGTTTTACAAGTAATTCCCAGAGAAAAATCTAAGTCTGGGAGAGAAAGGCGAACAACAAAGTGGTTGGGAAATTGTGGACTTCAATAGATCCATTCTCTCTTGCGATTTTGCATAATGTCTCGCACCCAGAGTTTTTGGTAACCTTAAACACTTTTAACCTCACCACTAAAATAAGCCTTTCTTAAACAACTAGCCATATTCCTTGTAAATATCATTGATCAGAGATCTTTGAGAATCTAAGAGGGTAAAAGAATCGATTGACTTGAAGTTGAGATTTTGCATGGACGACAGTTTAGGACATACTTTCAACCTCATGATGGTAGACGATGAAAAGCGTCCATGAACTCACTTTGTCTTTATGTGGATTACAGGTTTAAAGAAAGAAACAAGATCCAAAGAATATGTGAATTCCCGTGTTTTCAAATTTTCTTTCCTTATTAACCTTTTGTTTGCTTGAGAACAAACAAAGGGTAAGTCTGGGGGAGTTGATATACCCGGTATTTTACCACTTTTACTATCTATTTATATCTATTTTCTAAGCTATTTAATAAGTTTTTCTATCTAAAGAGGTAGTTTTATCGTATATTTGGTTTTTAAGAGTCATATATGTCAAATCATCAAAAAGGGCGTAAAAAGGAGAAAAATGAGTATTATTCATCCAACAACAAATTATCAAGGTCAAAGGAACCTATATAAGTCATCCAAGTTGAAGATTTCACAATTTCCCAAGATAAACAGAAGTAACCAGCCGAAAAGATCAACTCGGACGGAGTATAAAACCTACTTGGACGGAAATAAAATTTCATATGAAGATAGAACTTTGAGTTAGATTTCCAATGGAGTTGGAATTATGTCATTTGAAGTTGTAATTTGGAAGATATTCAAGATCTACTGAAGACATGTCATTATGCCTCAAAGATGAATCAAGTCAAAGATGGGCCAAGACACCGATCCAACACATGGGCCGGCTCATTTAACTCAATTAAATGACAAGGAGCATGTTTTGAGCCAGACTTCGGACTAATCCACGTGACCGGTGTGACCGTCCGGTGCCGTGGCCACTTATGCGCACTTATCGACAAAATAATGTTTTTGCCCGAACTGAAACCCTAGAGCCTTGGCCGACCTAGAACCTATTTGTACACCTATATATACTTTCTTTTAGCCTCTTGAGAGAAGAAGAGCAGCCCTAGATACTACAAATCAATAATAAACATGTATTTCGTTATTCTCTTTAGTTCTTCATCTTTATCATTTGTAGAAGAGCGATGAAGGCCATGGTGTTCTTCTCAAGCCTTGTCCTCAGAGATCCACCTATGCCGAGTACTTATCTATCATGAATCTACTGTTTTATCAATTCCTCTAGTTGCTCCATGTTTCATAACATGTAGAGTAGTTGTATGTTTGATATAAATTTATTTTAAAGTTCTTTTGTTGCATGTTTTACCCCTTTATTGAGCTTGTTTCTAGATTGATTCTCTATCTTTATTTACACTCAAGGCGTGATCTAGATTAGCTACCTAGTGACCAATTTTAGATTGGTACCGATTCCAAAAGCTTTTGCACCGATCAGATCTAGTATTTGATAGGTTAGGCGTCTTAACAATTCGAAAGATTAGTTAAGGAGTTTAATGAACAATCGAATCTCAATCTTACAGCATAATTCATCTTGTAATAATATGAGTTATAGGTTTCAGAGCCACGAAAGTGGAATGATTCTACCATAGTGATTTGAGTTCTAGAACACTAGTTGCATCACTTTAAAAACCGGTGTAGAGCATGTTGCATTAGTTCTTTTTAATTGATTTTATCTTACGTGTTTTGATTTATCTATCCCTTTATTTTATTTCTTTGTTTTATTTCATTAAAAACCCCAAAACCCAAATATATTTTCTCTTAGCTTATTCTGCATCATATATATTTATAGCGTAACAACATAGTCTCCTGTGGATCGACCCCTAAGTACTACAATTGTCAACTGTGCACTTGCATATTAGGGTTTATAAATTTAAAACTCTTTTGCATATCCTATTTTAGGACGCATCATGCATTTATGTTTTCGGTCACAGATCTTGAGAGAACTCCAGAGTTAAGCGTGCTTGAGCTGAAGTAGTTTTAGGATGGGTCACCTACTAGGAAGTCGTTTCCAGTACCATGTGAGTGAGGTCAAAACACGGAAAAATATCGCGTGGTGATTTGCAGGAACAATAAACATGTCTTCTGAGCCTCCCGGACTAACGCACTGACCGTCGGGGAGTGTGGGTCCACCGGGCGAGAATGGACGTGGAACCCATGGATAGGGCGGTCGGAGCATTACAATTGGCATAAAAAAACAAGGTTATTATATATATATAGTAGTTGAAGAGAAGAAAAGAAATGAATACTAAAAGCGAGAAATCTAAAAAATGAGAGGAATTATTTTTCCTCATCATAACACATGGGGGAGATATGTTCATGTTTTTTTTTTTTTTTTGTCATTTGATTGTATTGAAACATATAATGGGATTACAAACAACGAACCGTTACGTTAGAGCCTAATAAGATACAGTAAAGAGAGACAAATGATACACTATACCTGTAGACAAGAAAGTCAAGAACCTTAAACGACCATCGAACCACATAAGCACATCAAAACTACCAACTTCTCAAAATAAGCTTTTGATGCCTCAAAGAGCCAAATAACAAGAGCAAGGAGGGTAGTCACTAAGTACTTGTATGAGTCAAAACTCGCACAATTGAATTTGTAAGGGTTGTGAGAGGAAGTGTGAGACTTCTGAATAAAACCACAATGCATAAAGTTAAAGAGACTGTTTCTATTGTTGTTAAGAAAGCCTTATTACTTTTGTTGTGAGAAATTTCAGATCCCCCTTTCTGGATGAATACAAAGAGCTATATATAGCTGAGTAATAGATTTGAGTCTGACCCATTAAACAATTAAATAGCTTTTAGGCCTATATTATTATTAAGCCTATTTTAATATGGACATAATATCATTATGGGCCTAATTCTAAATTGGGTTTTTGCAAGTTGCTCATGATTTCTTCCAGCTTTTCGCAGAATCGTTCTTGTTGTTACATCGATCTTATATGAGTAAAATCCGACCCCTACAGTTAGCCCCCTAACTTAGCAATATCGAGTTATGATGAAGCTGAGGTATAAGCTGTTGAAGTCTGAGATTGATGTGATGGACTGTGAAGCAGCCATGCGTTGACGTTTTGTCATCAAACTCAGAAGTTGCAGTAATTACATGTAGAGCCGATGCTATCGTGTTTTCCTGGACTTTCTTATGTTGTTAAAAATAAGCTTTGTAGACTGAAGAGACTGTCGGGTTTTGCTGTATTAAACCTAGGAATTTTAGGAAATCCTCTATGTGTAAATAGAACCTTTTTTTTTTTTTTTTACCCAGCCACTTTTTCCAGAAGTAACAAGGTAAATGACTTTTTTTTTTTTTTTTGTCTCGTAGTGAATTAGGTTTTTTTTTTTTTTTTTTTTTTTTTTTTTCTCTCGTTGTCTTCATCTTCTCCGATCTGCGATTGGCGCCGTCACCACCATCATCGCCAGAGTCCGAATGGTTTCACCACCATCTTCAGGTCGTCGTCGTCCTCTATCGTCGCAAACATCACCGTTGTCATCGTTATCACCAATGGGATCGAAACTCTCCATCGTCGCCATGAGATTCGTCGCCGTTGTCGCTGTGCTCACCGCCAGTGGAGCTGGAAACCGTCGATGTCTCCGTGTTCGAGCTTGTCGTCATGCGAGCGGGATCGGTCGCCATCTCTGACGCTACGCAATCGTCTGACCAAGACCCATCGCCATCTCCAACGTGGTTGATCGAGTTTGCTTCAGATCTTGTCTCCGGCATCGCCCTTCAGATCTGTCCCGTTGCGGTTCGTGCGGCGGAGAGGAGGCTCGAGATATAGCGTTGCGACGATCGGAATCTTCACCAGTGGTCAATGCACAATCGGTCAATGGTAGTAGTCAACAAAATTCTTCGGTCAACAAGTCAACAAAATTCTTTGGTCAATATATCAACAAAAGTCTTTAAAGGTCAATAGAAATCAATGGTGATCAAAATTGGTTAACGCTGGTTTGCTGTCGATTTCCGATTTAGACCCAAATTGATGGTTACGGTTAAGTGGATTTTGACTTGGGTTCTGGGCTTTTATCACAGTAACGACGTAGCTTGAAGGGAATAATTTCTGCTTTACGGATTTGCGGCTTGACCATCAACACGACAAAAGCGGTTCGGGAACAACTTTGGACTTAGATGATTATGGAGAGATGGTCGCTGATCCTTTACTGCTTAGAAGGAAAAAAATTATTTCTTCAGAATCTGACATTGGCCGTTCGGCAAATACAATTTTCTGCAATGCTCGTGAGCCAATTGATGGTGTCGAAATAGGGACTTCGCAGGTTGGTAAGAAGAGAAGTTTGAGATACAGAAAACCGGGATCAACCAAGTCTACTTCAGAGTCTCTAGCGACTATTATTGTGCTTTGCAATGCTTATGACGGGATTGAGTTTACCATTCCTAACTAAGATGATTGGGTTGATCATCCTCTAGAAAGTTTCTTCACGCTGTACGAAGCATATTTTTGGACTTGTTTTCTATGGTTCTTGATTCCTACTGCGATTCTCAAATTTCTCTGGAGATACCACCTAGCCATTTCGCAGATAACATCGCGAGGGGTGCGCTGTTTAGTCGGGATCATGATTCGCCATTATGAATACGGCTGTGAACTTGGAGTAGACCACCTGCTGAGTGTCTTGACAGTAAAGAAGGTTGGTCGCAAAGAGAAACTTCTTTATTCCATTGATGTCAAAGTAGACCTTTACGTCATCAAGGATTTTCCTCGCCCAGATCGCTCTTAGCAAAATGAGTTTTTCTTTGCAGGAAAAATTCTATTTCTGTCGGACTTGAACATATTTCCATACTTCGGACGGAACGAGGGATTTGTGGTAGCTGACTTAGTTGTGCCGTTCTCCATTTAGATGCTTATTTTTAGCTTTAAGCGATATTATCTGTAGAATTTATGACTTAGTCAAATTTTAACCCTTTTGTTTTTCTTTACTGTCTTCCAGTTCCAAGAAGCACTGACAAGTTTCTGCAGAATAATTTGATGTTCGCGATGTCTTCATTGCTGGAAGGTGTAGCCGGAAAAAAGATTTCTCTTTACTCCGAATCACAGATGCACTTGTTCGTCGCTTTGGAAAGCATCTGCAACCTTCTTCACCAAAAATATCGAGTAACGGGAAGAAATTATTTGTGCGTGAGAAGAGAGCTGCTGAGGCGAAGGCTGACACTAGTACAAATACGTCGCATCAAGCTAGACAGTCGCCATCACCCCTTGAGCTAGTACCACTGCCACCCTTGTGCCTAAGTCGCTTCGTCCTGAGCTTGAGCGAAACATTGCTGTTGTCATCGATCGTCGTCCTGGGTCGTCATCGAGACATCGCGATGATGCATGGAAGAGGCACGATGGTATGGAGTCAAGTCGCAAATGTCCTTGGGTCAATAATGAAAGAAATACTAATTCGAGAGAGTTGTTTGGCAATAACTCTATGGCGGCGTCTGAGTTGTCGAAGATCGTCTTCCCAGGAACTGCGTTTCCTCCTCTGAGAGATAGGTCGAAGAAAGATGCTTACTCGAGCATGGCCCTTCATTGCATGATAGTACAAGTTTCTGGCGAATTTGCAACATTTTTCTTGTTCTTTCGGATAGAATGATTTGTCTTTATTATATTTTTTTTTGGCAATACTTTTCGTCGCTCAACAAGCTTGCTATTGACTACGAGGTGACTTCCCTCTCGCAGACTCGTCAATGTGCTAGCGTTCAAAGAGCATGTGAAGAGTTGTTAGAATTTATTTACTATTGGGATCTACATTCATAAATATATTCTTCACCTTGATTGCTTTAAAACTCTGATTTAGGTCTGAATTGGATATCTTAGGTTGTTTAGTAGATGCGACAGCATTATTGAATTACCAGAACTGAATCATAGGTGAGCAAAGATTCGATTCGCAACGACAGTTGGCTTTGAATCTTTGTGAACAATCGAACCTGAATTTAATGCTTGTTTAAATTAATCTGATTTCACAACGACAGTTGGTTTTCTAGGGTTTAAACATAGATAATATTCGCAACGATAGTTGGTTTATTTTACATTAGTTTCGAGTTCTAGAATTGCACTTCATCAATCCCAATAGTAACTTTATTCTTCAATTTGGATTTATTCCTGCGAATTCCCTAAGACTTAGCGTTTGTCTTCTATTGAATTTAAAACACTGCAATCATCCTTGATTTACTGTTTTCTGCAATTTACTATACAATATTTCTGCTTAGCTTAATCTAAACGTTTAAATCTATTGTGTCCCTGATTCCCTGTGGATTCGATCCCTAAGTTCTCCATCGATCTCTTAATTGGAGAGAGTAGCTAGGGGCAAATTTTAGCATATCAAATTTTAGCACCGTTGCCAGGGATTCAACGCCATTAGATTTTTACTATTAGGATTTTGTCAAAGTTTTTTTTTTTTTTAATTTACTAACTAGTTTTTAATCTTTGTGTTTTCAGGTTTATGCTCAATCGTATCACAAGGAGCCGCAAGGAAATGGAGCTAGTTGGATTTCAACTTCAGTATCTCGCGCGTTTAGAACGAACCAACAGAAAAGCAACGAAATAAGCTTAGAAGGTGGTTGCACATAAGGTCTTGTTTCACAGAGAGGATGGGTTGTTTGATAGGGAAGGAAATCAATACAACGAAGATGGTCAGAGGATAGATGCTGAGGGAAACATCATCGAGAACCCTGCTGCAGCACAAGACAATGAGATCGCTCGACGCGAAGATAAAATTTGTTTTGCTCACGAAGAACAAGAGCATGTCAAGCAACAGGAAGAGGAGATTGCTCGACGCGTGGAATTACGTCGTGTCACTCGATAACACGCCCTTGTCGCTCGATAGGAAGAAAATCAACGTGTCGATCGATACTATCATGATGTCGCTCGACAAGGTGTCCAGAATCAGCCAGCTGGGCTGAGGAATAGCGTGAATGTTGCAGCAGGACGCACACTTGCAGGTTTCAACAGACCCGAGCGGTTCTATGCCAATTGGCCTGCGATTCGTCCACCAACATTCCAAAGAAACGACTTCGAGCTGAAGCCCACATACTTCTCCTTTGTGTCTTAGAACACATATGGTGGACTTTTTCATAAGCAACCGATGGACCACGTGGAGAGATTCGAGGATATTACGTCTAACATTAAGGCTAATGGGGTATCCGTGGACTACTTGTACTGGCTCAGTATGCTGCCACCGGGGTCACTTACAACCTGGGAGGATACTAGGAATGCTTTCCTTGCTCATTTGTTTGATGATGCCAAGTTTGAGGATCTAAGGTATAAGATAGCTACATTCAAGCAGGGAGACTTCGATGCTTTTAAGGCTGCATGGAATAGATTCAAGAGTTACCAGATTGATTGCCCTCATCACTGGTTCACTGATGTTCAGCTGCTCAGCATTTTCTACAGAGGGACTTCCACAAGATATGCTACTACACTGGATGTTGCGAGTAGTGGTAACTTCAACACCAATTCTCCAGGGACTGCTACTCAACTTATTGAGAACCTTGCTAACTGCGACAATACAAAAACGTTGATTACGAGAGAAGCCTGTCTGGTCAAAACGTTAGTGGTAACCAACTTGCAGAGTTTAAAAAGAAGCTCGATTCGATGCATGATCTTCTAGCTGGAAAGAAGACGGTTGAGTTCGCTAAGGAATCTGAGACATTCAAACCTGAAGATGTGAAGTACATCAATGAATATGGATATCAGAGGTTTAACAATAAACATGGATATGGATCATTTTACCAGAAGTCGTTTCAAAGCAGCAACTACACAAGAGACTAAAACTTATCTTGTTATCAGAAACCTCCACCTCTAACTGCAAAGTGTAAAATGGAGTCCTTAATTGATCGAATGCTGGAAGGACAGTAGAAGATGACAGTGGATTTAAATGGGAAGGTAGATTCGGTCTACAAGGATTTGAATGGAAAGATCAAGTCTTTGAACATTCATATGAAGAAACTGGATATGCAAGTGGCTCAAACCAGTGAGTCGGTGAAGAGACATAACTCTAATATGCTCAGTTTGAGGTCTGGAACAGAGAATAACCATACTACGAAGCAAATTGACGAGTTTTCATAAGTTGAAGAAGTTAAGATTTTTGGAACAGAGTCTCTGTCGGTCGACACTCAGATGATGTCGATCGACACTAAAGAAACCAGTGTGTCGATCGACGAGGATGATTTTGTTGCTCGACACGAAGAAAATGCAAGGGTCGATCGGCAGAGCATGAGTATCGCTCGACGCTATCTGCAGAACGGTTCAGATTTCGCGAAAGCTTCTGTTTCTACAGTAGAACGAGTCAATACACCTCCTCTTCCTTTCCCGAGAGTTCCTAAGAAGCCTTTTCTAGGAGCTGAATCTAGAGACATTGCTCAAGAGTCGAAGACAGTCGAGAAGTCAATTCAACCATCACTGAGAAAACTGCCTAAGCTAGATAATTCATGGCAGTTCATAGTTTTATGCTCGATTAATGGAATATAATTAGAAGGCACTCTCTTGGATACTAGAGCAAACGTGAATGTTATATCTCACAATGTTGTGAAGAAGCTGGGAATTTTGAAGATACAATCTTCAAGAGTTTTCGTCGGTCTAATTGATTCTACTTGAGTAGCTCCTATCGGTTTCATCTTAAATATATAACTTCAGATAGAAGATTGTCTTGTGCCAGCTGATTTCTATGTCCTATAAACCCCTAAGTTGATGGTTCTTGGTGCGTCCTTTCTTACTTCTGTTGGTGCGATCTTGGATTACCCGAATCAGCGAATTTCCTTCACTAAGATCAACAAGGAGGTATTTTACCCAGGAAACCTTGTAGAGGATGTTTCTTATTGGACGGTCGTAAAAGGATAAAAGCTAGACCCTGGAGAGGATGAAAAGAAGGTTCAGAACGTTTCTGTTTTAACTCCTGCGATTTCGCATCTTGCAGTGAGTAAACCCAAGACTTCTAAGGAATGCAATGAAGAGGTGAATCACATCAAGGTTAAGCGCAAGTGAGCTTCAAAAGCTTTCTCCAAGTTCAAGATCATCATTCCTCAAGAGTTGAAGGAGAAAGGAGAGGAAGTCATTAAACAAATGCTCGAGAATACGATGAGATTTTTTCATGTAATTATTTCTGATAAGTCTGGGGGAGCTGAAAAGTCTAGTGCGATGATGAGAGATTCGAGTTTCCTAGAGGATAAGTGAGGTACAAAGCTTTCCGAAGATCCACCAAACGCCTAATCCTGACACAGTAAAGCTAATGACTGAAATTAAGCGCTTAGTGGGTGGCAACCCACTTGTGAGTTTTACAATTATGTTTATTTTCATTTCTTTTACAATTTTACGTTTGGTTTTGTTTTTGGTTTCGATTTTCAGAGATTGAACGTATTAATGCAAATGGGCATGAATTCAGACTACTGTGTCCAGCGACAGAGAAATAAGTGACGCTCGATGAGGAACATCACAGTGTCGAACGACGAGGAGCTTAATGTCGCTCGACATGACAAAATTATGAGTGTCGATCGATACTAAGGTCATGTCGCTCGACATGACCCCCATGTATAAATTCTCATTCGATTTTTCATTACGTTTCGTTTCTTATGTATTCTATTTACCAACTTCAGGCTTAATAACCTCAGAACAGTGCCGTTTAAGTCTGGCGGAGGTGTTTACTAATTATTGTGTTCTATTTTGAGTTTTATGAGTTAGTTTTTCAAAATGTCGGGTCAAAACTCCTCTTCTACTAGCTTTGAACAACACTCAAAGGACTATTACAATGCGAGTCGGATGGTTTTACAAGGTGGGTAACTGCAAGTGGATCGGTTTAACTGAGCGAGTTCAGATTTCTGGAGAACGCCAGAAAGGATGTTGCAGATCCCGCCCTTAATGAACTCTAATTTCTTGTCTTAGGCGTTGGAAATTGCAAGACTTGATTCAATTTTCAAACACTAGAAAGCGAGGACGGACTGCTCTGAAACTTCTTCCTAGTGATGATACAACAGTCCTAAATCAAAGAAAAAGCCTCATGACCCTGTCTTCCACAAGAAACAACTGTAATGAGCGCTGATCTAGTGAAATCATAGAGATGCCAAGGAAATTAAAAAAGTCTACAGAAAAGTGAAAGTGCAAGTCCGAAAAATTAAAAAAAAAATCCTGAAGAAAAAGGTTTAAAAGGCTTGCATCTTTATGATATCCTTACTTGATAAACAGTTACAGAGGAAAAAGAGAGGGTGAAACGCATGAAATTATTAAAGGAAGTTAAAGAATCTAGAAGATCCAGCGATCGATATTCCCTCGATGAGACCGCACCTAAATGAATGAAAAGGGTTTGCAATGGAAAATCTGAGTTTCTCTAAGGGGTTTGGATTCAATCTGAAAGAGTGCTATACTTCTAGGAACACATCAAAGTATTACCTGATTGACTTTGCAGGTATGTGGATCTAGAAGGAGTGAGTATAACTGTTTTGCTTAGGGATTATCAAAAAGCTAAGTTTGGGAGAATCGATATATCATGGTTTTTACTGGTTTTAAACCATGATGTAAGTCCATTATCTAGAGTCATTTTGGTGTTTTCGAGTCTTTTGGTGTTTTTATTAGGTACAAGGACGTTTGGACTTAATTGGTGTTTACAGGAGCTTTATAGAGCATTGCGGAACGAGATGTCGAAGTTGCGAGCTCGGATTGAAGAAATGAAGATCATATCGGGCGACAGGGCCTTGGTGTCGCTCGACATGCAGGATTTAAAGGTGCCGATCGACACATCATCAGTGTCGATCAACACGAGTTTCAGACAGACCAGATTACTTGATTTGGAAGATTTCCGTTTTCGCGCCAGAAAAGCTCAGATGTTTGCAATTAGGCCCATGACGTTTTGTACTCTTTATATACTTATTTAAGCCATTGTTTAGGCTATGCTTTATTCTCTATTATACAATTTTACTAAGAGATTATAATTCATGTGTATGTCTGAGTAATCTCCTAGTTAAGTTTTAGGGTTTTTCAAAGGATAATGAAGAGTTGTTAGAATTTATTTACTATAGGGATCTGCATTCATAAATATATTCTTCACCTTGATTGCTTTAAAACTCTGATTTAGGCCTGAATTGGATATCTTAGGTTGTTTAGTAGATGCAACAATATTATTGAATTACCTGAACTGAATCATATGTGAGCAAAAATTGATTCGCAACGGCAGTTGGCTTTAGATCTTTGTGAACAATCGAACCTGAATTTAATGCTTGTTTAAATTAATCTGATTTCGCAACGACAGTTGGTTTTCTAGGGTTCAAACATAGATAATATTCGCAATAATAGTTAGTTTGTTTTACATTAGTTTCGAGTTCTAGAATTGCACTTCATCAATCCCAATAGTAACTTTATTCTTCAATTTGGATTTATTCCTGTGAATTCCCTAAGACTTAGCGTTTTTTTTCTATCGAATTTAAAACACTGCAATCATCCTTGATTTACTGTTTTATGCAATTTACTTTACAATCTTTCTGCTTAGCTTAATCTAAACCTTTAAATCTATTGTGTCCCTGATTCCCTGTGGATTCGATCCCTAAGTTCTACATAGATCTCTTAATTTGAGAGAGTAGCTTAGGGAAAATGGTGTTGCAAAGCAACTGACACACACACACTAGAGACCCCTTAGTGGTGCAATAGAATAATCAATGAAAATAACTATCAAGGAAGGACATCATGGCGCTGCAACTTCTATAACCCGCCATTACAAATCGAATGGTTGTGATGCGTTGAAGTCTAAATTTCAAGGAATTCCACAAGTACCTTTGATAAAACTTAAAATGTTAAGAATGGAGTACTAAAACTTGAATATGGAAAAATGTGATGACATGGAGAAGCTAATTGATTTGGCAAATCAATTTGGGTCTATGGAGAAGACAAGTTGAACTATTAAATTATCCAGAAAATACTCATATCTCTCCCACCAAGATTCAACATCATTGTGGCCGAGATTGAGCAAACTAAAGACTTAACTTTGTTGTCGATAAAAAAGTTAATAAGAATTCTGAAGGCACATGAAAAACATGTGGGAGCACAAAATGAGAACATGATGGAAGCTGCGTTCAATGCTCAACGAAGAGAGGATTATGCTTTTACAACCAAAAATAGATAAACTAGTGTGACGTTGGTAATAAAAACAACCACGCAGAAGCCGGCTGTTGTAAAAACACATCACAACAAAGCAAAAATGTTCAAGGAACAAAGGAGAATGTTAAAACTGCGGGAAGTTGGAAATTTTTCGAGAGATTCCCGTTCGAAGAAATACAAACGAGCGCATATAAGTCTTGATGTTGAAGATGTTGAATCTTATGTTTTTAGTGCAAGAGAAGAATCACCAAAAACCACACAAGAAGATGAATGGTTGGTGGACATGGTTACACTAATCATATGATGAAGGAAGAAAAACATTTCACAAGATTTGATTGAAGCATCATTGTTGGGGTCAAAGTCCACCTCTCCAGGATCAATGTCTGAAATAACTAAGTGTAAAGATTAACAAGCTCTGCAAGGTGAATGAGGTCGACTAACAAGCTCCGCGAGGTGAATCCTTAAAACGAATAGCGAAGCTAACAGAGCTAACAAAGCTAACAGAGCTAACAAAGCAACGGAGCTAACAGGTTTGAGCGTAAACGAAATGTGTTAAGTCTGTTAAGGTCAGGTTAGCATTGAAGATGAAGTGGGCTCGGCCTAGATGACTTGGAGGAATTAGAACGAGCTCACTAACAAAGCCCAGCAGACGTGTGGAAAGTTTCCTAATCTCCAAGAAAGAGGACCTAGCCGACTTAGTAGACCTAGCCGACCTAGCGGACCTAGTAGAAACTATATATACTTGTAAACATCTCTTGTAAAGGGGATCCACAACTTATTACACAAAACATCAATAAAAGCTCTCTTTACAGCAATTGCAACCTACGTTCTTAGTTTTAACCTAAAGATCTCTTTTTCTTCATAAACCCTTGACAAATCTAATTGTGTTATTTTTGACTCCCACAATTTGGCACCGACTAAGGGCAACTTGAGATTTTCATACTCGAAAAAGCTTATGAACGACCGATCTTACGATGGCTACGAGCGATGATCAATGACTCACTGCTGAACAGCAATGTATCGTGGAAGAGCAACGCGTTGCCGAGCAGAAACGCGCTGCCGAGTAGCAACGCGTCGGTGAAGAGCAAAGTATCGCCGAAGAACGACGCATCGCTGATCAGCAGCGTCGCGACAACACCAACGTCACAATCATTCCTGAAACTCCAGCCACAGTGACTCTTGCATTCTTAATTGGCTTACAAGCGACGCTAGACGCGCTGCTTATGAAAACAACGGACCAAGAGAAAGCTGTAGATGAGCTACGGGTCCTCGCAACCGCAGACCGAGGTCGCAGAAGAGAGCCTATGTTCAGATGACCCATTGGGCGAATAAACCCTCATCCTCGGATTTTTCGACCTCGGTTAATGCTCCCAGAATCCGCAGTCCTCACCTCGATCATCCTGATGCGTTACGCGTAGAGAGAAACTCGGACGCACATACTGCAAAAGCACAACCGCAATCAACGGCGACAACGGTGATCAACTTAGAGAACAGAGAGAATGAACGTGCCCCACGTTGTTTACCTGCTTGCAGAGCAGCGACTACGCCGATCAGCAACACCACCAAGCAGAACCAAGAGTCTCAGGGCGAAGAAGAAAATTTTCTATGGTTGGAACGCTCCGAGTTGGAAAAAGAACGTAGAGCATTGATCCAATCTCAAAAAGAAGAGATGGCAGGAATAAGAGCCGATATGGCACAAACAACAGCGGAGATGAGAGACTTCCGCTCCCAGATTCACAAAGCAACGAGCCACGCTCCTGAGTTAGATAAAGTTCTGGAGGAGGAGCAAAACGTTCCATTCATCGCGAGGATAACCAGAGCAGTGATTACCGATCCAAGAAAGATGAAGATTCCCGCTTACGATGGAAAGTCTGATCCTACTGAACATCTCATGGCATTCTCCATAGCAATGGGACGAGCAAGCTTCAGAGAAGAAGAGTGGGACGCAGGTCAGTGCCTACTATTCGTGGAAACTCTCAAAGGACTTCCACCCAACTAAAGCACTACGCGATCTTCATCAAGAAGCGCACGTCCGACATTGATCTCTGGACAATGGTTCAAGGGGAGAGCGAATCGCTACGAAGTTTCTTAGATCGCTTCAAAGGAGTATTGTCTAAGATGGAAGGAGTAAACAACATTTCTCCAGGACGCTCTCCATCGAGGAACGCTTCATGCACGATACGAGGAGCAGAAGAAGGTCTTCGCTCAAAAGACAGGGAAAGCAAATACTACCAACCCTCCTCCTGCTCAGAGTCAACCAAATGCGTAGAAACATAACCGACGATCAGGATTCGTAAAATACGAAGGAGGATTCGGAGGAGCTCACAATTTTCATATAGATTATCTAAGTTACAGCCGAGGCCGCGAAGGAGGTTCGTGGAAAAACATCTGGACTTGAAGTGAGAACATCTACAATGAAGCTGCTTACTGCGAGTTCCACAAGATATATGGCCATTTGACTGGAAATTGCTGCCTTCTAGGCTCTCGCCTCGCGAAGAGACTTGCAGAAGGAAAACTTGGCAACAACATTCGCGTTGACGACTTCAGTAACGCGGATGCCAATCAACATGAACTTGCACAACTTCCAGCGCCACCTCGACAAGGAAGAGACAATAATGCAGAACCACAACCCGTAGCAAAGATACCAAAAATTCTTATGATAATGGGAAGATCCCATTACTGCGCTGATACGGTTTCTTCGATCAAAGCTTATCAGTAATGTGTAAAAGTTAGTGCTAATTTCTCTGCACCCTCTAAGTTTCCAAATGACGTGCTGTCCTTTGAGGAAGAGGAAACCAGCAGCTTCGATAGGCCACACGATGATCCACTGGTATTCAAGTTAGTGATCGCCGATTTTCTTGTCTCAAGGGTACTGATCGATTAAGGAAGCACAGTAGACATCATCTTTAAAGATACGCTGGAGCGCATGGGCGTCGCACTATCCGAGATGAAGACATTTTCGAAGCCATTGACTGGCTTTTCTGGTCAAATAACTATGACATTGGGAACCATCAGATTACCTGTTATTGCTGAAGGTGTAACAAAGGTGGTCGAGTTCTCTGTATCTGATAATCCGGCACCATACAATGTTATCATGGGTACCCCGTGGTTGAACTTAATGAAGGCAGTAGCTTCAACTTATCACATGTATGTTAAGTTTCCAACTCCTACAGGAACCAAGATGATTTAGGGAAGTCAGAAGGAGTCCCGAATGTGTTTCATGGCTGCACACAAACTACGCAACCCGATTACCGATTAAATCTCTAAAGTCGAATGCATGAAGAAGATGGTAGACAAAGAGCCGACAAAGTCCTCTCTCAATTCCCACTAAGGTACTTTCATGGAACTACATGTGGCTTGATCCCTGCAAAGGATACGTAGGCAGCTCATTTTCGGATGGGTTCAGCTACCCCTCCTCAAAACGAGGGCGGAGTGGGTTCGTATACTCGTATACTCCCACTACTTCGTTGCATTTCATAAAACTATGTTACCTGGAGTCATCTCCTAATTCTCAAAAACATCATTTATGGATTATTCTATGTCATAGCTACAAAGCTCAATAACATCCTCTATGGATTTACAACAGTCTTAACTACATTAGACTTGTTTGTCAAATTACAACCGCCACTGCTGGCCACAGTGACACATCTTACACTTAAGATATTTTCAGATCTGACTACCACGTTCTCATATAGACTTACAGCGCGCGATGATCATCAATGGAGCAGGTGTTTTAATGAGAATACACTTGTAACACCAGCGACGTTCATCTTAAAAACCAACAACACGTTGGTCGGAACGTGATCATTGTAGGAGCGTATTTGTTACGAGGATAACATTTGCGAAAACCCGAATGATCATCATAAAACCTAATTAACATAACATTGGTGTTAACTAAACCCAACAGTCTATAACGTTGGTCTCAACATGAAAATATGTTCATTATAGGAGCGGATGAGTTAGTAAAATGCGTATCTGTAAACCCAAATGTTCATCTCTAAACCTAACTAACGTAGCGTTGGTAATGTCACTAGAAAATACTCATTATCGAAGCGGATATGTTCGAATCAGTAACACGCCAGAAAATCAAAGTGTTTATAACGCGAGAACATAACCATTAATGGAGCATAGTTGTTAACAACAACATCTCTGGAAGGTAAGAAGATCACTAAACAAATCATAACATCAATATCTGAACAAGGAGAAAAACATAAGTAAAACCCAACTACGACACATCCTCATACTCCGCCTCGCTCTCCTCCTTTGTCTGAATATCCTCTAGGACCCTAAAAAATCTCAGAGCTACCAGTACCATCGGAAGCCTCATCACGCAGAGCAAGAGGAGCTAGAGTCGTTCACTGAGTAGCAGCATCATTGTAATTCTTTTTATCATCGCCGAAGCGGTAACGTCAACATCACGATACGACAAGTTCTGTGAAGACATAATTCTACAAAAACGAAGAAGTTCCTAAAACCTAAGTTTAGCAAGCTCATCAAGTCATTTAAAGGATTTCATGATTCACCTAATCATTCGGCTAACTACTCATCCTAATCAATACCTAAGAGCTCTACTCTAACTACACAAAACCAATGGCGAAATCCAGTTTCTACTCGAGCTATACAAGTTCATATACTAAGTCAAGAAGCTAGCTAAAGTAACAAAATCATCAAGCTTTTACTCATGCTACGTAAGGTGAAATGAGCAAGCAAGACTAGCTAAATCATTCAACGGAAACGACAACAACTAGGAGCTCTATTCCAGATATGATAGGTAAATAAGCCATGGTTTAGCTAATCAGTCTCCAAATTTATCTACCAAGAAAAAGTCAACGTTCACCAAGCAACTCAATTTGGTTTGCATCTACAATATTCTTCTCCAATTACACTAGGTGGAAAAACCGTGATTAGCTACCAAGATTTAAATTTTGGTTCAAATGCTAAGAATAATCAACCGATAAGAGTTCCATTCAAGTTCTACTTGTGGGAGTCGAATCCGACGCAATTAGATTTGTCAAGGGTTTATGTAGGGAAAGAGATTATCTAGGTTAAAGCTAAGAACGTAGGTTGCAATTGATGTAAAGAAAGCTTTTATTGATGTTTTGTGTAACAAGTTGTGGATCCCTTTTCAAGGGTTATTGTACAAGTATATATAGTATCCAAGGTCAGCTAGGTCGACTAGGTCGGCGAGGTCAACCTCTAAAGAGATAAGGATAACTTCCCAATCCCTTGGGATTTTTCCCTTATTTGTTTGGCGACTAGGTCCATCTCACGTTGTGGGCCTTGCTGTCAAGTTCGATCAAGTACCTTGAACGCTTTTTAGATTTGGCCCACCTTGCCAATACTTCTGGGCTTGACGTCGATGAGCTCTTTGTATTCTTGAACTCGCTGAGTATCTCCCTTCAGTTAAGATTCTGCTTCGTCGACCTTGTCGCCATGCCAAGACTTAAGATTTCTGAGGTTACTGTGATATTCTACTTTTGACCTCGCACACCCTTCTGTTATCTAATTGACTCCGTTTATCCTGTTGACCATGCGGTCATTTTCATTGATCTTATTGGGTGAAACCTAACCCCAACAGTTAGCCCCCCAGCTCGGCAGTATTAGATGTGATGATGCCGATGTAGAAGTCTCGAGGCTAAGATCAATGTTTATCCAGGCGTGACCTGATAGGTGACAAAACTCAAGTGTTTGCTTTTAACCGAGCTCTGGCGTTCTGTTAAACCGAGCTCAAGTGTTAGCGTTTAACTGAGTAAAGTGAATTCAGAGCTTTGACCGCGACGTCATGAAATAAGTCGATTGTGAAGGAAAACTGGATCGCAAGATGGACCTAAGCAGAAGGAAAATGAGGTGAAATTGAGCCACGGTGGTGCGGAGGTCATTCTCACTTTCTTTAGGAAAAGTTGATCTCACCTCGTCGAGGTTTATCTGATAATTCTCAAATCGGTTGAGGTTTCGTGTCAACAAGATGAGTTTGATGAGTAGCATATCCGACGTGGTGAAAATAGGTGGTCTTAAAGGAAGTGACGAGGTTGATTATTGTCATTTGAGCTTCCAGCGAGGTCCGCGGGGTCATGATTAAATCGAATCAGGGTAGCATGGTGGAGTGACGGAGTGACTCCAAGGCCAATTTATCACGACGACGCTGAGGTTGGATTGAGAAAAAGATGTCGACATTGGTCTTGAGAAAGGAGGCGGCGTGGTTGCGACGATCTTACGGGCTTAATCAGCAATGTGCAAGTTGCGGAGGTGATTGCGAGGTGAACTGGCGTTGTCGCGAGGTGGAGCGAGTTTGATTTTATTGCAAAGTAAATTGGAGAAGGCAAAAGTGATGTTGAGGTTAGTACTTAGAAGAAGACGACGAGGTGAACGTAATGACAAAGAGAAGAGAGTCTTGAACTCGAGGCGTGGAGGACCATGAGGTCAAATCAGAGCTTCACCGCGAGGTGAATTTTTTACGTTTTGACTTGACGTCAACGAGGTGAGGATAACACGAAGTGGTTAATAGTCACGAACACAAAGACGGCAAAGTGCAGCAATGTGAGATGGTATTGAATGACCACGAGGTAAAGTTTTTATTTGTCATAGGGTCGCGAGGTTAAATATTACCGCAGCGAGATAAACTATACACCGAGATCGCCTTCATGTCTCGTCGAGGTGAACAAAGTGACGCTGTGGTTTATCATCACGAGATGTCGGCAGCGAGGTGATTGGCGGATGAGCCATCACGAAGTTGACTTACGATAGTGGCAAGGTTGATTTGATTGATTGACGAGGTGACGGTGAGGTTGGCTTGTCATTGAAGACAAAATGACAGCGAGGTGGTTTTGTGTAATTGGTCCTGCGGCGATGTCGAGGTGAAGAAGATAAGGTAGATTTGTGAAATCGATGCCGAGGTTGATTTGAATCGTTTGACTTGTCAACATTGCTTGGTTGATTTTGTGAAATCGAAGCCGAGGTTGATTAGAGAGGAAGTTATGGTCGATTGCTTCTCCTAGTGGAACCACAACGGCATTGCTCACTCACTGTTTAATCGATATCCCCTTTGGTCCGTGAGATGAAATTAATAAACTTATTATTGGTGACGTCGTGGTCGCCAAGTTTCAGTGACGAGTTATTGTTATTGACATCGAAGTGTTTTGTGAAAAAGAGGGTGCCTCGAGGTGAAGCATTGTGTAGACCGCGAGGTGAGATGTTCCACAGGGACGACGGCGAGGTGAAACAAAGTAGACAGCGAGGTGAGGTATTGATGCAAAAGCTTAGTTGAGCCTAATTTTTCTCAACAGTATATGGATCCTCCCATTATCACTAAGATCTCCTGTCACTTTTCTGCAGGCGTTGGCGCTTTGTTATTGTTTTGTCCTCGTTGAGGTGGTGCTGGAAACTCTACTTGCTCTTGCTCGGTAATGTCTGCATGTTATCACCGATATGAATGTTATCACCGAGTTTTCATTCTGCAAGTCTCTTTGCAAGAAGGAAGCCCAGAGAACAGTAATTTGCAATAGAATGACTACGTGTATTGTGGAACTCGCAGTAAGCAGCTTCGCCGTATACGTTCTCACTTCGAGTCCAGGTGTTGTTCCACGAACCTCATCCGCTACCTCAACCTTGACCTCAGCCAGGGTAACCGCGACCACGTCCGTAACCTGGAAAATCTACTTGATAATTGTGAGCTCCACTGAATCCTTCTTTGTGTTCCACAAAACTTGATCCTTGGTTAAGTTTCTTCGCAGTTGGTTGATACTAAGTAGGAGGAGGGTTCGTAGTCTTTGTTTTTCCTGTCTTTTACGCGAAGACCTTCTTTTGCTCCTCGTATTGTGCATGAAGCGTTCCTCGGTGAAGCGCGTCCTGGATTGTAGCAGGAGGGTTTAGAGCCATCTCTTGCTGGTAGGCAGATCCGAATCTACGTGCTTTCTCAAGCGCCTGCAATGCGGAAGCGTTGCTTACTCCTTCCATCTTAGATAATACTCATTTGAAGCGATCTAGGAAACTTTGTAGTGATTCACTCTCTCCTTGAACCATCGTCCAAATATCAACTTCGGACGTGCGCTTCTCGATGAAGATCGCGTAGTGCTTTAGGAAGGTAGCAGTCAGCTGGTTAAAGCTATCGATTGAGTTTGGTGGAAGTCACGAGAACCTCTGCAAGGCAGGTCCTTTAAGGTTTTCTACGAATATAAGGCACTGACCAGCGTCCCTTTCTCCTTCTCTGAATATTGCTCGTCCCATTGCCACAGAGAACACCGTCAAATATTCGGTGGGATCGGTCTTTCCGTCGTAAGCCTGGATCTTAATCTTTCTTGGGTCGATGATCACTGCTCTGGTTATCCGTGCTGTGAATGGAATGTTCTGCTTCTCCTCAAGGACTTTATCTAACTCAGGAGCGTGGCTTGTTGCCTTGTGAATTTGGGAGCAGAAATCCCTCATCTCCGCTGCTGTTTGCGCCATGTCGTCTCTTATTGCAGCCATCTCCTCCTTCTGAGACTGGATTAACGCTTTACGCTCTGCTTCCAACTCGGAGCGCTCGAACCAGAGAAGGTCTTCTTCTTCATCCTAAGGCTTTTAGTTATGCTCGGTGGTATCGTTGATCCACGTAGTCGCCGCTTTGCTAGCAGGTAAGCAACGTAGGGTGCGTTCATTCTCTGGGTTCTCTAAGTTGATCACTGTTGCCGCAGTCGCTTGTGGTTGTGCAGTTGCAGCAAGTGCTTCCGAATTTATTTCCACATGAAACGCATCGGGATGATCGAGGTGAAGGCTCCGGACCCTGGGAGCGTTAACCGGGGTAGAAAAATAAAAGGATGTATTGTTTATTTTCCCAATGGGTCGTCGAAGATTAGCTACGGCGAGGTTGCTATCACAAGTAGCATCGAGATGAAGCTTTAACGACAAGGTCCAGCTCAATTTACCATCCTCTTGGTGAATGCGAACCGCAAGCTTGTTGAGGTTGATTTGGTTAATCAAAGCTCACCGATGTTGGTCTGTAGCTTGCGACGAGGTGTGTGTAGTCGGCTTTTGGTAGAGATAACTCCTTTCAATTGTTGGGTCTGATTTTGTAGTGAGATTGGTTGCAGCGAGGTTTGAGTCGACGAAGTTAACCAAGTAGTAAAGCGAAGTTGATTCAAGTTCAACGATGTGAGCGAAAGAGACTGCGAGGCTAATTAAGAGCTTTGCCGCGAGGTCGGTTATGCTTCACCGCAATGTTGAGTTCATCAGAGCTTCCCCGGCTCCCCGTATTCGTCTGTCATGTGACAAGGTTGTGAGGTGATACCTTGAATTTCAATCGACGTAAGGTGGTGAGGTCAGATTACCAAGCGGTGAATTAACTCGGCGTGGTGACCAAGTCCACAAGGTCGTTTCGAATCTAAAAATTAGCTCGTGTTTTGTCAAGATGTAAAAACCTGAGGCTGAGCTCTGCGAAATGGATCATTGTTGTGTTGTGGTAATAAAAACAAATCCAAGCTGTGAATCGACTCGACAAGGTTATTGTGAGCAAGAGGATGCAACGCGGTGGATATAAACATAACCAAGATCGAGAGGTTGACTCGGAGGATGAGAGCGAGTTGACTTGGAGGAGGTGAGCTACGCGAGCTGGAGCTGCGAATAGGTTGTTTTGAAGCTTCGTCGCGAGGTGAAGGAATTGACCTCATCGCCTCGAAATTTTGCCAAAGTTAAAACATTGTGAGGTGAAAATCGACGAGGTGGGATGAGCTCCATCACGATGAGTTCAAGACGTAAGTTCCATCACGACGTGGTCGACGAATCGTCACGGCGAGGTCAGATGTTGTGTCATTCTTTACTTTGATTTTAGGTTCCCATCTCCTCCATGACAAAATGACTCATGGTGAGGTGGATTTTGACAAGAACCGCCTCATGGCTTTGCTAAGTGACGACGAGGTAAGGAGAAAGAGACGAGGTCGCGACTGCGAATCGATCCAGTCAAGTTTGCGAAGTGTAATTGAAATC
The DNA here is from genome assembly GCA_963576765.1 of Draba incana. Classification (NCBI taxonomy): domain Eukaryota; kingdom Viridiplantae; phylum Streptophyta; class Magnoliopsida; order Brassicales; family Brassicaceae; genus Draba; species Draba incana. The sequence goes on along the minus strand of OY755212.1, from coordinate 12,146,884 downwards.
CGGCGAGCTCTGCGAGGTGAGGAGAAAGAGACAAGGTCGCGACGAGGTGGTCTAAGCTCACGAGGTGGTTTCCGGTGGTTTACTTGACCAAATCTCGTGACGTCTAGCTGTGCGGTGGAACCGAAGTTGCGAGGTGAAATCGCGAGTTGAAATTCATAAACATCATCTCTTCAATTCAAGCTTGCGCCGCCTATCCTTTGTCGCAGTGAGTGAAGCAAGATGCCTTCGTCGACGTCGGCGAGGTTGATTTGTCACTCGCGGCATTAGGTTTGTCTGAACATAGGCTCTCTTCTGCGACCTCGGTATGCGGTTGCGAGGACCCGTAGCTCGTCTACAGCTTTCTCTTGGTCTGTTGTTTTTTTAAGCAGTGCGTCTAACGTTGCTTGTAGGCCAGTTAAGAATGCATGAGTCACCGTTGCTAGAGTTTCAGGAATGATTGTGTCGTTGGTGTTGTCGCGACGCTGCTGATCGGCGATGTGTCGTTCTTCGGCGATACGTTGCTCTTCAGCGACGCGTTGCTGCTTGGCGATGCGTTGCTCTTTGGTGACGCGTTGCTCTTCGGTGATACGTTGCTGTTCAACAGTGAGTTGTTGATCGTCGCTCGTAGCCATCATAAGATCAGTCGTTCGTAAGCTTTTTCGAGTAAGAAAATCTCAAGTTTTCCCTTAGTCGGCGCTAAATTGTGGGAGTCGAATCCGACACAATTAGATTTGTCAAGGGTTTTATGTAGGGAAAGAGATTATCTAGGTTAAAGCTAAGAACGTAAGTTGCAATTGCTGTAAAGAAAGCTTTTATTGATGTTTTGTGTAACAAGTTGCGGATCCCTTTTCAAGGGTTATTGTACAAGTATATATAGTATGCAAGGTCGGCTAGGTCGACTAGGTCGGCGAGGTCATCCTCTAAATAGATAAGGAAAACTTTCCAATCCCTTGGGATTTTTCCCTTATTTGTCTGGCGACTAGGTCCATCTCACGTCGTGGGCCTCGCTGTCAAGTTCGATCAAGTACCTTGAAGGTTTTTTGGATTTGTCCCACCTTGCCAATACTTTTGGGCTTGACGTCGATGAGCTCTTTGTATTCTTGAACTCGCTGAGTATCTCCCTTCAGTTAAGATTCTGCTTCATCGACCTCGTCACCATGCCAAGACTTAAGCTTTCTGACGTTGCTGTCATATTCTACTTTTGACCTCGCACACCCTTCTGTTAGCTGATTGACTCCGTTTATCATGTTGACCTTGCGGTCATTTTCATACTTAACCATTTTTTGACATTGATCTTATTGGATACTCAAACCTGACCCCAACACTACTCTAGCTATGTGAGGTGAGCAAGCGAGATAAGCTAGAGCGTTCAACATAAAAAGAAAAAAAATTTTACCTTGTAGCTCTGGTGGATCAAACTTCCGATTGACCTTGCAAGCTCAAGTCAGCTCACAGCAGTTCGCAATAGATCACTACGACAATATACCCACTTCTCACGGTCGACTTCGCTTTGTAAAGAATCACGCAAGCTCGCCCCTTGTCCAAAGTAGCCCGCGAGCTCAACCTCTCGAGTTCAACCTTGCGACCTCGTCACTATGTCAAGTCTCACCTCGCACCGCCTCGCATCTCGCTTCCTTAATCCCACATCGTTACCTCCTCTCTTCTATTTCACCTCTCGGTTCTGTAATAGGGATCGACCTCGCAGGATGGATCTACCTCGCAGATCGTCCTTGCAAGATGGATTGACCTCACGATTCTTAACAAGCACCACAATCTCCTTTACCTCGTGACAACATCAGGTCCGCTAGTTCACCTCGCATGCATGTGTTCTCACTGGATTGACCTTATAAGCTCGCAACGGACAAACCTCGCCGGCTAGCAATTCCAGTTGCGACACCTCGCTGCAAGCTCAGCCTCAACAGCCAGAGTACCACAGCAGAGTCAAGCGAGCTCCTCTTCCACAAATTTTACTTCACTAAATTCACCTCGCCGAGCTCGTTTCACCACCAAATTTACCTCGCCTACCTCACCTCACTCTGCGAGCTGACCTCTTCACCTCGCTAATCTTCTTCAGCCTCGCAACATCAGAACATTGCGGCAAAGTCATGCGAGCTCTTCTTCTCCAAATACGCGAGTTCCTCTGAATCAGAGAATCGGTACTCGAGCTCCTATAAGTCAACCTCACCACCTCGCGATACCTCGGAGTAGCTCACGACACGCTAGCTTAGGTCGCAGACCTGCAGCTAACCAAGATGCTTGACCACCTCGCCGAGCTTGATTTATCACTCAAACAACCTCGTTTGCCTAACCACTCTGCCTTGAATCAACCTCGCCTAGCTCGACCACCTCGCCGTAGCTCTTCTGCTTTGAATCAACCTCTCCGAGCTCGACCACCTCGCCACTTCACAAACTCGTCGCTCTAGCTCGCTGAGCTCGTCCCTGTTTCAAATTGACCTCACATCTACACTTCACCAACCACCTCGTCAAGTCTACGTCGCATGATTGAATCAATCACCTCGCAAAATGATGGCGTAAGCTCTGGATCCACCTCGCGTCTGCCTCTTTTCTTCGCCGAATGAACAACGCAAGCTCGATTCACCCTACCTTGCGAGCTCAATTCACCTTAGCCACGAGCTTGATTCACCTTAGCTGCGAGCTCGATTTACCTTAGCAGCGAGCTCATCACTGACCAAATCTACCTCACAGAAGCCAGCTGCGAGAATGAGAAAAAGTTGTTTTTCTCGGTTAAACGTAACACTTGAACTCAGTTAAACGTAACACTAGAGTTTGGTTAAACGCTAACACTTGAGCTCGACTAGATTCCCTAGTGGTATAAGACTCGTAACATTGATCCTACCTCTGTAACTTTTACCTCGGCATCATCACATTTGATACTACCGAGCTAGGGGGCTAACTGTTGGGGTCAAATTCAACCTCTCCAGGATCAATGTCTGAAATAACTAAGTGTAAAGATTAACAAGCTCTGCAAGGTGAATGAGGTCGACTAACAAGCTCCGCGAGGTGAATCCTTAAAACAAATAGCAAAGCTAACAGAACTAACAAAGCTAACAGAGCTAACGAAGTAACAGAGCTAACAGGTTCGAGCGTAAACGAAATGTGTTAAGTCTGTTAAGGTCAGGTCGGCATTGAAGATGAAGTGGGCTCGGCCCAGATGACTTGGAGGAATTAGAACGAGCTCGCTAACAAAGCCCAGCAGACGTGAGGAAAGTTTCCTAATCTCCAAGGAAGAGGACCTAGCCAACTTAGTAGACCTAGCCGACCTAGCAGAAACTATATATACTTGTAAACTTCTCTTGTAATTGCTTTAACCTACGTTCTTAGTTTAACCTAAAGATCTCTTTTCTTTCATAACCCCTTGACAAATCTAATTGTGTTAGTTTCGACTCCCACAATCATCGTTCCAATAAAAGTTGGAACGGAGAAGTCATAATGACAGCCGGGAAAGGAGACATTACTGTCATGACAAACAAAAGAGAAATATATATCAAAGATTTATTTCTAGTGCATGGATTAGAGAAAAATACTAAGTGTTTCGCGAATAATATCTCAAGGATATCAAATTTTGTTCGTTACATGTAAATAACAAGCAATGCATAATTCTCTTAAGAATATGGTTTTGATTTTGTTAAAGCATATTCGTTAGTTTCAAAACATGACATAATTGGAGATGTTCTTTATCTCGCCACAAAAATGATTCGTCGCACAACCACCATAATTCATAGTTGAATGTGAAGAAGACATAGTTCTAAAGGTGCGAAAAGAGATGCGTGGTTTAAAGCAAGGCATTCAGGCTTGCTGTGGAAGAATCCATTCATACTTAATGCAGCATAGATTTCACAGAAGCATGAATGAATGATGTAGCTTTGCACGTGATGAAGAAGAAAAAAAATATTATCATCGTAAGCTTGTACATTTATGACAAAATTATCACCGGTAACAGTCTCATCTCATTTGCAAGTTCAAGGGAGATATGAAGTTGGAGTTTTAAAAGACAAATTTTGTGTTAGAACCACAAGGTCTAAAGAACTCACAAACTTGGAGTTAGACCGAAACTAAATAAAGGAGAAGTGTTAGTTCATATTTGAGTTTTATCGTATCATAGTTAATTAATAATAATTTAGTATGTTGTATCAAAAGATGTTTGTTAAGACTCGTGATTTTAGTGTAGATTTTGTTGCGTTGTTTTGTTAATGAGTTTCATGGAGAAAGAGACACAACTCTTCACTTGTGTCTGTTGAATAACTATTTAAGTTTGTATTGTCTTACTGAATGAGAACAAGTTATACAGTTTTACTTCTTTCTGTTATCTTTTCTCTTGTTCAAGTTATGTATAAACAAAACGTAGTAGAAATAATAACTTTCAACAATATGGTCTCTCTCTCTCTCTCTCTCTCTCTCTCCTTTCTCATTTTTGGTTCTTGCAAGCTTTCACAAAACTGTTTATGTATGCCACTGCTTTTTATGTTTTTACTCTGCTCACAAGAAACCAATTTCTGAAGAAGAAAGAAAAAACGTTACAAAACACAAAAAAACTGAAGACACCTTTTAAATCTTATCTTTTACTTTTGTTTTTTTTTTTGGTGTATTTTGTCGAAAGATAGCAAATGTTTGATGTAACAGTCGTCTTTGAGCTCTTCATGCTTTTTACTTTTTCCCTTTTCTCACAAGAAATAAATGTCTGAAGAAGAAAATGAAGACGTTACACAGAAAAAAAAACTAAAGACACCTTAGAAATCTTATTTTTTACGTTTTTTGGGTTTTTGTGCATTTTGTCAAAAGATAGCAAATGTTTGATGTAACAGTTTCCTTTGAGCACTTCATGCTTTTTACGTTTTTACTCTGTCACAAGAAACAAATGTCTGAAGAAGAAAAAGAAGACGTTACAAAAACAAAAAAAATCTGAAGACATCTTAGAAATCTTATCTTTTACATTTTTTTTTTGTGCATTTTATCTATAAATAGCAAAGGTTTGAAGCAGTCCCGTCTTAACTTTTTGGGGGTCCTGGGCAAACAAAAATTGTTTTGGTCCCTTTTAGTATACATATTTAAATTTGGGGTTTTTATGCAATATAATTTTTTTTTTTAAAATTTAGAGCCCTTTATTTTTTTAAAATTTTTTAAAAAATTGAGTGGGCCCCGGGCGTAAGCCCCACTCGCCACTGCCCAGAGCCGGGCCTGGTTTGAAGTAACAGTCTCCTTTAAGCTCTTCCTGTAATTTTTTCTTGATCTTTTTGTAAAGAAACCAATTCAATTAATCTCCTTTTGCTTTGTTTTAAGTATCTCCCATTTCGGAAAAAAAATCTTGGGGGGTTTGTTTTCGATTCAGAGAATAAATAAAAATCTCCAAACTTTCTTGTCCTCTGATCCTTCTTCTTCTTCTAAAAGATGAGCTCAAATTCAAAGAGATCATGGTTCTTGTTCATCCAATTGTCACTATTGTTGGACTCTTAGGACAAAATCTCCCATGTGTTGTGTCTCTAACCTATACCGTATTCTTTAGGAGACCAATTTTTGTTGTTTCACTGTTGTTTTTAATAATAGTACAATTTCCTAATCTTTATTTGGTTTTAGTGTTAAGATTTGAGACCGAGCTAGTATAATTGTGATGAACAATAGTGACGATTGTGATGAACAAGAACCATGATCTCTTCAAACTTGAGCTCATTTTTTAGAAGTAGAAGAAGGATAACGAGGAAACAAAGTTTGGGGATTTTGGTTTCTTGTTTATATCTAAAACAAACCCCCAAGATATGTTTCTCCAAATGGGAGAGACTTTTTTTTTTTGTCGTCAATGAAACTTCATTACCAAGCAATATCAATACAAAGTCCATCTTACAATATAAGGTTGAGAATGTGTCCTAGCATGCTTTGCTAACAAATCTGCTCGCAATACAACATCACGAGATACATGTCTAAACTTAAAGTTACAACTGTTAGCAATGTTAATGATGTCTTGCAACACAACACTATAGGAAGTAAATCCTTGTTGAGCTTTGTTCACATCCCAATCCTCTCCCTGCAAAAAATCATACAAAGCTCTAAAGTCTCCACATATCATGGTATTCCTATAGCCGATCTTATTCAGCTCTAGGACCGTCATTCTCAACGCTTCTACCTCAGCTTGCGATGGAGAGATTGTACTTTTCATAATTCCAGACGCATAAATTCTCTCCTGAAGATTTGAATCCAAAAGACTCCACCCAATGCCTATCACCTCATATGGGGATTTCCAAGATGCATCAACTAGACATATCTCATTTGTTGATATTACCTTTAACTGATCAAGAGATGTTATTCCATTTGATTGTGTACTGGTTGGATGATGTTGTTCTTGGTTGGTTGCATCTGTCCAAACTCTGAAGTCCACTAATGCTTTATTGATTGTACTTGGGATTGGCCACCTTTTGCTCTGAAATATAAAGTCATTTCTATTTTTCCAAATCCTCCATCCTATAAAATAGAAAACACTTAGTTTTTCCCCTGAACCTCTAAGATCTTGAACAAGCTGATCATAAATAGTTTTGATATCTCTGTTATTGGCAATATCATGATTAATTTCTTAAAACAAAGAAAAAAAGAGAAAAATGTAATTGGTTTCTTTTTGAAAATATCAAAAAACCATTACATGAAAATTTCAAAGGCGGCAGTTACAAGCCTTTGTTCTCTTTAGGAAAAAAGCAACAAAAACAAAAAAAAGCCGTAAAAAAGAACAAAGGTGTTTAAAGATTTTTTTATGTTTTTTTGTACCGTCTTTTTTATGGTTCAAAATATGTCTTTTTTTTTTTGCTAAACTCAAAAATATGTCTTCATTGCTCAAAAAATATCTGCTAAATTTTATGTTGATATGCGCTAGCCGACTTCTACACCTTCAAATCCAGAGGAGAGGCCATGAAAATCATCATGCTCTCATCACCACTCAAAAAGCTTCTAGGCCCTTCATCACCAAAAAGACTGTTTCTTATCGAGCGTTTTGTAAAAGGAAGAAGAATATTTCATCTTTTGTTATCATATTATATAAAGTTTGATGTGTCAAACATAATAATTAACACGATAACATAATTATAATTAATAAGATATACTCCCTCCGTTTCATAATATAAGATGTTTTAGCAAAAAACACAAATATTAAGAAACTACTTTTACTTTAAAAAGTAACATTTAAAAAATATATATAAAACATTTTAACCAACAAAAAAAAAAACTACATAATACTATTGGTTATTTAATAAAGTTTAAAAGTATCTAAGATTGTCAAAACATCTTATATTTTTAAACAAAACAAAATGTCTAAAACATCTTACATTATGAAACGGAGGGAGTAATATTTAAAAAATTAATTGCGATTATATTATATTGTGAGTCGAACTTGGAAGGTTTCTTGATGTTTGTTAATTCGAGAAGAACACAAATAAGTAGAAATCTTCAAAATATTACTCGGAGTTGGAACGATGTATTTGGCTAAACTATCTTATAAATGTCCTAAAAATGGGTAACGTATAAATAACCGTTAGCTGAATAGTCTTTACATATTTGAAGATATAAACTCATTTTTCGACAATTTGTATTCGTAAAACAGATTATGTAGAAGATGGAAAAGTCTTTTGTATCTCTTTCTCGCAAGTTTCTGATTACACCAGCTTAAGATTTGTGCAAGAAGGTGATCCTATTCAACTGTCGAAAAGCAAAAGCTCTTTCTTTGACAAAAGCTCTCTCTTTGACGAAAGCTAACCACGACAAAGTAAAGGTGGAGATCCAACCAGGAATCTGCCCAGAATGGATTGAGTTGACTCCAGAATGTCTCCGAGACATCTTCTCAAGGCTGAGCATGGAACAAAGATGGACCGGACCGATGCTTGTCTGCAAGACGTGGATGAATACGTGCCAAGACCCATCGCTCAACTTCGATCTTGAAACTTCTTTTGTGTCTTGCATTAATTCGAGCAATTGGTGGAGTCCCGAGTTTGGGGAAAAAGTGGACACAATCCTCCGGTCTGTTGTCGATCGTAGTCAAGGCGGTCTCAAGGAGATTCGAATTAGGCATTGTACGAATCAATCTATCTCGTACGTTGCCGAGAAGTACGTCTCTGTTTCAAGATTTCGTATTTTCATTACATGGAAACTAATTGTAAAATTTGAAATATTTGTTCGGAAGATCTAGCTAATCAATTTCCATTTTTCTATATCTTTTCATTGGTTTAGATGCTGAATCAAGTGACGTAAGTTTTTAATTTTTAAAAGTGATGTTCATGTGCAGGTGCCCTAATCTTGAGGTTCTTTGGGTTAAGTATTGCCCCAAAGTTACAGATGATTCGATGAGGAACATAGCCTTAAAATGCCCTCAGCTAAAGGAACTTGATGTAAGCTGCTCTTATGAAATAAGTCGCGAATGTTTAAGTATGTTGGGTACGTATTGCAAGAACCTTCGGATTCTGAAACTGAATATGATGGATCCTTCCAAGGTCGCAAGGTTAGAGAACACGTGGTTCTTGCCTCGTACCTATTTGGATAAACCAACGATCATTAGTTATGGGAATACTGATGCTTATATCACTACAAGAAAACAGCCGCAAATCCGACGGAATTTCCGACGGAAATAATTCCGTCGGAAATTTTCCGACGGTAATCCGACCTCTTTTCCGACGGAACTGAAAATTTTCAATTCCATCGGAAATCTGTCGGAATTATTTCCGACGGACAAGAAGACTGTCGGAAATCGGTCGGATTATTGGACCGTGTAACTAGCCGGTACCGACACCGGCGGTGATTCCGGTTAGCTGTCGGAAATCCGTCGGAAATTATGAACCGTTAATATTTTCCGACGGATTTTCGACAGACACATAACTAGCTGTTGGAAATCGGTCGGAAAAATAGCCGTTATATAGCCGTTATTATATCCGTTTGATTTTCGACGCTTTTCCGACAGATTTCCGACGGTCAGCGTATTTATATATATGATTCCACACATCTTCATTCACTCACAACAACAACAACTTCCAACCAAACATTTCTTAGAAAAAATCGTCAAGAGAGTGAGATGTCATCTTCTAGATATTATAGATCGTGGATGGATGAAGAGATGTATGATCCGGAGTCGAAGACATTAAATGCAAGTTATGCACGAGGTATATTGTAACATCCCGAAACCAAAATTGTGTACTTTGGTAAGGGGTGTCGATCGACACGATGGGGTGGTGTCGATCGACACCAATCGTGACCGGTTCGGTTTTAAGGAATTAATCGTTCGGTTTGGCGAGTCGGTTTAGGAAAACCCTAGGGCTTCCTTGTGCGTTCGGTTTTGACGACCGGGATATCGGATGTAGTGTCTTGGTTGTGCATGTTCTTGTTTGATTGTTGCACAATCGATCGATCCAATTCTGGGTCTACTGCTGGTTGTACATGTTCTTGTTGATTGTTGTGCGATCAGTTGGACAGATCTAGGCGGGATTAGGAAAGCATTGCGTTTGGTATTTCGGGCTAGGGACTTTGCGCGTTCCTTTTTGATTCTATTGTGGAGGTGGTTAGGCGTTTTAGAATTTATTGCAGATGACTCATGATCTGGAGACGGTGGTTTTCCAGAGTATGTGTCAGGGACGGTGGTTTCCTGTATACATGCTGAGAGACGGTGGTTCTCTCCAGGAGACGGTGGTTTTCCTGTGTACTTATACTGGGACAGTGGTTTCCTTTATAGTACTGAGCGCATATATTTGGACGGTGGTTTCCTCTATAGTGCGGGGAGACGGTGGTTTCCCGAGGGGACGGTGGTTCCCTATAATGCAGGGAGACGGTGGTTTCCCGAGGGGACGGTGGCTCCCTAGAGTGTGTGGATGAGTCAAACGTAATAAATGTCTAGAAAACGCGTGTATAGTGTGGGTTGGTTGTGGAGTGTTGAGATTTTTGTGTAAATCTCTAGTGGTTGGCCGGTGCGGGCCAGAGTGGAGTCTTGTGTAGACTTGTGTTTTGGGGATTAGGTGTGCTTTTCCCTGTGGTTGGCCGGTGCGGGCGAGAGTGGAGTCTTGTGTAGACTTGTGTTTCGGGGATTAGGTGTGCTTTTCCCTGTGGTTGGCCGGTGCGGGCCAGAGTGGAGTCTCGAGTAGTCTTGTGTTTTGGGGATTAGGCGTGCTTTTCCCAGTGGTTGGCCGGTGCTGGCCAGAGTGGAGTCTCGAGTAGTCTTGTGTTTTGGGATTCGAGGAAGAATCTAGTGTGGTGGGGGAGAATTGTAACATCCCGAAACTAAAATTGTGTACTTTGGTAAGGGGTGTCGATCGACACGATGGGGTGGTGTCGATCGACACCAATCGTGACCGGTTCGGTTTTAAGGAATTAATCGTTCGGTTTGGCGAGTCGGTTTAGGAAAACCCTAGGGCTTCCTTTATAAGCCCGTAGGCAGTTTGTGGCCGCGTGAGGCAGAAAGAAAAGGGGGTTTCGTGGCTTGGTGTGAAGGAGGAAGAGTTTTGAGAGAGAGAAGTTTGAGAGGAAGAGAAGACAGGTTCGTCTGTCTCGGTAGAAGCAAAGAACGGTCGATCTAATCAAGTCTGATCGACGTGATATTTTGTAGGTTTGTTCTTCTTCCTCTTAGCTTTCTATATAAGAAATCCGTTTGTCTTTTGGAGTTGTAGTTTGTGAGTTATGATTGTTTTTCCAAAATGGGTCTGTGCAGTCTCGGGATTCAATCAGCCTCCTTGGGAAGTGTTTTCCCGGCGTTTCATAGAGAATCAGATGTCGATGTTGGTGCCGTTGGAAATCCCTCTCTGTCTAGTTTTTGGATTAGGTTTCGGATCCTGATTTGGAGGTAATCTCCGTTCTCTGTGTTCGTTTGATTTCAGGGTGTTGGTTCTGAAACCTCTGTTTTTCCTGTTTCGATTAGCGAGATTGCGGGCTGTTTTCCCGCGGATCTGTTTGGAGTTAGGAGGCGTTCTATACACCGTTGCGAAGCTCTCGGTGTCTAGTTTCCATATCAGGTTCTAGAACTTGATTTGGTGAAGGGAGTCGCGAGTTATTCCCTTCTGTTTCGGTCGGGTTTCCTTGTTCAAACCGTTTTCAAGGTGAGTGCGTGATCGTGATATGGAATTAGGCTATTAGGGGAATTGATTGATTGTTATGGTTGATTTGAATCATTTCTGTGTGTCTCCCGTGTGGATTAAGTGTTTATGAATCGTGATGATTTCGCGAGATAGAACGGGACTCGAGCCGTGAGAGGATTTGGCTCAGTTCAGGTTCTGCGAGATCGTGTCGATCGACACCTAGTGGTAGTGTCGATCGACATGGGATTTTCTGATCACGAAGGATCGGTTGCTCGAGTTGAGCATCGATCGACACCTAGAGGTAGTGTCGATCGACGCCACTGTCTCTGATTGAGACTTGTGTTTCAAGAATGGAGTGTCGATCGACACCAAGTGGGTGCGTCGATCGACACTCAGTCGTTTGTGAAGTGTGTGTTTTAGATTGGGGTATCGATCGTCACCATGTGGGTGCGTCGATCGACACCAGACGCTGGATTGTGGATTATCGATTGTGTTGTTCGATAAATTATGTGCTGTGAATTGATTACTGTATTATTGAATTGTGTACTGTTAAAGTAATTAATGCTCGCTAACTGTGTTATTTGGTATCTTGTGGATTACCGTTAGTTATGAACTATTCGTTGTGAATTGGTTATTGCATTGTTTAATTGTGAATTGGAAATTGGCTAATCCTGTTTAAATGTTGATAATTGGAATATTATTGGTTGTTGATTGATCGCCTAGAATTGATAGTGTAATTCCTATTTTATATCTGGTAGACGGGATGACCGCTCCACTGAGTATTTATGATAATACTCACGCAACTCTGTTTTTCCTTTTTGAGTTGCAGGTAGTGAAAAGAGTGTGATCGCGGAATCATGGCAGAGGAAGAGGATGATTAGGAAGTTATGTGTTGTTTATGTGTGTTGGTTTAGTAGAACCTGGTTTAGGTTGCTAGAATGTTGAGTTGAATTGGAATTGGTTTAATGATTTATTGTTTTCTGTTTTCCGCTGGTTAATGTGTTACATTTTGGTATCAGAGCCCTTACGGTTCTAGGGCTAGTAGTGATTTTGATGAACTGAGACTATGTGTTTAATTGATTATGTGTGCTTAGTCAATTGTAGTCTTAAAATCATCCTCTTCAAGCCTTTAAAGAGATTCCGCGGTAAGTGGTTGTGTTTTCTAGTTGTGAATTCTAGTCTCTTAGAATTGTTCTTGTGATAAGTTGCAGCGTGCGATGGCTAGAGTTCCGAGATGCCGTGGTGGCAGAGCTGGTGGCCGTGGAGGCCAGAGTCGTGGTTTTGGTCATGGTCGGGGCCGTGTGGCTAAGTTGTTCGAGTGGGAGACTCAGAGTGAGTCATCAGATAAGGTGGTCGGTTCGCCTGTGTATCAGGAGTTGTTCGAGGGCTCTGTCAGTGTGTCAGATGGTTCAGCTGGAGCGAGAGTTAATGCTAGAGCTTTGGGTGCGGTGAGAGGCCCAGGTGCAGGTGGTGCTTCAGGCGGAGCTCAGGATCCGGAGGATCATGTGTCTAAGATGCTAGCGTTGATTTTGGAACGTTTACCGGGTGCAGTGCCAGTGCAGACTCCAGTGGAGGCCCGGAGGGAGCAGTATCATTCATGGTCTAGTGAGTTATTGCTCATGGGGTCCTTGTCATTCTCGGGGAGTGGGAGGCTAGAGGAGGCCAATGACTGGAGATTGAAGATGGAATGTAGGCTTCGTATTCTCCGATGTCCTGAGGATTTCCGTGTGGATCTAGCGGTGGAGTTTTTGGAAGGCAATGCGCGCCTTTGGTGGGCTGGAGTGCAAGCCAGGAGGAGGCGGACATTGTGGTCTTGAGGAGAATTCTTGGGCGAGTTTAATGCCAGATATTTTCCTCAAGAGGAAGTGGAGCAGTTAGAGCTGCAGTTCCAGAGTTTGGTTCAGGGTTGTCGATCAGTTCGTGAGTATGATGCTGAGTTCACCAGGTTGGTGGTCTATGCGAGTAGCGGTATGGATGAGGAGAGAGCCCAGTTGGGCAAATTAGTGGCAAGTCTTCAGATCGGGCTGAAGAAGCCTAGCATGGCCTCCAGGTATGCCTCGAGGGCAGAGTTGGTGGAGGCACTCGTAGCGGTCGAGGGCCTAGAGGATCAGTTCGAGGAGTGAGCTGGTTTTTGGTGTTCTTTTCGGTTTTGTTTTCCGTTTCCGAGTTTTGAGTTCGGTGTTGTTTCTGGATTTTATTGTATTTCGTTGGTGTTGAAGCGATTTACATTTTTGGAAAATTTATAAGATGGTGTTTCTTATTTATTTTCGTGTGGGTTTTGAGGCTGTGTGCCTAGTTGTGTTTTCATGTGTGGACCATGTTGGTCAGTTTTTGAGGTTATCCCAGGATGGGAACGTTGTGACTATACCACATGAGGCGGCTCTAATCGGAGAGGAGGTGTGTTCTCCTGTGTGCTTATTGGGAAGCGTGTTCCCGGAATAAGCAGCGAGGGATGTGAGATCTCTTGCGGGGATGTGAGATCCCCAGATACCGTTGGCTCGAGGGAGGTATCCCGAGAGTGCGAGCGGTATGTTTTGTATGTGGATTAGAGGGAGCCTCTGAGGTCAGGGGAGGATCTCGTGTGGTATCGGCTGTGTCAGGCCGAGATTTTTGTCCATGTGAGACGATTGCAGAATGAGTGGGAATCTCGTATAGTGTTGGCTGGAGCAGCCAAGATTTTGGTCTGTGATAGGCGGTTCGGAGGCTCAGGTTATGAGTTGGAGTATTGCTGGTAAGGCTGGGCCCATAGTTGAGTTCCGGAACAGATGTAGCATTCGAAAAATCCAATCCGTACTGACGGACGGCTGTACATGTTCTTGTTGATTGTTGTACAGTCAACTGTCAGACCTAGTTGGGCTAGGTATAGTCTGGACTGATGGGCGATTGTACATGTTCTTGTCTGATTGTTGTACGATTGACCGCCGGACCTGGATGGATTAAGAATGTCGCATCATGGGTTCTGGATAAAACTAGGCAAGTGTTGGGCATTTCCAGTTGTGGTTATGTTTGTGTGTGTTTTTGGTGCTTGTGGTAAGCACAGGAGGTGGCGTCGTGATCGGGGATCACCTGGACGCGTTTGTTATCGTATGCATAGTGGATATCGTGGAGTAATCGAGGGATCCTGAGGATCAGGAGCTCCTGGTGTTTGGTTCTGGAGAGAATCAGGAGCAGGGCTGGATGTAGAGTCGAGCAATATTGTTTAGAGGAGCACCGGTTTGGTTGCGAGAAGACCGATGGAAGTATCCAAAGGTTTCAAGGTTCGTCACGGATGGCATTTTGGTATGTTTTCCAGGAAATGGTGGCTGGTAGGTTATGGCGCGACCGGGAATCCAACTATGGGTTTACGGAAGATCGCGCATGTCCTTGTTTGATTGTTGCGCGGTCAATCTGTTAGACCTAGTCTGGGTTAGGAGGATATTGTGCAGAGCGAGCAAGGAGTGTTTCAGGTTATCGGGAAGACTGTCTGAATTATCAAAGGGAGCAGAGTTTCCAGACCGAAAGTCAGCAGAAATGCGTATCGTCACGCGTTCAGGAGTGCATAGAGCATTGTGGGGCTTGGGAGTGGAATCCGAGTCGTAAGTTATTTTGAAGCAATCAATTTGTTTTCAGCTCCCTTCGAATGGGACAGGCAGGGTAGCGGCGAGTGGCAGTGTACGCTGAGGCGTCAGGAGTGGTTTTGGGCCTTGTTGGGCAGTTCAATTTCGGTGATCAGTGCTCAATATTTATTGCTCTAGGGACTGCGGTCCCAAATAACTCAGGTGTTGTGAGGAGAGGTGAGCTTTCCTGTGTGTTGTGGGGGGATGTGAGATTCCCAGACACCATTGACTTGAGGGATGTGTCCCGACAGTGCTAATGGTATTTGTTCCTGATGGGCTGTAGGATGCGTCCTATGGGTGCCAGGTGTAGGCTGAGTTAAGAGCAATAGATATTCGGGGCGTGCGAGGAGTTTGGTTTGGCTTGGTGCTTCGAGGTTGTGGTTTGGTTCTTCTGGGAACCGATTGTTTGGCCGTGTGTTCGGCATGAGTAGCTTTGTTTTCCTAGAGTAGATTGCGTGTTGCGTGTTGTTATCAAGGGAGGTATTCTGAGTTCCGGATGCTTGTCTCGTATGTGTTGATTTCTCTAAGGAAGTATTTTTCTATATAGAGCTAGAGCTTGAGGGAGACGTCCTGAGAGTGGAGTGGCATCGGCATCATTACCTCGAGGGAGACGTCCTGAGAGTGTGATGATGACGGTAAATATGAGTAATCGATAGCTGATGTGGCATGAGAATGGAACAGAATACAGACCTCGATGATATTCTTGTGCGTTCGGTTTCGACGACCGGGATATCGGATGTAGTGTCTTGGTTGTGCATGTTCTTGTTTGATTGTTGCACAATCGATCGATCCAATTCTGGGTCTACTGCTGGTTGTACATGTTCTTGTTGATTGTTGTGCGATCAGTTGGACAGATCTAGGCGGGATTAGGAAAGCATTGCGTTTTGGTATTTCGGGCTAGGGACTTTGCGCGTTTCTTTTTGATTCTATTGTGGAGGTGGTTAGGCGTTTTAGAATTTATTGCAGATGACTCATGATCTGGAGACGGTGGTTTTCCAGAGTATGTGTCAGGAACGGTGGTTTCCTGTATACATGCTGAGAGACGGTGGTTCTCTCCAGGAGACGGTGGTTTTCCTGTGTACTTATACTGGGACAGTGGTTTCCTTTATAGTACTGAGCGCATATATTGGGACGGTGGTTTCCTCTATAGTGCGGGGAGACGGTGGTTTCCCGAGGGGACGGTGGTTCCCTATAGTGCAGGGAGACGGTGGTTTCCCGAGGGGACGGTGGTTCCCTAGAGTGTGTGGATGAGTCAAACGTAATAAATGTCTAGAAAACGCGTGTATAGTGTGGGTTGGTTGTGGAGTGTTGAGATTTTTGTGTAAATCTCTAGTGGTTGGCCGGTGCGGGCCAGAGTGGAGTCTTGTGTAGACTTGTGTTTTGGGGATTAGGTGTGCTTTTCCCTGTGGTTGGCCGGTGCGGGCGAGAGTGGAGTCTTGTGTAGACTTGTGTTTCGGGGATTAGGTGTGCTTTTCCCTGTGGTTGGCCGTTGCGGGCCAGAGTGGAGTCTCGAGTAGTCTTGTGTTTTGGGGATTAGGCGTGCTTTTCCCAGTGGTTGGCCGGTGCTGGCCAGAGTGGAGTCTCGAGTAGTCTTGTGTTTTAGGATTCGAGGACGAATCCAGTGTGGTGGGGGAGAATTGTAACATCCCGAAACCAAAATTGTGTACTTTGGTAAGGGGTGTCGATCGACACGATGGGGTGGTGTCGATCGACACCAATCGTGACCGGTTCGGTTTTAAGGAATGAATCGTTCGGTTTGGCGAGTCGGTTTAGGAAAACCCTAGGGCTTCCTTTATAAGCCCGTAGGCAGTTTGTGGCCACGTGAGGCAGAAAGAAAAGGGGGTTTCGTGGCTTGGTGTGAAGGAGGAAGAGTTTTGAGAGAGAGAAGTTTGAGAGGAAGAGAAGACAGGTTCGTCTGTCTCGGTAGAAGCAAAGAACGGTCGATCTAATCGAGTCTGATCGACATGATATTTTGTATGTTTGTTCTTCTTCCTCTTAGCTTTCTATAGAAGAAATCCGTTTGTCTTTTGGAGTTGTAGTTTGTGAGTTATGATTGTTTTTCCAAAATGGGTCTGTGCAGTCTCGGGATTCAATCAGCCTCCTTGGGAAGTGTTTTCCCGGCGTTTCATAGAGAATCAGATGTCGATGTTGGTGCCGTTGGAAATCCCTCTCTGTCTAGTTTTTGGATTAGGTTTCGGATCCTGATTTGGAGGTAATCTCCGTTCTCTGTGTTCGTTTGATTTCAGGGTGTTGGTTCTGAAACCTCTGTTTTTCCTGTTTCGATTAGCGAGATTGCGGGCTGTTTTCCCGTGGATCTGTTTGGAGTTAGGAGGCGTTCTATACACCGTTGCAAAGCTCTCGGTGTCTAGTTTCCATATCAGGTTCTAGAACTTGATTTGGTGAAGGGAGTCGCGAGTTATTCCCTTCTGTTTCGGTCGGGTTTCCTTGTTCAAACCGTTTTCAAGGTGAGTGCGTGATCGTGATATGGAATTAGGCTATTAGGGGAATTGATTGATTGTTATGGTTGATTTGAATCATTTCCGTGTGTCTCCCGTGTGGATTAAGTGTTTATGAATCGTGATGATTTCGCGAGATAGAACGGGACTCGAGCCGTGAGAGGATTTGGCTCAGTTCAGGTTCTGCGAGATCGTGTCGATCGACACCTAGTGGTAGTGTCGATCGACACGGGAGTTTCTGATCACGAAGGATCGGTTGCTCGAGTTGAGCATCTATCGACACCTAGAGGTAGTGTCGATCGACGCCACTGTCTCTGATTGAGACTTGTGTTTCAAGAATGGAGTGTCGATCGACACCAAGTGGGTGCTTCGATCGACACTCAGTCATTTGTGAAGTGTGTGTTTTAGATTGGGGTATCGATCGTCACCATGTGGGTGCGTCGATCGACACCAGACGCTGGATTGTGGATTATCGATTGTGTTGTTCGATAAATTATGTGCTGTGAATTGATTATTGTATTATTGAATTGTGTACTGTTAAAGTAATTAATGTTCGCTAACTGTGTTATTTGGTATCTTGTGGATTACCGTTAGTTATGAACTATTCGTTGTGAATTGGTTATTGCATTGTTTAATTGTGAATTGGAAATTGGCTAATCCTGTTTAAATGTTGATAATTGGTTGTTGATTGATCGCCTAGAATTGATAGTCTAATTCCTATTTTATATCTGGTAGATGGGATGACCGCTCCACTGAGTATTTATGATAATACTCACGCAACTCTGTTTTTCCTTATTGAGTTGCAGGTAGTGAAAAGAGTGTGATCGCGGAATCATGGCAGAGGAAGAGGATGATTAGGAAGTTATGTGTTGTTTATGTGTGTTGGTTTAGTAGAACCTGGTTTAGGTTGCTAGAATGTTGAGTTGAATTGGAATTGGTTTAATGATTTATTGTTTTCTGTTTTCCGCTGGTTAATGTGTTGTTTTAAAAAAAAAATGCGGGTGTTACATATATGCGAGTTCATGGCGGTTGTCGGGAATCGAAAGGTGATAAAATGTCCATGTTTAAATTGTTGCAATTCGCGTAATGTTAATGTAGAACAAGTTTGGCATCACTTGTATACCAATGGTTTTATGCCAGGATACAAAATTTGGTTTTTTATGGAGAAAATAATAATGATGGTGCTAGTAGTAGCAGTGCACCATATGTTGCGGATAGCTTAGGCGAACATAGAACGGATAACTTAGGTGAACATAGAACGGATAGCTTAGGCGAACACAGAACGGAAATAGATTTTGGTGTAGGTACTGCTGAGATGGTTCATGATGCGTTTAGAGAGAATGTGCCATCGATCGTAATAGGGGAGGATAGAGTAGAAGAACCAAATGAAAAATCTAGAAGATTTTTTGATATGTTAGACGCAAGGAAGCAGCCCTTATATGATGGGTGTCGAGACGGACATTCACCTTTATCAACTGCTAGTAGACTGATGACCATTAAGACGGACTTCAATTTGAAGGAAGACTGTGTTGATGCGATAGCAGATTTTGTGAAAGATATTTTGCCTGAAGAAAATCAGGCACCTGCATCATACTACGAGATACAGAAACTTGTAGCTGGTCTTGGTATGCCGTATCAGGTGATAGATGTATGCATCGACAACTGTATGCTATATTGGAGAGAAGACGAAGACCGGAGAAGATGTAAATTTTGTCGTAAACCACGGTATCAGGAAACTGGTGGGAGAGTTCCAATTCCATATAAACGTATGTGGTACTTACCATTGACAGCGAGGTTAAAAAGGTTATATCAATCTGCGCGAACGGCAGAACAAATGAGATGGCATGCAGAGCATCGTCAAGATGGAGAGATTACACATCCTTCAGATGCAAAAGCGTGGAAACATTTTCAAATGTTGTATCCGGATTTTGCATACGAGTCAATAAATGTGTACCTCGGGTTAAGTACGGATGGTTTCAACCCATTTGGGAAGCATGGAAAGCAGTATTCTTTGTGGCCCGTAATCGTAACACCGTACAATTTGCCCCCTGGTATGTGCATGCGCTAAGAGTTTTTATTCCTCTCCGTTCTTATTCCCGGCCCTGAGCATCCGAAGAGATCACTTGATGTATTCCTCCAGCCATTTATTTATGAGTTACAAATGCTATGGAGTCACGGTGTCGAAGCGTTTGATGTTTCACGGAAGCAGAATTTTCTGATGCGTGCGGTCCTTATGTGGACTATTAGCGATTTCCCAGCATACGGTATGCTATCTGGATGGACTACTCATGGAAGATTATCGTGCTCGTTTTGCCAAGACAACACTGACGCTTTCCAATTGAGGAATGGAAGAAAGCCATGTTGGTTTGATTGCCATAGAAGGTTTCTACCGAACGGCCATCCCTATCGTCGGTCTAAAAGATTATTTAAGAAAAATACACAAGTGGTTGATGCTCCAATTGATGAGATATACGGTCGTACTATATTGGAGCAGTTGAGAGATTTTGGTGCTGAGAGGACTCCTGATTGTGGGGGTAATGGGCATGAACCGCTTTGTGGTGTAGGGGAAGCTCATAACTGGCACAAGAAGAGTATATTTTGGGATTTGCCGTATTGGAAGGATCATTTATTAAGGCACAACCTCGATGTGATGCATATTGAAAAGAACTTCTTTGACAACATCATGAATACGGTGTTAAACATCCCAGGAAAGACAAAAGACAATGTGAAGTCTAGGATGGATGTTTCAAAGATTTGCTACCGTCATTATCTTGATCGTCTTCCCGATGGTACATATCATTTTCCTCCGTACCGATTGCAAATACAAAAGATAAGAGAATTTTTCCGGTGGATTAAAGACGAAGTTAAATTCACTGATGGATATGCAGCGAATCTGGGTAACTGCGTAGAGTCGCGATACCTAAAGTTTATGGGACTGAAGAGTCATGATTGTCATGTACTGATGCAGAGGCTTCTTCCATTTGCTTTTACCCATCTCCTTCCTCAAACTGTTCACGAAGCTATTGCAGCAGTTGGTGCTTTCTTTAGGGATTTATGCACGAGGACACTTACAGTTGAGGGGATCCGCAACTTAGATGCCAATATACCAGTGATCTTTTGCAATCTTGAGAAGATCTTTCCGCCGTCTTTTTTTGATGTTATGGAACATCTTCCCCTACACCTCCCCCGCGAAGCCGAACTAGGTGGTCCCGTTCAATTTCGTTGGATGTATCCTTTCGAGCGGTACATGTTCCATCTAAAGAAGAAGGTCAAAAATTTGGCTCGAGTTGAATGTTCTATTGTCGCACAGAGTATCAATGAAGAATCATCACAGTTTGCGGAATATTACTTTCCGCGGGGAGTTCGTACGAAGAGTAGACGTCCTGCTCGTCATGATGATAGAGGTGAGAGAGTCAAGTATGCCGCGCTCGTCCCTCAGTTTTTTTCGCAAGTTGGCCGAGTGATTGGGAGAGGGAAGAGACGTTACCTATCACAAGATGAGTGGAGTCACTTACATATGTATATCCTCACGAATTGTGAGGAGATGGCGGAGTACGAAAGGTAAAAACAGAACTTATGTAAATACTTATTTTTTTTATACCTAAGTAATATATAGGTTTCATATGTTATATATTGTTGTTTGCTTTCAGGATTTACATTGCATTAATACGTCGCTATTATCCGGATATGACAGAAGACGAACTTGGAGAATCTAAGGAAACCGAGTTTCCAAATTGGCTGCAATATTACGTAAGTTTTTAAAAAACGCTTATATATCTTAAAATTAGTGAATTAATTATGGGACTGAATAAAATGTTTGTTTATTAATTTGTCTAAATTATTATCTCAGGTTTCTGAAGGAATGAAGAATAGAGAAAGGTTTCCGACATGGTTACAAGAGATAGTTTCTGGCCCAAGCTTCGAAGCAACTTCATATGTTCAGTATTGCACTAGGGGATTTTCATTTAGGATTCATGAAGAAAGGTCGAGGCCAACTGAAGATTACGGTATTTCAGCTACAAGTGGTGATGTAGTCTACTACGGGATTCTCAAAGAAATATTGAAAGTGAGCTATCCAGGAATGTTGGGTATGAGGTGCATTGTTTTCTTGTGTGAGTGGTATGATCCGTCATATCTAGAAGGTGTTCAGGTGAGCCAATTTGGCGTCACTTCAGTAAATTCTTCTAAGAGACTGCAAAAGTATGACCCATTCATCCTAGCATCACAGGCAGACCAGGTTTGATTTTAAAATTTTATAATACGTGCGTTATAGATAAATAATGATATTGTAATTGCCTAAACTAAATATGTTTGTTTCAGGTATGCTACATTTCATACCCTAGGGTAACACATTGAGGAGATCCTTGGATTACAATGACTCCAATTAATCCAAGAGGGAGACTATATGGAGTTGCTGAGCAAGATGCTATGCAACCAACTAGAATTACTTCGATGGCTCCAGTTGGTCATTCTTCAGCGGTGGACCTTTTTGTTGATTTCACTGAATTTGGGGATAATACAGTACATTCAGAATCAGAAGAAGAAGTTGGAGAATTTGATGAAGACGAAGACACAATTCCTTCGGAAGGATCAGACTCAGACTCAGATTTAGGATTTTGATATGTTTGTATTTCTTAACATAACCAAGAATTTCAGATAATTTACATTTTTCTATTTTTTTTAAAAAAAAAATAATGTTCCGTCGGAACTCTGTCGGAAATATATATATTTCCGACAGCTTTCCGACAGAAACTGATATTTATATAATTCTTATAAAAAAATCATCTGTGTATATATTCTTTTAAAGCATGCGTCGGAAATCTGTCAGAAATATATATATTTTTCCGACAGATTTCCGACGCAATATTCATATCATGCTAACCTTAAAAGACGACACGTGTTAACCTTAAATGTGTCGGAAATCTGTCGGAAATATATCAATTATTCGGACATATTTCCGACAGATTAAGGGTTTTGAGGTCAAATTCCTGAATTTCGAGAAGACAAAGTCTCGGCACACAATTCTGACAACTAAAGTGAAAGATAATTGAGTAAATAACCTTCTCGATGTTATACAGTCCATGTTTTGCGGTTTTGTCATGTTTCAACCAAAAGCGTTTCATACAGTTACATATACAAAACAATAGATGTTTACGGAAAATACTAAATGTTTAGAATTTGAAAGTAACAATGACCATTATCAAGTATTTTATCTTCCAAATATTGCTTCAACCATGCTATTAACTTGTAACTACGAAAACGGATCATAAACAAGCTTAAAACCCCATATCTGTCGGAAATCTGTCGGAAAAATGTATATTTTTCCGCCAGATTTCCGACGGAATTGGAAAAAAATGTTAACAATGATAAATATTGTTTAAAAATTACCAATTTTTTCCAAAATGTTAATTCATTAATTTCCAAAAAAAACATTTCTTAAATTTAATAAACACTTCTTAAATTTCTTTAATTCCTTAACCCTAAACCAAAAAAAAAACATTTTTTAAATTTCCCATACCCTAAAAACCCAAATCTGTCGGAAATCTGTCGGAAAAATGTATATTTTTCCGACAGATTTCCGACGGAATTGGAGATTTCAGGTAAAAATATGTACAAAATGCTAACAATTTTTCCAAAATAAGCATTTTGGAAAAAAATGTTAACAATGATAAATATTGTTTAAAAATTACCAATTTTTTCCAAAATGCTAATTCATTAATTTCCAAAAAAAATATTTGTTAAATTTAATAAACATTTCTTAAATTTTTTCAATTCCTTAACCCTAAAACAACAAAAAAACATTTTTAAAATTTCCCATACCCTAAAACCACAAATCTGTCGGAAATCTATCGGAAAAATGTATATTTTTCCGACAGATTTCCAACGGATTTGCCAATTTTTACCCGCGAAATGAAAAATAAACACTGCGAAATTAGTCGGTCTAAAACACGCGGCCCATTTAATTTATTTCGATTTCCGACGGATTTCCTACAACTTTAAATCCGTCGGAAAATCTGGGTTATTAACAGCCATCGTCTTCTTCTTCCTCTCCATCCGTTGAAATCCTCTCGCCTCCTCCGATCCCAAGTTAACCCGGAGCCTCTGACCGCCGATTTCGCCGCTCCTCCTCGCCGGAATTCAATCCGGAGCCTTTCCTCTCTCTCGCCGCCGCCTCCTCCACTTCCTCGCCACCGGAAATCGCCACCCATGTCGGAAATCCCAAGTCATTTGTAAGTATCCTCAAACTATATATTGATTTTGGTTAGATTTAGGAAATGAGTTTGTGAATTGATTTTTGCTAGATTTAGGATTAGGATTAGGGTTAGATTTAGGGTTTTGGAAGTTATATTATGAAATTTGGAAATTGTTACTAATTTTATGAAATTGTTACTAAATTGTTAGTATTTTTACTAATTTTTACTAAATTGTTATGAAATTGTTAGGGTTTTTAAATTGTTATGAAAAATTAGATTTATGATTAGGAAAAATGAGGGAAATTGATTTAGAAAATATTTAACAAGTTTTACTAATTTTTAAACAATTATAACGATTAATTTAAAATTTTAGAATTTTAATTTTTTAGAATTTTAAATTATGTAACAATTACTTAAGAATTTTAGAATATCGAAATAATTGTAAATTTAAAGATAATGACTTAATTTTTGAATTTATATCTATATTATAAAGAATTTTAAACAATTAGATTTTGGAAAGTTTTTAAAAGGTTTATAAGATTGTTTACAAAACCTTATAAAACTATTTAAAAACCTTATAAAACTTTAAATTTTAAATTTTAAAATTTTGGAAATTTAAATTTTTAATTCCACCTCAGAATTTTAAATTTAACAATTTTGGAAATTTAAATTTTAGAATTTTGGAAATTTAAAGAAATGTTTTTTAAAACCATTATATTTTTATAATTATATATTTAACCAATTTCGAAATTTTTATAATTTTTATAATTATGAAACTTTTCAAAAAACCTTATAAACAGTTTTACACGGTATGTAAATAGTTTTATAAGGTTTTTTTATCAGTTTTACTAAAACTTTTAAAAACTTTATAATTTTAGAATTTCTTAATAATTTTACCATTATTTGCAAAAAATAGATTTTTCATATATTTAAAATATATTATCATATAAATCTAGGGATTACGGTGGTTTCGCCACTGCATCTGGCAGCGGCCAACATCGTCCTCGTCGTGTGAGTAGAGCTCATTCGACTTCGACGTCTACACCTACACCGTCGTCTACACCTCTACAGACGCCAGTGACACCAGCAGCCACCACAGCACCGTCGTAGATTAGCGTCGAGGAATTCATGGGTCTTCCTGGACGAGAGAGGTTGACTAGACTCCATCCAGACCTGCTCGGTAGAGACATATGGTAAGTTTTTGTTCCATTTCTGTTTTTTTTTAACAAATTTAATTTAATTGCGACTAATGTTACATTTTTTCCCGTAGGTTTGGTGATTCTCGCAGCGGGATTTCGAAGTCCCTCAACAAGATGGAAAACTCTTTGCTCAGCCGTCCTTATGCGACGTACACCGCCATGCCACTGGAGGATCAAGAAATGTGGTTTCGCCAATTTGCGGTAAGTCATCTGTTTTCACAATTTTTACTTTCATTTAAATTATTATTATTTATAATTAATTTTTGTTTTTGCAGCAAGAATTTAGGTGGGACCCACACATGACCGCTCTGGTTAGGGAGGAATTCGACTCTTATGCAGCACTGCACTACTCGAAGAAGGTGTTCGAGTGGAAGGATAAGTGGCTACACGGTGAGGTGCCAAAGGACATGGTTGAGAAACCGGACTTGTGGAACGGGTTCATCGCCTATTGGCAACTAGAGGCTACCAAGGAGAGCTCTACATATCACTCTAGCAACCGGAACAGCCAGCGCAACGGCAAGGGACCTTCCACCCACAACCTTGGAGCTACCAACAAGAAGACAAAGGCTAGGGATATGGTAAGTTTTTTATGTACGTCTTGATTTTAAATTTTTTTTTTGTTTTATACATTTATATTATCAATTAAATTTCTAACAACTGCAGGCTAAGAAGTTGGGTCGGGATCCCAACAACTTGGAACTTCTGCTAGCAACACACACCGACAAGAATAGTGTCGTCCAGGATCAGGTAGCTCAGGAGATTCAGGAGAGCGTCCAAAGAATGGAAGAGGAGTACATTCTGTCTCAGCCATCCGTGGAAGGAACCCCTCCCCTCACCCAAGCCCCGGACGACATCATCAACGAATTCTTCTTAAAGGTATGTAAAATTTAAAATAGTTTTCATGTCTTTTTCATTTACAATTTAATTTTTTCCGCAGGTTGCTCCGCAGAGCAAAGGGCGGCTTTATGGTCTTCCCGACGATGCAGGATCATCGGGTCTTCTTGTTACTACAGCGAGACATCCGACCTGAGAGCCAAGATGCAGGAAAAGGACGTTGAAATTGAAGGTTTGAAGACGACGGTCCAACAGATACGAGATGCACAAGCCGCCCTAGAAGCCGAGCGGGAGAAGGAGAGAGCCGAGCGGGACAAGGACAGGGAGATGATGCAACGGATGATGGAGTACTTGGGCCGCAACTCGGATTTTCCGCGGGGCCCACCATTTAGATTTTTATTTTCAACGTTTTTGTAAAACAATATTACTTTTAATTTTATTTTAATTTCTACTTTTAATTTTATTTTAATTTCTACATTTAATTTTATTTTAATTTAAATAATTCAAATTTTAAATTTTAAATTTATATTAAATTAATTATTATTTAATTTATTATAATTTTTAATAATTTCTACGAATACGTCGGAAATCTGTCGGAAATGGATCCGTCGGAAAGCTGTCGGAAATAAAACCGTCGGAAATCTGTCGGAAATAAATACGTCGGAAGTCTATCGGAAAGTCGTCGGTTTACATGTAATCGGAACTCGTCGGAAATCAGTCGGAAACAAAACCGACAGATTTCCGATAGTGACATTTCCGACGGAATTCCGACGGAATTCCGACGTGTCGCCGGACTCCGGCAGGATGCCGGAATTCCGTCGGAAATAAAGTCGTCGGAAATCTGTCGGAAAGTTTTGACGGATTTCCGACAGAATTACCATTTCCGACAAGATAGAAACGACAGACAAATCCGTCGGAAATCTGTCGGAATATGCGTTTTCCGACAGACTTCCGACTGATATTTCCGTAGGATTCTCGCTGTTTTCTTGTAGTGTATAATTGTAAGATACATTCATCAACTGAAGCACATAGAATTTCGATTCTCCACATTGAATGATAAAGCCCTTGCCAAGATTTGTAAAGCATGTTTGGATCTAAAGTATTTGGACTTGTTCGGGTGTAGGAACTTGACTAGCGTTGGTGTTACTAACAATGTCTCAAGTTTGAAGAATTTGAAGATTTGTCATTTCGTTGAATTCATATAATATTTGTGTTGATACCTTTTTGGCTTTTTCTCTCCATTTGGCTTTCGTTTATGTGTTTCATCTGATTTTTTATGTGATTAGTTTTTGTTAAATAATTTGACAACAATGGTAAATGATAAATTCAAAGAAAAAATTGTTACATCAACACAAAAATATATTATCCAATACCCCCTTTGTTTCACAGAAGTATACATTAGACTATTTTTTCATGCATTGGAATATGCATTGGAGACTTTATGCATAAAGATCATTTCACAACTAACCCACCTCTTTTGGTAAAATGCAAAACTAACCCACTTTTTATTCCTCTTTACTATTCATCACTTTCTCACAAATCTCTCCTTCTTTTTTTTATATTCACGAAAATGCCATTATTTTTTTTATTTCTTTTTTTTTCAAAATCAGAAACTTACCAAAAGAATAAAAAAACAAAAAAACATCAACTTATTTACGAATGTCATCTTCTTCAATTTTTCCAACCATCATGAACAACCAAATTGAAGCTCTAAATGCTACACCAACTGATTTTTTGTTACGTAAATGCATGACTTAGACATCTTAATTTCCTCTCAAATTTCATCTAAAACTCTCTAATTTTCGATATTTAAAATTTTCACTCATAACTTCATGTTTTCTCGTAATTCTTCCAAATAAAACGGTTGGGGTTGTTTTTTTCGGTGAAATTGATAGTTTTGGTGGTTTAAGAACGTGAAGACGAAGTCGAACGAGTGAAAAAGGTAACGATTTTTTATTTTCGAAAATTCAGATCTGGTTCGTAAATGTAGACTGCATTTGAAGTTTACAAGTCAACTTAGAGTTAGATTTGCATTTGACTATTATTTGTAAAAAAGGTAAACTAGACTGTATTTTAAGTCTACACACTCTTCTTTGACAACAATAAAAAATATTGTCGACTTCGTGTGCAGACAGCGGAAAAATCAGGTGACTTTTGCATTTGACCAGACCATTGACCGTAAAAAGTAGACTGCATTTGAAGTCTACAAACATGTCACTTTTGGGTTTGATTTTTTTTTTTGTAGACTTCATTTGCAGTCTACTCTGAAAAGTGAGGTTAGTTTTGTGTTTGACCAATCTTTTGAAATATTGACCCGAAAGTACATATCTTTTGTAGACTTTATTTCGAGTCTACTTTTAAAAGTAGATTGGAAATGAAGTCTACAAAAAAAGTACATATTTTTTGGTCAACACCAAATATAACCTACATTTTATGTAGACTTCATTTGCAGTCTACTTTAAAAGTCAACAAAAAGTCAAATCCAAAAGTAACCAGTTTTTTTGGCATAGACTGCAAATGAAGTCTACTTTTTTTATGTAGTCTACAAATGAAGTCTACTTTCTTATGTAGATTGCAAATGAAGTCTACATTTGAACAATGGAAATATTTGATCAAATGCAAAAGTAACCTGCACAATTATGTAGACTCCAAATGAAGTCTACTTTTTTTATGTAGTCTACAAATGAAGTCTACTTTCTTATGTAGACTGCAAATTAAGTCTACATTTGAACAGTGGAAATATTTGATCAAATGCAAAAGTAACCTCCACAATGTGTAGACTGCAAATGAAGTCTACACCAAAAAGCCAACGTTTTGGTCAAATACAAAAGTAACCTTTGTAGACTGCAAATGATGTAACATCCCGAAACCAAAATTTTGATTTTGGAAAGGGGGTGTTGATCGACACCAAGGGTGGGTGTCGATCGACACCAAGTTCTGCAACCGGTTCGGTTTTAAGTTAAATTGCTCGGTTTGGTGCGTCGGTTGTTTCAAATGAAGTCTACTACACTTGTAGACTTCATTTGCAGTCTACATACCGATTTGCCTTGATTGAAAAAGCAACCCTTTGTAGACTTAATTTGAAGACTGCATTTGAAGTCTACTCTATGTAGACTGCATTGGAAGTCTGCAGTTGAAGCCTACAAATGTGATAGTTTTTTAAAATGCATTTTTTGACATATTTACAATGTATTGTTTTGATTTTTTTGTTCTCACATGTTTGTTAGTTATATATCTACCCCCTGTAATAGTTGGTCATGATTATGACAAATATTTGTGGGTCAAACTTATTTTCTTGATTTGGTGACTAGTTAGCTCATATTGAGTAGACTGCATTTGAAGTCTACTTAGAGTAGACTGGAAATGCAGTCTTCAAATGTGACACATTTTTAAAATGCATTTTTGACATATTTACAATGTATTTTTTGATTTTTTTGTTCTCACATGTTTTGTAGTTGTATATCTACCCCCTGTAAGAGTTGGTCATGTTTAAGACAAATATTTATGGGGCAAACTTATATTCTTGATTTGGTGACTAGTTAGCTCATATTGAGTAGACAGCATTTGAAGTCTACTTAGAGTAGACATCAAATGCAGTCTACAAATGTGATAGGTTTTTAAAATGCATTTTTTGATATATCTACAATGTATTTTTTTGATTTTTTTGTTCTCACATGTGTGTTAGTTGTATATCTACCCCCTGTAAAAGTTGGTCACGTTTAAGACAAATATTTGTGGGGCAAACTTATTTTCTTGTTTTGGTGACTACTTAGCTCATATTGAGTAGACTGCATTTGAAGTATGTTTTCCGATTTGTACTAAAGGCATATCTTTGTTTGTATTTTACAGATGATTGTTCAGTTACCTGCTGTTTATAGAGGTTGGATTATGGAAGATGTTATTTGGCGTTTTGAGGTTGACAATCGAAAGGCGGGAGAATGTTTTTTTAAGTGATGGTTTTAATCATGAGGAACTTGTTGAAATGGCACATGATGATTATGACATTGATAAAAAATCAGAGGTGGTGGAGTTCACTTACTCACTTCCTCCATCAATGTTGCAACTGATGGCTCGAGATACGCCTCTATGCACGTTAAAAATGGTAGACAAGTCCAAAGTTTGATTGAGCTAAGTAGAACACATGTAATACATCTTTGTGTGTCGAGTCGGCCCGTGGTGGATGATGCTGATTGTGAGAATAATGGTAGTGATGAAGATGTGGTAGAATCCGAGGATGAGGACGAGGATAATGATGTTGGAGATAAGATTTAAGATGAGGTTGGAGATGTTGTTAAAGACGAGGCATTTGGTGGTGTGGGTGGTGTTAAAGAACAAGATGAACCCGATAGTGACTGTAACACCCGAGTTTTTTTTTTTTTTTTTAAACAATTAATTAAATAGCCCAGATTAATATTCCCATAAATATTAATCCTCAACGACTATAATTCCTCACAATTATTACGCGGAAGTTCTCAAGAATAACTATTCATTACACAACAACATAACAATTCCAGAACACAACAATCACCATTCTATAAACAATTCACAATTTATAAACTAACAACCTAACAACAACAACTCAATTCAATTCCACACTCCAATTCATTCTAGCAACCTAATCACAATTCACAATCCCTAATCATCCTCTTCCCCTGCCATGATTCCGCGATCACACAACCTTTTATCTGCAACACATAAAACAAATGAGTTGCGTAAGTATTATCATAAATACTTAGTGAGACGGTCTTCCCATCTACAGGCCAATTACTTGAATAAAGAAATACATGAAATACCAGGTTTATCAAACAATGCACAGGACAAGCAAACAGCACAAAACAGGAACAGCAGCAACCATGTCGATCGACGGGAAGCAATCTTGTCGATCGACGGACACTTTAAAAACCCTTGCCGATCGACACAGAAACAATCTTGTCGATCGACAGGCGATCTGCTGCTGGAATCCGACCTATCCTCTCATGGTCGAATCTCCACACTTCTCAAACCAAAACCTGCGCATACAATCGCAATTCCACCAAAAACACACAACAAGCAATCGTATAACATCTATTCCTCAATCCAAGGACCTATGGTCGCGCACTCACCTTAGATCTGAAGAAAAGAGGATGAACCACAAAGAACACAAGAAGAACACGAAGAACACGAATCTCCAATCACTGATTTCCGCACCAAATCAGCCACCCAAAGCCTCTCCCACGGAATCACACACTATAGGATTGAGAATCAAGGACAAATCCACAAGAATTTCCTTCAAACTTCTCAAATCCTCTCAACTCTCTTTTCTCTCTAAAACCCCTTATTCTCTTCTAATTTTTCGGCCACACAAGGTTTGGGACGCCCTTTTATACGGAACCCTAGTTTTCCCAAAACCGGCCCATTAACCAAACCGAACCGAAATCAAACCTAGATCTGATTTTTCACGTGTGTCGATCGACAGACTCTTTCTGTGTCGATCGACAGAGCTCTCACTGCCCAAACTTTCGAGAGAACACGACCCCGTGTCGATCGACACACATACACATTGTCGATCGACACTCCCCAAAATCACATTTTTGGTCCGCGGGCGTTACAATTCTCCCCCACTAAACTGGATTCGTCCTCGAATCCCTAAAACACAAGTCTACCCGAGACTCCACTCTGGCCCGCACTGGCCCAACCCTGGGAAAAACACGCACAATCCCCAAAAACACCACTCTACTCGAGACTCCACACTGGGCCGCACCGGCCTCTATCACTAGAGATTTACACAAAAATCTCAACACTCCACAACCAACCCACACTATACACGCGTTTCGACATTTATTACGTTTTCGACTCATCTCCACGCACACACAAACTCACATACACACCAGGGAAAACACTTCCCTTCTAGAGAACCACCGTCTCTTAGCACTATAGAGGAAACCACCGTCCCAATATAGGCTCTCAGTACTATAAAAGAAACCACCGTCCCAATATCAGTACACCGGAAACCACCGTCTCCTGGAAAGAACCACCGTCTCTCCGTATGTATACAGGAAACCACCGTCCCTGATACAATCTAGAAAGCCACCGTCTCCAGATCATGGGTCCTCCGTAATAAATTCCATAACGCCTACCCGCAACAACGAAAATAGCCTAAAAGAACGCACAAGGCTCTTAGCCCGAACTACCAAAATGCAATGTTTCCTAATCCTGCCTAGGTCTGTCCAATTGATTGCACAACAATCAAACAACAACATGTACAACCAGCTGTAGACCCAGAATTGGATTGATCGATTGTGCAACAATCAAACAAGAACATGCACAGCCAAGACACTACATCCGATATCCCGGTCGTCAAAACCAAACGCACAAGAATATCATCGAGGTCTGTATTTCATTCCATACTCATGCCACGATCAGATGTTGATTACTCCTATTTACCGTCATCATCACACTCTCAGGACGTCTCCTTCGAGGTAACGATGCTGATGCCACTCCACTCTCAAGACGTCTCCCTCCAGCTCTGGCTTTATATAGGAAGATACTTCCTTAGAGTAATGCAACACATACGTGAACAAGCATCTGAAACTAAGAATACCTCCCTTGATAACAACACGCAACACGCAACCTATTCTAGCAAACAAACTAATCCAACAGAACACATTTGGTTACACAACCAACTTCACTGAAGAACCACACCTCAACTTCGAAGCACCTCGCCAAACCAACTCCATGCACGCTCCAGATATTTATTGCTCTTAACTCGGTCTACACCTGACTCTCAAAGGGCACATCCCATGGCCCATCATAACACAAACCACACGTACTCACATTCCTCGAGTCAACGCTAACTGGAATCTCACATCCTAAATCAGCACACAGGAGAGCTCACCTCTCCTCACAACACAAGAGTTATTCGGGACCGCAGTCCCTAGAGCAATAAATACCGAGCACTAACCACTGAAAACTGAACTGCCCCACAAGGGCCCAAGCCACTCCTGACGCCTCGGCGCAACCAGGTGACAGCCGATACACCTGCATATCCTGCATGTCTCGTCCGAAGAGACCTGAAAACTGAACCGACTGCCTCAAAATCACACAAAACTTCCTACGCGTTCCTGAATGCGTGACACTACGCAATCAACTCCAATCTTTGATAGCTCCAAACTTAGACCACTCCTCTGGAACTTCTCAACGCGCCAAACCGACCATGACGAACCTTTAAACTTCCAAATATTCCCATCTGCCTTCTTGTAACCAAAATCGCTGTTCCTCCTAACAGCACTGCTCGACTCCGCATACGGCTTCTGCCTCTGAACCTCTCCCGAATCGAACGTATAGGACTTCATGCTCCTCAGCTTCCTCGAAGTGTCTAAGATACAAATGTTGAGTCTGAACGACACTTTCCAACTTCCCTTGATCACATCGCAATAATCACTTGCATACCACATGACTCCCTGTCAAACCAAAAGCACAACCACCACTTAAAATGCCCACTACTGGTCTAACATCATCCGGAACATTCTGAGCAACATTTTTTGTCCAAACAAGTCTGGCGGTCGATCGTACAATAATCAAACAAGAACATGTACAACCGCAAATCAGTCTGGCCTCGGATCTTTACAATGCTACATCTGTTACCAGAACTCAGCCCCGGGCTTCGCCGGACCAGTGACATTTCGGCTCACAGCTCGAGCCTCCTTAACCATCTATCACAGACCACACTCTTGACCTATCCAGTCAACACTACTCATCTCCTCACTCAATCCACCTAGCCATCCCACATGGACCAGAATCCTAGCTTCCCTTGGCCTACACCACACGAGATCCTTCCACGATCCCGAGGCTCACAACCCGTCTTACTAAGGTTAACATCACCATCTAAAACCCGACCAAGTTCGCCTAGATCGTGTCGCTTGATTGGTCGCGCAATAATCAAACAAGAACATGCACGACCAAAAATGCCACATTCATTTCCAGGGTCACCTGACTTGAAGTTCTACACGTAATATCAACCCTAATCTTGACTTCAACAACCATCTCTAACCACAACCGGACAACCTCGTCCCTCTGGAGAAAAATACACATCTCCCAAAAAGTATACCGGGAATCCACATCCCTCTGGAGAAATACACATCTCCCAAAAAGTGTACCGGGAATCAACATCCCTCTGGAGAAATACACATCTCCCAAAACCGCACAATAAACACATCACAACCACACACTCCAAACCATATGAAAATAAATAAGGAAACACCATCTTATAGATTTTCAAAAGGTAAATCGTTCTAACACCAACGATAAAACAATAATCCAGGAACAGAAACACTAAAGCTCAATAAAATCTGAACTGGAAACAAAACTGAACGACACGATCACCAACTCAATCCTCGAACTGCTCCTCCACTATTCATGCCCACGCTGCGCTCCTCCAAACTGACCCAACGGCTGCTCTGGCGCTACCTGAGCCAAAGGCTGCGCTGCTATCAGATGAACTACCGCAAGCGCTAATGGCTGCAACTTGGGACACATCGGCCTGATATGCCCCGGCTCTCTGCAATGGAAGCAAACTCTAGCTTCCCCAGAAAACTCGGGACAGTCCGCCACGCGATGCTCAGAACTCTCGCATCCAAAACACCCATGACTGCCGTGACTCCTCGAACTCAACCTAGACGCGTCATCCCATCTCCTCTTCTGACCCTGTGCAGGCTTACCGCCCTTGCTGGAACCAGAATCTTGCTGATGCTCCTGCGGCTGCTGCTGCTGCTGCTGACCCCTCGGCTGAGCAACAGGAGCAACCACGGGCGGAACCACTAGCGATCCAGCCTGCTCTCGCTGATCCTCCTCAATCGATGCTGCAAGCTCCACTAGCTCTGCCCTCGAGGCATACCTGGCACCTCTGCACTGAGACCGGATACTCAACCGCAGTCCCTGGAAAAATCTCTGCACAAGAGTCCTCTCATCCTCAAAATCACGGCTCGAATGCACTAACAGTCTGCCGAACTCGGCATCATACTCGCGTACTGAACGCTCCCCCTGCTCCAGCGACATGAAACTCAACTGAAGACGATCACGAGCCTCCAGAGGAAAATACTTAGCATTGAACTCGGCTAATAATTCTCCCAGGTCCACACCGCTCTCCGAGCCTCTATAGCTCGCCACCACAGATGCGCATTACCACACAGATAGTGAATGGCCAACTCTACCTGATACTCGGCAGGACATCGAATCGATCTGAAGTTACGCTCCACTCTCAAGCGCCACTCGTCTGCCTCCGCAGGACCGACTCGGCCATCAAACGACGGTGTACCAATCCTCTGCATGTGTCCCATAATCTCAAGGTATGACAGACCCTGCACTGCAACTGCAGCCCTCGGCTGCTCAACCTCTGCAGCTCTCTGCTGCACACCGGCCATTGGAGGAAAACCCAGAGCCTGCTCAGGAACCACTGGCGGAAAACGTGCCAACAACTGCGTCAGCAATCCCACAATCTGGTCATCACGACCTGGAGCTACAGCAGCACCCCCACCAGGGCCCACTGGAACTCCCCTGCCCCTACCGGCACCAGACACACTCTGCGAAACACTCTGCGCCTCGCTCTCAACTGAATCATCCACTTGACCACGACCACAGCCCTGGCCTCCACGGCCGCCAGCTCTGCCACCACGGCCTCTAGGAACTCTAGCCATCGCACACTGCACTTATCACACGAACATTCTAAGAGACTTAGAATTCACAGAATAAGATCAACAATCACAGACAGTCACTTACCGCGGAATCTCTTTAAAGGCTTGAAGAGGATGATTCTAAGACTACAATCGACTAAGCACACATAATCAATTTAAACACATAGTCTTAGTTCATCACAATCACTACTAGCCCTAGAACCGTAAGGGCTCTAATACCAAAATGTAACACCCGAGTTTTTTTTTTTTTTTTAAAACAATTAATTAAATAGCCCGGATTAATATTCTCATAAATATTACTCCTCAACGACTATAATTCCTCACAATTATTACGCGGAAGTTCTCAAGAATAATCATTCATTACACAACAACATAACAATTCCAGAACACAACAATCACCATTCTATAAACAATTCACAATTTATAAACTAACAACCTAACAACAACAACTCAATTCAATTCCACACTCCAATTCATTCTAGCAACCTAATCACAATTCACAATCCCTAATCATCCTCTTCCCCTGCCATGATTCCGCAATCACACAATCTTTTATCTGCAACACATAAAACAAATGAGTTGCGTAAGTATTACCATAAATACTTAGTGAGACGGTCTTCCCATCTACAGGCCAATTACTTGAATAAAGAAATACATGAAATACCAGGGTTATCAAACAATGCACAAAACAAGCAAACAGCACAAAACAGGAACAGCAGCAACCATGTCGATCGACGGGAAGCAATCCTGTCGATCGACAGACACTTTAAAAACCCTTGTCGATCGACACGGAAACAATCTTGTCGATCGACAGGCGATCTGCTGCTGGAATCCGACCTATCCTCTCATGGTCGAATCTCCACACTTCTCAAACCAAAACCTGCGCATACAATCGCAATTCCACCAAAAACACACAACAAGCAATCGTATAACATCTATTCCTCAATCCAAGGACCTATGGTCGCGCACTCACCTTAGATCTGAAGAAAAGAGGATGAACCATGAAGAACACGAGAAGAACACGAATCTCCAATCACTGATTTCCGCACCAAATCAGCCACCCAAAGCCTCTCCCACGGAATCACACACTATAGGATTGAGAATCAAGGACAAATCCACAAGAATTTCCTTCAAACTTCTCAAATCCTCTCAACTCTCTTTTCTCTCTAAAACCCCTTATTCTCTTCTAATTTTTCGGCCACACAAGGTCTGGGACGCCCTTTTATACGGAACCCTAGTTTTCCCAAAACCGGCCCATTAACCAAACCGAACCGAAATCAAACCTAGATCTGATTTTTCACGCGTGTCGATCGACAGACTCTCTCTGTGTCGATCGACAGGGCCCTCACTGCCCAAACTTTCGAGAGAACACGACCCCGTGTCGATCGACACACATACACAGTGTCGATCGACACTCGCCAAAATCACATTTTTGGTCCGCGGGCGTTACATTGACGACGACTACAATGAGTATGGAAAAGTGAAAGACGAGGATGAAGAAGATGCATCTTTTGGTGTGAATGCAAATAATTTTGGCGGTAGAGGTAGTTCAAATCCGACATGGTTCGATAACATATTTGTGAAACAGAGTTTTAGCATGAAGGATGAGCTACTTAAGGAATTGCGATTGATGAATTTGATGCTAAGATTTAGTTTCAAGGTGTATAAGTCTACGACAACGCTTTTGTGGCAAAATCTCGTGTGAAAGGGTGCGAGTGGAAGGTAAGAGCGAGTGTAAAGAATGAAGCAAACCGGTTTTGGGTGACAAAGTATGTGAATGTTCATACGTGTTCCACGACAGATCGAGTGGCTCACCGTAAACACTCCACTCCAAAATACATTGGTCATCTATTTATAGAGTGAGTTGGAATCATTAACGGAATTACCCCGGAGCACATCAAGGATTCAATGAAAATGATGTTTGGGATGACTTTAGATTATACCACCGCATATAGAGCTCTTAAATATGCACATACTTGCATCACATCGCGAAAGCTAATCCGGGGACAGTGACCGGTCTTAAAATGGATGGTACAAGTAGATTTAAATATCTATTCATAGCATTCAGAGCTTCAATAGCCGGATTTAAGTATCTTCGACGAGTAATTGTTGTTGATGGGACACATTTGAGTGGGAAATACGAAGGAACTTTGTTAGTGGCAGTTGCACAAGACGCTAATTTCTAAATATTTCCTTTGGCCTTTGGGGTTGTCGATAGTGAGAATAATGAGTCGTGGGAATGGTTTTTCAAGAAATTGCATTTATGTATATCAACGCATTTGTCTCAGATATATATCTATCTATTATCAACGCATGCGCGAAGGTTTTCCCATGGACAACACGTGGCATATGTTATTACCATCTCCAGTGTAATATTGCCCAGATATTTGGTGGAAAAGACTTAATATACTTGGTCAAATGTGCTGCGTATGCATATCCAGAAGAAGCTTATGATCGATACATGGACGCGCTACGCAAAGCATCATCGGCCATTGCAAAATACTTGGAAGATGCGGATCCAAAACTTTGGTCACGAGTACACTATGAGGGACTTAGGTACAACATCAAGACTAGTAACATTGCCGAATCGAACAATGCAGCGCTTAAGGTAGCACGAGGATTTCCCGTAGCATACCTTCTTGATTTTATCAGAATCAAGCTTGAAAGATGGTTTTATAAAAGACGAGACGATGCTTCCAAGCTAACCACACGCTTTAGTCGGGAAGTTGAATACTTGTTTGCAATTCGTGACCATTACGCGGGTCCAATGACAGTGGAACGGATAGACGATTACCAGTTCATTGTAAAGGGAGGAACACAAAATTATCTTGTTGACTTGCTTCACAAGAAATGTTCTTGTGGTATTTTTCAAATCGAAAGGATACCTTGCTCACATGCTATTGTGGCTTCGATAATGAGTGGTACAGATGTGGCTACGGTGCTTTGTCCATCATACGGTAGGGAGTATTTGTATTCAACATACCACCAAAACATTTTCTCCAAAAACGATGCGTTACCGTTTCCTGAGGTACCATGTTTCCCTCTTGAGGTGCAGCCTAAAAAAGGTAGGAAGAAGAAGTCTAGGTGGCAATCTTACCTAGAAATGTCAAGGAGAAAAAGAATAAAACTGTGCAAGCTTCATCTATCCTACAAGTGTTCAAACTGCCATCAAACGGGTCATATGCGCCCGCATTGCCTAAGTAAATGTACTATTTATGTTGTTCGATTGTGTACTTCAAACGAGACTATGTTCACTACTTATTCAATGTTTTACGTCAATAATTCGGCTGTAGTAGACTTCAGGTGTAAACTTTTGTAGTAGATGTCTTTAATAGACACCTTATCTACTAAACTTCTGTGTTTGTTACTACCATCTTTACTTGTGCTGAAGATGAAGTTATTACATTTTTAAACTAAACTTCTGATCATGGTCAACTAGGTGTCCAATTTTTTGAAAAAAAAAAAAAAATTAGAACTTGTGCCTGAAGCTATGCTCAACCTATGTGATATAAGGTAGTTCAAAAGTTGTGTTCAAAAAAATTGTTAGTTGTTTTTGCTTAAATTCGAACTAGGCCCAAATCTATTAATCTTGTGTGTTTATTTTGGATATGTTTTCACTAAAAGGTAAGAGATGATCATTAACATTATCAAAAGCGAAACATTCTCAAGTAGAAGTCTACAAGTGAAATCTACCTTAGCAGTCTACAATAGAAGTCTACAATATTTAACAAACATTAATTTAGCAGTTAATAACCTATATTTACAAAAGTACTATCTTATCCCGAGAAGCTAAGGATATGAGTTTGTCTTACATCTACAAAAATATGCAAGAATCCTTAATAGTTTTTAACAGGATAAGGAAGATATGGATTATTGAACCATCATACTATCTCGCCTCGTAGAGGTCCAAGTGATCCCAATTTTGATTTTTTGTGCCATCTTGCCTTGTCTCTTCGTATATCTGGGCCGCAAACTTGTCCCTAGCTGCCTTGATATCAAAGTCCTTCATCACGCTAAATGGAAGACCCAGAGTATGACATTCAATGAACTTCAAACAAAATACTCCATAACTTAAACCGTCCTTCTGTTGTGGCACTTTCTGATGCTTGATCGTAAAAGGTTTATGATCCCACAAGTGCCTTTCCTCCGCAGGACAAGTCTCCCGAATAAGATAAGGCACCATTACAGTTAGAGGCTCCGCTAAGGCATTCATTTATTTGATAGGGGTAATACTCTCATAGCTGTCCCACACAACAATCTTATGCTTTGGAATTGAAATCCACATAGCAATCCAATGACTCTTTCTGATGTTCATTGGCATGTAGATGTCATCTACTTGCTGCCCCCATATCTTGTTTGATCTACAATATGATGGTTCTTCACCTTTGTAGTAATCTGCGGCTCCAGGAGACAACAACTTACCAGACCCATAAGGATTTGCCTCGAAGGATTTAAAAACTTCGTATTTATCGGTCCACAACATGGGTAAGACTGTATCAATGAAACATATTTTCTCGCTCCTTAACCACTCTGGATGGTTGTGGAAACGTAACCTAAGTAGTTTTATTGCAGCATCCAAATGCTGAAACAAGAAAGAACAACAAATGTACCAAATTAAGTCTGCAAAGTAGGTCTACAAAGGAAGTCTATAAAGAAAGTCTTCCAGGAATTGGAGATACTTATAGAGTCTTTGAGCCATTCAGTTGGTTCTCTCCACAGATGGAATCAATGGGCACGGCTGTAAGGCACCAGATCTTCTCCTTGCTTATATACAACACAATCATACTTGAAAATTTTAATTGGGAATAATGGAAGTCATATTAGAAAGAAAGAATGATATACCCGGTATTTTACCACTTCTACTACCTATTTTTATCTATTTTATACACTATTTTAATAAGTTTTTCTATCAAAAGAGGTAGTTTTCTCGTATATTTGGTTTTGAAGAGTCATATAGGTCAAATCATCAAAAAGAGAGTAAAACATAGCAAAATGAGTATTCTTCATCCTACAACAACTTATCAAGGTCAAATGAGCCAATCTAAATCACCCAAGTTGAAGTTTTCACAATTTCCCAAGTTGGACAGAAAGTATGTCTCCGAAAGATCACCTCGGACGGAAGTACAAGTCAACCTGGACGGCGTTAAAATTTCATATGGAGATAGGCCTTTAAGTCAGATTTTCAATGGAGTTAAGAGTTATATCAAATCGAGTTGTAGTGTGGAAGTTATTCAAGTTTTACTGAAGACATGTCATTCTACCTAGAAGATGAATCAAGTCCAAGATGGGCCTAAGCACCCAACCAACCCATGGGCCAGCTTATTTAAGTAAAGCCACACACAAGGAGCATGTTTTGAGCCAGACCCAGACCAATCCACGTGATTGGTGTGACTGATCAGTGCCCCCATCCAACTTTAGGGCCGGCTCTGTCCTATGGATGTTGATCGGACATCTGAAACTTCAAGCTGGTTTTTTATTTTCAAAAATGATATTTTAATCAGTGAAGGTGATGAGCAACGAAGATGATGAAGCATATTTGACGATCTATTATTCTTTTGAAATGCAACTTTTGGTAACAAATTAACTAATTCATTTCCACTATTTAAATCAATGTAAAATAGAAGAAAAAAACAAAAAAAAAACCAACTTAATTTTAAAAGGATAAATGAAAATTTTCATTTGTTTTTCATTCGTGTAGAAACTACTAGAACAACATTTTCACCAAGAGATAATAACTTAAGTATTCTATCTTTTGTAAATATAAAAAAACATATACCGAAAGAACGGTCAAATGCAGAACAGTCACAAAATAGAGATGTTAACAAAAGATACTACTTTCGATCAAAAAAAATAAGATACTACTTGACCACACAGTTGATGGATCATTGTATGACATAGTCAATTAAATGTAATAAAAATTATTTTGTGAAAGACTCACAAAAATAGACATTGCGGTTAAAGTGAAAGATAAAATTATTTTCTAAAGAGTCATTGATATTCGGTAAATAAGAGATTTTAGATGGAGTCATGGATTGGAACAGAGAAGTAAACCAGAGAACAATGGTACGGAGGGTTATTTGGATTTTACATAAGATATTGAACTTTGGATGATTTTAGAAAAATTCGTATGATTTGTATTGAAATCTCAAAATAGTACATGGAATGTGGTTTTATTATTTTAAATGTAAGAAAAAATGGGTAACGTACAAATAATTGTAAGCTGAAAAATAGCTACAAAGTCTTTTCTGACTTTTCGTAATCCCTGAAAGCAAACCTAGAGTCTAGGGAGAAAAAATATTTTGGAGAAATTGATATAGTCTTCAATATTTCTAAATTGATATAGCCAAACTGCCTAACGGCCATAGCGCAGAAATTAGGAATGATTGTCTTAACTTCACTCTTTGCAAGAAGAAGATAGACCCAAACGGCACGCGAATGGTCATCAACGATTGTTAAAAAATATTTAGCTCCACAAGATGATGGAGTACGGTAAGGTCCCCAGATGTCACAGTGAATTAAACCAAAAGATTTCAAAGCTTTATTTGAACTTTCAAAAAACACCTCACGAGTTTGCTTAGACTTGAAACAAATATCACATCCGCCAAACTTGTCGGATTGATTTTTAACACCAGAAACAAATGGTAAAGAACTTAAAACACTAAATGATGGATGCCCTAATCGCCTATGCCACACAACCGGATCAACGACTGCTTTAGCTTTGTGTCCACGAGCAACTTGCACATCCCAATAAAGATAAACACCGTCCCGTTCTTCACCTGCTCCAATCAGGGTCCTCGTAAAACGGTCCTGCAAAACACAAAGCGTATCAGTAAAGATTGCGAAGCATCCGGTTTGCTTTAGTAGTTTAGCAATAGACAAGAGTGTGCAATTTAAATTT
This sequence comes from Draba incana, assembly GCA_963576765.1. Classification (NCBI taxonomy): domain Eukaryota; kingdom Viridiplantae; phylum Streptophyta; class Magnoliopsida; order Brassicales; family Brassicaceae; genus Draba; species Draba incana. The sequence continues at coordinate 12,105,018 of OY755212.1, read as the reverse complement.
GGCACAAATAACACATTCTCAAGTGTTATGTGTTGCGATAGATGTAAGCAACCAGCTTGAGTTGCAAGAACATGGCTCCCATCAGCAAACATCACGGGACAAGAGACAATAGACTGTAATTGCATAAGAATTTTCACATCTCCGGTCATGTGATGTGATGCTCCAGTGTCAAGTATTACTTCTCCAGTCTGAATCTTACCATTCAAGCGATCCGGGATGGGAGTTGGTTTTTGCTGCTCGAGGAGTTGAGTCAAAGAAGCCCACTGCTCGGCTGTGAAGTTCGGTATTGGAGAGGTGTTGATGTAAGCTGCGTTTGATCAAACTTGACCTCGACCAAATCCTCCTCTTCCTCTTCCTTGTTGTGCTCCTCTGCCCCGTGAATTTGGTGTTCCACGACCTCCTTGATTCGAATTCTTCTCGGTGAACCACTCTGGAAAACCAACTATCTGCCAACACTCTTTCTTCTCGTGACCAATACGGCCACAATGATCACAGGTAGTGAGTGGTTTAGATCGCGCAACCGCCGCGATAAGACTTCCCATTGTTGGAGACTCGCTGTGAGTCTCTGTTTTTTCCATAAAACCGATGGCATCAGATTTTGCTTCAACCTTGGAGGAGTCAAGACGTCGTTCTTCTCGGATCACCCTTTGATATACGGTGTTGAGGTCTGGTAAAGGATCCATTCCGATAATGTTTGTGCAAACATTACCGAACATTGCTTCATCTAATCCCATAAGGAATTGATGGACCATCTCTTCTTCGTGTTCCTTAACAATAGTGGATAAAGTCGAACAAGAACACTTGGGAAGAGGTTTGTAGCTGAGTAATTCCTCCCACTTGACTGATAATCTACCAAAATAGTCCATGACAGTAGATCCGTTTTGGCGACAAGCCGCAAGCTCTGCTTTGAGCTGATACACACGCACTGCATTCCCAATGGAGAACCTCCTCTTTAGATCACTCCACAACTTGTGAGCGTCTGTTGTAAACGTGACAGTGGATCGAATTCTAGGTGAAATCGATGCTTTAATCCAACCAATCAACATCGAATTGACCGTGTGCCATGACTCAAGCTCGACGGCGTTATCAGTTGGCATCGTGAGGGTTCCATCAATGAATCCCGATTTTCTCTTAGCTCTCAGCGCATTCTCAAGCTCCACTGCCCACTCGGCATAGTTTTCTCCTGTCAACTGGACTGAAGAAATTGCTGTCCCTGGGTTGTCTGATGGACTCAGATCATAGGGAGAAGGTGACGATTTTGATGACTCTGTTGACTGGGTTATTGCACCTGCAAGACCAGCCATTGTTTTCGAGTTTTTAGAAGAATTTTACTGGCTCTGATACCATATTAAGTTTGGGTTACTTATGGGCTTCCTACTAAAATACCAATTGGCAATTAGTGGATTGGCCCTAACCCTTTATATATTCGTTAATTAGTTTTCCAACTTCCGATGTGGGACAATATCACTTAACACCCCTTCTCACGCTCAGGCATGAACATTTGTAGCGTGGGCAATTGTGGGAACAACATCCACCGGGTGGCCCAACGATCGGGTTGCTCTGATACCATATAAACAAGGATCGTACTTGGTAAACTCGATGGATTATTGATGATAAGCAATGTGCCTTATATACATACATAGGAGATAACCACAAACTAGTTATTCATCCTTATCACATCTAACACAAATATCTCTATACAATCTAAGTGTATCAACGTAAGATGTGACTTTGATATACCAAACATAAATCGGACCGGTTCTAGAACCTCCTAGAACCTTAATACTAAGGCAGCTCGAAATTTATACAATAAGGTGATCTTACTCAACAATCGAAACGAAAACAGAGATGCAATCAGGAATCAGCCATGGGTGGGCGAACTTCACTTCAGAATGTCTCCTAGAGATTCTCAAGGCTAAACATGGAACAAAGATGGACCGGACCGATGTTTGTCTGCAAGACGTGGATGAATATGTGCCAAGACCCTTCGCTCAATTTGGTCTTCGATCTCGAAACTGCTTTTATGTCTTGCTCTAATTCGAGCAACTGGTGGAGTCCTGAGTTTGGTGAAAAAGTCGACACGATCCTCCGGTTAGTTGTCGATCGTAGCTAAGGCGGTCTCAAGGAGATTCGAATCAGGCATTGTACGAATCAATCTATCTCGTATGCTGCCGAGGGGTACGTCTCCGTTTCAAGATTCCGTATTTTCATTAAATGGAAATTAAAAAATGGATTGATTTGGTATAAAATTTGAAATATTTATTCGGAAACTCTTACCAAATTCCATTTTTCAATATTTGTTCGTAGGTGTCCTAATCTTGAAGTACTTTGGATTAAGTATTGCCCTAAAGTTACTAATGATTCGATGAAGAAGATAGCCTTAAACTGCCCTAAGATCAAGGAACTTGATATAAGCTGCTCTTATGAAATAACTTGCGAATGTATGACAATGGTAGGTATCAAGTGCACGAATCTTTAGATTTTGAAACAGAATTTGATGGATCTCTCCGAGGTCGAGAGGTTACAGGACACGAGTTTCGTGCCTCATAACTATTTGGAGATACCATCTATTATGGTTTATGGAAATATTGAAGCGTATGTAATTGGAAAATACATGCATGAGCTGAAGCACTTGGAGCTTCCATTCTCCACATTGAATGATAAAGGTCTGGCCAGTATATGTGAAGCATGTTCGGATCTAGAATATTTGGACTTGTTCGGGTGTATGAACTTGACAAGCGTTGGTGTTACCATCAATACCTCGAAGTTGAAGAATTTGAAGTTTTGTTCTTTCATTGAATTCATATAATTTTTGTGTTGATACCTTTTTTTTTTTTTTGGCTGAATAAGAAAAAGTATTTAGGCTTTTTGGCTTTCTTTAATGTTTTTCTGGTTTTTTATGTGATTTTTTTTTTAATTTGATATATATATATATATATATATATATTGTTTTTATTGTTTTTTTTTTTTTAACAAACCACTTCATTTAAACAAATTGTTCTTACAACTTGGAGATATCAAAGCCACGTAAGGCTGATTTATCTAGAGAATCCACCACTTGATTATCCAAGCATGGAACATACATAAAACAGATAGGATAAGAAGAGGAACCTATAAAACTACGAATCTCGAATAAGATACTCTTCGACTCATTGATCACACCGCCGGATAATAGGAATGTGACAAGAGATTGAGAATCAGAAACCATGATTAGATTTACTATCTCAGACAATGGAGCGGCACATAATGCAACTTTTAGAGCAAGGGCTTCACCAGGGCTGAGGAGACGAACCTAAGTGATGTAGCACCTTGAGATAGAATAACCTGACTTTGAGACAAGAAAGTCCAGCCTAATCCACAAACTAGAGTTGACGCGACCCATGCCGCATCGACATGACAAATAGTTGCAGTGGGGTCTCTGTGGTACATGTTGAAATTCATGGGACCTGGACCGGGAAGCTTTTGGAGTAAGTTAGCCTCTTGCCACACCCTAGCATCGGCCATGCCCTTGTTAACAACTTCCTGCTCTGTAATTACTCTGTTTTTGAACAATAAGAGGTTACGGGATTTCCATAATTGCCAACATACCCATGGAAAGAGGGTCATTGTAATTCCAGACGGAGGTAGGTTAATCATTCTTCTAGAGTTTTCAAATAATTGGGAAATGGATTCATAGGTCCCTTGAAGAGGTTTAAAGAGAGATGGGACTATATTCCAAGCTTGAGCCGCATAAGGTCAGTTGACAAGTATATGGAGTTCGCCTTCCTGAGCACCACATCTTCTGCATCTTGACGCCGATACAATACCCCTCACGGCAAGATTTGAGCCGATAGGCAAAGCCTTTACTTTCAGTTTCCATAAGAAGGTTTGGAGCTTATGGGCTGTTTTTAGCGACCAAATATTCCTCTTCCAATTGAAGCCATCATCAAGGGCTAGTGAATTGAGTTGCACGCTGTGATTATAACCCCTTTTTGTTGAATACGACCCTGTTTTATCCGATAACCAAACTAGCGAGTCTGGTTGACTAAACTCACTTAGGAGAATCTGTCTAATTTTCCCCTCATACTGAGGTAGATGTTGTCCAATCTTATCAACATTCCAGCATCTAGAGGCTGGATCAATCAAGTCACTAACCATTAAATCAACTTGGTTAAGGTTAGGAAGACCAATGGAAGCTTGTGGAGCTGAGTGAGATAACTATATGCAGTTCCAAACATTTATCAATGTACCATCTCCCACTATCCATCCAAGTCCCTTCTTCAAGACATCTCTTCCCGCTATTATGCCTTGCCAACTGTGAGATGAGGAAGACGGTAACTCACAGTCTAGGAAACACTGACCTTGACAGTATTTGCTAAGTAACATGCGGCCTAATAGAGAATGAGGTTGATCATGGATTCTCCAAGCAAGCTTTGCAAAGAGAGAGCGATTAAACGTTTTGATATCTCTAAAACCGAGACCTCCTAACGCTTTAGGTAGACAAAGCCGCTCCCAAGAGACCTAACTAATCTTGCGTTTACCCAGTTTATCGTCCCACCAAAACCGAGTAAAAGCGGATTAGATTTCCCTGTAAAGGGACTTGGGGAGCTTAAAGCATGACATGGAATAAGCGGACATTACGGCTAGAACCGCTTTGAGAAGGACTAATTTACCGGCACTAGATAAAAACTTTGTTGTCCAAGAGATTGTTTTTGAAGAATTTTGTCGATGATACCAGTGAAAATGTCCTTCTTCTTGCGACCAAAGTGCTCGGGAAGTCCAAGATATTTCCCTAGTACCCCTTCATTACGAATCCGTAAAGTTCGTTGTACTCTCCTTCTAATTGCAAGAGGTGCTTTTGATGAAAAGGTGACAGCCGATTTAGACAAATTTATGACTTGACCCGATGCTTCTTCGTATCTTTTGAGAATAGCAAGGAGAGCTTTACACCTTTTAGGTCCGGTTTTTGTGAAAAAACATCGTATCATCCGCGAAGAGGAGATGATTTATCGGTGGGCAATTGTTAGCCACTCGTATACCCGGTATTTTCTTCTCCTTTCTTGCACAATCCGGAAAGTACTTCCGTACATAGAATAAAGAGGTACGGGGAGAGTGGATCACCATGTCGTAATCCTCTAGATGGGATGACTTGGCCTCTTGGTGCACCGTTGATCAAAAAAGAATATGATACGGTCTTCACACATTCTATTATCCATTTTACCCACACATCAAGAAAACCAAGCCGAAGGAGAACCGCTTTCAAAAAAGCTCATTTAATTCGGTCATATGCCTTGCTCATGTCCGTTTTCACTGCCATTCCACATCTTTTAGTAGCTTTATAGGATTATAGGTAGTAGAGGATCTCGTGAGTAATGAGAACATTGTCGGAGATCGCTCTTTTCGGAACAAAAGCCGATTGGTGTGGAGATACCAAGTCCAAGAGGAGGGTTTGAAGTCTCTTGGTAATGATATTTGCTATGATTTTGTAGTGTGTTGAGCATAGGGAAATTGGCCTATAATCGGTTACCCTCTTTGGCACCAAAGACTTTGGGATTAGTCTTATATGGGTCTCATTATGTCTATGGTGAAGAGAACTTGTTTCAAAGAAGCTTTGCACCTCTTTCACTACATCCTTGCCGATAAAATCCCAAAAGAAAAAGTAAAAGGCAGCCAAAAAACCATTTGGTCGTGGGGCTCTATCCCCGTGGATAGCAAAAGTGGCCTTTCGAGTTTCCTGAGCCATCGGAATTTTGATAAGAAACTGATTCTCTGCTTGAGTGATTCGTGGATTAAGCACCTCATTAACAAGTTGATTAGGATCACTGCCCTTAGATGTGAATAATTCTTGGTAATACTTAGAGATGAGTTGTGCTATCTCTTCTTCCTAAAAAAAAAGCTTTCCCATCATCATCTTCTAGGACAGAGAGTTCGTTAAAAGCTCTTCTACCTCTAGTTATAGCATGGAAAAACCCGGAGTTGCGGTCTCCACACTGCAACCATCACACTTGGCTTCTTTGGCTCCTATAACTTTCTTCCTCACTATAAGCTAGATTGAGATTAGCTATGATTGACCTAATTAGACGTTGGTCCTCTATCTCGGCTGATAAGGCCTTGTTTTTATTAATCTAGATCAATTTTCAATGACAAAAAAATGTCTGGAAATAATCATTGTTAACTTGGAAAAAATAAAGAAGCTAAAAGTCAACATTTGATGATAGAAACTCTGTTTGCAGCCTGAAGACTATTTCTATTCATTGCGCAAAAGTTCAAAATGAAGAAGCGCTCTGTCTAATGGAAGTCAACGACGATGGAGAAAGGCTCGAAGCCTCGAACCTAATGGGCTGAGTTGATTCGAGAATGTCTCATCGACATCTTCTCACGGTTGAGCCAAGTGTAAAGATGTATCGGACCGATGCTGGTTTGCAAGACCTGGTTAAACGCATGCCATGACCCCTCATTCTACACGATCTTCAATCTTGAAACTCGGTTTCTTTCATTCCATGAGTCAATTAACTGGTGGAATCCTGAGTTTGAGGATAAGGCTGACACAATCCTCTAGTTTATTGTGGATCGGAGCAAAGGCGGTCTTACAAATATTAGGTCAGGCATTATACGGATCGCTCTTTATTTTACGCAGCTGAGAGGTACATATCATTGTGGCTTTCATTGATTCCACATAAGTTAATTGTTGAATCTTGATGGCATTTCATAAGGTGAATGAAATATTTCCTAGTATAGGATTTCTTGCCACATTTACGTTTATGTTTAGACGATGATTTTGTTGCTTACTTAAACTGATCTCGTCGATCATATATAATTCATAGACCAGCCATCCATTTGGAGGTGCCTTATATAAGCTACATGTACTTTGGATTAAGAACTGCCCAAAGGTTATTGATGTATCGATGGACAAGATAGCCTCAAATTGTCCAAAGCTTATAGAACTTGATATGAGCTACTCTTATGGTATATCTCAAAAGTCTTTGGCAATGTTGGGGACGAATTTCGAGAATATAAAGATTGTTAAACGGAATTTATATCCTCGACTAAGTCCCCACACTACTACAAATGTTGCGCCACTCAACTATGTGGATACATATCCTAAATACGCGAATGTAGAGGTTGAAACATTGGGAGAGACATGCATCAACTCAAACACATGGATTTTCGATACACTACATTGACGGCTAAAGGTCTTGCCTCGGTTTGTGAATGTTATCTAAATCTTGAGTACATGGACTTTTACGGGTCCGTTTTTCGAGAAGTGAGGAGTGAGGACATAACTATGTATACTTCGAGCTTGAAGAATTTGAGGGAGATCAATAAGCCGGATTTTAACTTTCCTATGGCTACTTTAATTAGAATGTTAGAATCGTCCTACATCAGAAATTGAAAATGGTTTACGGAGTAGTATATAAGATTTATGTGTTTTTCTACTTATTACCAATTGATTTTGAATTAGAAGGTCATGATTTCTAAAACATTTACATATGTCAAGACTGAGTCATCCGAGAGATGAATGGTCTATAGAATATCTAAAGCATTGTTGAATCGTCCTATATGTATTTTTTTTATTCTTTTTTTATTCTTTGGGAGCATTTTGCTTAGGTGTCGTCACCACAAAAGATGGATCAAAATGCTTTTTGATAATTTTTGGACCAAATTCAAAAACTGGCCAGTTAAAATGAGAAACTAAACCGGGTCCAGTTAAATGATTGGTTTGGTCAAGTATTTGATGAAAACGGGTTTAATTTTTTTATTATTACAATTTAGCCCCAAATTTCTGTTTTTAGCTTTTAAAACCCAATTTGGTGTTCACAATATAAATCTACATATTTCATGTATGTTGATTCGTTTCGCAAATAACTTGGTGTAGTTTATAACACATTTCTATAGTTCGGGTTGGTTTCTACACATTAACTCATCTTTCAGGTAGCTAAAAACCATTTTTCCGTTCAAACTCAGGTCCTAGAAGGATACAATACACAATTGACCATATAACCCTCACATTATTTTGAAAAATAATAAAATACCTAAACAGTAAACCGAAATTCCGAAAACATCTCTTGTCTCGTCTATGCCACCGCTTCGCCAGCCGTCGATAGGCATTCACACTGTCTTCGGTGAGTCGTTTCTTGAATATACGACGTCGTGAAATATATATAACATAGTTTTCTGAAAATCAGTAGGTGAACTTGACAATACTTTGAAGAAAGTGGTTTGGGTTGTGATTTTGTATGTTGTGATTTATCTTAGATTAGTAATCAAACTTGGTGTTTTGAAGTTGCAGCTCGGAAAATTCCAGAAGAGAATAACGTGTAATGGAGGGATAAGCACCTACACACATCTGCTAGTGGAGATGGTATCGAATCTAACTTCCCAATGTCTTTCCATGACCATTTTGAGTTGGAGCATTGAATATACTTCAAAGTACCATGAAATAGTGTCACCGGTTAAATGGAGCTACTCAACGTCGTCATGGAGAAAGACATTGGGAAGTTGGACTTGAAGTAGCATATACCCTCCTACCAAACACGCGTGTAGGGGCTCCATGTATACTTCCCATTTTGCAAACAAGAATTAACCCTCCATGACTATTTGGGTACATACTGAAATAATTGGGAGACACATGCCTCAACACAAACATCTAGAGGTTTGATACTCCGTCAATACTAAATGTCTTGCCTTAGTTTGTCAAGGACTGAATGGACCTTTTTTATTGCGTTAATAAATATGCTTTAGTTGGACACGCAACAGGGGCTAGAGAAACCATTAACCAAAGTCAACAAGGGCTAAATGTCTTGGTGGTTCATATGGTTATAAGGCTATTATATCAAGAAGGGCTAATCCTCAACGACTTTAAATTGTTAAAACAGTAGAACCTTTTTACTTTGTCCCTAAATTCCCAATCCTTTTTTTGTTTATGTGTTCCATTAAAATACCTTTGTACATTATGTTCTGCTTTGCTTTAGGTATAAAACATAGAGTAAAATGTACTTATTCATAGAAGAATACAAACTTCCATAGCTTTATAGCTTGCGATCTAAGTAAGCAACACAAGCATCGTCTAATTTAAAGTCCTCTCTGTACGACACCGTATTGCCTGGTGTGGTCTGGTCCCGGATTTAATCGAAAACAACAGGCCTTACAAGGCCCACTTACTCACAAATGCCACATGGACGAGTCATAGACTAAAAAAAATATCTGAAAAATGATCTGGTGTGGTAAGTCGCACCGTATTATTCGTGTACTAATCCACGTCGACAAGAAAAAATATCTAATGAGTGGGGGTAAGGTAAGGTTGATTGATGTCGGCATGTAATCTAAACCGTCCGATTAAATGACCAGTTCAGATCTCGTAGTTGACTTGAGTAGATCAAAATTTTATTAAAACGTTGGATTGATAACTTCATTGGCTCTCTGTACTCAAAACTTTTCAGTGTTCTTCTTCTTGTCCATTAATTTCTTTTCATATCGAACCTCTGAAAAAAATGCCGAGCAATATGGAAGTTTTCTGCGAGATCTTACTCGCAGTCCTTCTTCCTCCTCTTGGTGTTTGCCTCAGGAAGGGATGTTGCACTGTAAGTTCCCATTTCTCTCTTGATATCGTCGTAAGAGATCTTCAATTTCCATATTTGTTTACTGCGAAACTTGAAGAATCATTGTTTTAGTTTGGAAAATGAATCGTGGAACTTCTGAGAAAGTGTGATTTAGGTTTGATTGTTGGTCCGACCTCCTTAAAATCACTGGAGAATTAGTTTGTTAGAATGTGGTGATTTTCTTAAAATTTGGATTAATCTCTGAATTGAATCTGGAAAATTATCAGGATTGCATCAGTGTATGTATACATTGGATTGGATTATGATGAAGAGACTGTGAAAGAGATTTGATAAAAAATTTACTTTTGAATTTTTTTTTTTTTTTGCAGGTAGAGTTCTTAATTTGCTTGGTCTTGACAATCTTAGGCTACATTCCAGGCATAATTTACGCACTTTACGTGATCGTGTTCCAGAACCGTGACGAGCAATCTCGCGAAATCAGAGCCCCTCTCAACTCTGCTTGAAAATCTGTGCTGGTCCATACTCGGATCATATGTCCTTGAAAATGTTTGCTTTTTATTCCAATAAGTTGCTTTGCAATCTGTTCACTAATTATGTATTGAAGAGTTGAAAAACATTGTGTTTTGGTTTATACATTGGTTTATCTGATCAATTTACGAACCATGCTTGGTATATATGCATCAGTTTCTTTGCCGAAATTGGAAAATGCATATAAATTTGGGAGGAGGCCATACCGGTTTTTGAGTTGTTACATTCGTAGGTTGAAATCACATAAATGTGTCTATACATTTGTCATATCTATTGATCATTGGCACAAAGGAATGCCTCATCTACTCATACACCCACTAAATTTAGTATCGATATCGAAATTTCTCCTAAACCAATTCTAATAAGAGATGATAACTCTTCACATCCTTAGAGATTAAACCTCCCAAGGGTTGGTTATATCTCCTTCAACAGAACAGGATTTACCTGAGAATGTAGACAACGGTTTCAGACAGCTGTCCTCAGATTCGACACAGCTTTTGAAGACTTAGTCAGAGACTAGGTTATTTTAATCCCAGAAAAGAAAATGATCTGGTGTGTAAAGTTGCACCGTATCTCTTCTTGCGTGTTCTAATTTCCACGTGGAGACATGAGGGTGAGGTAAGTGATACACGAGATGTAACTTGAAGCCGTAAGATTTAAATAAATATCGTTAAATGAACGGTGCAGATCTCGCATTGTAGCAGCAAAGACGTGGATTTGCTCCTTCATTGGTACTCCGTGCCGGCAACTTTCAGCGTCTTGTTCTCTCTTCTTCTTCTGATCAAAATCCATCATCTTTAAGAATTTCTTCTCATTAAAAAATGCCTAGCAACTGCGAAATTTGCTGCGAGATCTTAATCGCAATCCTTCTTCCGCCTCTTGGAGTTTGCCTCAGAAAGGGCTGTTGCACTGTAAGTTCTCGAATTCCTCGGAAGTAGATAGATCTTCAATTTCTGTTGAATGTACGATTTTTTCAGTGTTACGTGGCTTGTGGTGTGTATGGAACCTATCAATTTTGTGTTCAGTGTCCACTCTTCCAATATTCCTTGCATAATCTCTGATATAAATCGAACTTCGTATAATGATTTTTGAAAGCTTGGATAATCAAGGGATTGAAGAACAATGAATTTTTCATGTTTGATTTGTGTGTTTCAGGTGGAGTTCTTGATCTGCCTGGCACTGACTATCTTAGGCTACATCCCGGGGATTATATATGCCATTTACGTGATTGTGTTTCAGAACCGTGAAGAGTACTTTGATGAATACAGACGTCCGCTATACTCCGCTTGATCAATCATGTTTCAGAATGTGTTTTTCCTTTGAAACTGTTCAATTATGTACCCAATTAAGTTTACTTATGCATTGACGAATTGAGAAAACATGTTGTGTTGATACAATTGGTTATCCTTTTGTGTAATGAAAGATTGACTGTGATGAACCATGCTAAGTTTTTGTGCATCTGATTGTATTGCCAAGATTGTATTGTAGGAGTTTTTACTTGCGAAACCCGGTAAGCAAAACTTGGTCTAGGCATGTCAATTTGGTTAGATCATACCAGTTTTTGAGTTGTTCATTCTTAGGTCAAATGCACATAGTTTTGTTAGTACATATGTTATCTTTAAGTTTCATTGAATCAGTGAGCCTCCCTCGGCTTCTCTAGTCTTATCATAAGACTCTTATGCCAAGTGACTTTTGTATATATATCAACATATAAAAGTAGATTGGTTTTAGACTGCGGTTTTTAGAATTGAGTCGATGACTGATTCAACAAGAATTATTATTACCCACCTTTGATTACTTAAAATTGTATGGAACGGTTCCATTTGAACCCTTCAAAGTTCTCTCATTTCCAAATATTTGCATCAAAATCAATTAGCACATCGGAGTGGAAACCATTATCTGATAGGCTCGAGTTTGTAAGACGTTACATTTTAGTATAAGAAAAAATAGACCAGAGTTACAATTGTTACTTGAACTAGTGCAAGTGAAGCAGATCTGGTTGTGGAGGATATGGCTTTGTTCTTTTTTCCTTTAGGTCTGATAATGGAACCTCCATAAACACCTCTTGCCTTGCTCATCTGAGAAATTCCATGAGCTACCTTGTTGTCGCTAACTCTGACCACTGGTCTCTCTGCAACAATAGAAATGAGTTTAAAATGTACTCCCTCCGTTTTATAATGTAAGATGTTTAGACATTTTATTTTGTTTCAAAATATAAGATGTTTTGACAATCCTAGTTATTTTTTTAACTTTATTGAATATTGTGCAAACAATAGTATTATGTAGTTTTTATTTTTGTTGGTTAAAATGTTTTTTATATATTTTTAAAATGTTACTTTTTAAAGTAAAAGTAATTTCTTAATATTTGTGTTTTTTTGCTAAAACATCTTATATTATGAAACGGAGGGAGTATATAATATAGCTTTTGAAGTACGTTAGCAAACATTGAAGCAACTACTTGCCTCTGTGAACTGCGTAAACAGATGTGAGTTCTTCAGCGAAAGCAAAGACGATGAAGAAGTGGCTAATGACGAGCAACAAGTTTCGATAGTGTCTCTTCATTGCAATTGATATGTAAAATGACCAGTCAGTAACACAATTTATAGGACTATTTGTCTTTGGTGGAGAGAGAGAGAGAGAGAGAGAGAGAGAGAGCCTTAGGTGGAAGGTCGTTACAGTTTAGAAACAAAACAAAGGGATCAAAATTCTTTCTTGCCATAATCTCCAAAAAACAAATCATAAAACCTTACTCAAACCTGAAATACCACAGTCTACACCTTTATCCTGGATCAAATTCTCTCTTGCCATAATCTCCAAAAACCAAATCATAAAACCTTACTCAAACCTGAAATACCACAAAGTCTACACCTTTATCCTTTTAGCATTTAATGAAGAGTGAAATAACCAAAAAACCTGCAGAGCTTAATTTAAAAAATAAAATTAAAAATTAGATTCTCTGGCCTTCTCTTCCCTGACCAATCAATCTGAAACCGCCGTTTCCATTGAAGCTCAGTGAAGCTCCATTGAAACTACTCGAAGCTCGTTGAAGCTGAAATTGAAGCCAAATAAGGTGAGTTCTCTTAATCTTAAGTCTAATCGAAGTAGTTTGTTAGTTAATTAACTAATTTGGGTAGTTCAAATTGGAAATCGAAATACCCAAATTGAGGTGGTTGAATTGGATTTCAATTTATGTTCATCCACATTGCAATTGGTATTGGATCGATTAGAAATTTGCATTGCTACGTAATGTGACACATAGGTCGCAATGCCAATCATTTAAAAGAAAGACATTGGGCTCGAATTTAAATTATGTACATTGATAAAAACTGGGTATTACTATAAACACTAGGTATCACTATGAACACTAGTATTACTATGAACACTGAGGATTACTAATACCTAGTCTTCATAGTAATACCCAGTGTTCATAGTAATATCTAGTCTTCATAGTAATACTCAGTGTTCATAGTAATACCTAGTCTTCATAGTAATACTCAGTGTTTATAGTAATACCTAGTCTTCATAGTAATACTCAGTGTCCATAGTAATACGGTATTACTATGGACACTGAGTATTACTATGACACTAAAATACTTAGAACAACTGGTGTCCATGATGGTATAACTGATTTAGTTTCAATAGATTTAATGACGTTTATTGTTTTTTTTTCCAGGATAAAATGAGTACAACCCTATGCAGGGGCGGATCTACTTAGTATGTAGGGGGGCACGTGCCCCAGTTAATTTAGAGATTTTAATTAATTTAGCTTGGTGTTTAGCTGATTTTATGGTTAAAATATCATGTTGTCATTGTGCACCACTTGTTACGAGATCAAATTGCTTCAGTGCCACCAGGGTCCCACATCCGACATGTTCTCGTTTTGTTAATTTTCCTAATTTGTGTTTGTTAAGGAACGATTAATTTACTGAATTAGATAACACTTAAGTGTGTGGGTTTTACTGTAGTCCAACAATAATATTTGGTTATTACTAATTATTATGATTTTTTTTGTCAGCTCTCTTCCTATTAATAATCTTACTTTTTATTATAAAGAAATAATAGTTGTCTTTATTTTACGACTAAAAAAAAGTTAGTTTGTTATTATTATTATTTGCTAAACACGTAGTGTACTTATTTTAATAACAGTTTTAAACAGTGTTTATAAAATGAGTGCATTATGTAAATAACTTATAACTGTTTATATATTTCAAAAATCAATATTGTTGAATATTATAAAACATTGGAGTATTTTTTTTATATATTCAAATTATTTATTACTTAAAGACATGTTTTCTTTTCTGATAAAATAACATATTATACTACAAAACAAAATTTTAACGATATTTTTGACTCATACTTTTTATTGCAAATATTGTAATTTTTACTAAATAAATTTCAATGTTTAAAATAACTATTTACATCATTTTAATGATAGAATAAATCTACTTATTGAAAATTTATTGTAATATTTTTTTTATTATATTACTTGTTAATAAAGAATATAGTACGTAACTATATTATGGTGCCCCCACTAAAATATAATCCTGGATCCGCCCCTGATCCTACGTACATTTTGATTATGGAGGACATTATGTCAGGATCGGAGATGAGTATGATTGGATTTCAAGAGAAGAGATTAGTTATTCGAAGTTATTGGATGGTGTCTGCAAAAAGCTTGAGATTAATTCAACAAGGACCGAGCTAAAACTAAGTTTCATAGCAGTGGACAAAACCTTTGAGACAATCATATATATGTGATGATGTTGATGTTTATGTGTATCATATATATGTGACGATGATGATGATGTTTATGTGTATCTAACCTCTACTCGTGTGGAAGAAGATTACCCAAATGGTGTGGCATGATTCTTATGTAATTTGTAATTTGTTTCATACTATCTCGTGGACAACTAAGAACTATTATTTCTTATATTCGTACTACTAAGAAGTGTTTTGTTATGTGTGTTTGAACTTGGTTATTATTTGAGCTATCCATAGTTATTTGGGTTTGAAGTTAGCTAATACTTGAACTCTAGTAGTTACTTGTATTTAAATAATTAATATTTTTTTTAATAATTAATTGTATTTTATTTCTATTTTTCTATTTAAATACACAATTTTATTAAATGAAACCAAGAAGTAAATAAAATTTAGAAATGAAAGAAAATAAATATATAATTGTTGTTTATCTTATATTCAATTAAATTAAAAAAAATTAAAATAAGTTGTACCTATTGTAACACACAAATTGTTTATTTTCCATCAATCACCATATACTTTAAGATGAGTTTGATAATGTTAACTACCAAAAGATGCAAATCTTCATAGAAAATGTGTTATTGGACATACTATTTTATAGAGACATTGTAAATGTGGTATAAATTCCACAACTCAACCGGACTACTAAATTTCTTTTTTCGAAACCCTTGTACAACAAAGAAAATAGGAAAAACCTCAAACAGATAACTATGAACAAATCTGTAATACTCTGATTCTAGGGACTACTATGTGTAATATGACGGCGCACATGTCTTTGTTACGTGGCGTAAAACGACGCACATGTCTTTATGTATTTATTACGTGGCGTACAACGGCGCAAATGTTTTTATTATGTGGCATGGTTTGATTGTGAATGAGCCAACTTTCAGTTTTTAGTAAACATTTCTCTCAAATTACAAAAAATCACAATTTCCCCCAAATCCAAAATATAGGGTTCACATAGAGAGATAGAGAGGGAGAGGGGGAGAGGGGGAGAGAGTGTGTGTGTGTGTGTGTGTGTGTGAGAGAGAGAGAGAGAGAGAGAGAGAGAGAGAGAGAGAGAGAGAGAGAGAGAGAGAGAGAGAGAGAGAGAGAGAGAGAGAGAGAAAAAGGGGGGTGAGAAGTTCCAGCTCGAGCCCTTCATCAATTCCGTCTGATTTGCACAAAGGATGCCGAAGTAGTTTCAATTCTCTCATTCCTTCTTTCCTATGGAATTTTTTACTTATTTCGTCGGGTTGATTTTGAAATTAGGGTTCTGAATTTTGGGATTGGTTTATAGGAATCCAACATGGGTAAATTGGATCGAATGTCAATGTTCAAACCATTCAATATTGGTCAGTGAAGTGAAGATCAATGTGAAAGCCGTAAAAGATTAAACTACTAAAGGAAGAAAAGAAAAGAAGAAGCTTAAGGAGATGGTTAACAAAGTCGAAAGAACCGAGAAGGAAGCCACTGAGCTAAAGAAATTTGTTAGCAAACTTCATACCAAAGTGTTTGGAGAAAAAGAGATGAAGCTTACCGTTGCAGCCCTTGGATTCTTTGTTTGCGTTTTTACAGTTTCCCTCTACTTTGTTCTTGTCTAAGTTGGTGTGTGTTTCTGTTTATGTGTCAAACTATGTTGTTTCGTGTGTGTGTAAAAAAAATTTAAGGATGAAACCATGCCAAGATGATTCGTGTGTAAGGAATGATGTTGTTTCATTAAAGCTTGTTTAAGTACCCCCTATAATAGTAGTAGCTCTAACAAAAAAACCACAAAGTACCTAAATTGGAAGATCACAAAATAACAAAGACTATAAATTACATAGAATAGATTCGTTGTTCATAGTAGTACCCAAAATAACTAGTAATTCTAAATATATTTGTTCATAGTATTACACAGAATAACCAGTATTTCTGAACATATTCGTTCTTCATCCTCTGAACCATCATTTGGACCATCATTTGGGTCACCTTCTTCTTCGTCAGCACCTTTTTCTTCCTCATAGCCTTCTTCTTATTCATCTTCGCCGACTTCTTCTTTAGATCCTTTTTCTTCTTCATCTCTGGCGGCTACGTTCTCCAAACCCAATTTCTTTCGAACTCAAACTGAACAAAGAGAGGTTCAACAATTGGATCTACGTCATTCAGTGACAACGACGGGTTCATCGTACGCGGCGCCATTTCGGATCCTGTCATTTCTATGTTAAATCACAACATTCAATCGAAATAAGTACGATTCGGCGACGAACTCAAACTCAAAATCAAGAAAAAATTGGGAAAATTGAACAAACCTTACTCAAATTACTCGCATATCTCAATATCGATTGTTCTAGTAATCTGATTGAATGAGAGAATTTTTCTTGTGTTCTCTCTTCAAAAACCCCAAGTAATCTCACTTGAACGAGCAAAAACCGTAGAAAAGAAGTTGAGATCAGTTTTAAGTAGAATGGATAGTGATTCGGGTCGGATCCACTATGTTGGGTCGTAATTAAGTTGCTAACTATAGGTTTTTTGTCATTTACTTTCGGATTAAAATTAAATAGAAAATATACATTTTTTTTGCCTTGTGGCAATTATGATTTGCCCGAGCCAGCTTGTGGCATTTAAGAATTTGATCCAAGAACAAAGATTGAAAAATCTGATGAGTAAGCAAAAGCAAACATTGTCGGGTAAAATTTGATTTCCAGCACACCTGACCCTGTTTCTTTCACTTTTTTGGGTTCCAAATCAATGGAGATAACAAAAGTTTCTTCGATTCCTATTTTGCAACCCTAGTAAAAAAAAAAAAATTGATTCGGTTTGAGTAAGAAAAACATGTTTCTCGTCAATTTTTGTTGTATTAATAAAATGGTTAGAGCTATGTTTTCACTCTTTAGTTTTTAAACGTGGTTCACTAATGATAAATTAGGTTCAAGCTATTGAACATATTATTTATCATTCATTCGTACTTACTCTGACCGGTCTGAATGAAACGGTTGATTAATACTGTATCGGTCAATGTTGATTTTGGCTAAACGAATACAATTTTGTAAAAATACTGAATAAACATTTTGATTAGGTTGGATTTGGCTAGGTATCAAAGTTAAAAAATAAAAATGCATGTTGAAAATAGTACAGGTTGAAAACAGCTGTTTTTCTCTAGCTAGTACGTATATACGTGCACAACACGTTACAGTTAGACCATTCCTCAAACTCTTCGCTAGTGCAATATGAAGATCATATAAGATGGTTGAAAATTTGATTTAAAAATATACTATACTAGATGACTCCCCGCGTAATACGCGGATTAAATATTTAAAATTTTTGTAAATTAGGGTACATGTAAAAATAATAAAGAAACAACTAATTAAATTATTTACCTTAAGCATAATTGTTTAATGTATTAAAATAAATTCTTTTAAGAAACCAAATAGTATTGTTTGAAAAAAATTATGTGATTTAAAAAGAGAGATGATGTGTACTATTTTGTATTTATAGAAGTAGACTTTTAGGTTTCGAATATATATATGAAAAAAAAAATCTTTATTCGGGTATATGGTACAATCAATTGATATATGTCTTTCCAATAAGAGATTGTTGTATTCGGTTAACAAAATTTTCATTAAAATGGTTTAATTTGCTTTGATACTTATGTATGCTCATTTACACATACACATATAAACAACAAATTTAATGACTTGAAAGTATTTATATATTATTTAGCATTATATAAAGTTTTGTCATTTACTTCCCTTTAAATATATCAAAAAGTACTATTTATATTTTAGTTAGAGACAAAGGTTTGATCCCATGTTTATATTAGATTTTTTCAATACATTACAAAAAAATATCTTTAACATACATAATTATGCAAAAAAAGAAAATTCATTTCTTAGTAAAAACCTATATTAAATCTATGAAGATTGTAATTGTGAAATTTTTTTATTTAAAAAATTTATTAAATTTATTATTCAAACAATGTTTTTTTAATTTGATTTCAAGTGGCATTGGATAATAATTTTATAGAAGTTTGTGACTAAAGTAAGTGAGTAATTTCATAATAAGTGGGAGGTTAGGTTAGACTTTATATGAGAAAATTCATTTGGTGTGAGAGGTTAGGCCAAATGGATTTGTGAAATTAGAACACTAATTATATTAGAGTTGTGAAAAGAATTTGTGAAATTAGCCAAATAATATTCATTTGAGATTTGGCCCACTAAAACTCTCATATTTGTCATGTCACATTTTAGAGGATGTCATGTCACATTTTATTTGTGAGAGTGAATGTGAGTGTGACATGTAAGATTCTTTAGGAGAATCACTTCTCTAATAATATATAGGGAATTTTTTCCTTCTCGTCATCTCGTGGCATGAAATATATATATATATATATATATTACCAAAATATTATACTAAACCTTTTACCAAAAAAAAAAAGATTATACTAAACTATTAAATCACTATGAATTTAACTTAAGCCAACCTGTTTCGAGCGATAGCTAGATGAAGATGGCAATGTCAAGTTGCGATGAAAAACGGTTTTCATAAATTAGTATCATCCTATCAAATCATTCGAGAAGATTCAAGATGACAAATTCAAGACAAGTCACACCAATGTTTTCTTCCCTTTTCTGATTCAAATTATGTCACACGATTAGAACCAACAACAACATACTAAAAACAATATAAACCATTACAAAAGAAAAAAATGTTCACAAGATATTGAATTCATAATAAAGAAAGGGCGAAACTTTTAATTAGAAAGCGAAGAATATCAAGAGAATTGAGCTCGCGACCATCGATCCGAAAAGTAATGCGATCGAGAGACAAGGTCGAGTTGTAGCCGACGAACCACCAGAACCCCCGCCACCCACAGGGACATGATGACGACTCTTACTACTCTTAGTCTTACCACCACCACTACCACCAACACGTGCTTTCTTCATAAAAGCTCGAAGAGGAATGAATGGACTGGAGTCGCCTTGTTGTGCAAGTCTTTGTTCACAAGAGATCAATGTTTGGGGTTTGTTTTTTTCATATTCAGATGAAATTGGGAAAGGCTGAGAGAGTAACATTACGATTAAGATCAATGAACAGAAAAAAGTCAGTGAAGTACTCATTTGGAAAAAAGAATGTGTATGTGTTTATTTTACGATGAACAGAAAGATGAGATAGTCAAAATAATTAACATTTATAACCCTAAGCTTAGGTAATGAGGTCATCGTTTTAAAATGACTAATTCTTTAAATCATGTTCACTAGTATATTGTATTTTAACTATTTTTTTTTATCATATACTGATTATCAAGGAATATTTCCGAGATATGCAACTTTTAGAAAAGAAAAATTAAACAAAAAAACACTGATTAAAACAAAAATGATCAAACAAATTCGACATAAATAAAAGCAAAGACATTAAAAAGTGTTGTTTTTGGTGACTTAAAATTTGATATTGTATTGCATTGGGGCTCTTATTGTGGTAGCTGAATGCCATGGGGGCTAAAAGGCCGATTCCTTTTTAGAGATCGGGATTTGCGGTTTATATATATGAGTCAAGGGTTTGTGAATGATTATATTATTCACACAGTTAAATGAAATCCATTGAAAAGAGTTGCTTCAAAATTTTTTGTCTTTAATCTCTTATGAATTCATTTTCTTCCTGGAATGTAGCAACTATGTAGTTTGACCATTCATTGTATCTACGTCTTTGTCCCAACACATGTCGTTCATTTTTGATACATCAACAAAGGAACTGGTACGCGCTCCGTTAAAAACAATGGTCTAAAAACGGGTAAACTTGACAGTTCCTTTTCTTTTGGCTTTCGGAATCACCATCTTCCATCACATGTTTATTTGATATGTATTTTCTGGTTTCCTTTTCATACAATGGACTCTTCTTATGGTTTTTGAAGCTTTTGTTTCTAAGGTTTGCAAATTTCCAGAAAACTTGATACATGTATTCAATAAATAAACTTTTATACTCATAAACTATTGAAGCTGTTCAGAGAAATGCAGTGCATGGGTCATTGAATAGGAAACTGTGTGCCTTTCAAGTATTACTCGAATGACTGGTTAACCTCTGCTGCCAGTTAGGTGTATCCATTCTCGAATACCTCAAAAAACAATGCTCGCACGGACGGTAGGACCACACAGGTTATTAATGTACACAATATCTTTCATGGGCTGTATTTTGGATTCTCTGACTTTGTATTTACATATAGTCTGTTTCAAATCGCTTATAGATGTGAATTAAGTTTGGTTTCAATGTTACTATGTGCAGCTGAGAGCACACTGCTGGACAATAGTATCATCATCTATAAGTTCGCCCATGACCTTCCCTTCTTTGTCCCTAGAGGTGAAAATGAAAACGTGCTCATCTTATCTTCCTATTCTTTGCTTCTTCTGAGGTAATTTCTCGACTTAATGGAAAATCCTTATAATTTTAGACATGCTTCTCAGAAAAATTTACAGGTGGTTCTTCATTATACATAGTTTGAAGGATGGGAGGAGCTTTACTGAAGTTAGCATGTTCCATATGTTTCAAGGTGCTTTAATTTCTCCTTTTTCTTGCCAACAGACTATGTAAATTTATAAGTAGTTGTGGTGATTGATTACATGATGTTTTTTGGGACCTTTTAATGCCTAATTAGTTTTGGTAATATGTACTTGTGGTTTTTTTTTTCTTGCTGCGGTGATAGAGTTATACAAATAAAAACAATAATCTATGTAAGATGTTACTCCTAATCGTGCTTGCAATGTGAATGATTTCTCTTGTGGCTTCTCTTTTCTAATTAAAATCTGGTTTTTCAAATTTATTTGCCAAACAATGGAATAAAGGAGAAAGAAAACGAGCATATTTTTCAGTCCCTAATTCGTCATGTAGTAAATGCTTTCTGCTTTCTACTAATGGTTTGTTGCACATTCTTCTGTTTCTATCTCTTTGAGTATTCAAGTTCAATACTTCAGCGACTTTGTTTGATCTCAGAGTGTGTTCTTTCTGTTTGTGATGAAATTCAGAGGTACTCTTTGTGGATATTATCCTTAACTTAGTGAAGGATTGATTTCGGACTCGAGTTAAAATCATTCCTGGTTAGTCATATAAACTTCTGATATTGCTTTGTACAAACCCAATCTCGACCCAGTTATGTGGTTTTTAGTTGAATTTACATGATTTTTCCAAAGCATGTCTATTGTTCAAATGAAATGTTGGTTTCGCACTACAAGAATCAAGTGAAAACATAGCCACAAATTAAAATTATGTTTTCCCCTAAACCGTTTATAATTAAAGACTTTTTCAAGAGAAAATAATATGCATAAACATATACAAAAAATTATATCAAATTTATTTTAAATTAATTGATGATGGTGTAGCTAAAAAATCATATTACTATATGTCACCAAAAAGTAAACTATTCTAAATTTTAAACAAGTCAAATTTAAAATTAAAAAGATCAACTTATATATCATTAATTATAGTTTGGTATTAAATAAAAATATAACTATTTTAAATATTGAAAATCACAAAATTACTACAAATCTATTTTGTGAGATTAAAATAGCAAACAAATCTATAATTAAAAGCAAACAGAGTATAAATACAATTTTAGACATTCACCGTAAAACCACGCGTAGCGTGGTGAATTACCTAGTAAAAATAGATGAATAAGTTTAACAAAAGAAATCAAATGACTTTTATAATTTGTAAAAAAATAAATAAATAACTCGTGAGTGTGATTCTCACAGAGAAAATCTAGATGAAAAATATGAAAAAAAATTAGAAAATATAGTATTCGAGGAGTCCTCTCTCTTTTTAGTAGATACAAATCTGAGTTTTGAGTCGAACTCAATTCAACTTATCAACTCTATGTTGTATTATCGAAGACATAAAGGCTTTAACAACAGCCTTCAAACATGTCTTTTTCATCTATAAACCAAAACCGAAATGTAAAGGCTGATAAACTAGCAAAACAAGCTCTTAGCTTGAGATGTGTAAGCTCGAGATAATATTAATAGAATCGCGGATCTAAAATGTCACATCCCTAACCCAAGCCCACGGAAAATGGACCAAATTCATCAGGAAAAAGCTCATTTAAGTGTGGCCCACTGGCCCAAGAAGGAGAAGATTTAGGGTTTATTCCCACCTCTCTATGTAAAGGAGAAGAAAGAGGCCTTAAGAGTTTAGAGAGAGAGACTTTCGGCGAAGCCCTGCCATAATCGAGAGTCAGCCTCGCAGCCACCGTGTGAGAGAAGTCACCATCATCGCCTGAAAAGGAGGAGAGGACAGTTCTGACATGTTTCGGTGGAGAAGAGACACGGACGGGGAAACCAGATTAGATTCTAGTGAAACTTTGTAGATAAGTTCTTCACTCTCTTATATAGTTATAGGAGATAGAAGTTCGTCTTTCGGATCTATAGTTTATGAGTTGTGTCTGTTTTCTCGAGACCTATCTGTGCAGATCCGATTAGCAATCAGTCCACTTGAGAGGCATTTTGCCGGCGATTTAGAAGTATTGAGGAGACGATATGCATATAATCGGAAAGTCCCTTCTGTCTAGTTTCCAAAAATGTTTGCCGATCAAGAATCCGATATTCGTGGCTCCTTCTGTCGCGTTTCCACTGTTGTGTGTTCAAGATGCGTAGATGTTCTTCCGTGTCTTCTATAAGGCTCACGTGAGAGTTGGGATTTGTGGATTTATGTAATGCAATAATATGATTTGGTGAGCATGTATGCTTTGTCTAGGAATAGTGATTGATGTGATAAATGAATGTTAAGTTGAGATTATGTTATGTGATAAGTTAATATGTAATATATGATATATAATGTGTGAGGTTGTGTGTGGCCGGACTGAAAGCGTGTGACATGGCGATCCCGCTGAAGTCAATAAGGGTGGCGTACGACCTTTCGAGGTAACGGCCAGCCCCAAGTTGTTTCAAGGACTTCGGTCAAGAGATATGATATGTGCCTCGGCGTATTCAATATGATGTGTGTGATAAGGAGTATGTGATGTATGTTATGTTGATATCTTGATAATTGTTAGGTTGACTATTGCTTGATTGTTTCTAGGCTTCGTATATATGTTTTATTAAATTATATTTTTTATATAATATGGATCATGTAGGCAGACTTGATCTCCCTCACTAAGTAATTCTCCCCGGAATTACTCATGAAACAACCAACTTTTTTTTTATTATTAAACAGTTGCGGAAATTCTCATAAAATAATTCAAAACAATAATCCAACAATTCCATAAATCAAATTCCAGAAATAATAAAAGTCTAGCAACCTAAACACCAGGTTTCATTAGACAAAACATGGACTACAACACCCTAATCATCCTCTTCAATTGGCCTTGATTCCGCGATCACGCATTTCTATTATCTGCAACTCAAAAAGGAAAAACAGAGTTGCGTAAGTATTTAATAAATACTTAGTGGAGCGGTCATCCCGTCTACCGGATACATAATAAAGGAAAATATATTATCAATTTTACGAGATCAAACAACAATCCACAACAATTAAAGAAATCAGCATTTAAAAATAGGGGGTGTCGATCAACACTGAATTCAAGCATACGATCCTCGCGATCATAAAATAGTGGTGTCGATCGACACTACCACTAGGTGTCGATCGACACCTCTCGCAGAAAACCTGAACCGAGCCAAATCCTCACACGACTCGAATTCCGTTTCATCGCACGAGATCATCACGACACAGACCACACGAATCACACAGAAAACAATCACGGAAAAACAATCAGAGCATCATAAACAATCGTTCTAAAACCGTCTACTAACATCTATGATTAGCTCTGCCTCACATGGCCCCACCTTGATATTTCCCACCCGAAATATCATCTAGAACACGACCCATACTGGTCAACCAAAACACGCTTATAAGAAACACACATCTTATAATAACTCTGGAAATAAATAAGGAAACACCATCTTATAAATTCCAAAAATGTATATCGCTACAACAAAACGAAAAATACATGAACCAAAAACAACAATAACAACATGCGACAACCAAACTGGAACAACAAAGATACAAGTAAGCTCAAGCTGCGACCTGCTTGTCGAACCACTTCCTAAACTTCAACTTCATCTTTGCCTCTGGCTCCCAAGTCTCATCCTTGCAGCCGCCACAATCCCATAAAATCTTCAACAACGAAATCTTCTTCCGACGCAGAACCTTGATACTCGTCTCGAGAATCCTTACAGGAACCGCCGGAACCGTCAAATCAGGCTTTAGATATTCAGGAATCTTAGCCACTAGCTTCTCTGATTCATGGAGACACTTCCTCAACATCGAAACATGGAACACCTTATGAAATGCTTCCATAATTTGAGGTAACTTAAGCCGATACGCCACTGGTCCCACTCGCTCCACTACAGGATAACTCTTCTCAACATCGGACTTAGCTTGTTCTCAGAAATGGATCTGTTAGGACCCCTCAACATCGCCATCTTGAGATACACACGATCTCCCACGACAAATTCAAGCTCTTTTCTTCTTCGATTTGTATAAACTCTTTTGCCGATCCTGAGCTTCTTTCATGTTCAGCCTCAAAACACGGATCTTTTTCGTCGCTTCCTGAACAAAAGTAGCACCATAAATGCTCACCTCCCCCACTTGGGTCCAGCATAAAGGTATCCTACACTACCTCCCATACAAAGCCTCGTAAGGAGCCATACCGATACTCGCCTGAAAACTGTTGTTATACGCAAACTCAGCCAGGCTCAAGTGATCAACCTAGTGACCACCCCAATCTAACACACATATCTTCAGCAAATCCTCCAAGGTCTGAATGGTCCTCTCTGACTGATCATCAGTCTGCGGATGATAAGCCGTACTCAAATGCACCTTAGTGCCCATATCTGCCTGAAAGGCTCTCCAAAACTCTAAAGTGAACTTGGGATCCCGGTTTGACACAATACTAGCTGGTACTCCATGCAGCCTCACTATGTTCTTCACGAACTTCTTAGCCAAAACCTCAGCTCCATCGGTCTTTTTAATGGCCAGAAATTATGATGTCTTAGTCCACCGATCCACAATCACCCAGATAGCATCAAAAGTCATCGAGTTAGGTAAAACGACCACAAAATCCATAGTAATCATATCCCAATTCCACTCAGGAATGGGTAAACTCTGCAACAAACCGCTCAGAACTCGATGCTCTGCCTTTACTAACGAACACGTGTCGCACTTTGCGACCCAATCTGCCACATCTCTCTTCATCCCGACCCAGTAATAATACCGTTTCAGATCATGGTACATCTTAGTCGCACCTGGATGGATCGAGAACTTGCTCGCATGAGCCACACTCAGAATCACCAGCCTCAACAACTTATCTCGAGGAACACAAACTTGACCACAAACCAGAATCGTCCCATTCAGAGATACCGGATACTCAGAACCAACTGCTCGCAAAGCATCAATCAAACCTTGATCACTCTGATGAGCCACTCTGATCCTACTAAGACGATCTGCATGATCGACTGCCTCTAAGCCCAAAGGCTCCTGTGAAACTGCACAAAGACGTAGCGTGCTAATCTCGCCCACTAAAGCCTCAATATCCTGCTCCCGAGCTAAATCGAACCTCCACCGACTCAAAGCATCTACAACTTGATTAGCCTTGCCCGAGTGATAAACGATCTCCAGATCATAATCCGCCAGCAACTCAACCCAGCGCCTCTGTCTCATATTCAGCAACGGCTGAGTGAAGATATGATGCAGATTCTTATGGTCTGTATAAATCTGCACCTTCCCGCCGTAAAGGTAAGATCTCCAAATCTTCAGAGCGAAAACCACCATTCCCAACTCAAGATCATGCGTAGGACGGTTACGCTCACTACCCTGCCACTGCCTCGAAGCATACGCAATGACCATGCCATCCTGCATCAGAACACAAGCCAGACCAACTCCTGAAGCATCAGTATACACGTTATAAGGCTTAACCGGCTCGGGTAATGCCAGTACTGGCGTACTAGTCAACATCTCCTTGAGCCTCGCAAAGCTCTCCTCGCACTCTGGCGACCAAAAGAATATAACGTCTTTCCCGGTCAGCTTCGTTATCGGCTGAGCCATAGTCGCAAAACCCTTGACGAACCTCCAGTAATAGCCTGTCAAACCCAAGAAACTCCTGATCTTGGTAGCATTACTCGGTCTAGGCCAATCCCTAATGGCCTCTATCTTCGCCGGATTTACCAAAATACCCTCTGCAGACACGATATGACCAAGGAATCCCATCTGCCTCTGCCAAAAACTGCACTTACTCAACTTAGCGTACAGCTACTGTTCCCAAAACTTCTCCAAAACCAATTCCAGATGAACCTCGTGCTCCTCGGGACTCCTTGAGTAAACCAGAATATCGTCAATAAAGATGATAACGAAAACGTCCAGATATTCCTTGAACACGTCGTTCAACAATCTCATGAAAGCCGCCGGCATATTCGTCAAACTATAAGGCATGACTACAAACTCGAAATGCCCGTATCTCATCTTGAATTCTGTCTTACGAACATCTGCTTCCTTTATCGGGATCTGATGATAACCCGATGCCAAGTCTATCTTGGAGAACTATGTAGCACCCCTCAGCTGATCCAATAACTCATAAATCCTCGGGAGAGGGTACTTGTTCTTCATAGTGACCCCGTTCAGACCTCGTTAATCGATACACAAACAGAAACTACCAACCTACTTCTTTACAAAAAGAATTGGCGCTCCCCACAGTGAAACACTCGGTCGAACAAAACCCTTGCTCAATAAATCCTCCAGCTGCTTCTTCAGCTCTGCCAACTCTGCTGGAGCCATCCTATAAGGAGCCTTAGAAATCGGAGTTGTCTCGGGCTCTAACTCAATCGTGAAAGGATCAGACCGAAATGGCGGTAATCCCTGCAGCGACTGGAAAACATCCACAAACTCTCGAACAACTCGGATCTCCTTGATAGCAACCTCACCACTAGACTCTGGCATCGAAATAGTAGCCAAATATGCCTTGCAACCCCGCGCTATCATCTGCTCTTACTGAATAACCGAGATTACCAGACTCCCAAAAGTAGGTCTCACACCCTGAAACACTAACTTCCCTGCTTCTCGCTTAAAAACGACTCTGCCTCGAAAGCATTCTAGATGAACCTTATAAAACAACAGCCAATCTATTCCGAGAATCACGTCGTAAAGCTCCACCGCACTAATCACCAGGTCTGCCGACATCGACTGCCCGGCAATCTGAATATCCACTGCTCTAGCTCGGCCAGAAGTAACCATGAACCCACGTCTAGCCACCTTAACCCTGCCTGACAGCTCACCAGCACTGCTTCGGATGCCACTGCTCTCGGCATGCCCCGGAGTAATTAAGCAGTTCGATGTTCCAGAATCAAAAAGAACATGGGACTCGAAACCACCCGCTAATAAGGTCCCTACATAATTACATGCATTGAGAACCCTAACACACTATCACAGGCAAAAATAAAAGATACAACAACCATAATTCAACCACTAAGAATTTACGAAGTTCGAGTCTAAAATTTTACATGTGATCTGGGCGCCACCAAGTTGCCCCGCATCTGTCGGCCCATAAACACGCGGTGCAGGCCCGAGCTGACCTAAGGGCTGAACTGCTGCCAACTGAGCCAACTGCTGCCCTGTTACTGGTTGAACCGCTGCCACTG
Organism: Draba incana; assembly: GCA_963576765.1. Classification (NCBI taxonomy): domain Eukaryota; kingdom Viridiplantae; phylum Streptophyta; class Magnoliopsida; order Brassicales; family Brassicaceae; genus Draba; species Draba incana. The sequence goes on along the minus strand of OY755212.1, from coordinate 12,076,562 downwards.
CTACTGGTTGAACCGCTGCCACTGCCACTGGTTGAACCGCTGCCACAGCCATCTGCTGCAACTTAGGACACATCAGCCGGATATGCCCCGGCTCTCGGCAATGAAAACACACCTTGGCATCCCGAGATGCCTCCCTCTTAGGACAACTAGCCACTCGATGCTCAGTGCTCCCGCATCCATAAAAATCAAGACCGCCCTGACCGCCTCCAGAAACCTCCTCGAACCTCCTCTTCTGGCCTTGTGCAGGCTTGCCGCCTTTGCCCGAACCCTAACTCCAAGAATACTGCTGCTGCTGCTGTGTCCTCGGCTGAATAGCAGGAGCCACCACAGATGGAACTGCCACAGGTGGAACAACCACCGAACCACTCTGCTCACGTTGATCGTCCTCTACAAAAGCAGCAAGCTCCACCAACTCCGCCCTCGAGGCGTACACTGAACCACAACATTGGGTCCTGATACTCATACGAAGTCCCTGCAAGAACCTCTGTATAAGTGTTCGCTCCTCAGCCATACCATGGCTAGCATAAACCTGAAGTCTCCTGAACTCGGTATCATACTCCCGCACTGAACTTGCTCCCTGAGTAAGCTCCATAAATCTCATCTGCAGGCGATCCAAAGCCTCCCGAGGGAAGAACTTGGCATTGAACTCGCCCACAAACCCGTCCCAAGTCCACACAGCCCTCCAAGACTCTATCAATCTCCACCAGCTATACGCATCCTCGCTCAGATAGTGCACCGCCAACTCTACTCGATACTCTACAGGACATCGAATCGATCGAAAATTGCGCTCCACTCTCAAGCGCCACTCATCGGCCCCCCTCTGGCCCAACTCTGCCAGTGAAGAAAGGCATATCAATCTTCTTTATCTGTCCCATCATCATGAGATAGAGAGGATGCTCAGCAACCACAGCCCTCGGCTGCTCAACCTCTGCAGCCCTTTGTTGCACCTCTACCACCAGAGGTCCTGCTGGAGCCGGTACCGGAGCCGCCGCTGGAAACCGCTTCAACAGCTGCGTCAAAAGCCCCACGATGACATCATCCCAACCTTGAGCTGGAGCAGTACCCCCACCCGGGCCCACTCAAGCACCAACACCTCTTCCGGCGCCCCTTCCGGTACCCACAGCCACACTGACACTGGCACTGGTCTCGCTCGCGGTCTCCACCTGATGAGTCTGGGATGCAGCCACACTACTAAATGACTCTGGCACTTGGCCACGACCATGACCACGGCCTCTACCTTGGCCTCTGCCACGACCTCTCGCTTCAGTATCCATCTACCACACAGGACAGGAAAAAACATGAGCAAACGAGAAGTCACAAACAAATAAAACACAATTTACCACGGAATCTCTTTAAAGGCCGAAGAGGATGATCTAAGACTACTAATTGTCTAACCACTAATAAACAATTAAACACATAGTCTCAATTCATCCAATTTCCAAGTCCTAAAAACTAGGGGTGGGCAAAAATACTCGGAACCGAAAAACCAAACCGAACCGAACCGAGTCCGAACCGATTTTGTAAAAATACCCAAAGGATCTTATGAGCTTAGAACCGAAAAACCGAACCGAACCGAAAATCCACGGATAACCAAAATATCCGAAACATAAATTAAAAATTTATGTTTTATTTAAGATATTATGTTTTGGTCCTAAGATATTTTGTGTTTCATTTTATGCTTATGGACTTTGTGTTTCATTTTGTGTTCCATTTGATGTTTCATTATGGACTTTAGACTCAAAACGCTTTACGTATAATGTTTTTGTGTTTCATTTTTGATTCGGCACTTGATATGTTTAGGTTTTGATTTGGTTATTCTATTAATAACCAAAACCAAACCGAAACCAAAGCAATTCGATTCTAATATGGATCTCTAAATATGAAACTAAACCGAAGTGAAACCGAACCGAACCGACCTATAACTCATATGGTTCTATACGGACTCATTTTAGCTAGAACCAAAAAACCAAAAAACCAAAAAACCAAACTGAAACCGAACCGAAGAACCGAACGCCCACCCATACTAAAAACGTCTAAGCTCTGATACCAAAAGGAAACAACCAACTTTTTTAAAAAAAAAATTAAACAGTTGCGGAAATTCTCATAAAATAATTCAATAAATTATTCAAAACAATAATCCAACAATTTCATAAATCAAATTCCAGAAATAATAAAATTCTAGCAACCTAAACACCAGGTTTCACTAGTCTAAACAGGGACTATAACACCCTAATCATCCTCTTCAACTGGTCTTGATTCCGCGATCACGCATTTCTGTTACCTGCAACTCAAAAAGGAAAAACAGAGTTGCGTAAGTATTTAATAAATACTTAGTGGAGTGGTCATCCCGACTACCGGATATATAATAAGGGAAAATAGATTATCAATTATACGCGATCAAACAACAGTCCACAGCAATTAAAGAAATCAGAGACGCATATTGAGCGACATACAATTCCAGAGAGTTCGGATGAAGAGGAAGATGAGTTGGTTGTGAGAGATAGAAGAATAAGAACTAAAAAAGATGATAAGTTAGCTTTGGGAACTGCTTTTTATACAGTTTATGAGTTCCAAGAGGTTGTGTTAGAGTATGCTTTGAGCAAAGCAAGAAACATTCAACAAGATAGGTGGGATAAGATGAAGATTTCCTATAGGTGTGGCATAGGTAAGAAATGTAAATGGCGGGTTTATTGCTCTTATGATAAGTCTAAAAGTGGTTGTTGAAGACTAAGTATGGGTACCATAGTTGCATTCCGAATGAGAAATGTAAGCTTTTGAAGGCTCCAGTAATTGCGAGGCTTTTCTTGGACAAACTAAGACAAAATGACGATCTAATGCCTCAAGAAATTCAAGATCTTATCAAGGAATCAATGCCAAAATGGGAGACTTTTAGCTCTAAAATGGCTTGAGCAGGAGTATGCCGAACAATTTGCTCATCTCCGCGGTTATGCCCACAAGATAGTCACTTCAAACTCAAGATCAACAGCCATAGTTGACGCTTACCATAACGCATCTGGAGAAGATGTGTTTAATCGATTTTATGTTTGTTTTGTGAATCTCCGAGACACTTGGAGAGGATCTTGTCGGCCAATCATCGGGCTTGATGGCACTTTTTTGAAGGTTGCTATTAAAGGGATATTGCTTACTGCGGTTGGACACGATGCAAATAATCAAATCTATCCAATAGCTTGGGCTGTGGTACAAGCTGAGAATACAGATAATTGGTTATGGTTCATTAAGCAAATCAAGATCGACTTACTTCTTCAAGATGGCAATGGTTTTGTCCTTATATTAGATAGATCAAAGGTAAGCATCAACTAGTTTCAGGGCTTGTATCTTTACATTATATCCAATAACTTATTGCTTTATATTGAATATAACTAGTGATCTAACTACTAAATGTGGTACTTTGTTCATATTTTTAGGGCCTGATAAGTGCTGTGAAATCAGAATTACCAAATGCCGAACACAGAATGTGTGTTAAACATATTGTGGAAAATTTGAAGAAGAAACATTCTAATAAAGATTTGATAAAGCCAATGATTTGGAACATTGCTTGGAGCTACACTAAGACAGAATTTGATGAGAATATACGAAAGTTGAGGGCATATAATATGGCTTTATTTAACGATGTGATGAAGGAGGAACCAAAGACTTGGTCTCTTGCATCTTACAAACTTGGGAAGTTTTTGTGAGGATGTGGGCATCAATTCCACCGAGTCTTTTAACTCCACTATAACGAAAGCAAGAGCCAAGGTAATGGTACCAATGTTGGAGATGATAAGGAGGCAAGCAATGAAGCGGATCTCAAAAAAGCAAAAGAAATCAACTAAGCATGAGGGAGTGCGCTCAAAATATGTTGTCAAGATGCTCGCATTGGAAAAGATACATGCTGATGAATGTAAAACAACCCCTGGAACTCGTGGAGTATTTGATGTTTATTTATATGGAAACTCTTACGATGTCAACACGATAAGGAATACATGTTCATGTGGTAAGTGGCAAATTATCGGGATTCCTTGTGAACATGCTTATGGAGCAATGATAGATGCGGGTTTGAATGTTGAAGACTATGCATCTGATTTCTTCTCGACATTGATGTGGCAAGATAATTACTCAACAAATATCGAGCCAGTAAGAGGACCACGCTTTTGGATGAATTCTGGTTTTCCATTGATTACGGCTCCTCCTAAACCTATATTACCGGGGAGGGAGAAGAAGAAGAAGCAAAAAAAGTTCCCTAGAATCAAGGGCAAAAACGAGTCACTAAAGAAAAAAAAGAAGGAAGTAGAAAAATTACCAAGGAGTGCTCGTACTATACAATGTTCTAAATGCCATGAAGTAGGCCACAATGCTGCTGGATGTAAGATACATCCAAAGAAAAAGATGAAGAAGACACATGAGACATTTGACGAGGTATTATCTTTGCTACCGATCTGATGTCTTCTTTGTTGTCTTATTTGTGTCTCGTTTTAATTCTGTTTAAATAAACCATAGTTTACGTTTCAACTTTGATTAAAAACAAAAAAGGTTTCACGTTTCAAGTAATTGTAATTGTACTTATTTTATGTTTGCAGGGAGCTTCAATATCTCAAGGTCCAGACATGATCTCACTCACACAACCAAGTCAAACTAGTCAATGAATGTCTTTGTATTTTGTTTCAGACTTTCTTTTGTTTCAGTTTTCTGGTTTGTATTTTGTTTAAGACTATCTTTTGTTTCAGTTTTTTGGTTTGTTTTTTTTTTGGTTTCAGAAATAGTATGAAGTAAAATGTGTTTCAGACCATCTTTTTCAAGACCTTGACTTTATATTGTTTGTTTTTTTGTTTTATTGAAGTCGTTTACATATATAAGATTGTTTGTTTTCCTAAATCTTTGAGTAATTTGGGTTTTTATTCACTTTGAATATAAAAGTTATATGACAGTTAGTTATTAATTTTCTCACTTGAGTAATCTGTCAAATACTTGGTACGCAAATTTGTAAGAACAGAGCTCTGTGTTCAAACTAGAAATAAAGCTTCTTTGATGCAATTGGTAAGAGACTTCAATAAAATAAAATAAAAATTATAAGTTGCACACGTGACAACAAAGATTGGTTAGTTCAGTCCCACTTTCTCTTCAACTTGTAAACATGCTTAAACTTGTAAATATGTCAAGAATCTTAAGTATGAGTTTCATCCTTCCTCTAATCAACTCTTCTTCTGCTACAGCTGCAACTCTCTGTAATAAATGAAAGTCGTGATGGATTGAAAATACTATAATCCACTTACGGTTTCGAACAGACTCCTATTACTCAAGACCATTGACTGATATTGAATACTATTAAGAAAGAGAAATGTCACACTCAAGAAAACTAATCTTTTACACAATAGAAAGAGAAGAGTTTGAATCAAAATATCCTTTCTCTAACTTGCTTCAGTCGTGAACAAAACATAACCCTCTAATTTTGTGAAAGTAGAACCATTCATCCATATGAACCTAAACCAGCACCATCCTCATCCATATCCACTTAATGAAGGCTACAGAGAGAGAGAGAGAGTTCTATATTCGAAACCTAAACCCTTTAAATTTCCATACGAAACACCAAATATACTATTTCAGTAAAGAAGGGATATTGAACCAACCACAAAAGATTAATATAGAGAGTCTTCTCCACAAATTTCAACCTTGAGCTCAAAGGAACTCTTTAAACAAGAGAAAAAGCGAAAGGAACTCTTTAAACAAGAGAAAAAGCGAATAATGAAGAGCAAATAGTTTGGGTGTAAATAGGTTTTGGGTGGGGGGGGGTTAAAACAGTCAACCCATATAATGAAGAGCAAAAAGAGTTGTTTTGTTCGTTGGTTTTTGTGTGTGTGTGTGTGTGTTTTTTATGTCATAGATTTCAAGAATCTCATGAATATCTATGGTATTTTGAAAATTGAGTTATATGAGTAAAAATGTGTAGAATCCATGTTCCAACAACAAGAGATTTTAATAGAATTAGAGCATCAATAATAACTAGCAGGGGTGGACATTCGGATCTTTGGTCGGATTCGGTACGAGTTTTTTGGATTTTTTTATTTTCGGATTAGGGCTTACTAATACCATTCAGGTATATTTCTATATTAGATCAGGATCGGTTCGGATCATTTCGGGTTCGGGTCGGATTTGCTACTGATTTTGAGATCCAAAACTCATCCAAAGTCCTATCTGATTCGGTTCAGATCTGGTTTTATCCGAATCCAAACAAAAATATAACACCATTAATGACATTAAAATAAGGCCTAAATATAAAATAAACGGCACAATTTCAAATTTAAGACCAAAATGAGGAAAAATGAGTCTTATTAAATGAATAAAGTTCAAACTCGAATGTGAAAACGTAAAAAAATGAAACTAAAAACAATGTGATAAAGAAGGGGGAAGATCATAGCAAAATCTCAGCGATATACTCATCATCGACAAAGGTAAGTTAGATTTGAAATTTATTTTATTTACATAGGAAGATACGGGTAAATATCAATTGTTTGTATATATTTGGTTTGTTCGGTTATTGCTTCGGTTATCGGGTATATCCGAACCTGAACCAAAATCCATAGTCAAAAAAATTGAAAACCATTCGGTTATTTAATAAGAACCAATATAGATCCAAACCGCTTAATTTCGATCGGGTTCGATTTCGGATTTCAGATTCGGTTAATTTGCCCACCCCTAATAACTACATTTTTCCAATAAAAAGGGATTTCAAATAGAATTTAAGAATCCTCGAACCAATAACAATGGATTTTACTTAGAATTTAAGAATCCATAAACAAATAACGATGGATTTTTGAAATTTTGAAAATCTTTACAAATTCATTCCCCAATAACACCCCCTAAAGAGTATTTGCACTCTACAGCAAGGAATTATAGTGTAATTAGGTGAATGACAACAGAACTATTCATATTTTTAAAATGGCACTGCAATCTCTATAGAAGGTGATGTAGGCTTCTGTCAGATTGCTCTCTCTCTCTCTCTCTCTCTCTCTCTCTCTCTCTCTCTCTCTCTCTCTCTCTCTCTCTCTCTCTCTCTCTCTCTCTCTCTCTCTCTCTCTCTCTCTCTCTCTCTCTCCCCCTCTCTTCTCTATCTCTCCACTGTATCATCCACCACCACTCTCTCTCTCCCTCTCCTCTCTATCTTTCTCTCTCCACCATATCATCCACCACAACCTCCACCGTTACGTCTCTCTCTGTAACCACCACGTCTCTCTCCGTAACCATTGTAACTCACTCCGACGACCACCGTATCCACCACGGACCGCCACCGTAACTACCTCCGGTGACCACCGTATCCACCGCGGGGAAAAAGGAGGGAGGGGGTTTAGATTTATGCATTTGGGTTAACACTCTCCGGCAACCATTGTATCCACCTTGGGAGGTTGCCACCGTAACCACCATCGGCGACCACCGTATTCACCGCGGGGGAGGGGGATGGAGGGGTGTTTAGATTTTTGCATTTGGGTTAATACCACCTCCACCGTAACCACTTCCTTCTTCACCGTAACCACCACATACATATACATCCATATACATATATATACACAAGATTATATACATATACATAGACAAGTTTTTGAAGGTTAAACAAGTCATTGGTCACACAATCGGCTACAGTCTTTGTTAGTTAAAAAAAAGTTTTTTGTCATAGAGCTAATTTTTTATGTTCCCATGTATATCTAGATAAATCACCCAAAATTTAATTGATATTTCAATTACACGAGAAACCTAAATTAATCATTACTTCTTTTTTTTTGGTCACTAATCATTACTTACTTATACTAGTTTTCTATAAGATCATCGATAGCGATAAGAGGGAGTATATGAATTTGAGATTTTTGTCGATGCACTTTCTTTGTGACTTAGAGAATGTTATGAGTTATTTTTGTAAAGAACACAAATAGTGAATGAAAAGCTTTCTTCTTTAAATTATCAACTCTCTTATCTCTTCTCTCCAACGTTCAGATAACAAAAAGATAACACAACAAAATATCACCAGAGGACAAGAGACATGTTCTCTCTCCTCACACAACCCTGATGATCTCAAAAGATCAGGATCCTCACTCACAAACAAAATACATATAATAAAGCGAATTTTGCACATGGCTTGTCACAGCCTGTACACCACCGTTATTCCTTATGACGTGTCCAGCTTCCAAATTTTTCTCAAGCCTATTCCAACTCACGCTCCTTTGATGTCCCTTGCTTGCCTTGCAGTCCACTCTTTCCTGGACGCCTCTTATACTGATGAAGGATGGGTGGCCTATCATCCAGTGTTGTAACATTACCCCTCCCTTCGAAATGGACCTTGTCCTCAAGGTCTAGTGTGGGGAACTGATTATGGATCATAGTAACTCATTCCCAAGTGTTGTCACATTGTGGTCTATCCTTCCACTTGATAAGAACCTCAGCTCGACCTGAAACTGAGTTGATACGATGTCCCAGCACAACTTCTGGAATAGACTCCAACACTACCTCTGAAGTCAGCTGAGACAGTAAAGGAGTAGGGATCAAAGCAGTACCTTTTGCCAGCTTGAGTTGTGACACATGAAAGGTGTCATGGATCTTTGCTTCAGAGGGGAGTACCAATTTATAAGCAACAGGACCAACTCTGGCTTCTATAGTAAAAGGGCCATAAAAACGTGGTGATAGTTTCTCATTGCTCCTTCTCGCTAAGGAGTGTTGCCTGTAAGGGTGAAGCTTAAGGAATACCATGTCTCTAACTTCAAACTCAACGTGCCGCCTATGGTTATCAGCGTGCTTCTTCATGACTTGTTGTGCACGGAGGAGATGATGTTGTATAACCTTCAACATGTCATCCCTAGCCTGCAACTGCTCTTCCAATGTTGCATTGTTGGTAGATCCTTGTTCATACTGCAGTATGGTAGGAGCCTCTCTGCCGTACACAGCCCGAAAAGGTGTCATTTGGATCGCAGTATGGAACGAGGTGTTGTAACTATATTCGGCCCACGACAAGAAGTGTACCCAGCATCTTGGTTTATCACTAGAGAAACAGCGAAGGAACATTTCCAAGCCCCTATTAGTCACCTCCGTCTGACCATCCGATTGGGGGTGATAGGCTGTACTGAAACAGAGCTTGGTTCCAGCTAGTTTGAACAATTTAGTCCAAAACTTACCAGTGAAGAGTTTGTCCCTGTCCGAGACAATTGTCTTTGGGAAGCCGTGAAGTCGTATCACCTCCTAAATGAACACAACAGCAACTTGAGGCCCATCAAAAGGATGTTTAAGGCGGATGAAGTGGCTGTATTTGGTGAGGCGATCCACGACTACCATAATCACACTATACCCGTCTGACTTAGATAATCTCTCAATGAAGTCCATGGAGATGTCCTTCCAAATGTTCTTAGGAATAGGTAGGGGCTGTAGCAATCTCGCAGGTGCAAGACTAGAGTATTTTTGTTGTTGACAAACCATGCAAGCAGCAACATACCTCCTAATATCCGTCATCATTCCTTTCCAATAAAACAATGCCCCTATCCTTTTCTAAGTTCTCAACACCCCTCCATGTCCCCTGAATAAGCTATCATGGAATTCTCTAAGTATCACTCCCACTAGGTAAGAAGAAGAGGGTAAGACCAGTTTACCTTGTCTCAACAGTCGTCTTTGTACCAACGAGAAGTCTGGATGAGAAGTTGCATCTGCTTGTAATTCTACCTTCACCCTTTTGTACTCCTCATCTCTGTCTACCTCGGTCTCGATTTGCTTTAGCTGAATTGCCATAGGCATGGATAAGGCATACAACTGTGGCACAGCTTCTCTTCTAGATAGGGCATCAGCTGCCTTATTCTCCAAACCTGGTTTATAATGGATATCAAAATCAAAGCCCAACAACTTTGTTAACCACCTCTTATACTCCATGTTAATCTCACATTGTTCTAGCAAGAATTTAAGACTTTTCTGATCAGTACGCACCAAAAACTTCCTGCCTAATAGATAATGCCTCCATTTCTGTATAGCCATCACTATTGCAATCAATTCCCTTTCGTAAACCGATTTCAACTGCTGTCTTTCCGTCAAAGCTTGGCTAAAATAAGCAAGAGGTTGTTGGTTCTGCATTAGCACAGCTCCTAATCCTGTACCCAAGGCATCAGACTCAACAACAAAGAAGGTAGTAAAGTCAGCCAATGCCAATACAGAAACTGTTGACATTGCCTCTTTCAACTTCTGAAAAGCGAGCCTGGCTTCCATACTCCACTTGAAGTGATCTTTACATAACAACAGTGTAAGTGGCCTAGCAATACTTCCATATCCTTGGACGAACTTACGGTAATATCCAGTCAGACCAAGAAACCGTCTTAAAGCTTTTACGTTCTTTGGCTCAGGCCATTCCACCATCGCTCTGATCTTGGCATCTTTCGCTACGACTCCTTCCTTCGTAATTACATGCCCCAAATACTCTATTTCCTCACTTCCAAATTTACACTTCTTCAAATTTGCATATAACTGATGTTGTTGTAAAAGTTGCAATACAACACTCAAGTGGTCTTGGTGTTCAATGATGTTTTTGCTGTAGACCAGGATATCATCAAAGAACACTAAAACAAACTTGCGAAGGTACTTTCTGAAGATGTCGTTCATTAACGCTTGAAATGTCGCCAGTGCGTTCTTCGGCCCAAAGGGCATCACCAGGAACTCGTAGTGGCCATCATGCATCCAAAACGCCATCTTTGCCACATCCTCCACCTTCATGAGTATCCAGTGATAGCCTGATTTCAAGTCCAATTTAGAAAAAATGACTACTCCGTGCAATTCATCTAACAGTTGATCGATCATCGGAATCGGGTAGCTATCTCCCACCGTAACTTTATTCAGAGCCCTGTAATCCACCCAAAAATGCCAACTCCCGTCTTTCTTCTTTACTAATAGAACGGGGCTCGAAAAAGGACTGTTACTTTCCTTGATTATTCTCGCAGCTAACATGGAAGCAACCTGCTTTTCAATCGCTTTTTTCTGTACCTGCGGATAACAGAACGGCCTGACGCTCACTGCCTTGGCTCCATATTCTAAAACAATCTCATGCTCTTTGCCTCTTGATTGAGGTAATTGTTACGGTTCTGCAAAAACTCCTTGATACTCCTGCAAAAGTGGTGCCAAGATCAGTGGAGGATCGGGCACCTTATCTTTGTCCTGATGGTGCAAGCCACAATACTCCACAATTACTCCTTCTCCTTGATCTTCCAAAGATTTCAACAAAGCCTTCACGGAGACTGATGAACAGTAGAGACCAGGGTCTCCACACAAGAGAACCTCACGACCGTCAACTCTGTAACGAATCTTTTGCAGCTTCCAGTTTATTCGCATCTCTCCCAAGGTCTCCAACCATTGGATGCCTAAGATGACATCCGCAGTGCCCAATTCCAATGGTAAGAAACTGGTAATGAGCAAAATACCTTAGAAGTCCAATTGAACCTCTTTGCACACCCCTGAGGCTTGTACCGAAACTCCAGTATCCGTCATGACACCATAACTTGCTGTCTCTTCCAGTCGCAAACCAACTTTTTGGAGCAATGTCGATGAGACAAAATTGTGGGTCGCTCCACTATCGATTAAAATCACCACGGGTGTACCCTGAATTGTTCCCTTAAGCTTCATTGTTCTTGGGGATGAGATACCTACCATAGACTTCAATGAAAGCTCTGCTACACCACATTCCTCATAGATCTTTTCTGCTCTTCGATGTCGGCGACAGCATCCCATTCTAAATCGCCCCGATCTTCTTGTACGACCAGTAATTGTAGCTCCCGGCGAGGGCATAACAGGCTAGAGTGCCCCTTCTCATCGCACTTAAATCACATGTTCTCCTACCGTCGGTACGCGATTTCAGTCGGAGTTAGACGCCGGTAGGGCGGCTTGACACGATTGTGCGTATTAGGGTTTTTTGCTTCGACGCCCTTAAACGGTGTCGTCTATTTTAAGCCCCAAGATGTGTTATTGGGCCTCGTTTCATTTGGCCCAGTACTTCCTTTTCCTCCTGCCTAGTTGAATGAGCCTAAAGATTTTGTAAAGCCCATCTGAGTGCTCCAGCTGGATCCACCGGTACTCACTTCTCGGCCTCCGTCTGTCGCCTCTGTCCATCCTTCAACCTGCTTGGCTAGAGTCATCATTTGTTGAAGATTGCGGAGTGCAAAAGTCTTAACTCTAGCTCTAATCCCTTTCTTCAACCCGATCATAAACGCCATTTTGAGCATCTCCTCCTGAATCGTTGGGGCGTTTGTAGCTAATCGGATGAAATCTTGACAGAACTCAGCGACGGTTCCTTTCTGTCTCAGCGTAAGCAACCTTTCTCCAGAAGTGGCATCGGATCCCGAAGAGAATTGTGTTAGGACCCTTTGATTCATCTGACTCCAGCTGATGAAGGGATTTTGATCTCTTTCCCATTGATACCATGACCAGGCATCGCCAGCGAAGCAACATCTAATCGATGACAACTTTTGTTGCTCCGTAAAGCATCCCATCTCAAAATACTGATCTACCCGAGAAAGCCATTCGGTTGCATCAGTTCCATCAAAGACAGGTAACTCCAGGCGGCGTATAACTGAAGCTCCGTATCCTTGTACGATCCCCTTAAATCTGAATCCATAACCTGTCCTCCATCCAAAAAGAGTCTACTTGCAGGTTTTTCCGGTGTCGGCGTCTCGGTTACCGGTGCCTTTCCTGAGCGTTGTCCTGTTCCAGAGGCCTCAATCGAAGATCCTATACGGTTTGAGAACTGGAAAGCATCTCTCTCATGCCTTTCCTGTTCTCTTCCCATATCTTTTGCCTCTTGCCTCCGACTCACATTCTCCATGTAATCAAGCACTGTTCTGGAGGCCTCAATCGAAGATCCCATACGGTTTGAGAACTGGAAAGCATCCTTCTCCTGCATTTCCCATTCTCGCACCATATCCTTCGCCTCTTGCCTCCGATTCATCTTCTCCATAAATACCAAAATCTGCGACATCACCAATTCCATTGGTAGCCCTCCGTCGGAAGACATCTCTGATGTTTTTGCTATGGGACTCAGTGGGGAAACGGGTTTCTCCGATTCCTGTGAGGTGTTTGGATTTCTGGGAGTATCGGTACCCATAGCTCGACTCGCACTAATACCAAAGTTGTTATGAGTTGTTTTTGTAAAGAACACAAATGGTGAATGAAAAGCTTTCTTCTTTAAATTATCAACTCTCTTGTCTCTTCTCTCCAACGTTCAGATAACAAAAAGATAACAAAGCAAAATATCACGAGAGGACAAGAGACATGTTCTCTCTCCTCACACAATCATGATGATCTCAAAAGATCATGATCCTCACTCACAAACAAAATACATATAATAAAGCGAATTCTGCACATGGCTTGTCACAGCCTGTACACCACCGTTATTTCTTATGACGTGTCCTGCTTCCAGATTCTTCTCAAGCCTAATCCAACTCACGCTCCTTTGATGTCCCTTGCTTGCCTTGCAGTCCACTCTTTCCTGAACGCCTCTTATACTGATGAAGGATGGGTGGCCTATCATCCAGTGTAACAAAGAAGATCCTCGTCTCAAATCCATGAATAAATTTGACGATCTATTAAGCTGCAGAAAATTATTATACAGTATTATCTTATGTTGAATGAATGTAGTACTAGTGACTATAATCACTAGTGAACCAAATAAACCACACATAGGTATAATGGCAAATAATGAACCTGCGGCTCATATTTTGGTTAGTACATAAAGTATAGGGGCTGAATTTGTAAATTTATGTTCTGAGTAGATCTCTGGGACCGGAGCTAGGCAGAGTAAATCCTAGAGAAGATTAGGGAGGAAGAAGAATACTGGAGACAAGAGAGTAGAAAACTTTGGTATAAGTGTGGTGATCAAATTACAAGTTATAATCATAAGGCTTTTTAACGATGAATGAATTTGGGAAGAATCTTCAAAGAGAATTGAGAAAACGGCAGCCGAGTATTTTCAAACTCTTTTTTACTACGGTGGAACCGGTTATTACGGAAGATATGAACACCTCCCTTACGAAAGACATTTCCAAGGACGAAGTCAAAAAGACAATTTTTCAGTTTCTGTGTATAATTAAGAATTCAATAACATTGGAAGGTTTATATATGATAAAAATTAATTTTTATTTAATCATCTAATTTGATTTTCTTTTAATGATAAAGCATTTATCCAATATTGTTGTTCTCCTCTTACTCTTTAGAAATTCACAAATCAAACAAATTAAGTAATCAGTTACTAGTATTGAAAAAGGAAAAAAAGAAACTGGAATCACACTATTGGACAACCAGAGCAAACAACTTCCAAATATTACAAACCATTTAACTACAAATCGCAAAACTCGATTGCAAATACAAATTCAAACAAACATGCAAAGTCAAACCATTTAACGACCAAAAACAAAAAACACAAGTCCCTTGCAACATCTTGGAAATAGATTAGAATGCGGCGAGCACTAGAACAAAGGAAGTCACAACAGTAGATGAATAAGTTAATGGGTTAGACAGAAGATTTCGAGTAGCCGATGATTTCTTCTTCTTCTTCTTCTTCTTGTCTTTCCTCACGAAAACTCGAAGATTGTCATGGTGATGACCGTGAGACCCATACGCATGCTCTCCATGTTCAGCTAGTTTCCGATTCAAAGGTCGAATGGCCGTGGTTTCATGATATTCGCATGAAATTATTAGGGATTGAGAGAGTAACAAGAGAGAGATGATCAAGAACCAACCAAGAAGAGAAGAAGTCCTCATCTTTTTCTTCTTTTTTTA